>JALIRH010000073.1:445000-1111960 GCA_023055505.1 Callipepla californica brunnescens | reverse complement strand
CTAGTCTCGTATGCAAAGTGTTAATATAACACGTGTGGTCACAATTTTACACTTACAGTATTCACATAGGTTCAAAGTAATTCAGAATAAGTTTGCCCATACATACATTTAAGAAGATGAAGGCCTGAAAACTTTTCTTTTAATCCTATATTAGTATATATATCCCTCAAATATTTTATTTTTCATTTCCACCATGGAAAATAACAAATTCAAGTAATTCATCTAAAAGCTTATCATGATGTGGGGAAAACTGAACCCCCACTGAACATCTGTAGATTGTATCTTTTGAAACAGTAAAGATTAAGATTTTAAAATGATGGGTAAACAGTGTTGGGTTTTGAAGCAGCAATGGACATTCACGAAACCACAGTTTCTCATCTGTTTGTCAGAGCTGTGACTTTGTTCTCATCGCTTCCTGGATGAATCATTGTTCCACTGAGATGAGTGCATGTTTTGATGAAACGAGCACATGTTACACGGCCATCTTTGACACCGCTTTAAATATTGTTTCTGCATCACTTGACCCAATTAGAGTTGCCATCAAACGAACATGGCAGTGACACGGATAATAAGATTAGCGCCTTGTACACTTTCATTACAACCTGCTTCATACCAGTTCTACTTGAAATCACACTGCATGGGAAGGGTTCTCATTTTTAGATACCAAAATAACATTACATAAATAAGTGGTAATAAACAAAGAGGTAATAAAGAAGCTGGGACACTGCACTTTGACCTTGCCAACCTCATATGACCGGAACCAATACAATAGCAGATTATTAGAGAAGGTTCCATGTTTCATGGAAACTTCTCTACCACCCAAAAAGTTAGTGCCCAGTCTTAGCCCTTATTCAGGAGGTCAGCAGAGATCCTGCTTGTTTCAGCATTCTTCTTTCATATTACAGATCAGCTAATCTTACACACATGTGCCTCTGGTGAGATGGCAACTGTTCCTGTCTAAGGAATTAGCACTCCTTTTAAAGTTATGCTCTTTCTTCCGAGCTTTCAGCAAACAAATCAAATCCAGCATTTAGCAATTGCATGTTTCAAATCACCCAAAGCCCTTTCAGATCTTGAAGCTGTACACACTGTCTGCTAGAATAACCTCAGGCACTCTGTTACAATTGAATCATAACCAGTGACACCCTATTTCCCATCCCATTGGGCTAGGTTACCTCTACTGTCTGTGGAGAGGATTTCACATGCTTTCATGCAAGCAGTAATGTGCTCAGCAACAGCAGGAACACATTATTAAATCTTTTATCTTCAGTCACAACAGGCACAAGTTTAACCAGTCCTCAAATATTTTCCATCAGAATACTGCATCTTCAAAGGTTGGAAACTAAAGGGGTTTTAGGAAATTATGTCTCCTCAGTCACTTTTCCTGTAGTCCAACCAATTTTATCCACAAAACTTTGACAAAAAAAAAAATAAAATACATGGCCACATACCACAGTGCAAGATGAAACATACATAATCATCTGTGTTGCTTGATTTCTTCCTGCTAGGACTCATGTTCTTTCTACAAGATACCACAGTTCTTGCCTGCTGACCTTTGACTAGAGTTAAAATTTTGTTTGAATGTACTAGAAATACTTCTGCTCCTGAGTGACTGCAAGTGACTGGAGACTGCAGTCAGTGAGCTGGGTGGTCCCTTCTAGTGGAACACTTTTCTAGGCTCTTGGGAACTAACTATGCAAAACCAGCTCTGGACTCGACATGCTTGAACAGCCATACTCTTTCCTTATTGCAACTTACAGTGCAGTGTGGAGAGATTTCTCTTTAAATTGAAGACTGCTGAAACAGAAAGTTGGAAAGTAATATATGCTTTAACTACAGGAAAAAGGCCACATATTCTTCCTTCCACTTGAATGTTCTGAAAAAATATATAATAATAATAGAAGAGCAGCCTGAAAACAAAGTCATGTGGAGTGTTGTATACAAATCCCTTCAGACAGACAAATGGTCTGAAATATTAATATCCATAAACATATGGATATTCTGTTTATAAATTCTTGTAAATCTTTCAGGTTATGCCTAAAGCAGCAACACCAAGCTGCCTTGTAGCCAACACAATGGCATTTAGGAAAGGGAGTTCTATTCCAGGAACTGCTGCTCAGCATGGATCAGCCACTTCCCTCCTGCTGTTAACCATTTCTCTTTGCAAAGCACAGAGTGGATATGAAAATATATGTAAAAAGTAATTTCTTTAAAGAATATTCCACTTTTCATACTCCACTAAACTGCAGGAAGGGTTAAAAGCGCACTGCTGTGACAGCCAATATCAGTATTTTACTGGCCAAAGCTAGATTTACTTTTTAGTATCTATTTAATGTAACTGTGGCTAAATTTATTATTATTTTTTTCTAGGCAGCTACATATTTGCCTAGATGAATGCATGACTTGCATTAGTGTTTTAGGTGTCAGAATGGAAAGATAATGAATAGTTCTAGTAGTTGAGTACCTCACTTTAAGTTCTTATTTAGACACTCAGGGACAATACACAGAAATAAATACAGCTTTAGTTTATTTGCTGAAAAAGCTGTGAAATCAGAAGCACTTGACCTACCTGAATAGGCCTTTTAGTGGGAGTCAGATATAAACAACGTAATTCTGACTGAATCTGGATGTGATGAGATCTTCTAGACATTCCAGGTTACGTTGAAGATGGTTGACCTAGTTCACTACTGACAGAATAACGCCTGAGTAACTCATTTCATTAATCAATTCCCAGGCTGAGATTTCAATCACAACATATATTAAACTAGGCCATTCATTTAATTGTATTTCAAAGTGGGTAACAAAAGAACGCCTGTTCTAGATAAAAACTGGACCACAGATATTCATCCATAAATCCCTTTTGTCCCATCCTGAAGGCAGTACCTAGAACAACAATATGGCAAAATTTAGGAGACTCTGAAATGATTGTTACCATAGAGCAATAGATGAGATACTGCAGAACAAACAGCACTGAATTTGTGGGAACTACGCTGAAAGGATCCTAGATAGCACACCTATGCTGTCAGGATGTGAGAACCTAACTGAAGATGTAGCATATCTGAAAGACCTTGCTTGTCCTGAATTAATTCAGTCCAAAAACTGGAAAGCAGAAGTTGCAGACTTAATTATATGAACCAAGGTTATATAAACAGACAAACAGTAATCAAGCATGGCAGAAAGCCAACACGTTGAAGTGAATGCTATTGACACTGCTTCTCTCCATCTGTGAAGAGCCTTTCAGGGCAGATGAATGCTAAAAATATTTATGCTTCCCTGTGAAATAAGTACTGACCTTCTCACGTATAAAACAAAATAGGTAGCTATTTTATCTTCCCTCAACTGGTTTTAAAGTTTTAAAAAAACCCTTTTGATATAACATCAAACAAACAATTTGAAAGTTACTTTTACCAAAGCTGATGAATGACTCATGACAGCAAGATAAGCTCAATGAGAACTATTGCACCTGGAGTGCTGCATCCAGATCTGCTTCCCATTCGGGATCTTCAGTCTAATATTGAGCAAGCCTGAAGGCTGAGCTGTACGTTGTAAAGGGACAGAAGCAAACAAATACCTAAGGAAACTCCAAAATAAGACTAGTAGTGTAGACAACACTATGAATGAAGAACAGGAAGTTCATAACAGTAGAACATATTTGTAGAAACATTGCTAATTTGAGCTGGTTTAAAAAGATCCTAGAGGATATCTGACAGATTACACATTTTTCCTGAAATAAACATTTCTCACAGGGATGTAGTTATTTCTTCCGGAAGGGCTGGGCCTGGCTCTAGCCTTAAGAATGCCATTTCAAGAGGCTTCATCCTGAGGACCCCAGATGTTCCAAAAGTAAAGCCAAGCCAGAAGCTAGCTGGCAGGTAAATTTAAAATATCTGTCCTGTAAACCTCAATCATTTGGTGATATCAGAGGGAACAGGAGAAGGGCAACTATAAAAACCACAGGGTCCAGCTGCTGAGGAAAAAACTAGAGCACAAGGTTAGGTAGAGAAATACATTTAAACATCTCCCACATGCAATACTGTGGGATTCAAGACAAATCAAATTTTCTGAATTTTCAGCTCTTTTCCTCTTAAATATATAGTTAAAAAAAAAACCCCAAAAACTAGTTGAACTTTCTTTAGAAAACCATATCAAAGTTGTGCCCCCTGACTATTGCTGCAATCGCTTGTTTGTACTTCTCACCTTAGGCCACCTAAGCATGCTAATTCTTGAATTTACTTGAAGTATACTTAAACATTGAAATTTTTCCTTTCCTATTCTTTTTAACCCTCGTGTATTTTTTTTCATAAACCACTACCCTAAAATCACAGTCTCTCCAAATCTCAGGAAATAAAATATTTCACCATTTAGCAAGTTTAGTAGCTATTACATTGTTAAGTGTACACATCAAATACAAAGATCTCAGCATTTTTTCCATAATTAGTGGAGTTCCAATCTCCAACTCAATACACAGAGCTGCTAATCTGTCCTTCCTCTTGCAAGAAAGGATTTTTTTTTTCTACAAACCAGGAGAATTTTGTGTGAATGTTAGAAATAAATAATAGTTGCCACAAGAATACTGTGAGATGTTCAAAGCCAAGAACACCTAGGGGGTTTTACCTCCCTGAGACACCTTCTTTCATAGTCTCATTTTTTATAATTATTTCTTTCTTTTTCCATCAGCAGTGCTCTCCCATGTAACATTTAGAGAGATGAGGTAAAGATGGCTCAGTACCAGCATCTTTGTAAATAGTGACATACCAGCCCCTTGCTCTCCATACTCAGCTATCAACTGTTTAAAGTTGCTGAAATAAATATCTATACGTTCTCCAAAAGAGGTCCTTGACAGTAAAAACACTTTTTCACATCTGTATCCACTAAAGACATTTTTACAGTATTTTGAAATTACATTTTAACATCATTGACAAACACAAAGTCCTTCAAAGAGAGTAAGAGGTTACCTTGACTCTGGCACCATCTACTGAAAAGTGAATAAAAGTGCCTGGCTAGAGGACCAAAATTGAGACAACGTGCCCTAATTTCTTCTTGCAGTGTGAATACTTCTATTTTCTCATCATGAAGAAGGTTTTCACTTACATCCTTGAAAAATATTTTCTTAGCTTCTTATTACTGCTGACATTCAACAGAATGCAATGATATAATGTAACTGGATCCTTCCAGTCTGTAAGATAACCAGTATAAATAAACAAAAAGTTGCTTGCACTGACTTTGCAAGCAGTTTTTCCAACACACAGACATCGAAGAGGAACAAGCCATTTCAGTGTAACTGCCAGGAGCATTCCCAGCAGTAAAAAATTCATTAAAATATGTGGGGGGGGAAAAAAAAAAAAAAAAAACACAAAACAACTTCACACAAAATTTAGAAAACAGTTTTCTTACTGAAGCCTAAATATTTCATTCTCCCTTTCTAGACACAATGTATTTGCCATACATTAACAAAAAAAAAGCATAAACAATAAAAAACAGTATTCCAGGATTAGCATTTACATTGAAAATGTTTGTAAACAAAAACTTAACAAATGCCGGATGGATTACTTGAAAGTTGAGTTTCATAAATTCTTGCCACAGTTAAAACATAGCATTGAAACAGAAAATAGCATTAGTACTATAAATTCCTTAAACAACAGCAGTATTGAAAATGACTCCACATGTGAAGTATCTCATAACCAGCAAACTCCCACAAGAATTTATGTATTCAAGAAAAGTACTGTAAGGGTATCTCTTTCTGTCACAAGCATGGATTTGATTTACTAAAAAAGGTAGAATTTCAAAAGAAGACATGCATTTTACAAATATAAGAGCTTATAGGACAATAGGTAATATTTTGCCTTTGTGTATTTATACAGAAGAATATAGAAAACTCAGAATTTAAACTGCAAGCAAAATCAGTAAGGACAACAAGGGGTTACTGCAAATTCAGAAGATGAAGACAAAGTTTAGTAAAGAAATAAATGCTGAAAAATAAAAACTCATTACTTATACCTCTGAGGAATGAAATGAAGACAAGGAATATTGGCTTAAGCCTGCTGGACTTTGAGAAGAACAGAGCCATCATGTGTGCAGGATCTGATGATTAATGCTTGGCTTTAACATACTGTAAGATTTATTGCATTTTGCCTGAAGTAGGTAATTGAATAATCCTTCTAAAAAGCAATAATTTTTCCATGAAGTTCATAAAGTTAATAAACCCCAAATCTCTGAGTAGCAGAAGAGAAATAGCTAAGTGTCTACCTGTGGAAATTATTGGATGTAACGCATAACATGCAAGCATTTTTAAAGGAAAGAGTGTATACATTATTTTTAAATACTGCCTATGTACATGTATCCTGATTGAGTGAACAAATAGTGGTTCCTGACTTTTTGTATCACAGGATCCGCACTGAATCCTTGAATACCACTGTCACTTTATAGAGTCCAAAATCAAATTGAAACTCAAAAACATCCTGACCATATGTAAATGAACATGAAATAAAATCAAAGTAAATATACTTTCATATTTATTCTTCCTACGCTTTCGAGCTGTGTTGACAATATTTCCAATGCCACTTAAAGGGAGAACAAGTTCAACAGCCATTATTTAGACTTTTTACATCAATAGAAATACAGAGAAAGAAAATCCATACTGATTTACCTGTTTTTGGGGTCTACAGACCATATCCTATAAAATACTTATGAGACTTGGACAACCATCCAGAAATGTAGCACCACACCAGCAAATATTTTCTATGAACAGCTGGAGTATATAATCTCTTCCTATGCTCTGTAGTGGAAGTTACTGGGATTTAAAATCCTGAAAGATCACAGACGAAAACAAGATATACTCTTCAACTGTTGCGCTCTTCTAGCGTGTGATATCTAAAGTGGATCTTTTGATCCACTTTATGTATCCCAAGGCTGGATTTAAAAGTGTAAAAGCATATGTTATACTAACAGACCAAAGATATATCACTTATTTCGTTTATGCAAAAAGAAACAGGAAGAATATAAAGAGCGCTTCTTGGATGAAATGAGGCAATCATTTGTTCTGAAAATGTTAACAAATCAGAGTTCATAGTATCTTTCAAACCAATACACAATAAAACACAATAACCTTAAATATCACCATGTAAAATCTCTCAACATCCTCAAGCTTACGTACTTAACAGGTATTACCCACAACCATCACAAGACCTCTATACATTCACATCAGGAGAAAGCATTGGACTGAAAGAGGTGTAGAGAGAGGAAAGGCAAAAACCAGAGTGCTGTAGTAGCTTATGGGCTCTTCTTTAGCTCCCAAAAGATGGACCTAAGCAGCAAAACATAGTGCAACCCACAGTCTCCATCGAGCATTATTTTTTAACACCTTTAGGACAGCACTTCAATGCGTGATAATCAGGCTGCTCCTGAGAGCAGAAAAAATCCCACATATAAACGATACCTGCCCACAACATCACAATGAGCACCAGACACTAATAAGGACTGTAGGAAGTACTATTCCTATTATGGTCATCCTGTAAAGAGAATTAATTACAGAACTTCACTAAAAGTTAGTGCTTCTCTTATGAAGTATCCCTTAATTAATTTCAGCAGATACAGAAACACAGCAAAATCAAATTATGTAAAAGAATACTTAAAATATAATTCAGATCAACCGAATAAAACCAGAAAAGTGATTAGAAATAGAAAACACAGAGGCTAGTAACGATCTCTGGAGATTGAGTCCAACCCCTCTGCTAAAGCAGGCTCCCTACAGTACATTGCACAGAAAAGTGCCCAGGTAAGGTTTGAATTATCTCCAGAAAAGGAGATTGTGCAACAACAGACTGTTCCAGTGCTCTGTTACCCTCACAGGAAAGGATTTCTTTCTCGTGTTTATATGGAAAATCCTCTGTTCCAATTTGTGCCCATTCAATACTTATAAGCATTGATAATATCCCCTCTCAATCTTCTCCAGGCCAAACAGTCCTAGGTCTCTCAGCCTTTTCACCTAAGGGAGATGCTCCAGGCCCCTCATCATACCTGCAGCCCTCCACTGGGCTCTCTAGATCCCTGTCTTTCTTGAGCTGAGGAGCCCAGAACAGAACACAGTACTCCAGATTTGGCTTCAGCAGGGCAGAGTAGAGGGGGAGGCTTACCTCTCCCATCCTGCTGGCCACACCCTTTTTAATGAGCACCAGGATGCCACTGGCCTTCTTGGCCACCAGGGCACACTGATGGCTCATAGCAGCGTAAAGGGTTCCACTTCCAGACACAGAACACAAACCCCAGTTTTTCATACAGCTTTTCAATTCTTGTTTTTCACTTGTCCACGACAACAAAACAGACTTTTAGCTGGGACATGCAACTTTCACCTCCAATATTGCCCTCAGGGAATTACCAAGTTGAAAAAATCATAACGCCTTTCTTGTTAATGAAGCATACCTCACTCTGGATTGCAGTGACACAATACATTTCAAACATTATTCTTCTCTGAATTAATGCACCTGGGACTACTAACATTGTACTTCTAACATGAGATGGTTTTTGATTGTGCACTTCATGTTACAATGCTTCACTAAAAACAGCAACATAAACAGCAGAACTCTTTGTATTTTTAAGTTTCACTTTGAACTATCTGGCAATCTCACCCAGGTACAAAGTAAATTATGGGCCTCCAATACATTTTCAGGACAATGTCTACTACTTGTTCTCCAAGATAAAAACCACGTTTTAAAAATATGATGTAGTCACTTAAAATTCAAAAATGTCATCACAGTGTACATAGTAAGATAACGGAAGAATGAAAGCACTTTTCTGGTGTGCACTTAAAAACACAATACTTTCACCTTGAAATCAGGGTTAGCACGATATTACCTCAGGAATTCTGTGCGAAGATAAAGGTCAGATTGGACACACCACTCCAATACCTCCTAGGTAGTAAATGTGTTTGTTTTGGCTCCTGTTAGAGTAGATTAATAGCATATACATGAGCAATGGAAACTGTTTGCTGAAGAGAAGTTAATCTTGAAAGCAAGCAAGCAGTGTGGGCTGACAGTGAAGACAGAAGGCAAACTGATTTTCTCAGTATGAACAAAGGACATTTACCTTCAAAAAAAAAAAAGGCTGATTATATAGAGGCTGGGAGAAAAACAAATGCACCTGACCATCAGAACAAAATGAGATTCACAGATGCGTTGAACAGACTGTTCTTGCTGCTTCCTAAACAGGGTTTCTCCAGTCTTCCTGTTTGTACAATAAAATTCTATCAGGTTTTTTTTTTTCACATGGCTACTTTTCCCATGTATAGAACCTTTTCAGTAGTGGAAAACCACAAACATCATGCTGATGTTGGCACACACAGGACATTCCAGTCACACATTTAAGCATGTTCAAGCTGTAATCAGTTGCTCTTCTGACTGAAGCTGAGCTGGATTAGTAAATAACACTCATCACTTCTCTTTGTACTGTCTGACACATGGAAGAGGAGACAGAAGTTAGCGGCAACAACAGCACAAGAGAGCAGTAAAATGCAGCCAAAAATGTGCACAAAGGTATGGTACCCGGCCAGTCTGCAACTAGAGCAACAAGGTGTACAGAACACCTAAGGAGATGGTTTGATACCTATCTGAGTCAGTCTTTAAGGGAACGGCACTGGTGTGAGACTGGGATGAGATCAAAAATCAAGAGCAGGAAAAGAAAGAGCAAATGGAGTAGGCAGCCAGCACTGGAAAACATGGCATAATATTTTATTCAAGCAACCCTCCCTTTGGGTTAGGAAATACAGACTCCTCATGGAATCACAGATCAATATTTATCACGTTTCAGACTAAAATGGGTAAGAACTCAAAATTCTTAAGCTAATAAAATTCTAAAAGGAATCAGTGTCTTACAATAATGTACGCAGGGAGCCAGGTCTGCTGAATGATGCTAAATTTGCTTACTTCAATAAGTAAACAAATGCACTCTATCATGTAGCATTTAGGAGTTTATGGCAACACGATGTTATGTAATAAGTTCCATTCCAGATATCATGGCAGATAACAGCAGAGGAGAAAAAAATGAAGAAGGGAATTCCACATCCCACATCCAAACCACAGTGGGGCCCATACAATAAAAGACAAAAGCTTGGGACGGCTCAAATATTTGAAGAGAGAAGGAGGTGGACTGAAAACTGGGAGTAATGTGAGATAGCAAATCTTGCCAAAATATTTATGCCTCTGTGACCTGTGTGGGTTACATCTCCAGATAAGAATCTGTTTGTTACAAGGGCAGCTAATAAAAGATAAAATTTATGGCTTTCTCATCATAAATGTTGCCCCAGATGTCCAACCACAAAGAACACAGGTTAATCACCCAACTGAATGTAAGGAAGAAGATCAGTAAAACAACATCAGGGTATCCTTTTACCAGTAAAGGCAGAATATTTGGCTAAAGAGCAAACAGCATATAGTGTCTCAGGTGTATCCTTAAAACTCTTGCCATAAAATTATTGAAGACATTAAAATGAGAATTGCAATATGAAGACCAAAGACCATATTTTATACTCATCACTCCTACAATGGGAGAAGCACAGTGTCTGTCAGAATCCGGACAGGACTGATACTAAGCCTGATGGGTTAGGATAATTCACGTAATAAGATAAAACCCCCAAAGTATCAAAAACAGAACCATACTGTCCTTTTATCTGATCAGATGCAACTGCACACATACTTTGTTCTATATTCTAGCAATATCTTATTTTCCAATTCTCTGCACAAAGAATGACATTGGAATCACTAGTATTTGTGATCCCACTGCTACATACTAAGAAGTACTGTGTTGCAGTCTTTCACTTCACCCATCAGCTGGGTTTCAAGACAACCATTACTGGAAAATTGTATCAATTTGATTAATATCTGCATACCCTTCATATTCCATAGCCAACAGTATACAGAGCTGTAACTGTTGAAATGCAAGATTTCCCTTGTTGTTTGCTGAGTAAGCTTAACAAAGCCTCAGATTTAGCTCAAAATGCCTGTTGTCAGTTGCAAATAGTTTTTCTGCTATTACTCATAGATTTTAGGGCTAGCTACATGATTACATTAATTCTCATGATAAAACAGCAATAAACTTGCAACCAGGAATGGCAAATATCCCTGAAAATGATGGAAGACTGAAGTATATGTGAGGATATATTCAGACCAAACAGTCAGTCTTTTTTTAATATGCCCCAGTAGGCAAATTTCTGGGATTTTTTTCTGTGTTGAGACTCAGGACCTCTTCATTATATTTTAAATAAAATACAGCTTTCTGTGCTCTTACTTATTACAGTGTTGGAAATCTTTTTCCTATTGCATTTTCAGAGATCATTGATGATGTGAGGACAAAACATATGGTGACTCTAGCAAATGTGCAAAGACACCAAATGCCTGTTTTTCTTAAAATCTCTTGGTGTCATTTATTCTTATGTTGACATCTAATGACATTTTCCTAGGTAAAGAGATTTTTTTCACAAGAATTTTGTTTTTGGAATGAAGTCCTTTTATTACTGTTGTCCCCTCAGGAAAGCAAGAATCGGATAAACAAAATTTAAATACAGAGCTGAAGCCTTCAAAGAAATTGAGGAAAGCCTACCTTGTGTTAAGGGTTACGTAGTAGGAACACAACAGTGCACCACATTGGATTTATTCCTAAAGTGCTTTGTTCTTTTTTTATTTTTCACAAGAAGTTACAGTCTCAGTCTCCTAAACGCCACTGCTATTCCTGTCCTTGTTAACATGTCTTCTGGGGGAATACTATGCCTAAACATGTCAAGTATAACAACAGAGCTGTTAGGTTAATTGTAAATCTAGTCCAAATTTCACTTCCTTTCACATTCCATTGTCACTGAAATGAAGTAGATGGGAAAAATACAGAAAGTTCAATGGGAATAATCTTGTGCAGATGGAGGAAACCCAGATGCATTTAAATAGAGCAGCTCTTTGTCACTCAAAGGAGTCCAAAGGACAGATGCATTGTTCGTTAATCATTCAGAAAACCCTTGTGATTACAAACTCCTAGATCTCCAAAAGGCCAGCCAACTAAAAAGATACACTGTGCTCCAGCACTCATAGTACTCCATCTGGGAGAATAAGAGGCTTCCTTGGCCAGAAGCAAGAAAGAACAACGTAAATAAGGTTATTATACATTAAAAAAAAAAAAAAAAAAAAAAAAAAGTTAGAGTGCATGCCCTGGAGGATGGGGAGATTTCTGTTCTATAAATCAGTAAGGAAGATCTGGCAAAGTTCATTGTCTGACCGGCTTACTAACTTAACAACAAGACTAGAGCAGACATTTCCTTAAAAGGATGAAGAAAAAACAGAGGAAGAGACAAGCCAATGAATTAAAATACTATGAAAAGCAAATGAAAGACATTAGAAAAGAACCTGAAAGCGCTACTCCACAATCTCTAGGGAGTATCCCCAACTGCACAGAATATAAGGGTGGAGAAAAAAGTAATATCCAATGAGAAATAACACAGATAAAAGCCTGATGCCATGGAATACAGAAAGACTTCAGCATGCACTGAATTTTTATACAGATAAAATAAATATCTCTGTTATACAATTTACTCGATACCCTAGGTTAGCACTTGTAACCCCTGTTGCATTTACTCAGCATCAGAATTAAACATCTTTATCACTAAATAAATTACTTGTGTTACTTAAAACATGGTTAAGATTGAGGAGTGCAGTTGCCAAATAAAGGTGAAGTATACAGCTGCTGTGCCCAAATGCATAGACAATAGAAACTCTTTTTCAAGAAAAGTAACTAAAATTAGACAGCAGCATGACCACTTGTTTTACCGCATCATCTGCATACTTTTTTTTTCCCAGTACTTCCATAGAGATCTTGACAAAGTAGAAATATCAGAGGCTAATGAAGAACTTTGAAGTAGCTTTGCTAATGCAAGTAGAGATCCTTCTCAACATGAAAGACAGCTTAGCGGAAATTACAAGATGCTTACTTGGCAATCTAACAGCAAAACATCCTCATATCCATGAGAGATATTTGGCAGCAGTAGCAGAACAATGATAGAGCGGTGTGGCTTGTACAGTAACTGCAGAAGAGAAGAGGAGCTGAGATGTTGAGCCAAGTTGGAGGTAAAGCAGTTAAGAATGGAAGCTAATGGAGAATGACAAAAGATTTCAGTCTGAGCCAGCAGGAACAACTGTATTTCCTTGTTGAGAAAATAACCAAAGTTGAGACACAGAAGTTCAAAATCTGTGGGGTTTTTTGTGCCCCACACAAGGAGACAAATCAGAGAGGATCTGGTTGTAAGATGTGCTTAGGAAATAAATAGGGCGGTATAAGAGAAATCAAGAGAAGACAGATGCAAGGCAGCCAGACCAGATATGATCTCAAGCAGACAAAAGCAGTTGGAAGGGTCAAAGGGGATAAGCAGGGACAGTGATTAGGGACGTCTCAAGCTCTGGATGGAACTTCAGTCATGCTGAGTTATGAGGCAGCTGCAACAGCCACTAACAAAGACTTGGCTCAGGTAAGCACTATATTTAAGTATCAAGACACACTGGAACAGAAGGGTACTGCGCAGCATAATCATCTCTTTTTCTTGTTATTTTTAGTTATAAAGATTTGAGTACTGCACAGCTTTATGGCCCATCTGTTGGAGACCATAGCAATTGAAATCATATGTGAACAGTAGGACTCCTTTGCTAAAGATTTTGCATAAAAAAGTCTTTAGATGAAGTTTAGTAAATTTTTTTTCAGTACAAGCAGACACTGAGGCCGGGAAATAAACAGGTAAACACACTGGTGTTTGCATGATTTATAAATCCATTAGTATGACAGGAATAGTTTTCTTCTATTCTTCTTTTCCCTTCAGTTTTATTTCTACAAATTAGTTGACGGTTCTACTACAGGTTTTATTTGTCATAGTTATTCTTCAGCATCATGGTCTTATATATTTACTTAGTTTCTTAATCAGTTTGTCTCTTAACAGGCTGCTGCCCTTCCTCTGGGCATATTTCTGTACATGTCTCATACATAAAAAAAAAAAAATAGAAAAAAAACGTTAAAGGAAAATATCTATTAACAGTAACATAAAAAGCAGGAGGAAAAAAGCAATTGGGAAGTTTCCAGATCTCTGAAAAATACTACAGTACTACAAGGAGAATACGCTCATTGTAGCATATTATTATGGTTCACAAGAATGTCTCATAGTAGTATTTTAATTTGAGGAATAAAATTAGTTCCACAGGCCTGATCAGCCAAAATTTACAAGCTTTATTCAATGAAATCCACCTTCATATGAAGAACTTATATATATTAATATTTTATAAGCAATAGTACTAACGCCCTTTCTGTATCTGTATTAGCTGATGATTCAATACATCATTTTCTTGTTTTGATTCTTTGGGAAAAGTGGGATTTAACATTTCACCACCTGGAAAATTCCATTGCCCTACACTTATAATTTTCTTATCTCAGTTGCATCGATCTAAGAGCGGATGAAGTGAGAGATCAAGAAAATCAAAACCTATTCTTTTTTATCCACAGAATAAATCAACAACAACAACAAAAAAATCAAATTCCATAACAAACACTTTCACCTACACTAGGTCCAATGTCAGTTCCATCACTTACATCAATGGGGTCAGTATAACCATGCACGTTCAAGAAAATTCAAGAAAAACATACACTTTTAGTGTTAACTTTTCCCCACGTACTGTCAAGATTTTGGGGCAGAACAACGTTACCAGCATCAGTGTAAACACAATATAACAGCTACAAAAAAAAAAAAAAACACCACATCAGACAACATAATGCCTGGTTGAAATGCAAAAGAGGTTTGAATAAGACTGAAGGTACACAACATACTTAGTTTTGTTTTTTTTTTTTTTAATCAAGTGCTTAACAACTCTGAGTTCTGATCCAAAAGAAATGAGGATTTCACCATATGTAACCAGAACAAATAAACAACTTTCCCACAGCCAGGTCTGAAGCAGAACGCCCTCTGAAAACATTACAAATAAAACCAAAAATGAACAAAAATGTTTTCAATTTCCTCACCCAGTCTGATACTAACATTTTATCTAACAAACATAAGTGCAGATCAAATTTTAAACAAAAAAAATACTCTGAGAATTATAGAAGAAAATATGCTTAGAAATTCATCCAGCTATTTAGATTCTATTTCATTTCAGTACATAGGTTTGTATTACAGCCACAGCCTACATTAAGAAAACACATTTAAGATACAAACTCTCATCAGATAAGTACCAGCTGCCCAGGAAATTCATTTTTATATTGTATGTTATGCAAAGACGTATTAGATGACTGTGAATTAACTTTTATTTTCCTACTGATGATAGTTATGGATAGAAAGTAATAACACAGGCCAGCACAACAACTGCAGAACAAAACATGCAAATATATCATTTTATATAAACCAGCATTTAGTTATTACTGCTGGTTTTGAGGAAGTGTTACCAGCTGTGTCAATACGCATAATTTTCTCATAACCTGTAATACTGCTTTAGACAGCCATAAGATCATAAGCCAATTTGTATTCCTCTAAAGCCCTCATGAAACATATCATTTGGTTTAAAAATTGACAGCTATTTCAGAAGACATACAAAGACAGAGAGTAAAAAGGAAGTTTCTCTGTTAAAATAAATGAATTCGTTGAGTATTCCAGACAGTACATGCTGAGCATTTTGTCCTAAAAGGAAGCCACTGTTACAAGTCATACAGGGCTAACTTACAAGACAGTTTACCTAGATTAATTTATTAAATTAGTCCACTGACTTCATCAGAAGAGGGTTGGGCTCTCAGCCCCTTCATACCTTGTCTTTTATACTAAATAGAAAATTAACTCAAAGTTATATCAGTTAGGTCAGGTCTACCACTGGATAAAGGCAGGAAGTCCAGGCTTGGATAAGAGCTGAGAAACAGCAAACAAATATTCATAACCTTTATTCCATCGTTTCTCATTCACAGAGTTCAGATTTCACAGAATCACAGACTTGTAGGGGACAGAAGGGACCTCTGTGAGTCCAACCCCTCTGCTAAAGCAGGCTCCCTACAGTATGTTGCACAGAAATACACCCAGGTAAGGTTTGAATATCTCCAGAAAAGGAGATTGTGCAACAACAGACTGTTCCAGTGCTCAGAAATCTTTTCCTGTGAGGGTAACATTCTCATGTTTGTACAGAAATTCCTCTGTTCCTATTTGTGCCCATTGCCTCCTGTCCTGTTGGTGGGCACCACTGAGAAAAGCATGACCTCATCCACTTGGCTCCCAACCATTAGATACTTATAAGCATTGATAATATCCCCTCTCAATCTTCTCCAGGTCAAACAGTCCTAAGTCTCTCAGCCTTTTCACCTAAAGGAGATGCTCCAGGCCCCTCATCATACTTGTAGCTCTCCACTGGGCTCTCTAGATCCCTGTCTTTCTTGAACTGAGGAGCCCAGAACAGGAGACAGTACTCCCACCAAGTTTACCACTATATCAGTTTTGCTACAATTACAGCGTCAGCACAAATATATTTCTTTAGGAACTGACACCACATCAGTGCTATCTGTATGGCAGCTAGCCACTAACTTATGATATTACTCACCTGGTAAGTCTGTGTTTATACGTATGGGTGAAGAAAAGTCTACATACTCAATGTATTTTAAGACCTAAAATGCTCACTTCCCTGAATCATGCTGCACTGTATGCCAGCATTACAGTTTCAAAAATTCCAACAGTTTAGCAAAGCTCAGTTTTACCAGATCTCACTTTAAACAACACAAGAAAAATTACTTCTCAGCAGTAGACTTACTCTAAAATCAACAGTTCTTTAAAGAGTTTTTGGTTACAAAAACCAACAAACCAAAAACAACAGAACTCAAAGCACTTATTACTCACAAGTCCACAGCTACAGGAAGAGCAACTTTCCAGAATTCCTCCCATTTTCCTTCTTCTCATAACTATATAAAGCAATAAATGAATGTCCCTAAAAGCCATGGCATGAAAAACATAACAAGCACAAGAAGATAATAGAAATATTCAGACTATGCAATAGAGTTCCTCAGAGTAGGTGATTTTTCTTTGCAGGGGCTTGTGCAAACATATCTTTGGGAGTCAGTACCTCCCACATCTAATTTTTGGATAGAAATTCACACAAACCCTTTTACTCATAATAAACACCCCCAGCTACATCTCACCTAAATTTTCCATGGTGCTGAGTTTAATAAAAGTTGGATTTAACACCATTATTTGGATAAGATTTAAAAGGTTTATGATAAACAGTCGTCTTTTTTTCATTTGTCCAGGCTCACCCTTAAGTTCATAATGAACCCTGAAACTAAAAGAGGCACATGACTCAAGATTTAACGACATACACTTTGCATGGCAATAATTACTACACAAAAAAAAAAAAAAATTAACTTAAAGTTTAGTTTATTGTCTTTGGCATATAGATCCAGCCTTCTAAAATGGAGGGGAAAAAAATGCTGTTCAGAGTGACTAAACATGTATCATCAAATGAAAAAGTCAAGTATGACATGACATTAAAAAATTTCCATGAATACTAGTTTCTGACCAATATACATCAAAACACATTTAACTGTAACATCCACCATCGAGTGGATGAACGAAGACAAAGTTTATAGGTACTCATGTTCAATTTTCAAACAGCTACAACTGCACTGCAGCATAGGATTTAGCATTTTCACTTTTTAACAGCACGCTATAACACTTGTGATAAAACCCAAATGGTCAATTATCAAAGCAATGAGAACTTATCAAAGCAATGAATATCCATTTCATTCAGAATTGCCCCCAACATGGTGCAGTGTGGGGACAAAAAGATAAACACTTTCCTAGCGCTACCATGATATTGAAAGGTCTGTTTCCTTTTTTCTGTGTGTTTTAAACTACCCGATTTATGAAAAGTATACACGTCACAGAAAGCCTTGTTTCGTGGCAAATGTCATTGCTTGCCATGTCTCTGAAGCTCTAGGTTCTAGTTTCTCAGCCTTCTGCATGCAGTAGGAAGCAATACATTGTGTTCCTTTCAACAGAAACTTTGATAACAAAGCTCTGTCATGCACCCTTGCAGGAGTTTGCACTGCCTTAGGCAAATTTAGAAGGCCATTTGGAAATTACAACTGATTAATTAGTTGTAAGCCCATGATTTGAAGAGGGCAGATGGAAGTACACAGCTCTTCATCACTCCCCGTCCTGCAAGACCTACCAGTCCAATATCAAATCCACATCAAATATTCTAATGTCTCTATCCAGGAAGTTCTAGAAAAAAAATCAGGTGTGCCTTTCACAGTAATTATATTTCCTCAAGTGCTTTCTCTCCTTGGTCTGTCCATTGAAGATATCAATGCTAACAAACAAAGTCTAAAAATCATGACCTGACAACAAGAGTATTTTCAGCTTAGGTCTTGCCTTGATTTTATATTTATCACTTCCTTATTGCTTCCAAAGGAAGAGCCACGGAAGGAAGAGCCTAAAAGTTATCTAACTGAAAAAAAAAAAAAAGCACAAAACTACTTCTTCTGTACCTCTGAGAAAAAAAAAGTATTTCGTATTTCTTGAGCTTGCTATACCTGTGGTCAGCTTGAATCTACAAAGTCAACAGACTGAGCTAGCTGATCCCTTTGGCCTAATAACTGTGTGAGTAACATAGAGAAAGTGTTATCAAAAAGAATGCAGATTAAACAAAGTCACTCTTTTTCACCCTCAATTTTAGCAAGTGAGAAGGTCTGAAGACTAATGCACCACAGGACAGAAACAGTAAGTGTATTACTGCTCTTGATAAGGTAACTACTTTCTGGAACAGCAGTCACGAATCGGCACCCCCACTGCAAACAACATAAAGATTTAGACAATCACAAAGGACTACCTGAAGCAATTAGTACAACCAAGTGAGAGAGCCAGAGCTTATTTACTTCGTTTAGAATTACAGCTACATGCATACAAGATATTAAAAAGCTCTTTATTTCTTTCTGGATGCAATTGTTGTGGATATACTAACGAAGGAAGCTTACGCATCATGCTTATAGAAAAACAAAACACAAAAAAAACCCAACAAATTATACTTTCATTCTCTCTATACTATTTTGTCAGCTTTTACTTATAAGTTAAGAAAGACGGATAAGAGAAATGGTATAATCGCAACAGGACCAGCACAATGAGATGTTACAAAGAAAGGAGAAAATGGAGGGGTCACCTGTCTCTGAGGATCAAGGCTTTCAGGGAAAAATTCCACAAAGAAGGGACCTCCAACAGGAAACCCTTCCTCTATTGCAGTCAGCTCTTAAATGGGGTCTAAGAGGGGTTGAGCCTGACTCCACTCCTTCCAGTTGCACAGATGAATTGCCTTCACCTGTGCTCCCAGAACTGACCAGGTCTTTTCTCCAGGTGCTCAATCAGGCTGTGACTCAGCAGTTGCTATACAGTAGGCAAATATCATCTTTGATAAATAACTTTCTGCACAAACTATCACATTAATTGCTGATGAAATACATATGTATGAGTATCACTAATAGTTGCAATTTCAGAGGTCTCCCAAGAAACTTATGCTTAAGAAATTAACATCAAATGTTTGCTTGGTGTCTGGCAAGTGAGGATGCAGAAATAATAACACATTTGCAAATAGCACAAAGAAAGAATTTAAGACAGAAGTTCTTAAGTAAATGTTTCAAGAAATCTTTCATTGTACTTGGATTAAAATTATATTTTGGGTCCAGTTAAAACATCAGGCTTAGTATTAGTGGGCCATCAAGGTGATCAGAGGGCATCTATCCTGTGAAGAAAGGTGGAGGGAACTACTGGGTTTGTTTATCTTGGAGAAGGCTCTAGGGAGACCTCACTGTGGCCTTCCACTACATGAAAGGAGCATATAAACAGGAGGGGGAATGACCACTTACAAGGGTTGATAGTGACAGGACAGGAGTGAATGGCTTTAAACTAAATGGGAGATTTAGGTTAGATATTAGGAGGAAGTTTTTCATTCAGAGAGTGGTGAAGCAGTGGAACAGGTTGCCCAGAGAGGTTGTGGATGCCTCATCCCTGGAGGCATTCAAGGCCAGGCTGGATGTGCCTCTGGGCAGCCTGCTCTAGCAATTGGTGACCCAGCCTATGGCAGGGGGGTTAAAACTGTGATCTCTGAGGTCCTTTTCAACCCAGGCCATTCTACAATTCTATTTGCTCATCAAATCCTTTTTCTCCCATGTTTTGACACACGAAACTCCTGACTAGAACCAGATCAAAGCTACTAAGTACCCACTTCAGAAAATCCTTCCTTCCAAATTGAAATGTGAAAACAGAGTCAGCCTCAGCCTACTTAACTCCAACATAGCTGCCGACAGTGGCCTTGCCATTTTCAACTTGCAAGATTTTAAACTGAAGTGTAAATATTTCAGGAGCAGCCCAAATGAGAGAAAAAAACAGTACATCCAGTTGCAAAACCTATCCAGCTTTTCATTACTTTCCAAGTGGATAAGTCTGAAAACTTTCTTTTTTGACTCAGTAAGATTAACTAGATATCAAATGTGAGTCTGCACATTAAAGCACTGGAGCTCTCTGCTTGTCTGTAACCATTTGAGAAGTCCAAGCCTCACAATATTAGCTAATGGCAATACACATATATGCAAACTCTTGTTTACCTTACCCTCTTCTTTCTTTAGGCCACTCTAGTACCCATGTCTTGACATATTGAACTCTGCACGTTAGGCTGCTTTTGATTTGTAAGGAGAGTTACAATAGTTAATTACAGAGCACAGTCTTCTGTGACACAAACATTTTGCATTTATAGCCTCTTGATATAGTCCAGAGCAAGAGGCTAACCCGTATTTAATTTGTCTAACACGTTTCTGGTTAAAGTTCCATCAAATGGGTGACTGGAATCCCTCCGATTCAGCTGGAAAAGTCACTTTGAAGGAGGCGTTTATTAGCAACATTTGCCTCAGTCGCAACAGGAGGCCCTGAGGGCCTGGGGAAAATCAGTGGTTGCTTATAACAGTCAAAACCCGCTATTCCCCACAGGATAAAGTGTCAATAATAGGTTAGATATCATTATTTAGAATTGATTTTACAGCGAGTATAAAATTAAAGGAAACGAGGCCATTCCTCCAGGCGGTGAAGTCTGCTGCTTTGAAAGGCCCTCTGGCCTGACCCTGCGGCCCCAGCCCCAGGGAGTGCAGGCAGGCCACAGTGGGGCTGGCCTCCCAGCCAGCAGCACAGCTGCTCGCCATAGAGCATGGGGAGCGTGGCTGAGGGCCTGTAGCACTTAGCGCAATTAAATCAACAGCCTGTAGCTCATTCCTCCAGCGTGACAGGAAAAAGGCGCAAACCCCAGATGTCTTTGCTTTCTTCTATCTTTGTGTTTGCTGGAGTGATTTTTGTAAGTGTTTAATCCTCTCTGCGGTCCAATGTTCACAAGAAAATTTAATGTGCATGTGGTTTTGACTGAAAAAGTCCCAAGCCAGAATATCATTAGCTCACAGGTTTTTCAAATGATATATCCAGTAGTTAATTCTGAGGGGTTTCTACATTAAAACAAGAAACGTTTTCAGCAGTATTGTGAAGGAATGTGCTGGGCAGCAGTATTTCTCTTTTCTTATAGACAGACTCCAAAACAGCTGTACAGGGACAGCAACAAACTAAGGATATAACACTGTTTCATCTTCTGGAAAGATATTCTGTGGTCTTTTACAGTGTGTTACTTGCAGTGCAGCTCTGCAGAGGTACAAATCCACTAGTCCAATTGCACTTGTGTCCAGCAATATCAGGCCTAAATTTCATGGATTAGTGGACTGTTTATTTATTTACTTATTTATTTATGTTGGGGGGGAGGGATCCTTCTCTCTTCTCTGTTTCTTTCTTTGCCTCCATTATGTTGCTGCTTTACATAAATTTTAGTCAGTGCTTCCTCACCACCCCTCTCTCCTGACTTTAAAAGTTACCAGTCTCCAAAAGTCTCCTGAATGCGGAGAGCACAAAGCACACGGCAAGACTAAGGAATAGCATTGTGGAGTATTTGTTCTGTCAGCACCAGTACACATTAGCCACAATAATTTCTTCTAAACAAGCCAGAGCATTGTCTTTTTTCTCAAGGGAATCAAGGAAACATCTGCATAAAAGAAGTGATTAAATAGATGCTAAAGGAACATTGCTGTTACTGATACAGACGTGCCAGCAGCAAATCCTAATGCAGTATTCTTGATGTTTGACAGCCCTGCATCAGCACACCACCCAGCTCTGTCCTCAGCTTTCACACAAGGTGGTACAACCCAAACAAGGGCAGTAAAAGGCAGGAACTATCTTTTCTTGCATACTGAATCATAGAATCACCAAGGTTGGAGAAGTCCTCCAAGATCATCCTGTCCAACAGCCTTCACCTACCACCAATATTTCCACACTAACCCCTGCCCCTTAGTACAACATCTCAACATTTCTTGAACACCTCCAGGGATGGTGACTCCAACACCTCCCTTGGGCAGCCCATTCCATTGCCTGACATCTCTTTTGGAGAATAAATTCTTCCTAATATCCAACCTGAGAACCAAGTGGGTACTTAGCTCTATTACTTTGTATTCTTCTTCCAGGAAGAGTACTTCTTGCTCAAGCCAGGCAGAGGTTTACTTGGATGGAGATAACTTCTCCAAACTCTGGTAACCCAGGTACATGAGAACCGATGCCTACTAATACAAAGAGCCAACGTGGCCACATTTGTTTCTGCTCGTTTAACCCAAATCTCATCCCGTTGCCTTCATGAAGCAGTATGATTTTATGGCACTTCTTAACATGTTTCACATTAAAAACAAGTTTTCTGGTCTCTTTTACAGAAGAAAAATGAAATCTGCTTATAGTCTATATGTTCTTCCAGAAAAGAAAACACTGAGTCCTAGGGATAAGAATGTTAATACAAAGTCTCTGTCATTTAGCACTACTTCACAGACATTCATGTGGCATTTCTATTCATATTACACTTGTGAAAGGAAAATGTCCAGTACTCTCTCCACCATTAGTTATAAACTGTAGCAAATGTGCTTTTAGGAAAAGGAGGAATTGTCCTCTGTCCGTTCATACCTTACCTACGTCTTATATTCATCCTCATTCCCTTCCCTAAGCTGTCGTCAGATAGAGCTGAGGGGACCTTGGCAAACTTTCCTGGCTGTCAGTGATAAGTAAAGTTTAAGAAAAGAGTGCTGGCATAAATCTGACACATCTGACTCAAGTGCTACAAAGTTCAGCCGGGACAAGAGCTGGAAGTTAAAAATGGCTAGTTACAAATATGGTAGAAGGATACCTGTATCATACACATAAGCAGCACCACCACAAAAAATAAAAAATAAAAAAATCATAAGTCGCAGCTTGCTTTCTGATTCGTAATATGAGTGCATCTTCTCCACACTGCAGAAAAAGAAACAGCCCTCATGGGATCATGATTTGATTTACATCACCACATACTTGACACATTAAATAGGTATTGGAGATTATTTTTGCCATGTCCTTGATGCAGTGACTTCTGACAAAGTGTGCACAAAACACACATCCAGTCTATTAAGCTATGGAGACATTGTGCAAACCACGTGCTAACAGCTGATAGAAAAAGAGACCAGTGAAATCTGAAAATGTAAATACATAAGCCAGAGGTGGAAGTCTCTTTCTGGTAATGGCCAGTAACAAACTGGGATAATGTAATTAAAAGTGCATGATGATACATGGGTCCAAACACAGCAGGAGAATCTAGTGAGATGTGTAACGTGCTACATGAAATGCTGACAAAATACAAGAGAGGGACACCATCCAGAGGACCTGGACATGCTTGAAAAATGATAAACAAATGAGGTTTAACAAGGTGAAGTGCAAGGTGCTGCACTTGGGTTGAGGCAATCCCAGATATGTGTACAAACTGAGAAAAGAACTCACTGAGAGAGGCCTGTGAAGAAGAACGTGATGGTCCTGGTGGATGAAAAGCTGGATATGAGCCATCGGTGTATGTTTGAAGCCCAGAATACCAACTGTATCCTGGGCTGCATCAAAAGAGAGGTGGCCAGTAGAGAGCGTGAGGTGACTGTCCCTTTCTGCTCTGCCCTTGTGAGGCCCCAGCTGGAGTACTGTGTCCAGGTCTGGGGCCCCCAGTACAGGAAAGAAACAGAACTGGGTCCAGAGGAGGGCCATGAAGATGATCATAACACTGGAGCACTCCTCCTATGAGGAAAAGTTGTAGTTGGGCTTGTTCAGTTCAGAGAAGAGAAAGCTACATGGAGACCTCACTGCAGCCTTCCAGTACTCGGAAGGAGCTCACAAGCAGGAGGGGGACCAGCTTTTTACACGGTCTGATAGTTGATAGGACAAGAGTGAATGGCTTTAAACTAAAAGAAAGTAGACTTAAATTTGATGTCAGGAAGAAATTCTTTACTGAGAGGGTGGGCAGGCACTGGCACAGGCTGCTCAGAGAGGTTGTGGATGTCCCACCCCTGGAGGTACTCAAGGCCAGGTTGGGTGGAGCCCTGGGCAGCCTGAGCTGGCAGGTGTTAGCCCTGCTCATGGCAGGGGGTTGAAGCTCGATGAAGCTCCTCCAACCTAAGTTATTCTATGATTCACTGAAGTTTCCAAAAATCACAGGATATTTCTAAAAATTATTAATAATCTATCAATACAAACTGTCACGGGGTGAAACTGAATGACTTTCTTTCTTTAAAATAAGTACCAACTGGAACTGATTTTGCCACTCCTACAGAAAAAAGTTGCTAGGTATCTACCTGGGATTAGAATCTCTGAAGATGCTTTGTATTTTCCAAACATCTTTGAAGTATAGCTTTGTAGCCAATTTCGCACTTCAGTATCACAAAATACAAAATCAATTATTTTTCACATAAGCTACTGATCTGTTGTATTAAAACAGTTTGGATCATTTTGTCTGTTTGAATTTGTGCTGACAGAGATAAACAAATAAATTTTGGTTAGATAAAATTAATGCCTTCAGCCGACTTCAAAACTCGTATTTCAGATGGTTAATGCCATGACTCAGACTCACCTATTCAAATTTTCAGTTTGATTTTATGTAAATGATAATCCAACTTTTATTTTTTATATAGGAGCAGGTAGCAGTGAGGGGTTCTGGTATTAATTATACATGGAAACAGAAAACCTGAAGTAAACCTGGTAGCATTTTAAGAATCCAGCTATTGTGAATTCATCTGGAATTCATTGGGCTACCCCTGGCTGTAATGAATTCATGCTGTATTAGCAGTAACATCACATGTACGCTAATGGATGTTCTACCGAGAACAGTATTATTTAATTGACTCAAAGGATTAGTTTAATATCATTTTTCTTTGGACTGTATTTTTAACACAGCTTTGGATTGAAGCATTAGACAAAAAGAAGACATCAGTGGAAAAACATGCATACAAAAATATACAAAATAAGACATTTTGTCTCCTTAGGAAAGATAGAAAAAGCATTAGAATTGTATAGTCTATCTCCCACATAAACAAATCAGTGAAGTTTATTTATAAAACAATTTTCTCTGTAGGAAACAAAATATTTAATTCTACAAAACTGAACACACGCAATTCAAGAGTGGTATTAACATTGGTACCAGCTGCATGTCTCGGATACGGTAAGTAATGGGGGAACAATAATTTGGATATCAGAAAGGCAAAACTACTCAACTGTTTGGTGTGTCTTGTGAACAGTACTAAGAATACTAAAAACATCAACATGATTACTGTCAACCATTTTTAACTTCAATCCTGTTCATCGGTAAGTGAACTTTCTTTCCTGGGTTAGCTGACTAAAATCAACGAGCTGGTCAGACATCAAGACTCAGATCCATTTAGTTTAATCACTCGGCACTCCCACTGCTTATGAGAATTAAACTGGTCTTCCTAAGACTATCGGTTCAGCATCAACGAATGCATTTTGAACATCAAAAACTACAGAACTGCCAAGCTCACTGATTCTCAGGCTTGGATGCCAACCTCAGTAATGGCAGAAGGCGATGCTAAGCCCAAGAGTGAATGCAGACATTGCAGACAAGGAAACCAGTGGCCAACTAGCTGAACATACAGGTACCCAATTAAGGGCAGATCACTGATTATTTATTTATTTATTTATTTGATCTTGCAATTCTAGCTCATATTTCTACCTATGCTCCTCTCCTAAACATCCTGCTTCCCCAGATGCAGTTCTCACTGCTTCAGTATTGTCACTTTCGAAAATGACTTTAATTATCATATGGTGTAGCAACTTAAAACATATCACTCCAGCAATTCAACCACAGCTGTGGTTCCTGTAGGTGACCTATCTCAATATTTTCTGAAGCTATATTTATGCAGATCCTTGGGTCAGCTTTCAAACTCAGAACCATGTTTGATTAACCTGTGCCTACAGTACACATTAGCTACCCCAAGATCTGTCAGTGAAATGGACAGAGGACAGGACAAATAGGAGAAAGCATCCCAGGCAATAAGAATTAAGAGAGGAAAATTAATTACTTGCGTGACAAAGGTGATCCACTGTACTAACTTACTTTTTGCAAGCAGTTCCTACAAATACCCTGGTATTACCCAGGCACTGACATCTCTTCAAGTATCCTGCATTCCTCTGTGTTTATCTCAACAAATATTCACAACTCTCCCTCCAGACCTCAGTGCATGACCAGGAAGTTCCACTTCCTTGGGTGGCATCTTTATGAAAACACTCGCATCTAAGGGAAGAATCATAGCAAGCAAATGGTGTGGTTTTTCACTAATCATCCACTGCATTTCTGCATTTCTTACAGGAATGTGGAAAAAAAGCTTAACAGGGAGGTCTGCCAAGTCTCCCCTGGGACAGTCTTTGTGTAAAAACGAGTACTTTGGAAGTTAATTAGAGACAGTCTGGTTTTTATATTCAGAAAAAGAAAAAAAAACAAAAAACACAACAGTTACAGTTAATGGGAATTCAAATGATTCTCATTCCGAATTTTTTATAGTTAATATTAAAATTCAGTTTTTCACAGCAAAATAGCAAAATGAACATTAAGAGTGACTAAACAATGAAAGAATCCCACTTACTGGAATTTAATTTTCTTTTAGCAGTCTTATCCCTTGTGTATGAGTTGTGAAGGCACTAGGGAATAATTAAACAATGCAAGAAAGATATATTGAGCATATGGACACAACAGAATTCGCTAACATTCACTGAGCGAGTGATTAACACTGGGAGCGGGACCTCCTTTGTGGAGCACGCTGCCTCATAGCATGTGTGGAAAAGACCCTGGCTACAGTGTCTTTCTCAAGCATGCCCAACAGCAGGAGAACAGCAACAGACTCCCACTGAAGTCAAACGTTCACTCAGGATATACTGAATGACTGAACACAGGGGCAGAAATTACATAGCAGCCATCAAGTAAATGATAAAACTAAGCTTCCAAACAGTACAGCACTTCAGTTACAAAAGAAATGCCGCACTGCACAGCAGAGAGCAGTGAAAAAATTCTTGAAGTAAGCCTAACACGCTCCTATGCTTCAATGAAGGGCTGACACAGTGCTATCAGCTCTGAACCCCAGCTCCACCTGGATCTACAACAGTCCTCAAAGTTCTTTCAGGACAGCTACTGCTTCTGCTTGTAAACCAGCTACGGGCAAGCAAGGAGGAGAGGCCATGCATGCTGTGGACAGCTGCGACTGGGCTAGGAAGACCTGGATAAGCATTACTGAAAGAGGGAATCTGAGGGGCAAGGTCAGTGCTGAGCTGGGACCACTTTGGGTAAATAATATTTTAGCCTCAAAAGAGCATGAAGAAGAGTTCTCATGGGTAATATTTTATCTCTTCTAATTAAAAAGGACATCAACTACTAGAGTTTGTTTTATCAGAGATTTGTTCTTCTCTACATTCCCAACATTAAAATGATTATTATTGCTGATGAGCTTCCAGTTAGAGTGCTGTTTTTTCTTTAAACATTTACCTGCACAAAGCAAAAATAAAATAACAAAAGTAAATCTTATTACAATAATAATGGAAAACTATTAGTATACACTTAGACATGTTTTCTATGGCAAGAGATCAAGCCTCTGGAAGCTATGTGAAATCATGGACAGAAGATAGGGTGTTATGTTAATATTTCAGTCCTTAACGCCAATACAGACTTACAGGATTAGCAGAAAGCAAATTATTCTATTTAAGTGCCACACTAAAGCCTCCCAGCTCTGGATCTTGTGTAGCCATGAATGCTGCACCTCCTAAGCCTCTCACTCCTCTAACAAAATGTCCCCTACAGCAGTGTCAGCAACAGAAACACTATGAGCTCTGAGCAGATCCTTTCTCAGGCAAATGCCCACTGAGATGAAGAACACAACATGTCTGGGCAGCATACACAACTCTTCACCTTTCCTGCTCTTAAAATGTTCCCTACTTAGAATGTCCTTGTGTCTTGTTCAGCTGCTGGTGAGAAAATAACCTCTTTGCTTTCAACTCAGTACCTACCTACTTAATTGTTGCTACTCATACACCAAGATGTCAAATTACTACATTAAAAAGAGATTTTGTCAAAATGCTTTCTTACAGCCTGAACAAATTTTACATTGTGATGAAAAATGAAAAGCAATGAAGTTTCAATGCTATTAATCTCAAATCTCATTTTCTCACTGAAATTTTCATTTAATCATATTTAATTCCAAAACCACACTTAGTCAGAAAATTTTCACCTGAATCTATGTCTTAACCAATCTTAGAAGCAGCTACTTTCTGTTTTCTCCTACGTTTTCCATGAATTTCATTAATGTGACTACAGTACAATTAACAATCCACAGAGGTTCGTGGTAAACTTTGATGTGATAGCACATGAATTATATATAATACAAACTAGCTATTAAAAAAAATCAGGAGATAATATTTTAAAAAGTGTGTTTTATTTTAACTTCCTGTAGAACAGAAGTTAAGAAGAACTTAAGCTGAACAGGAGTATAATATTTTTGCCTTTCTTTCTGCTTAGCAAATCTGGATAAATCCAGAAAATTATAGACTTTTGTATTTTAAGCTCATAATCTTCTGATCAGCCCATTTCCTCCTTGATGAAGTAACTCCTGATAGATAAAACTTCCTGTAACTTTTCACAGGACACATGTACAAACTCAGACTATTGCTGATGTCTGTGCATTATAACGCAGTACTTTCCCCTGACTGTGCTCTGGAGACAGAATCATACACTTCAATTGTATGACCTATGTTTTAATAATACTGACATCAAACACTCCCTATGGGGTTCTAGAAATACCAGCCTTGGAGCATTTACTAGACAGCACTGACCTCCCTCACACGCTAACGGAACAACTGCTTTTTTCATAAGCGTCAGTCAGAACTATTTCTAACAAATGCAGACCCAAAATACTGCTACTCATAATTTAACTCTCAACTTAAATCTTCAGTCAGCCGATGTTCCAATCAAAATGGCACACAATACCATCTATCATATTTCATGTACAGAAATTCCCAGTGGATATGAGTTTTTGTAATTTTAAGGAAAACCACACATTCCAGGAAACTTGCTTCAAAAGTTATACCTATACGGTACACATGAATTTTAAAAATCTTTAAAATTAGCAGCCTGGAATTCATGGAATATGCAGCAATCAAATGAAGACGGTGGCCTCTTCAGAAAGGGAAAGAATCAGGTGACAGGGACATTCAACAGTGAACATCACCCAGCACAAAACCACGTCTTTTACTACACAGTTTTAGCACCACACCAAAAGTATTTTGAAAAGTAAACTTAAATAAAAAGCAGTAACTCATGAAAGCAGCTAGGCTTTCAGACTTGTGAATATTAATGAAATTATCTACTTTCACAGTGGGGAGGGATGTTTCAGTCTCAGCACTTACTCTGTAAGACTGCTCAGCATTAGTAAAAAGTAAGCGTGGGGATCTTCCCATCTGAATGCCTTTATTCCTGTGCCCCCTTTCAGCATTAACAGCCAAACAGATTTACTAAAGAAGTGATCTCCTCAATTATAATATTCACTGAGAACAACTGTGCAAAAAAGGAGAAGAAAAAAAATTCTTCTTCGCGGGGAACACATACTGCAGCTTTTATAGTGTTCATTTTAAACAAACATGTCAGCGTACTAGGTCTGTTTACTGAGAAAAACTGCTGTTTTCGATCATTTGTAAACAGAAATGGTATGATCACCAGAAAAATAAATACATTTACTAAAGCATTCCGTTTGAGTCACTTATTAAGAAGCAAAAAGTATCAGGTTATAAATATCCTCAACACTTGTTGTTTCTTGTGAGTTACAGGCAGACATCTGGCCTCACAGGTATTGTGCCAAAGCCTGCTCTTGTTTACATGAATGCAGATATGGTGCAGCTACACCAGTTTCATTGTTTAACTGAGCTTGCCTTGCTGAACACTGCCCTAGGGAATAACAGAATATAACACATCATTCCCGAAGGTATTCTGATGTGGGCTTTTGTCATGATGAGGGCTGAAGGCTTTCACTCGAAGGAGTGAAATAATAACATGATGGTATACTTGCTGCATCAATTCATCCAGCATCTCTCTTTCTCCTCAGAGAAAGATAAGACTAGAGACAGAAGAGACCCAAGTCCAGTATCCCACTATCAGACACCCAGTCGTATATTCCATTATAAAAGCACTCAGAATTCTGGCCACTGCTGGGGCACCTGAAAGGTTAGGACTGCTGTTTGCTGACAACTGCAACCAAAGATGTTTTTGCTTTACAAAGATGCCAAACTTTGCTGCTTACCTTGCCACCGCAACATGCTGGAAGCAGCAGAATCGCCATGCCGTCACCGACCAAGAGTTCACTGTGTCTGTCTCTGAGGAAACACGCAAAGCAGATGCTTTTGGCAGGCCTAATTCTTCTGCCTGAAATTTTGCCATTCTGCCAAATTTCCCAAGTAAGAAACTCAAAGTCTTTCTATGGTGTGTATGAGGCAGCTGGGGCTGTGAACTCTTGTACTGCCAAAAGACAAAGGAGATTCTTTAGTCCCAAAGGCTTTGTGCATAAAGCCCAGAGATGGCAAAAAAAACAAAAACAAAACCAACCAACCAAACAAACAAAAAACACCCTGCACAGCTCATAGAAAAATAAATAAATAAAGGAGGCAAAAATAAAATGACCCTATTGATTTATTAGGATGCTGAAGCTTCTCTAGAGACGAAACTGTTCAGAGAATGGGAAGGAATGGCAGACACAGCCCAGGGTCATGCTGCCATCCAGGACATCGGGAGGCTGGAGAAATGAGCTGACAGGAACCTCGTGCAGTTGAACAAGTGAAGTGGAAGGGCGAAGCCCTTCACCTAGGGCAGAATAACCGTTTGCACCAGAGCACTTTCACATGCAAGAACATACCTGAGAATAATACAAGTGCATCTAACACTGTAAATACAAAGGAGGAATATTTTCAACTCAATTTGTGATTATTTCACTTGACATTCTATATAAATTTACACCTTTCCTGCTCTCTTATATTATTCAGAACATTGCTTGTAATTTTTCTCTGATAGAGACAGATTCAAATGATTTATAAAATCTGCCAGCAAACAGCTGCCAATTTTAGAATATACATGATTTAGATCTGTTTTCAGTTTAATTGACATTTTGCTTATTTGAAACACAAAACTTGGCCACTGAGGAAAAAAAAAACAACACAACAGGATCATGGAAATATTAGCAACAGCAGTCCATAAATCACTAAAAATGATTCTTAAATTCTCAGAGTGCGAACAATCACTGTGTCAAATAGAATGGAGGTTTGGTGGGAAGGGAACATTCTTCCTAGGAACAATGATTTTGCTTCAACTAAAATGAGTCTGGTTATAAAACACAATCCTATTCTAACATAAGCCTGCTTTCTAGAGTTCCACTTGTTAATATGGTTAATGAGATAGAAGAGCATTAATTACTGAAGCCCATTCCTCAAGCATACAACTAAGTAACAGCACCTTTAGAAAATACAAGAAAAGAGTAGCTCCACAAAAATCTCACTTTGATGAATTAAAGATGCTGCTAATTGCACACTGCAAATTGGAAGTGAAAATAAGGGAGATCTGCAGTTCCAATTCCATACTTTTGTACCATTGCCTTCTCCGCCATTCAAAGATAATAACAATATACTTGTCACCAGAAAAAGAAGAAAAAGAAGTCATAATAGTTTTGAGTATGAATGAAATGCTGGGAAAATTAATATTAAAAATGAAGGAAAACAATTTAAGAAAGAATAAGAATTATTTAACACAACAGCAATTCCCTGTATCAAAACAAAAGTTGTTGCACTGCATTGGTATTTTGTTTCAAAGCAGTACATGCTTGCTTTTATCCAAACCTGGCTTTAGTAACTTGAAGTCATTATTCATTAATACGTGGGTCAGGATCAGTTTGTGAATTAGAAGCTAATGACATTTTCCAATATGCATTTAAAGTCACATCAGACATTGAATTGTGAAGATGAAAAGTGTATCCCTTCTCAGAAGCCCCACGAAGGTAAACACTGTCACCTGCACAAAAACAATTATCTCCTTGTCTCAACAGCTCAGACACGAGCTGCTCTCTAATAGCAGTTGCAGTTGATCTTTAAGAGCTTTTAACATAGTGAAAGTTGGCTAAATCATACTTCATCATGATTTATCATCTCAAGAAATGGGGCCTTTTTAAAATACCTGAGCAGTCTGCCAAAATCTTAAAGAAGTCTCAAGATACTATGCAGCCAGTATTTTCTCACGTTATTTCTCCATGCAAACATAAAGCCACTCATTTCCAGTTACAGTTGCAATCAGCACTTGTGCAATACAGCTAATTCCAACTACACACTAAAACAGCTCTCTCAAGCAGACGCAGCTGATGAGCAGTGCCCAGAGAAACACCACAAAGTTTACAAACCCCTACGACTTATGGTACTGTGACTACAGCAGCCCCATTGTGAAGTATGAGAAATTGAGGAATGAGGTTAGGATTAGAGAAAAAAAAAAAAAAAAAAAGGAATATGACACAGCAAGCCATGGGTAAATGAGAATGTGAGAATAAATCCTGCACTTCCTAAGCTCTTGTTTTTTGCTTACTAGTAAGAACGCACCCATATGGAGGTCATCTCTGCCAAGTTATTTTTGTTTATTGCATGTTTTAAGGTGTTACACAAAGCTTTTCCTTACTGCACTCACCCATTAAGTAGATCACGTCCTTTGGTGCTAAAGCACCCCATTTAAAGTCAAAGAATATCTACATAACGTGGCTGTTGCTGTTTTTTCCTTCAGGTTTTTGTTTAGGTCTAGCTCCAGGATTGTTACCGCCAGTGATTTTCATGTTTTTCATTAAATATCAGCATGGTTGTCACTGGAAATGGAGTAGGCACATGCATCTCATCTACAGTGTGCAAAGACTTTGGCTAGATTATTTTTCCCTCTGTATGAATGATAGTACAGTTTGCTTTGCATACTTAATGCAAAATCAGCAAGGATCATGTATAAAAGGCTGCAGGTGAGGAGAGATCATTATGACTTCTAAATTTATGTGCAACCTGGCTGGCCAAAATGCACTCAAGGACAGAGCAAGGTTACGGCAGCTATGCAGATGAGATCTAAACATCATCAGTGTAATGTGAAATGCACGCGTGGCAGTAGCTGGAGATAGCCATTCACAGTGAGATAAAGCCCCTGGCAGAGACATTCAGCAATCTGGTCATGCTGCTGAGTGGAAAGAGCTACACACAACTTTGGATATGTGATGAAAACACAAAAAGATGCAGGATATTTTACCTAGCAAATTAGCACAGGCAACATGCAGACATGGTGAATCATCCTGGAGCATTTTAGAGAATTACTTCTGTAACAGAAATAGGGAACATTACATGTTATGACACGTACTTCCAAATTTTAGTATCATGACTTGACTGTCTTTATTACCATTTCCCATTGGTATCATTTTGCCTTTTTTTAATGTGGTTTACAATGAAAACTTACATAAAAAAATGCATCAGTCATTAGAAAGAAAGATTAAAAGATATTTTCTGGCATGAGTTTAATTTAGAGCAGGCCGCACGGTACATTTGAATTTTACTGTTTTAAAAAGTTTTTGCAAAGTGAAAATGTACGGAAAAGTAGTATGTGAAACAGAAAATAACTGGGCAGCTGGACTGCAGTTCTAGACTCTCTCTGCCAGGTCTGACCACTAAAACTTAATCTCTTCCTTCTCCCATTTATCTCCAAATGGATTTTCAATTCCCTTTTGTTCTGCGGCCCGGTTTCAACAGATGGGATAATAAGTATCACCCAGTCAAACCAGCCTCATGCGTGATGCCAAGGACACTTCCCTGCTCATGGGAGGGAATGAGAGGTTTGAATCTCTTCTGGTAGCAAAAGTTACCAAACCTGTCTCCTCGATGCTAGATGATTGTTCTGATATTGCAGTATTAAATAAGTAAAAGTCAGCATCATCACTCTCACTTCTCCTCTACATATGATTAAAAAAAAAAAAAAAGAAATAGAAAATCTCTGTTCTTTAAAACACAGGTATGGCAGTGACCATAGCACAAGTTCACGCCAAGTCCCTTGCACACGGGAGTGACACAGACTGCTGGCTCCAAGCTGCAGCAGCTGAAACACACAATGTCACTTTGCAAATGACACTGCACAGTCCCAGAAGAGAGCCTGTAAAGAAAGCAGAAACTGTGGGCCACTCTGTAGCTTAAGCAAAGAGTGCAACAAAGTAATGATGTAACTCCTCAATGCAGCCAGGCAATCAGTTGCTACCCAATGGCTCTCTCTCCTCTAGCAGAAGGCCTGTAGATTTATTATTTACTTTTCACTCTCTTTGATTCATCAGATCATTGTTCAGGTTGATGCTTCATCACCTACAAGTCCAAACTCACAGATTTCTTCCTTACCATATCAAAGGCACAGCAAAACCTTCAGCAAACACAAAGTAAACTTTGTTTTAGCTCAATGAATTTTTCTCAGTAGCACTGAGTGACCTGAAGAGTAACTACCTACCCTTGGTCTACCCATCTGCTAACTCTGTCAGATTACAGTGAAGGAATAGCTTACCTTGAGCAATAATGCCATGTTTTCACTCAAATCAGATTTCCAGGAAGGGAGACTGTAGGGAACAATTAGCATCAAACTGCTACTCACATTACTAAGCCATCTGTTTTCCATTTTTACACTCCTAGCAGCATCTGATGGTTCATGAGGTTTGGATGAGGCCATCCATTGCACAGGAGACGCAGATAACTAACTTGAACTTTCAAATACCGTTCCAATGTTGTTTGCCTTTTTTCCTAAAAGCTCTGCCAGCACAGCCTTACACAACAAACAAGTGAGCAGCATGCCCTTTTGGTCTCATTAGAAAATAAAAAACATTTTACTGAAATTGTTCTAGTGAATCCTTTCTTCACTCATTTTCCTGGCTACTTTGCCAGTGATCCCATGATCTATCATTTAGTGATTTTTTTACTGTTGTTTTTAAGAGCAAAGAGAATTGCAAAGATTCTTTCCATGCTTCTCATGGTGGCAACCTGACTGGAAATGGATCAATGACTAAATTCTAAGAAAAAAGATAGTTATTTGCTGCTTTGAATGTTCTTAGAAGTGATTAAGAAATACATTTCACTTTCCATGTGACCTATTGCATTTGCTTAAGAATTCTTCCTTCCATACAGGAACAGATATCTTATTTGGAAGCTCTTTCCCATTTTTTTAAGCTGTTCAGTTAAGTATAGGAAAACTTTTCATGCCTGTTTTCAGTAATGATCATCATTCTGACAATGGGATACCAAACTTGCATAGGGATCTAAATGAAGAAAAATGCAGAAAGACTCTACTTTTCATGGGGAAATGAAGGAATGATTCGTGTTTTTTTGCTTCAAATATTTCTAATGCAAACACTATACGTTTCACAATGTGTTCCTCTCTTTAGACATCATAACTCTTAGGCAGCTCTTGCAACACAACTACTCAAACGAGTCCGTCTCAGTTATGTATCAGAGAAGACAATAAAAAGCAAGCACAAATAACAAACATCATCAAAAACATTGTAATTGTGCAACAGTACCCTATTAAAAGCCTTTATGATATTATCAAGGCACACTTACCCTGCTAACCCATCCTCAGCATTCTTCTATTCCTCAGCACCTGATGACACACTGGCAGTATAATTCTCTGCTGATGAGTCTGTTCAGATATTACTTAGAAAAGATCCACTCTTGATTTAAACCGTGCTATATCTCTTAATAAATCTAAGCCACCTGAGGACTGCACCGTTTTCCATTCGTTTATTAATACAAGAACTTCAGAAATGACAGACTGACGGGCTTAACATGAATTGGATTAAGATGCATCTTTCCAATTATCAGCCTTCAGGTGCTTTATTGGGGATTTAGTAGGAGCTGGACCAGTGGGCTTCACATCAGCTGTTACCACTGGAATATGACATCACGGAGCACTGTAAAGTTTTCAAGGCATGAAAAGCTCATTCAAGTTCTGCTCATGCATAAAGGCCCCACGCTAACTGCTGAATAAATATGCATTCAGCAGCCATTCGGACATAATCAATGTAGGTGCACCTTCACAAAATGCTTTACCATGAGATGAAACTTTCATTGTGCCACAAATACGCCTGTTTTTCATCACATTCAGTGAAAAAAAGTCTTATAAAAATACAAATGTTTGTGCGTATAGAAAATACATAAATACATTTAAACTATACCCACGATGTATTGATGTTCCTCCTGGCTTCTCAAAGGCTTGTCAGTGACCTGCACATATGTCCTAGCTTTTAGTGTTCAGAACAAGACTGATACGTTGTGGGAGAAGCTCTCACTTTAATTATTAAACACGCCAGATGCACCAGATGGTAAACCATGTTACAAAGGGAAATGCCTGCGCATAGACAAAAAGATTTCCATGCACACACTTTTTACATCTCTTAGATAGGCAACCTCTATAAGCAAAAATATTTATAGTTCAGAGGAAGAAAATCAATCTGGAACTCGCAAGGTGCAAGCAGGAAAATAAGCACATAGACTTTAAAAAAAAGTCTTACTACAGTTGATTTCTATCACTATCATTTTTACTTTCTACTTTCCGGTCAAGTATTTCCTTCATTCTGAATCATGTTTTAAAAACTGGCAAAGAAATACATCTAAAACTTGTCTAAACTCGAGTACTCAGTAAAATGAACTTGCTGCAGTTCAAGACTGAACTGAAAGGACGCAAATAACTCATGTGCATGGCGCCATCTCCTGGTAGCTTTGAGGTAAAATCATCAGAAGAATCTTAACGCCACTATCGGGACACAGCTTCGTTCAAGCTAAAAGATGTTTTTACATCGGCTTAAGTAAGGGAACCTTTCTTTTCTCACTTTGTAGGCTAAATAAGGACTTATCTGAATATTTTTAATTTCAAAAATAAGTCAGAATCACTGATAACAGGTAAAAAGACAAGTAATTTTAAAGATTTTTACACGATGTTCTCCAAATGAATACTTTGGAGGAAGTTTACGCATCATAATAAAAATACTAATACAGTTGATTAGCCCACACTGGTTCATTTTAAAGACAGTTTCTTCTTAACAAACATTTACGATTCAAGACATTCTTTCCCAGTTACACTTTCTCCTTGCTGCTGATGAAAGAAAGCAGTATGGCTATCCACAGAAGCATCTCATGGTTTACACTGCAAAAAACAGCAATGGCCAACATGGAAAGAAATGATATGAAGTCATTTTGCCAGCTGGCACAGGTACTTTATCCTACAAACTTCACTGCTGAAAACAACCTTGACCACCAAAACAATTAAAATAAACTGAACGCTGTAAAACACCTGTGAAAAAAGTACAATTTTTTACATTAATTCTAGAGTTAGATTCAGATAATAAACTAAAGGAATCCTGTCTGAAAGCTGTGAAGATGCAATAGAAGGCAGTAAAATGCTCGTGATCTAAAATTCAGAAGTTTTGAAGATATCACTTGCATAAAGAAACAGAGATGGTACGTGGCTGGGCTGGGGGCCTATCATACGCCCAAGAAAAGCTTCAGTCAGGAGCAACCCAAACACTGCTCCCTCCCACAGCATAAACTAAGCAAGTGGCGTAGAAAAGTAACAGTTTCAATAGAAACCATGAAAGTTCAGCCGACTGAAAAGAGCCTCAGACTACCAGAAGGTAAGACAGCGCCCAACACAAATACCGTGGAAAAAAATGGGTGGACTGCGGGAGGAAAGGAGCAAAAAGTCTAACCTGCAGAACTGGAACAAGCTCAACACCCACCATCAATATTAGGCACAGACAACTTCACATTGGCAGCATTATAAACCCCCAAAAGGGAATCAAAACAACAACAACAACAACAACAAAACAGGAGAGAAGGGGGTGAAAAGACCAGCTCTTTCTACAGGCTAGTAAGTAGAGAAGCTCCCCCTAAACCACGGAAGGAAATAACTCAAAATTTCAAGCTTGAGATCTACCAGAACAGGAGAACTAAGACTCTGTTACCCAGGGTAAGATGTTCTTTCTCCACACAGGAAGAACAGGCTTTTACTAAGACTTAATATGACCATTTGTTAATGTGATAAGAAGGCTTTTGTAAGAAACAGAACTTTTATTTTACAGACTGTTATATTATGCTGGCAGGAGAGACCTGTCCACATTGCCCTGAGGGCTAAAAAACTAAACCTAAAAAAAGCCCCAAACCTGGGAATGAACTCTACACATGGATTATTTCTTCTCATCTGCTGAATGACTATAAGGAGCATGACTAGAGTTGCCTTAAAAACTTGAAGGAGCAGCAGTAATTTGGAGTGTCACAGGTTCATTAACAATTGCCATGGGGAAGCAATCATTAAATGCTGCAGAAAAGCCAAAACAAACAGGGGACATTTCCTTCCACAAAAAAAGGAATTAAAAAAAAAAGCTGTAATAACATCAAAATGTAATTGAGAAATAGAGCAATGACTGAAGAATCATAAGAGAACCAAATTAAATGCAACTGGGATTTCACATTCCTCATGAAAATTAAGGCTTTCAAATGAGATAATTAAAGCAAGGATAGCCAACTCATGATGTGCCAGAATGTATAACTCAGCCTGTCATCTTCATTCCTGCGTTCCTGTGAGTTGGTCAGGAAGCAGGCTGTCAGACACACAAATTCCCTAACCCATGGCAGCAGTATCCCCGCTGTTCTCTGTGAGAACCCCACAGCCTCCTGCTTGTCATGCAGCTGGACATGCCCTAAACGCAAATGACAGGCATCAGCAGCACATGGGGCAGTACGTGACAAAAGGACTTCAGTACATGTGTCCCCATCGCAGCTTGGTGGCTGTGTTACAACACAAGTCAAGTGGTGACTCCAGACAGAGACACATGACAGAGAAGCACTCATCCCCTGGATGCCTGCTGGGGGATTTGGGCTTGAGCTGGCAGAAAAGCTGAGTGCCACTGACCTGAATGAAGTGATGAAAACATAAACAGGTACCGTGGAGCTCGGGATCTGTAACAGAGAAATGAAGACAAAGTGATTGGAGAATGAAAAAACAGCAAGCGTATTGTCAGGCAACTAAACCTTCATGGGAGGGAATCACTGGCAGAGGACAGGAACACCTTGTTACCTGAGATTTTTAAAAATATTAAAATATTTTAATATATATATAATATATATATATTAAAAATAATAAAAATATTTCTATTTATATATGTACATAAAGTTTAAGAGAAAGAAACATCCCACGGACTAAAAAGACCAAACTTTTTAAAAATAAAGAATTGGCAGTAAAAATACATATGTTGAAAGATGAAGGGAAACAGCAGGAGCTTTGTGCTGCAAATTATCCTGCAAGTATGGCAAATACGCAGCTCTTACCGTTAGAGCACATTACGGGACATAATACACAGGGACTTAAGAGAGGAATAGTGGCACGGTGTAAAAGGGAAACGTATTTCCCTGAATAGAATGAAAAAAGTTCGACTTGCAAAATGCAAAGCGTTTTTTTGTTTCGTTATGTTTGTTCGTTTGTTTGCTGTTTTGGCAGAGAAGCGAGGCGCGAGCAAACCTCACCTCAGCCCGCGCCGGCTAACGGCCGCGCACGCGCACCGCGCCTGCCCGTCTGCCCGCGTACTCGAGCCCGCCGGAAGGGGCGGGGCGCCATTTGAAGCGGGCGGCGGGCGGGCGCCTCTATGGCCGCGCAGCTCAGCCGCGAGCAGCAGGGCATCACCCTGCGGGGCAGCGCCGAGATCGTCGCCGAGTTCTTCTGTAAGGGGCTGCGGGCCGTCTGGGCGCGCGGAGGGACGGGGGCGGGGGGAGGAGAGGGCGGACGGGCGGCTGGTTCCTCTCCCGCGCTCGACATGGCCGCCGCTGGGGCAGGAGGGGCGGCCCGCTCACACACGGCTCCCCCGCTTTGCGCGCACAGCTTATGGCATCAACAGCATCCTGTACCAGCGGGGCATCTACCCCCCCGAGACCTTCACTCGCGTCCAGAAGTACGGGCTCACCCTGCTCGTCACCACCGACCCCGAGCTGAAGAACTATCTCAACAACGTGGTGGAGCAGATGAAAGGTGCGGCCGCCCCTTCCCGCCCCCCCCCGGCCCTTCCTCTCACGGCCTGTAGGAAACGCTGTGTCCTCTTGCAGAGTGGCTCTACAAATGCACCGTCCAACGCCTGGTGGTGGTCATCTCCAGCATTGAGAACAACGAGGTGCTGGAGCGGTGGCAATTTGACATTGAGTGTGACAAGAACGCCAAGGGCGAGAGGTGAGCGACAGCATTCCTCTGCCTGCTCCTCCCACAGGGAGGCATAAGGGAAACACTAGGTGTGGCAGTGCTGCACTGTTACCTCCGGGCAGCTGAGGCAGCTCCTTCTCAGTACGAGCTCTCACACCTTACCAAATAAAGCTGTGGGTGCCGTTGATGTGCCCAGGGGATGGGATGCCATTCAGAGGGACATAAACAGGCTAAGCAGTGGGCCCAGGTGGACCTCATGAGATTCAACAAATCCAACAGCACGGTGTCGTGCCTGGGTCCAGCACCTCCTGCTATCAGGGGGACATAAGGATGGAGCACAGCCCTGCTGAAAATGATCTGGGGGTACCGGCGGGTGGAAAGCTGGACATGAGCCAGGAATATGCCCTCACAGCCCAGAAATCCAACCATATCCTGGGCCACATCAAAAGAAGTATGGCGCACAAGACAAGGGAGATGATCCAGGCAGTCTGCTCTATGCTGGTGAGACCTCACCTGGACTACTGTGTTCAACATGGACCTGTTGGAGTGTGTCCAGAGGAGGGCTACAAAAACGATCCAAGGGATCCTCTCCTATGAGGGCAGGCTGAGAGAGCTGAGGCTGCTCAGCCTGAAGAAGAAAAGGCTCTAGGGAGACCTGAGAGTTGCCTTTCAGTGTCTAAATGTGGGCTATAAGAAAGGGGGCAGTCTCTTTAGTGGGGTCTGCTGTGACAGGACAAGGGGAAAGGGTTTCAGTAAAAGAGGAGAGGTTTAGATTGGATATAAGGAGGAAGTACAGTTTTTTGGGGTGTTTGTTTGTTTGTTTTTGTTGCACTGGCACAGGTTATCCAGAGAAGTGGTAGTGTCCCATCTTTGGAGCCCCTGAAGGTCAAGCTGGACAGGGCTTTGAGCAACCTTATGGAGCTGTAGCTGTCCCTGTCTATTGCAGGGAAGTTGAACTATGTGACCTTTAAAGGTCCCTTCCAACACAAATGATTCCATGATTAAAATGTAGATAAACAAAGTCCTGTACTACTGCTCTTCTGCTTTTTGCCAGAACTCTTTCACCCACTCCAGACAGAAAATACATCCTTAGAAAAAAAAAGAGGTTTCACAAAAACAAAGTGAAACCGACAGTCAGTTTCTCTGCCCATTTACCTAAGGCTTAAAAGAACACCTCTAATCTGTGTGATCATACAGCAAACAGAACCCACAGCAGTTTAGCACAACTGTGTTTAAAGAAAGCTGTTAGCATAGTTTAGAAGTTGCCTTCTTAGCCTTTTTTTTTATTTTGCCAGTGCACCCCGAGAAAAATCTCAGAAAGCCATTCAGGATGAAATTCGATCAGTTATCAGACAAATCACTGCCACAGTAACTTTTCTGCCTCTCTTGGAAACTGCCTGTGAGTATTTGTAACTTCTCTGTAAGAAATCACACTTTCAGAAAGCCTGAACTAGCGTTCTATTGTAGAAAATCTTTTCTACTATTTTGTGTTTTTACTATGACTTGAAATGTCATGCTATTGCATTTGAGAGAATAAGATTTTGTTAGACCGAGACAGTCTCTTGGTTATGTACATTATAGAAGCAGCGGATCAGATAAAGTACTCTAAGAATCATGCCACACTGCTTCCTGTACAACAAACTGGAAAGGACTGCTAATGTAAATACTGTGCTCTAGCTCTCTCTCATTCGAGAATTTGGAGCAACTTCATTTGAAAGTACTAGTGGTAATTTCCCCAAAAAATACTTAAAGCTTTTTTTTTTCCCCAACAAAGGTGCAATTCAGGGTGACTTCACTGGCCTGATGAAACTTTATGTAAATGCAGTTCCTCAGATGCACTGATAACTTGACTATAGGAATGTTAACCAGTACTTGTCTTCATTCTTTAACTGCCATTTCTTTTTCAATAAGTAGTGTCAGTGTAACTTCTGATAACCTTGGTGAGTATCCCCGTGCATTTTAACTTTATGGTATCTTTCATGCGTACGTACTGCTAACTTGTTCCCACTTGCTCGCAGGTGCCTTTGACTTGCTGATTTACACAGATAAAGATTTGGTAGTGCCAGAAAAGTGGGAAGAGTCAGGACCACAATTCATTGCCAATTCAGAAGAAGTTCGTCTTCGTTCCTTCACAACCACGATCCACAAAGTAAACAGTATGGTGGCTTACAAAAAGGATTCTTTTCCCTAGAACTGTTTCTTGTACATATCTTGTCCTCTTGTATAGTTTCTGTTCATAGTGCAGCTATGTTGTGAACACACCATTACTCTTGCTGAAGTATGGTACAGAAGAAGGCCAAGCGTGCCTGATAACGTGGTGTAACACTAGGTTAAGCTGACAGCTCAAAGAGCTCCAACTGAGGTGTTCATGACAGTATTATGCCTGTTCTTCACGCGAGGTCTGGGTTCCATTACCATACCTAATCCCAACGTTAATTCTAAAGCTATTACTGTGAAAGCAGCTGATGGATCAGGAAAAGGCTCAGACAGATGAAGCCCTGTATTTTAAAGAATGTAAGACTGCAGTCCTGGAGAGGGTGCTGCCCTGCATTGGTTTATGTCTTCTTTAGTGTCTGTCCAGCATTTTCTATGTCTATTCTTATTTTATGAAATAAAACTGTATAGAGTTCTCCTAGTCAGAGAATGTGGTGATTTGTATTTTAGATGCTAGAGCTCCATACCAGCAGTAGTCACAAATCCAATGTTTCAGTCAATATGATTGTAGTTTGTCCCCACTCGTGGCTAATACTGTTTGTTGGAGACTCAATGATTAATGACTGCTTTATCAGAGTCACAGAATAACCTGGGTTGGAAGGGACCCTTTAAGGTCACTAGTTCCAGTCCCCTGCTATGGGCAGGGACACCTCCCTCTAGACCAGGCTGCTCAAAGCCTCAGCCAGCCTGGCCTTGAATGCTTTCAGGGAGGGGGTATTCACAACCTCACTGGGGAACCTGTTGCAGTGTCTCACCGCCCTCACAGTAAAGAATTTCTTCCTAATACGTAGTTTAATTCTCCCCTCTTCCATTTAAAGCCATTTCCTCTCATCCTGTCACTACCTGCCCTTATAAAAAAGTCCCTGCCCAGCTTTCCTGCAGGCCCCCTTCAGGTATGAGAAGGCTGCTTTCAGGTTCCCCCCCCCAGGCTTCCCTTTACAGGCTGAAGAGCCCCAGCTCTCTGAGCCTGTCCCCATAATGATTAGGCACAGCACTGCTTTCCAAATTAATATCAAACAATAGCCCATCTGAAGGAACTCCATTAAAAAAACCAACCAAACAAAACAATTTACAGTAGCATAAACCACACTCAGCACTCCCCCCAGGCACAGCCAAGTTACACAGTGCTTAAGCACTTACGTATCAGTCAAAGCGTGAGCGGTACAACTCCATCATTTTAAAAGAGTTTATTTTAAAACTATGAATTCTGTAATATTGCTGTCGAGTATGAATAATGGGCTTTCCTACTAGGAAATACCCATCCACACAGCAGCCCCACTCTAGTACTGAGAGATGTTATGTAAAGCAGTAAGACAAATCATAAAATAATCTAGCTGCAAGTAAGAGGAATAAGCCTAGTACTTTCCTCTGCCTGCCAGTGATGTTCTTAAGCAGCTGACTGCACTTACACCCAAAAGCAGGTGCCCTTCAACAACAAGCACTTCCCTTGGGGAGGACTGGATCAAAGCAACGGCTGCTGTTCCCTTGTAACAAATTTAAATCAGGAAATGACAATGAATGCTTTATACCAAAGGTGAAATCAAGAGCTGACTGGTACAGAGCCAGCTGTAAAAAGCACTGAAAACAAAAGAAATACATCCAACGCCTTAAAAATAAGTCAGACTGCTCCAGGAAGTTCAAGTCATTTCTTTTTGCACCAAATAAAGTCTCTTCTTTCTCAAGGACCAGCCTAGAGTACAGCTTTGCCACCTGGATTGTGTTGTTGTTTTCTTTTTTTTTTAATGTAGCACCAGTCTAGAGATGTATATCACTGTAGAGAGCCCAGGTCCATGAAAATTACATACGAAAAAGAGCAGGTTATAAATCCCCGTGTATTAGGTGCACACACTGCAGAATAGAAAAGAATACAAGACAACTGCCAGTCACTTGAACACAATTTCCCAGCAATTAAGCCTTTATAAAGTCCATTAGAATGGATAGCTAATCTTGATAGTGTGATCTTCTTTAGTTTCCTGTGACTGAGAGTCACTGTTGTAAACTCTCATCTTTGATGGCAATACAGTTATCCTTATGAAGCCAGATAGAGATTTAGAAGCTACAGTCCTCACCTGTCTAGTTCAGCTGACGTATAAGCTGGTTGATTCCTTCACCTCTGCAGCCAGGCTTACCCATCTCCTTGAGGAAACCCACTTTATTACGTGCAGCATGGCGGGCCACTGACAGCTGGAAGGGCCACAAGAAGTCTGCGACACTTCTGAAATGCTTCCCAGTTGAGTAGATTTCATGAATAAGGTCTTCCAGGCAAATAATACCGTATTTCCCTAAAGGAAGAAAAAAAAAGTAAAACGAACAAGACATACATAGCACATACACACACCAGCCATACGAGAGATGGGAAACTATTCCTTCACACTATTGTCCTCCACGTACAAGTCTTGCTCAATTATTCTCCCCCCCTTCTGTCTAAGGTCACACTGCAAACTCTCAGCACCCTCCTTAATTCACTTCATTTTCTTATCTTATTCCTCACCTAAATGTTCCTCTATCAACATATTGTCCGTCAGGGGTACCCTCTTCTGGTTAATCTTTCCTTGGCCCCGTTTCAGGATGAGCTCTCGTACAGACTTCAGGTTGGGATACCTGCACAGAAACAAGAAATCAGAGTGCACAGCAGAGAGACACGATGCAGTGGGGAGCCTCACTCTACTGCTTCGCACTTAAGTCAGAAAGCAACCAAGGTAGCTTCAGAATGATGAATAGTACCAAGTCTTAGATGTGAAGACAGTGAATTTTTGCCTGCTTACTGGAGAAGCTAGCTACAGATTAGAAAGCCACAATACTTCCAAACGCAGTGCTGCAAAACCACGTGACTCACGTAGTTCTTACCCCCAGGCCACATAAGGTTCCACAATCCGCAGCATCTTCAGTGATAAAGGAGACAGCTTAACGAACGTTCCACTGAAAATTTTTCTCAGCCGCAGCACTTCGATCACTCTTCTGACCCTCAAACTCACTCCTTTAATCCTTAAACAGAAGAACACTCTGTCAGCAACCACATTTCTTTAATACAGTACCAAATGGCCTCAGCTTACCTGCAAAGAGACACAGGTGGCTTCATCACACTTCCTTTGCTTAGAAGGGATGTGACATTTACAGATAACAGCAGTAACAACAAAAAAAGTGACAAGCTTTCTTACTCTGTAATCCGCACAACGAAGGCCAGTTTGTGCTCCTCGGGCACAGCCACCTGCCCCGGCCGCTGCTCCATGCGCCTCAGCCGGACATCGTCACGGCGTTTGCGCCATGAATCTCGAACAAAAGTCTCAAGGCGCTTAAACTGGATCTGTTTCCCCTTCTGGAGCTAAAGTCAAAAGGATAAGAAATAATCGGCAACCCTAGAAGCAGGCAGCTCAAAGCTCAGATGAAATTCAGCACTACGCTCTTTTATCTTTGGAGACAGTAATAAAGTAAATTTGAAAATCCAAGCCTCAGAGAGACAGAACTCAGGGACAACATACAAACTTGCAGGCTTTTAAGCAGCAAGCTATGACTTCCAGAGAACAAGGAGGTTTCCCATAGAAGGAAATAAGTTAAGAAAGACCCAAAGCAAGGCCCAAGAGGCTTCCAGGGATCAGAGAAATGAAATGGACACAACCACTCACACAATGCTTGGTCCATTCAGGGAAAGCCAGAAGCAACACATCATAAAACAGATGGAACACTGATAGTTTACCACAACTGAAAATAACCACCCAAAAGAAAATAACTTGGTTTTAATTCCTTTTTTATAAAGACAGACATTGCAAAGGAAAAAAAAAAAAAAAAAAAAAGAGAAAAGTGAATTTAATGCTGTTATTAATTTAAATACAGAATATCCAGCTCACTTGAAAAAAAACCTTTTCAGAATTATGGGAATAAACTGTAAGCTTGTTTTTTTTTTTTTTTTTTCCCAAAAAGTTTACGTGCCTGTGCTCAGCTCAGGATCCAGTACACCCTACATCACACTGCTTCCTCATGTGAGGAAGGTAGATAGCAACAGCACCTCAGATACACAACCAGCTAAAACAGCAGGCTGCTCTTGAACTAAAGAATGCATTACACATCTTCAGTTGTCTTTCACATTGGAAACCATTTGTGAAGTTGGGCCACATTTTCCAAGCACGCAGAGACCTGATTAGCCCCCACCGTTAGCTCATTTTTACTAAGGAGAATCTTAGAAGTGGCTTCTGAGCATTACTACTCAGGGCTTCCCCTTCCAGCCGGGGCACACCGCAGCCGTCTGCGTGCTTACAAACATACCCACGGTACGCGACAAAGAATGGACGAGGTTTCAACGTGATGCCACGACCCCCACAGGCACAATTCCCTCAGCAAGCCCTGCGCAATTTCCAGGGCAGGCCCTGCCGCTGGCTGCCAGAGCAAAGCAGCTCCCCAGCTCGAACACTAAAGAGTTCTTCAAGGCAAACGCGGGCAGCGCCGAGCCCCGCACCTTGCGCTTGTTGAGCAGCGCCTGCTTGGCCTGGGTGGCCTTGATGGCCTGGTACGCCTTCCTCCTCTTCAGCAAGTTCTCCGGCACCAGCGGGATCCGCCGCTTCTGCCTGCGGGCGGGAAAAGCCGAGCACGCTCAGAGCCCGCCGCGCCGCACCGCCCTCCCCGGCCCCGCAGCCGCCCGCTCCCGGCCGATGGCGGCAGATCCGCGCTCCCGGGCCGCCCCGCACTCACTCCGCCTCCGCCATCTTGCCGCCGGTGGCGCTGCTGCGCAGGCGCCGCGCGAGGCACAGGGCGGCACGGAAGGCTCTGCCGGCCTCACCCGAGGAACGAACCGGAAGAGCAAGGGCATAAATGGGCGGGGAAGCGCCCCGCGTGTGGGATGGGCGCTGCGTAGGGGTGCGTGCGGGGTGGGAGTCCTCAGCGAAACTAGCAGCAGCGTTACACTCCACACGGCAACACCCAGCACTGACTGTTTGAATCAAACGCTGCCCCAGCTCGAGGGGCACAAGGACTGCCTGGGAATATATGTATACATGCATTAGTTATATACAGACCGCTGAGGTTGCAGAGGCAGGACGGGACGCAGGGACAAGAGCTTCTCTTGGGAGAGATGGCTCTGCCTCGTGTGCCTTCATGCTGCTCCTGCTGATTTGCCCTGTGTGTAGCATGAGAGATTACAAGAGCAACTTGTACCAGATCTGTTGACCCCTCCACCGTCCTGCACGGCTGCTGAATCAGTCCATTATCTGTGTTTCTGCATAACATGAATGTAACTTGACCCAAAATAGTATTTCTCGAGACAACAGTCTTAGCATGATGCTGAAGAGCCCCGTCTTGAAAAGCAGCTCTCCCTGGCTGCACATGGTGAGTGTGAGCACCATACGTGCTGCTCAGCTTCATCTCCAGCCTGGGAAAGGCTTGGGAGCTCTGCGTCATTACCAATAAATTTATATAAAAGAAATCCTTCAAATGCCACTTGAGCATTTAGAGACTTCTCTACCATGTAACTACTCATAGACTTGAAACTTGCCCCTCACTTTCTGTTTGCAGTCACTGGTTTTCCCCACGCACCTGCTTTGTCTGCTAACCACACATCCCCCCCGCAATGCCCTGAGGGAGCACAGGTTGTCCTGCCACCAGCTGGCAGGGGTACCTCTGCTTTTCTTACTTTTCTGTCTGTCTCAGGGAAGCTATGCCCTCGCATATAAACCCTTGGAGTATTATTTCCAGCTAAACTGATAAAGTAGAATAATTTCTCCTGAGTGTCAGTTAATTTCCAGCACCAGCAAGAATGTCTGTCCCAGCTGGAGTCAGCAAGCAAGGACTGCTCCTGCCAGGCTGGGACAGTGCAGGTGCAAACACCCTCTGTGCCCTCCACAAGTCATAGGATCATAGAATCATAGTCATATCACAAGTCAAATGAGAGCAACTGTGTCCTGCTGGTCCTGGGTAAGGTGACATTATGTTGATCATGGAGCCAAAGCTTTGAATAAGAAACAGCCCAAAGACAAGAAAGGAGGGAGGATCTGGAATTATAGCCATCCATCCCCCTTCCCCCATTAAACAACAACAAACAGATATTTCGTCGCTGTATACTTACTGCATCACACAGCTGGGGAGGTTTGTGATAATGCTGTAGTGAAAGAAACCCTCCTTAGAAAATTCAAAAGGATTCTTGTACTGAACTGGTAGGAGCTTATGAGATACAGAATCAACACGGATATATGGACAACTGCTGGATTTGAGGCTGTACCCACGAATGGTAGGAGGAACTGCTGTGATGAACCAGAGCAGTGGGCTGAGGACATGGGGGAAGCAAGCATGGCGCAGCACCTGGAGCAGGGCAGCTTGTCAGCCCAGGGGAAGGTGGAGAGCAGGACTGAGGTGAGTGGCCTGAAACGTCAATGTACATCGCTCTGGATGTCCTCAGCTGAATGACAGGAAAGCACAGAGGAACACAGGGCCTGAGCAGACAGACTGGCAGAGCTGGCGAGCAGATGGAACCAGAGCTGCAGCAATGCTTTTGTGTGTTCAGAATCTTTATTTGGAAAGAGGAATTGTGTCAGACGGGCTGGACTACGGTCTCACCCGTAGATGGTGCCCTCGCCTCACAGCAGGGAGACGCTGCATCTGATGGGGCAGCCCTGGTGTTCTGCAGCCTCCCCTTTGCCAGGGAGGACAGAAGTGGGATGTGTGCCTGCACAGTGGATGTTATTTTCGTTGCACCTGTACTCATTCGATTTACACCACTGACATACTATTAACTTTTCAGCTACACAGGTGAGAATTGGAGCCTTGCACTAGTCAAAGTTTAACAGCTTCACTTCAAAGACATCGCAAACCTTTATAATATTAAATTAGCCCACTCATATGTTGATGGTTTGTAGCTAAATACCCGTATTTAGAAATGAGAGCCCACATTCCTGCATGGGTTTAGGCACATGTTCTGCAAAGAGCACATCTCTTGGAGAAGAAAGCCAGCTTCCAACCAGCTGTTCTTTGGGATTATGAAACAGAAAGCAAGGAACATATGAAATAGGTTATATGAAAGCTTTATTAAAGAACATACGGGCAAATCATAAATTTCACTCTGCCATGAGGGTAAGCTGCTCTACATCAACATAACTGAAGTCTCTGGTAGCTCACAAAGGGAAATGCATCCCATTTAAATCTGCACACAAGTTATGTTTTGTTTAACGGGGAAATGCAGATGAGATCTTGGGAATTTCATTACTAATGAAAGGGCAACCATATATAAGTAAATATTTCAAGTGCTGTTGCTATGAAACGCCACTCAGCATAGAAGCACACCTCAGCTGACTGAGGTGTGACATTAACTAATAGCTATAGTGTATTAATGAGTTACTTTTCAAATGTCTTTATATTCAGGAAAAGTATTCTCACTTTCCTATATGGCAAGCTATTTGTAAACTAGCCTTCAGCACTCTAAATTCCCATTCTGTCCCTTCTTCTTACCAAGGACTTACATTTCCTGAGATTCCCATTAACTGTTACAGATAAATGCAATAACAGCATGTTTACAACAGACACCATCAGTCAGTGACGGATTAAATGATTTTTCCTAGTTAGTGGGCAATTCAGAATGATAGGTAAAATCATTTTTTAAAAGCTGGAGCAAAAACCTGGGTACCTAGACATGCCACTTCAGTCATTGCTATTCAGTGACTTCATAAATCAGCTGCTGGCTTCCCATCAAAATCCATTATGAGTACATTTTCTCCATTCTTCTCCAATGCACCTTAGATAAGTCTCAGAACTCACCAAAGGAAAGTATTTTTGAAATCGAGGTAATTATGCAATCCAAAAAGGCCTGCTGAGCTGGGGAGGGTGGGCAGGGAAGGAAGATGTTGCTTTTAGGGACCAAAATAGAATGTGTAGTATTAGAAATAAATTGTCCATACAGCAAGCCAGGAAAACAGGTCTTATTTTTCATCAGCAGAATAGAAAACAGCCATTTTTTTCTGTACAACATACTTTATGCACTTTCATTTCAAAATATAAACAAATCCTCACAATATGTATATATATATCCTCTCATATATATTCTATAGTGTACATATTACATATGATGTACACAATGTTATATATCATATGTTGTATATTATATATTATGTTACCTTTTGATACGGTGCCAGCTTCAGTAGATCTGTTACACTGCTTTGAGGAGACCGTGTTTGAAAAGTTGACTGGAAAGATCCAAATCAGAAGGCAGAAGACATCCTTTACAGAAGGAGAGGGTTTTTTCTCTGCCCTGGGAAGGAAGAATTTAAAAAAGAGCCTCTCTCAGAAAGCTTGCTTCATTGGAGCTGCTTGTCTTTAGAGATAAAACCCAGAATATTGTACTGATGATGAAGAGGCCCTGCTGTAATCACACTGGTCCATATTGGCATGCCTTCTGCTGCAGCACGCTCGCATTTTCCACTGTTTCTGCGTACCTTACTTTGAAACTCTTTTGATTGCCTCTACAATTTTTATAGGTGTTGCAGAGCTCCCCAAGAGCAGGTTCCTTCACTGTGCTTGAGACTTTGTTAGAGTAAATGGAGGCAAACATAGATCTCTCTTTTTCCCCCTGATGTCTTGACATGATCTTGTTCTCTCCCTCTACTGTTGTGGTTTGCCAGCTTTCGTTTTATTATTATAATTTGGGCTGATATTTTGTGTCACATATTGTATTACCTTATTCATAGACGCAAATGCAAAGACATTAGAAAATACAAAAGCAGCAAAATGAGGTCAGCTGGGTTCCAGTTTCAAAAAAAAGTAGATGCTGCTGTTTTGTTTTGTTGTTGTCCAAGTACAATCCTCTTTTAAGTGACCACAACTCACGTTTGGATTATATGTTTAAAGGCATTTTCTCACTGCAGGAGGAATAAATTACGTGGACTTAAGCTACAGCTTAAATCTTCATGCTAAAGGTGCAGCTTTCTGGACCTACCAGAGTGCTTCTGTCTTGCTAACTGGGATGTTTGCTATCTGGGATGCACACCATTGTTTTGGGATATACTGGTGGTGAGCGGTACACCAGTCATGGCAGGAACACGCTGCACCAAGTTCTAGTTATCTGCATTAGCAGACTATCTCTGCAGGTATGAGAGATGGCAGTCATAGAATCTAGATTTCTGCATTTTTAATCGTAGACAGCAGTTTATGTCCCCAGAAGAAATGGTTACAACATGCCTACTGTGATCGGAATTTCCCACCCTATACTTACCATGCATCTGTTCAGTCACTGTCACATATGGCTCTTGTGTTACAGCTTTTCTGAGTATTTCTGTGAGTGGGTAGTTAACAGTTTCATCAGCTGCCACACAATGAAGATCACTATTATTTAGTCAATAGTCATATGTTTCATTGCCACTGTTACATAACTATATTTAAGCCACTGAACCTTGACATTGAAGCATGTCAAAAACTGACTCACGTCAGCTCACACACATTCAGAGCTCTTATGATGAAGTCTGTGGTGCAAGGGAAGAGCAGGGTGGTGCTTCCTCAGAGGCAAACCACAAGTAACTGCATGGGTGTGGATTCCAGGGGCAGAGGCAGGAGTGAAGGGGATGTCATGAGCATCTCGTCCACAAAGCTTCCTGCCTTATTTTATCTTCTCACATTAACAGGGGAGCATGCAACTCCATTAAATTCATTTCAAATCCCATAAAATCTCTACAGACACTGTGCAGGCTCAGAACCGTGCTTGAAGTCTGTCACTCTTGCCTGTGAACTGTATCCCACTCTGAAACCTGACTGTAATGAATTCCTCGTAAAAAGAGCCAGCAAATTAGATTCTGTTTATCTAGGCAGACTGTGATCTAATCTTGGGAACATTTTAATGGGGAAAATACCTTGTGATCTTAAATGTTGCCCATTTTAAGATCTTTTAAGGAAAAAGTTTATATGATTTGGAAAGAGGCCCAGGAACTGTTCTCAAACCAATGTTGAAGAGAAAAAAAAGCTGGGTGGTCCTGGATTTTCTTTCATGAAAATAACAATCGCACGGACATAGACTAATGTTTAATTAAAATATATTTTGTAAAAGTTGCAGATACACGCATACTTTTGTTCTTGTAATAACAGGGCTCCTTGACAACAGCATTTTTGTCAGAAATCCTGCAAATGCTCCTCACAGGAGGAACCTGGGTGTGCATAAGGTGCAGTCATAACAGTTTCAGAATTCGCTCTGGATGTGGCCCGCCTGACATATGAGAACACATTTAATGCAGAAAGGATCAATATTTACATTTAGCATTATTGCCAAGTTCTCACTGAATTCAAAGGAATTAGATCAGTATTATTTTATTACTTCCCAATCAGTATTATATTAAGTATTGCTTCCCAAATACCGTGCAGCATGCATCTTATGCACACATGCAATAAGTATGGACATAAAATAACTGTCCATCGACTCCAACAGCAAAATGCTTGTACTTCCCTCATTGCAGACATCTGTTTCTGTGGGAAATCCTGCTGCTTTCTGTGGCCCTGCAGATGACTCTGGACCTCCCTCTCTGGGATATCTGCTGGGCTGGGCCAAAGCTGACTGTGGGAGAGGAACCCTGCATCTCTCTGGAGGCACGCACACTTGATAGGTCTGAACATGAGGTCATTGCTCAGCCTGCTCATTCCTTCATGGCCTCATGGCCATCACGATGCCTCCTGAGCGAGCAATGACCTGGCTGTTATCAGCTGCTAATGTGGGGACACTCCCATGAACGCAAGACCAAGTCCTCTAACACTCTCCCCATCCTCTGAGTAACAGCTGCTGTTGCTGCTGAGATTTCTTCTCTTTCTTTAGGGCAATTCATTTTCAAGCATTAGTGGAAAATATTCTAACTTAGAAATCTAGATTTTACAGTAACTGTTGTGAATACTTCACTAGAAGAAAAGCAAACTGCTAATAAACCACTCATACTGTTCTCAATATGGGAAATTACACCTGGAGTTTTAGGAGTTTCTGTCTTATGAATACCAAATGAGATTTTAATCTATCATCAAGTTCTGACATTTTCTGAGTGGAGGTACCTGTTTACAGGCTTCCAAAGCAATACACTTGCAACAAATTAAATGTAAATTAATTTTACTTTAAAGTGCTTGTTAAGGCTTGATTAATGAACCTGAAATAGAAAAGGTAGTGTTTTTCAATTACAATAAACAGTGATCACATTAATTCCTTTTTTCTTTTTCATCTTCTCTAATCACAACAGAGGGCGCTGTTACTAAAATTGTATTTTTAGGGGGGGTAAAATATATACATCACTATATACAGTCTCCACAGGCCTCTGTGACCTCTCCTACCTCTGCAGGGATGAAAAGTTACAATGTATTTCGGAAACAGAAGAGACTGAATTGCTTTTGAGATGAAAGACAGTGAGAGCAAAATAGCTGTCTTTCCTACACTCAGTAATTGGGAATCCTGCCTCCCACTAGGTTATTTTTTAATTGAACCTTCAAGATAAAAATGCAACTAATTATGCCATTTAGGTAGCAGAAGCGTGCTAATAAGTACACCACAGCATGAACTGTTCATAAAAATACTGCAGACTAGGGAGCCATAAAAAGAGATGCAATGGAGCAACCTAATTAGGCGGTTTATCATTTCAGTGTGGACCACTTCATCGGAAATGCTTTGTATACCCAAATATAACTCCTAAATGTCAGTGATTCCAAGACAGGAGTGGTAGGTGCTAGACAATGATTTGTACCTTAAAAAAACAACAACACAAAAAACCACCTCCCAGAAAACCTTTGGCCCAGTTTATAATTAGCAAACTACAAAAACCTCTTTAACAACTTCAGGGGAGGGAACAGTTGTTTGGAGAAGCAGAATCATTCAAAAGAGGATTAAAACTGTATAAGCTGGAAGTGAACTGCAGTAATTTCTGTAGAATCAGCAGAATAGTTTTACTAGTTTGCAGATTGCACTCTCGAGCTCTAAATGAAGCTGTGGTTCTGAATGCTGTAAAAGTGCATGGCAGTAGGGCTGCAAAAATCCTCTCACTCTTTCCCTGTTAATTTATGCAGGGAACGGTTTCATCGGAACATTCTGTTTTGCCTACAATTATTTGAGACAACTGTCCAGCCAAGATAAAGAGACAGAGCCTGAGGGACGTCAGCAGACACTACAGCTCTATGCCAAGGAAGGAGCCGAGCCCCAGACCCTGAGCTGTCAACATATGGCAGGAGCAAGGGATGGGAGGAGATGGGTGCAGGCTTCTCACAAAACCTGGAACCCATACCACTTATTGTTGGGACCGTAGTTCAGCTCACTACTGAAGCTAAATTTGTCAGTATCTGAACAACAGTAGCTGGGTTGAAAGCTTCCATTACAAGCATCCAAATAGAGGCTTTCAGAAAATAAACATCAGACCATCAGTGTGGCAGTAGGAATAATGATCTACCATTTGACAGAGACGTGGCATCAGTTCGTGCCTTCTGCAGTGGCTACAGGTGCAGTGGTAGGTACTGATCTTCACACCACAAGCTCATACATGCCCTTGCACCACAGGTGGCATGGCAGAAGACTTCATGAGGCAGAGCACTAAGGCAATAAGATGGTAGCAGCCTTTCACAAATTCACACGTTAAAAGATGGGGATTAGGCTAATTAGCAAGCATGGGAGTGTGGTTCTGGAACTACTATAGATAAATAAAGGTATCAGCTCTATGTTCAAGACAACGAAGAATAACAATAATTAAGAATTATTTCAAAAGGGTACACAACACAGCAAAGACTATCATTATTACATTGCTGTAACCCCCTGCATATTTTGAATGCTGCTGCTTTGGTCAGTCCTCATTCTCATTCATCCCACACGCTTCCTTCCCTCCCCAAGATACAACAGCAGAATTGGAAAATGTTCAGAGAAAGAAGATCAAAGATACTGAATGGTTTCCATCTGTGGAACAGTTAAAAAGGATGAATACTTGGGCTGGGAAAAATACATATGGGGGGAGATAAAATAGGGAGATGGTTGCTTACTCTTTCTACTAGAACAAGAAGAAGGTAACCTCAGATGGAGCAACAGGAGGCAGGGTCACAACAAGTAACAGGTTCTTCAGCAAATGAACTTGTGGTTAAGACATGGACCTCTTGGCTATCAGATTCTGAGAAAGATGAAACCATACACACAGCAAAAACAGAACAGTTTTACAGAAAATAATGCAACAGAGACTACAAATTACAAATTACACCCCTTCTGGCTCTAAATGAGTATAAGCAGCAAGAGTTGGAGGTCATGGATGTATTCTTGGGGTCTGTCACTTCATGTTTCATCATTTTTCCTAAAGCTTCCCTTCTTGTCACTGTCAGACTAGAGCAAGATGGGCCTTTAACTTGTCTCAGCCTAGCTGTTTTTATATATCATGCCAAACCTCATATCATCATATATATTATTTTATATTATGTTATAATAGTATCACTTCTTCTCCTTGAATGCTAGGGAAGGGACGATTGGAGTGCAAATCCGCTTTTGCAAAATGGTTCGGATAACCAAGACATGGTGCTGCCAACGCTGGACTACCATCCCCTTTACTTCTGCAGCTGTTGCCCTGCCTTCTCTGTTTGCTGACAGATTCCCATTCAGTGAAGTCACTCTCACATTCAAGACTCATGTCTCTTAAAAAGTTACAATAAAATGCTGCTGATTCAAGAGCCCGACAGATTGAAAATAATGGTCTGGAGTAAACCACAAGTTGGTGTTGGTGGAATCAAAGGTTAGGAGAGGAACTTTTTGGCCCTGTAATAGACTGCTGTATCTTACAATAGAACTGACATGACACATCTGCCAGTCATTCTTTTTGTTAGGAAATTATAAGTCTACATGTCTTTTTCTGTGATGATACGTGCCCTGCAAAAGACTGGAGATCTATTTTCAGTATAATTTTGGGCCTGCAGATACGGCACAGGTTGGATTCTCAAATATTCACGGGTCTTCCTTCGGATATCTTGGCAAAGTGCCTTTCAAGTGTGCGAGCTATCAGGTGGATGCAAAACTTTGTTTGAAAACATCGCATGCAACATGAGACCTTAAAGTTTCTTACACAACCTACATCAGTCATAGCCCAAGTTTCATAGAACTTATGACTGCAAATAGAATTCCCACCTTTACTCTGAACAGTTGAGCTCTATCATGAAATTTATCCAGTTCAATTTCAGAACAAGCTGACTTTTGAGATATTTTTCGTATCTCTGTGCTGTGATACTTCCAGCTTAGAAGTTACCAATTCTCATCATATTCATATACTCCTTTTTTTTTTCTCCCTAAAAATAGATGTTTCTTTCACAATACTCAGTCCAGTTTTGTCCTACACCTTGCACACTTTGATGCTAATACAGCTAAACCAATCAAGAAGGTTTCTGAAAATCAGCAAATTAAAGCCCTGGGAATCAACCGAGAATAGGAAAAATAGCAGTGCTATGTCAAAACCCTAGTTTTTAACAGCAGTCAACTCTGTAACAAAAAAGGAAAATCTAACTGAGCATTACCAGTACTGTCACAAAGAGGCCAAATAATCCTAGAGTCTGCTGCTGTCTTTTAGGCATATTTATTTGGGTGGAGACAAGAAAAGAAATACAGTTGCAGGTCCACATGTTCCCCAAACAGTGTAAAATAACCTTGTAGTAGAGCTACTACCTAATTTTTTCCTGATATATTGATGTAGGATTTTAGAAGAACATCGACATTTGTATGCACACTTCTAGTTTGGTTATGTCTGGTCTCAAGTCTCACTGTTAAATAAATTGCCTAAACCATGCTTTCTCATAATAAGATCTATAACAACTCTATGTGAAATTGAGGCAGTTCTGTTGCAGAATTTCTGCCTGCTTCTTCTTCCTTTGTTAGAGAAAGTCCCAGAGACTGGGACTGCCCCTGCTTCCTCACATACTGCAGAAGAGTGGGATTCTGGGCAAACCTGCACTTTTTTTTTTTTTTTTTTTCAGCAACGCTTGCATTTGCAATTGAAACATTTTCATTACATTCAGAGCATATGTTAGGTTAGATACCTGCCACAGGAGCGTGCAGTCTCAGTGTTAGTAACCACCAGTCTCTATGGGCAAGTTTTGTCAGGAGCAGAATGTGTTGCCCAATGGCTTGGTCCCTGCTCCTTGGAGTGCCATTCCCCCATTGTGACTTTTATCAATCACCCAATGGAGTGAATTTTCAGGGTTCTCACTCTTCTTGAAAGAAAACAGCTTTTACGGTGCTCAGCCCAGAGTTAAGGGAGTGTATGATGAGGGGCAAGCCTTGACAGGAATAAAGCACACAAACTCAAAGCAATTGTGCTGATGCTCTGCACTGTGCTCTGTAAAACTCAGTTCTTTGGCAGCTTTCCACAAACCCCTGCAGGAACAAAGTCTTTCTGTATCAGATGCTGAGATCTCATACCTAAGATGAGCTTCCACTCAAGGAAAGGCTAATAAAAAAATCTAGGTCCCATTTCTAAACCAATCAAGAGGAAAACAGGTGTGCTTCATTTTCTCCTCACATGGGCTAATTATACTCTAAGTTTCTTTACACCTCATACACACAAAAAGATTTGTCATCATATCCATACTTCTTAAACAAAAGGAAGCTCCTTCCTGTCAGTAAACAACCTCAGTAGTGACAGAAATCAGTCGGTGCAGGTGCGCTTCAAAAGAATGTTTGCTCATAAAAGTGCTTTTTCCGCTGCATCTGACGTTCTGCAGTTATATCAGAACACACACACTTTTTTTTAAACCAGTTGAGTCGAATTCCAGCCTAATTTTCTGTGTAAAAAGGCAAAGATAATCAGCAGGGTAGATTTTATCAAGAGAAGATGCTTAAATTTGCAGGAAAGGGAAGAATCTGAGGTACTTTACATCCATGCCATGCTTTCATTTCATGCCTTCACAGTCTTACTCAAAGAGGTGACCAGGTTTATTGTATAACCAATGCAGAAAGTAGTTGTGTGTTTCCATACTGCTTAATTTAACTGTCTCAGCTTAGCTCTCAGTTTCTCCCTCCCAAAGGAAAATTCTTTTCTCCTAACAACAGAAACTGGAAAGAAATGCCTTCAAAATTTGACAATCTCTGTTCAGAGTCACTTTAAAATGTTATTTAAAATGTGTGTAAAATAAGAAGAAAGAATGGAAATCAGTGCCTTCTCCATCCTTTGTTCTTTTCAAATCCCAGCTGACTACCTATATGGAAAATAAACTGAATGAAACACACATAATCGTCAGCATATAGTTATCAAGGCAAAGCACAGCAGGGTTTCAGAACATGCTGCTCTGAAGCACTCTCCCTTCCTCCTTGCACTGGAAGCAGCACAGGGCAGCAAGGAGGTGCATGCCTGTGCTCAAGCTGAGGCTGCTGGCTGCGGAGAGCAGCTGCAGCTCAGCCAAGGTGAGACCCCATCCTCTGCCCCTCTCCCTCCTCTGGTATCTGTGTGACATAAGTGTACTGACAGGTCAGATATTGTTGCTGCATCCCAGAGAGGTCAAAGGGCTGCAGACTGTGTTACCTGTATAGCCCAGTGCTTATCTAACTCAGCAGTTTAGTTAGAACAGTTTGCTTTATAGCTGTTCAAAACCTGGAAGGCAATGCTGAATTGCAGCCCTTGTTTGTTTGTCTGTTTGTAACAACATGTGAACAGACACCTGGGTTCGGTTATGTTTTCTTACTGCAATGGATCACCCACCACATGGTTCAGATAAAAAACTGCATATGATGAACAGCTCATGAATTCTCCCTGTCAGTTCAAAGCCTTGCTTTTCACCACTTGCACTGTTCCTTGCATGTACTTTTTGTCACTAATTCTCTTTGCATGCCACAAAATCCACAGGCTGCTCCCAGGACAACCACATTTACCTGCAGGGTGTGAGCACCTCTGCAAATACATGTGGCACTCCCACTGCTTTCCATTGCTGCACAAAGAAATTCTCCACGAAGTGAATGCAGGGCTTTCCACATAGAGCTGGAATTGATATTTGAGGAGTTTAGTGAAACAAATGTGAATTTTTTCAGTCTTCATGCAGTTGTAATTAAAATCAGCATATATCTGGCTCATACTGGCATTGCGAAACATAAGGAAGTTTGTGGATAGTGCTGCCAGCTCACTAAGCTGCTGCACATATGATTTTGTATGATCACTGACTGTTCCTGATGTCAGCCCACACAGCCTACAACAACCATGCAACAAAAGCAGTGGTGCTGTAGTCTTGCTGCTGTTGTCATTAACATGTTTCCCAGTTTCATTTTACTTCTACCTATATTTACTGCCAGTTAGAATCTTTTATCCTCAGGTTACTTCCTAACTGGGCATTAAGAATGCCTTTAAAACAAACAAACAAACAAACAAAACAAAACATTTTTTCCATTCTTTTTTTTAACTTGATTTATAATAGAAATATTTTTTGTGCAGTTTGTTTGGTGGATTCTACAATTATTGCTAATATTATGTGAAATATTCCCTTCCATCATTTTCAAAATATTTTGAAATCTAGTGATTGAGGTATACCTCTCCTGAGTTTAACCTATTTTAATGTGTTCTAGGTGCTTATTTTGTTTCTGTAATTTATCTCACTCTTCTCATGAATCTTTCTTTCCTTGCTTTAACATTCAGAACAATAATTACTGCTGGTGTAAGAGCAACAGATTTAAAGGCAGTGAACTAGAATTAGTGTGTTTCTGAAAAGCAAAGCTCATGCAAGTGACAGTGAATTGTGGCTTTAGTGGCTGTCCATTTTATGGCTACGTTTTTCTGGGAGTGTCTAGCAGAAATTAAACACACCATCTGCAGTGAGTGGAGTGCACATGACAAATGTGAGAATGCCAGCACATCTTTGTACCTATGAATAATCTGTGAATGCCTATGAGCAGAGTAAACTTATCCATGAATTAAGTCGCAAGGATGCTTGAACAGACAACTGAGATGATTACAGAGATTTTGTATTTGGTTCTCTCGTTGGGGCCATTGAGTCAGGAACTCCATTGGTCTCCTAGAGCTGCCCTTGCTCTTACCAGTGCACTTTAAGCTGAAAAGTAAGATTTGGCTGCATATTTTGACAGCTTCTATTTTGTTACTTCCTATCCTCAAGTGTAGTATTTTTATTATAATGACTGTAAAAAGGGAGAAAAAAACAGAATTATGTCAAAGCTTAGTTTATTTAACTCTAATTTAATAGGAAGCTACTCAAGTACAGCAAAAATAGAAACATATTCTTCAGCCCAAAACTTAATTTCAGCTGAACTTTTGCTCTTTACAACACAACTGGTTAATTTTGTAAAAATGAGTTTCTTGTTTAAGTTGAACTTGCTTATTGGTAGCATTTTTAAGACAGGCAAAAAAATATAATTAAAAACACTTTAAGTTTAAATCTTCAAGCAAAGAACATATCTATTCCTATGATTAATCTTTCCTGAAAAATTACTCGCTCTTCAAAAGCTGTTAGTATAAAGATAGCCATAATTCTTCATGATTTTTTGTTTTGTATGTTTTAAGAAATTCTACGTTTTCTGACAGTGAAATCTGAGTTAAGCACTTGGGAGAGAATTTACAGCCTGTAAATGGCTCTTGTTTGCATTAAATTAAGTGCCATCTAATTAGTAGCACAGGCAATCTCATGATCAACATGACTTTTAGTCACAAAGACTCCATCATCTGCAATATTTGTTGAGAGCACTTTTCTCATAGAAGAAATTCCATACTTGGAAATACATTGTAAAAAGGGCACCTTTGTCACGTTACAACATAAACCATGAATTGAAATTATAATATTTTTCCACAAATAAATTTGTTAATACAAACATTAACAAAGTTAATTAGGCAGAACTACAAAGCCCTTATAAATACAAATGAAACAGAAATGAAAATGAGATATGAACTTTTATATTTCACTATAGAACACAGAATACCCCAAGTTTGAAGGGACCCACGAGGCTTCATCAAGTCCAACTCCTGGTTCCACACAGGAACACGTAAAAATTAGACATATGTTTGAGAGCATTGTCCAAATGTTTCTTGAGCTTCTTGAACTATATTCAGTTCTAGCTGAAAACCTACACAAGAAGGTCAAATGATGTATAGCATTTTTCCTGGTGTTTCAAGAGATATTTTGTTCATAAAGGAAGACACTTTGGGTTTGGGAAGGAGGCACACCTGGGGTGAGGGGAAACAATCTCTGAAATGTTTTTAAGATGCTAGCAAAAGATGCAGTGCAGATAAACACAAAGTTTGTGGTATTGGTGCCAATCTCAATGGTAAGACCTTTGCATTCTCTGCATTGTGGCATGCATGGCATTCAAGATGTAGCATATTGTGAAAAACCAGAGATACCACATAGCAATTAGACAAAATTAGAAGATGAGAGGGGGCCCTGAGAGACATTTAAATCCATTTTCAGCTATCTCTGTGCTATTCTAGACTCCACTGCTGGTCCATGTGATCTACTCTGAGGCTACCCTCTGTTCATCATTAGAAGGTCTTCCCAGCGTTGCACTTTGAGCTCATTATGGTATCATTCTTTTAAAATCTATTCTAGATGGTTGTATTAGTTTCATTGTGGATGTAGGTTGTTGTTTTTTGTTTTGTTTGACTGTTTTAAATTAGTTTTATTAAACATAGGTAAATCAATAAGGGAAAAGTCTAGGCAGCTAATGCAGATGTTTTCCAATGCTGCTAATCATCTGTGTCTTATTTGTACATGGCAAGTTGGGCCCCTTCATTGATTACAATGGTGTACAGGGTTGTGGCCTCGCTCTCCAGCTGAATGAAAATTTCCTGCTGCAGGAGTTGCAAAGCCATCTGCAAAGGCATCTCCCCAGGCCTCCACTGCAGAGAGAAAGACTGAGTTGGGATCAGAGATGACACGCTGGAGACGCAGCTGTTGCCTGGTATCCTGATGGCACTCCACAAAGGGCTGATGCTCCTGGGACCATTCTAACAGGCTGCCTCAGAAACATATGAAAATGGAGAGGGTCAAAAGTGGAAAAAAAAGATTTTTGATGGCCTGTTCCTTAATGCTGTGTACTAAAGCAGCTCTCTTGCAGCTGGTGGGTGCAGCACAGAGCCCCACAGTAACCACCTCTGGGGTGTGAGCCATTTTAAAATTGGATTTGAGCTTAATCTTGTCTTCATTATGTCTGCTTTGAAGAAGAAAGAATAGCACAGCAGCATGTTACTGAACATTTTGAAATGCTTTCACACTTGCATAGCTCTAAGAACATTTTGTTTGGCTGAGTCCCCAGATTGGTGTGGAGCTAGGACAAGAAGTGAAGTGTGAGACCAAAGCAACCTGGTGAAGCTGCATGGCTACCATCACAGCAGAAGAAAGAAACCTCTGGGCTTCTGTGTTGGGAAAAGATAGGGCTGTGGCAAACAGGTGTGGGCTGTGAGTTGCTCACCCCCATTTGTACAAGGAATTTGCAGAGAATATCTTTTCCATATAAAATTAATCTTCAGCCCACCAGAAGGGTCAAGGACAGCAAAAATGCACTGCTTTCAGTTTGGTTTGGTTTCTGAAGATCAGGTATTCTCAAGTAAAGCTTCAAAATCATGAAATTTCTTCCCTGGACACCAAGAGATCCAGGACAGCTCTTGGCACAACACAACTCCCATTCAGCCGTCCCTACTTTCCATCAGCTACATCTCCAAATCCATAAAATACAGAAATTTTTCTGAACTCTTACAGAATTTTTTAGTACTTGTTGAGCTATTAAACAGCTGGTTCTAGAAAAGTAGCGATGAATAATTATTCTGCAAATAAAAAGTAGTACATGACAGTTTGAAATTCCAAAAGGGACCGAGACAGTGTAGAAAAAGAAGCCACCGAACTTGTTCTTTACTTTCCCAATCTTACTGCAACAAGTGAAAAAGCTTCACAAGAAAATAAGGTCTGGCAAAGACCTCTGTTTCTTCAGAAAAAGACTCCACTACTCTGAACGCATCAGGGGTCACTTGAGACTGAGAAGATACCTGCTACGGTGACCAAGTCTGTGCACTTTATCACAGTATATAGGAATTTACAAGAATAGTGCTTTGCAAACAGATTGTCATCAATATAACAAATGTGAAGAAAGATATTTCTGAGATATTTGAAGAAGAAAATTCAATTGATGTTGCTTGGAAAACAATTACAAAAAAACTTCCTGTTTAAAAGCATTTTGTCCAGATCTCTTACCAAGACTAATAACAAGCTGTAACAGCAAATGGAGCTTCTACAGGACCTTTCACCCATGGAACTTAAGGAACCAAAGGGAAATTCCTTTCTAGTTATCTTGGACTTTGTTTTGTTTTCTTTTATAATCAGATGCCCAAGGGCAAAGCTCTAGCTCTAAGCCACATCTCTGATGGGGGCAGTGCTGACGTTGAGGACAACATAAGGGATGCTGAAGGGACCATACCTGTGGCAGGCAGATGCTCTTAGTAGCCCATGGGCTGCTACACAATTGAAATCCCTCAAGACTGGCACAAGCAAGCTGGCAACCCATTTAAGTACATCTTCCTAGTTTCTAAACACATCTATTACTTCCATTACCTAATGTGCTACCTTGACATGAGTCTACATCTAACTGAAATTACTGTTACTTGGAGTTGATGGCTCCTTAGCAACCTAACAGATAATAAAATGTGTTTGCCTACCTTTAAATAGCTTCCCTGGAGCTGTAAAATTCCTGTGTTAGTGATGCTTCTTGTTTTACTGAAGGGCACTTCATCTAATCCACTATTCAGCAGCAACAATCACAAATGGCAAGCAAGCACTAAATTGCAAGATATGAAGCTAAAAAATAACGGAACAAAACAATAGATGGGTGTCCCATCCAAAACAGGTGTGGAGGCCAGAATGTGCCCACTCTGGAGTGAACAGGAATGAGAACAGGAACCTGTTCCACCCCTTCCCCCATCTCTTCCTAGTTGCCAGACACATTTCAAGTCAGAGCATATTCATATGGACTGCTGCTTCTGCTCAAGAGTAAATTAATTACAGGCATATCAGAAATGTGAACAAATTAAAACACTCTTTCTTCACACGCTCTTGCTTTATGTATTTGCATCTTCTGTTTTGAATTTTCTGAGAGAAAATGAGCAATTAAAACTCATTGTTTTATGATGCAGACTCTTCTAGCAATTGTACGCAGCCTTGCTATAGCTAACACATGGCTGTGAGAAGACATATTCCAATCAGGTACCCAGAAGCTTGAAAATGGAAAATTGAAAAGTTTAGTGGGGAGTACCACATACTCAGCCTTTGGGACTGCTGCAAGCAGTACAGGGGAGGCAAAAGGTTGTGGATGCTGATATTTCTTGAAGCCAAGGAAGGAAAGTGAAAAACAGAAGGTATATGTAAGACATGGTTGTTGCTTCATGAAGGATGTAAACATATCATAGGATCATAAAATGGCTTGAGTTAGAAGAAACTTTAAGGATCACCTGGTTCTAACTCCATGCCATGGGAAACCTTCCAGTAGACTAGGTTGCCTAAAGCCCCATCCAGCCAGGTTGAGTTGAGCAGTCCCAGAGCTGGAGCAACCACAACTTCTTTGGGTAACACGTTCCAGTGTCTTGGAGGACTTTACTGCATCCAAGACATCTAACTAGATTGACTAATTCAGTCTGGCTGCAAGGGCCTGGGGACAGATCAAGCACTGTTCCCCTGTCTCAACCACTACTCTTCACAGACACACATTCAGCCTGTGTGGGTCTTCCACTAAAACAAAGGCCTCCCACTGGAGTGCCTGTGATGGAGTGACATACTCCATAGCGCTGCTGTAGCACAGCAAGTACAGCGAGGCCAGGAGGCTCAGCCACTGAAGCAACAAGAAGGTCATGGGCGGACAATGGCCGGCCTACTACGGCTGGCCTACCACCAGCCTTATGTGTGTTGGTAAACATTTGCAGCATCGCTCCTCCCCCAGCACAGGAGCAGTATCAGAACAGAAGAGACTTCATCCAGGCCCTGCCTGAGCCCTCCAGGGCTGCTCACTGCCTGACCCAGGACGAGAGATAAAGGTGCCCTCTCACATGCTTATGTTTTGTTATCTTGAAACAACCCACATACAGAAGTACTCCCTGTGAAAGTAGATAGAACACTACACTCCTCTGAATACTGAGCTGAGAGTTCACAGCCCAAGCAGGAGATGCTGGGGCAGCCAGGGCAATGCGATGCTTGTTGGCTGTATAAGGAAGAGAAGGAAGAGATCTCCAGGCCTGCTGTCTCAGCAGGGAAAAGACAGCAGCAAATAAGGTGCTATAAATACAGATATGTTTATGGGACACGTTATGTAACAGCTTTCCTTGAGCTCCATGCCTTCCCTTTCTCTGACAAACACCACAAAATGTTTAATCTCACTGTCTCTTTATGTTGGAAGGAATTTAATTTTAAAGTCAAAAACTGGGCCTGTGTTTCATGACTTAAAACGGAAAGCTAGCATGAGCAAAGAGTTTGTTTTCCATTATATTCCATTTATTATTTGTACCATTCCTTCTTTTCTACAGGCTTTCATTTTTTAATTGTTACATAGTGTTAAAAGCAATATTTTTCCACCATTTCAGAATGTACCTAGGAGAGGGAAAGAATAAAAGGTATTTAAAAATTATAGTAATTGAAGGAATACACTGAAAGATTGAAGTACCTTTTAAGATATGTGGAGTGATAAGAAGGCATTACGTCGTTTTTCTGCCGTTTGTCAAATAACAACTCTGTCAGCATTAGAATTAGAGTAGCTGCTAAAAATAGGGAGCCAGAAGTTGCAGAATAATAAATTATTAATAATTTTCTTGATATATTATAAGGAAGAAAGAAAGTCCAGGTCTGCTGGGCTAAGATGGGAACGTGAAAGATAGAACCCCAAGTAATCCTGAAACTGAAAGGCAAATGAAGTGGCAGCTCATCTCAACCCGTCCTGAAGAGTATAGTAAACACACAGCTACCTTGAATAGATTGAATTGCCATGCTCAATATAATGCATATATATATGTACACTTTGAATGTAATACAGGTTTTGCCATTTTATGAATAGATTTGTTACCTCTAGTCTCTAAGGACAGGTTTTTTTAAATAGATTGATTTCTAAGTTTGATTTTTTTTTTTTTTTTTAAGAAGTCCTGCACTGGAAAGAAAGAGAAGAAAAGCCATGTAGGAAACAACTGACAAAAAGCCCATGGTGTGGGAGTGCATCCCAGGAGTACATGCATGGGAAGGAGCCAGCTTTGTAGCACTACAAGAGGTTCATCTGGCAGCACACCAGGAACATTTTGCTCCCAACTCAGAGCGAGTAAGGGAAAAGGTCGGAAAATACAGCACCTTCACAATATGTCATTTCTCATTGTAACTAAGCTGTCATAGCATGAGGGAATAACGTAGGAAAAAAAAAAAGGAGCAGGAAAGAAAGCATATGGAAAGCATGGCAGAATAGAGAATATGAAGTAGGGAGGAAAATAGGGAGGAGAAAATGGGAATAGAGTGGGTTGATGAATTAAGAGTGCATAAATAGATGAAAGGGGAAAGTGATTGAAGAACAAGCCTTTTCTTCCTTTTTTTTTGTCTAGCACTAAGTTACTGATAGGGATCTTATGACCAGTTCTTGGTACCCATAGAGCTGCACTTAGGAACACACATCTAGTCAAATCAGACACCTGTCCAATCTCAGTATTCATCCATCCATTCCTTATGCCACCTTCCAACAGATCACACATTTCAGTATCCCCATATGAAAAAATTAATGGGATGGAACATGTCCCATGTTGGGACAGGGTCTTTAGCTAAGAGGTGACACACAGAGCGATATTCATACCTGGACAGATCACACTTTTATTGCATTAAGAATATTACAGTCTTCTCCTTTTGCAGACTTCAGAACTGCTAGTTCATGTTACTATTCCCAGTTTAATATGGCATTGTTTTCTTTTTAGTTCCACAAGACTGCCTTGCTTTCATTTCTCCAACTGACACCTTTCTGGCACTTCCCTTTTTCTTATTATTCCTTCTTTCATAGCTTGAAAAATTCGCAGCTCAAGGTGCAAGAATTGCTCCCTGGTTTCTACTAGAAGCTCGAGTTGAGCCCTGTTTCCTCCCCTTCCCTTGGGATTGGGCAAATTGCTCCCCAGCACTGTTTCATGGTTCACCTACTTGTGGGCAGGCCCTGTAAGCAAATAAATCTGAGCTGGGAGCAGCAGAGACACCTGGTACTGGACTGAGTAAGGGACAATTAATTTTTTGATTGCCTTCAAGGTTTCAAAACCTGTTTTTGTTTCACTGAGGAATTAAACTTTTCAAACAATTCTATGAAACAGAACAGTGTTGAAACATCTGCTTTCTGAAGACATGTTTCTCATTACATTCTCTCACAATTAATTTATGATAAGAGACGTAGATCCTTTCAACTAGAAGTTTTGTTAGTATCTCCGTTAAATATTTCAGCAACACAAGAACAGTATGTTTGTGCATTGATGACAGAAGTATAATCAATGAGTGAACAACAGCTTTGCAGTGACTAAGCCTCAATCAACTGATAAGCAGGAAAACCAGCTGCAGCCTCTAGGAGAGGATTACAAAGTACCATGGCCAGAAGTCTTTGACCTGCCTGCAGCCAGTATGTTTGCTATCTTGCTTCTTTATTCCATTCATTTTTCATTCTCTCTGCAGCTTTTTTTGTGCCACAAATTAATCTAGCATTGCCAGTGACAAGAGAGCAAGCTTGGACTGCACCTCACCGTTCCTGAACACATTTGCTTCCTCTGTTATTAAAAAGAGGAACTAAATAATGCATCTACGTTCTGAAGCACAGAAACTTACTGGCATTAGTGTATCAATGCTGTTTGATGATTTCTTGAGCAGGCATTTAATGGAGGCTATCCTCAGGAAGGCCACAGGCTACAGTACCATTTGTCAGATTAAACATTTATTGTTCTTTTGCTCTTAACATTTCGTTCTCTTCCTTACTGTAACTGTATGAAAGATCATGAATTTTTAGCTCACTTTTTCTTAAGGTTACTGCTCAGATATGCTGTATGCAAAATACCCAGGAAGTTCAGAAATTTTTCTTTTTGTCTCTACTGCATATGTAGTTACAAATAGCCTGCTTACTTTAGACTCTCAAAAAACGTGCATTCAAAGGAAGATACCATCTATTAATTTTCATTAAAAATAATCTGGTGTATGCATGAATAAAGCATGATCCACATGCACCTATTTCTCAGGAAGAAAGGAAATATGAAATCAATACATGCTTCAAGCTCTCTTTCACAAGGGTTAACTTAATTTTGGGGAGTGAAAATGAAGAGCATTTCAGTTAAAAAAAAAAACAACAAAACAAAAACACAGGGCTAGGAAAGCAAGAACCAAATTGCATTAAATACAGCTCCTCTCTGAGGTGTTCTGCTGTGACCTGAGCCTGCAGCTGTCTTTTGAGCCACTGAAAACATTATATGCAGGAAAGAACTCATAGACACTGGGGTCCAGACAGGACCAAAAATGTGAAAAAAGCAGGTGCAGAGGAGGTACAAAAATATTTCATGTTAAGTATTTTTTTTTGCTTTGTCAAGAAAAAAAACAAAACATTTTTAATGATTACATTTAGATATTCACTGCAAAAATCCTGACTATGAGTCTGTTTTGTTTGTTTTAATCATTGTTCAAATTAGGTGAAATTAAGTAAATTTAAAAAATTGTTAAGACATACAATTTTTGTATGTCACTCAAACTGGATACTGAATTTCAATGAGACTTATTCTGAAATATTAGATATGATCTCACTAAGGAATACAAACCTACTTCTGACTGTGCTGAATACTGTTGGTTTTCTCATTGAGGATTATGAATTTGAAACTTCCACGATTTTTTCTTATCCTTTCAGCTGTGAAAATTTTTGGAGTCCAGTAGAGATACTGAAGATAAATATACTGAACATTTTGCCTTCAGTATTTCCTCAGAAGTAGAGAATGCAGTGTTAGAGATACCACTACTCACTCCTGTGAGCTGTCAACTCATTCTAGCATAAGGGAAAACAGACAGCAAAGGAAAAGGCCGTGCTTTCTTTTACCTTTCTTTTTCCCCCTCCTCTAAAAGCTTAATTTAGGGCATATTTTCTTAACATAATATCTACATGCATACCACTCCCATTGCTTCACCTGAGATAATGAAGTGCGGGAAATGCCTCAGCTGCAAATAGGTCAAACCAGCACCTCTGAGTTACAGTCTGTGTTACCACAACACCAGAGAATTTCACTGCACACTGGGCCTTTGCAGTAAGTGTGGGTTCACTCTTGAGTTGCGTCAGCACTTCTTGCTGGACTCACAGTGAGATGAAGCAAATGGAGTTCTAATATAATCAAAGCCTTATGAGATATGGTCCCTTCCCAGCGAGGCCACAGGGCACCTGCCTGGATCTACCGCTCTCTTCAACATCACTTGCTGTGTCCACAGAACTGACACGAGCAGGAGTCTCTTGTCTGCCTTAGGCAGTGTTTACAGTCTGTTGGCCTAGGATGCAAAATGTTCCTTCTCTGAGGACAATGTAGTACACAGAGGGCATTGTTTCATTTTTGCATCCTAGCAAAAGCTCACTAAGATCAAAAGGTTTAAAAAAATAACAAAACACTTCAATATAGTAGGCGGGCTCTTTACAGATGAATTTTAGAGAGAAAAAAAAAAAAGATTGTTTCAGAAAGGTTAAATTTCACATTTGTGTGTGAAATCATAGAACAGCTTGGGTTAGAAAGGATCTTAAAGCTCATCTAGTTCCAACCCCCTGCCAAGGGCAGGGCTGCCACCCACCAGATCAGGCTGTCCAGGGCCCTGGCACTGAGCACCTCCAGGGATGGGGCATCCACAGCTTTGCTGTGCCTCATCACCCTGAAATGTGATCAATTTCTTCCTAACATCTAATTTAAATCTCCCCTCTTTTAGTCCAAAACAATTAGCTTTTATCCTATCACTACAGGCTCTAGTGAAAATTATCTCCCTAAATTTCTTATAAGCCCACTCAAGCACTGGAAGTCTACAGTCAGGTCTCTCTGGAGTGTTTTCTTCTCCAGGCTGAACAGTCTCAGTTTTCTCAGAAGGACACTCCCTAAACTGGAAAAGGCTGAGCCAAAGTTTCCAGACCTCAGTTCCTAAATTCGTAAATTAGACTTCAAACACCTATACCAGATTTTAAGGATTTGCACATTACTGCAAATGGAGAAGATATTAACATAACTGAAAGGAAGGTGATTTCTGTGATGCTCAAGTCTGAGTCTGCAACAGAAAGCATAATATCCAGGGACCCACTACGGATGGTGCCATTTATCTTGGCTGTACCAAGTGATGCTCATTAAAGCAAGCTTAAGGGAAAAGAGATAGCCGAAGAGATGTCAGAAACTAATAACTTCTTAGATCCAGTCTCCAACCAGTTCAAAAAGCATTTCTGCTGACAGCAGGTTGTTTTCAACACTTAAGTATGAAGTATTTATCTTAGTCCTTTGAAGCTGTGCCATTCACACCAATATATGCACAAAGGTTCTGAAATGGATACTTACTAAAACAAAACGCCTATTCAAAATGAATATCTTTTTTCTACTTCAAACCACATTGTACACAAATCCTTTGGAGCTCTTTAAAGACAAAAGCAAGAAAAATAAAGGAAAGGAAAAAAAATTAAACAATTCTATCCCTATGCACCAAGCAGTAAAGTAAAATAGAAAATTGTGTCAAAGTGAACCACTAAATGGGTATGCTTTTTATAATTCTAGCCAATACAAATTTCATAAAGCTTTCCTTGTTAGAAGTACAAACCATCTGTTAAAAGAATAACATTGCAGTGCCATAGTATTTACCCTGTTCCAGCTGAATGTGATGTTGTGTACTGCATTGAAACAACAGTATCTGATATCGTAAAAATGTGTTGAGACTCAGGAGACATGCTCCCTGAAGGCAGCCTGTCACTGGGAAGTGAAATCGTAATTGTGGAAGTACTGCTGAGGTGTTGCTTTATTCCACGCATTAGGTTACCAGTATATTAAAGATTTCAAATGGGCATCTATAAAAGCGAATATTAATTTACCACTCTTCTCTAACCAATATAATAATTATTCTGGCATGCTGTGTATATAATTGGGGATTTAACCTTTTCAGGTTTTTGTATGGCATTTAGCAAGGGGTTAGCCATACCAATAATGAAGAATGCTTTGTCTGTAAGGAGTAAGATCAGTAATTTGAGTTATTTTTCATAATTCACAGTATTAGCAGAGACTAATTTCAAAGCTTCCATCTATTTCCAACCCCCTCTTTCTATAACAGAGACTACAAATAACTTCCCAGAGAAGAAAGAATCATTCTGGTATGTAGTTTACTTAGGCAAAAACTTCTTGGTGTCCTTACTTGAGCTGGTTCTGGATTACATTGACAATACTTTCTGCTTAACAGCTTCTAAGTAGAGGCTTACAAAATTAGTTAAAATTATGATAAGTAAATGAAGACCTTGCAAACAATAAACTTTAATAAGTTCCCATAGCATTTTTATTTCCAAATTTCACAGTAAAAAATCTGTGAGGATCTGAAAGGTACAAAAATGACTAATTACAACTTTAGTTGTTGTTGTCATGGGAAACTGATACTTAACAGTATGATTATGATCACAGCAGTAATTTATTAAATGCGCGAGCCTGTTTTTTTTCTATTATCTCTAGATATTTGGATCATAAGATAAAGGAAGTGAATGCCAAGGTTATCTACACATACAAACAAAATATGAGCATTGACAGGAATCACACTCTCCCTGCTTTCTGTTTTCCAGAGTATCATATAATGGCTTAGGTTGGCAGGGACCTTAAAGATCATCTAGTTCCAACCCCTGCCATGGGCAGGATGGCCATCCACCAGATCAGGCTGCCCAGGGCCCCAGCCAAACTGGCCTTGAACACCTCCAAGAATGGGGCATCCACAGTTCCTCTTTGCAGCCTGTGCCAGCACCTTATCACTCTGAAACATGAAAATTTTCTTCCTAATATCTAACCTAAATCTCCCCTCTTCTAGTTTGAAGTCATTTCCCCTTGTCCTATCATTACCATACCACATAAAAAGTCGGTCCCCCTCCTCCTTGTAAGCTCCCTTCAAGTACTGGAAGGCTGCAATGAGGTAGCCACAGAGCCTTCACTTCTTCAAGCTAAACAAGCACAACTTCCTTTCTTCGTAAGAGATGTGCTGAAACTGTCCTCTTTGTGACTGTCCTCTGGACCCACTTAACCAGCTTTGTGTCCTTCCTACACTGGGACTCCAGGCTTGGACACAGTACTCCAGATGGAGCCTCAAAAGGGCAGAATAGAGGGGGACAGTCCCCTTTCTTTCCCTGCTGCCTCCCCTCTGTTGATTCAGCAAGGCTGCAGATTGTTTTTGGGCTGCAGGTGCATGCTTCAGGCTCATGTTCAGCTTTTCATCCAGCAGGACCCAAAAGTCCTTCTCCACAGGGCTGCTCTCAATGAGTTCTTCTCCCAGTCTATGCTCACATCTGGGACCGCCTCAACCCAAGCACAACTCCTTTCACTTAACCTTGTTGAATGCCATTAGAATTTTGTGGGCCAACTTTTTGAGCATGGCCAGGTCCTTCTGGATGATGCCCCTTCCTTCTATCACGTCAGCTGCACCACTTAGCTTATTGTCATCAGCAAACTTGCTGAGGGTACACTCAATCCCACAGTCTGTTTAATTTATAAAGATGATGAAAAGCACTGGTCCCAAAACAGACCCCTGGGGGACATTATTTGTGATGTCCACCATAACACAGAGCCATTGATAACAATCCTCTGGCTATGACTATCCAACCAATTCTTTATCCACCAAATAGTTCACCTTTCAAATCCATACCTCATCAATTTAGAGATAAGGATGTAGTGTGATACTACATCAAAGGCCTTGCACAAGCCCAGGTAGATGACATCTGTTGCCCTTCCTTTGTCTGCTGATGTTGTCATGCCAACATTTAAGGCCACCAGGTTGGTCAGGCACAATCTATCCTTGGTGAAGGCATGCTGGCTGTCTTGGATCACTTCCACATCTCGCATATGCCTTAATATTTCTTCCAGGAGGGATCTACTCCATGACCTTCCCAGGCACAGAGCTCACTGGTTTGTGGTTCTCTAAATCTCCCTTTCTCCCTTTCTGGAAAATGGGAGTGATGTTTCCCTTTTTGCTGGGGACTCTCCCCCTGCCATGGAGTGAGAGGTTACAGGAGTCTACGTATCAGTCTCTATCTTGTAATCAAAAACTCTTCGTTGCATTCATTTTGTAAAATTCACAGTTTATGAAGTTAGCCCTGTTCAGATTGCTCACAAAATTGCCATATTATTTTATTAACTGCATGGATTGCATCTGAACCAAACTTACCAGTTCAGTCTGATTTCAGTAGCTTAGTGCCACAGTTTGAAAATAATTTCAAATCAGTAACTTTCATTAACACATTTTACGTGGTTCATCTAAATACTGTGGCTATTCATTTTTAAAAATAAGATGAGAAAGATTCTACCTTGAAACTCACTAAATTCATTAACATCACAAAAAGAAGTACATAGAGATTTCCCACAACTCACCCTGAAGTTTTCTCCTCCTGCCTGCTGCTGTCATTTTCCATTTGTGCAAGAAGAGAAGTGTCATTGTTCTGTACCTTAAGGCATTTAGTCATGCTGCAAAGCCCTTTCTTTTTTTTTTTTTTTTTTTTAAACCAAGAGAAATCCTGAAAGACATTGCCATGGGATTCAAAGTAGGGCAGCAGATACTGAAAGCTGTATCATAATCAAAAGATGTGCCAAAGCTCAAAATTAAGAGATACACAAAAGTTTTTCATAAACAACTGCAAAAGATGCTTTATCTCATTAGAACTCAGATTACTTGCTAATGTTTGAATTCCAGATAACTAATTTTGTTGTGTTCATTTCTCTTTCAAACATTTTTTAATCAGACAGCTTTTATACACTCCATGGATTTCCACTTGTGTATAGATATCATTAACTCAGAAAAGAAAGAAAAATCTCCAAGAAAGTATGAAATTAATTTACAATTGAGTTTGAAAAAGGGTTAAACCATAGTAAAGAATACACTGCAAAAGTAATTTACAGAATGTACTGGGCTCCAAAAATCAACATTTCAAATGCTTGTATGTGGAGCACTCCGCTTACTGCAAGCTATCCACTTTCAGAATGGTGTTTGTTTTGAGTAACCCAAGGAAAGGTTAATTTCTACTAAGTTTGTACAGGCAGCAATTATAGAACAGATTTAATATGAGCAGGCTAGAAACAACAAGTTTGAAGGGTTTTTCATTTCATTTTCAGCCACTTCTAAAACATCTTGTCAGCTGCCTGGGTTGATTTTTATTATGACTTTCTGATTTACCCCTTCAAGAGGGGCTCATTACTTTTACAAAAATGCAATGATATGCCAGCTCCTTCCAGGAAAAGAAGACTTTACAGTGCAAACTGTAAAGGAAGCTATGAAAAATACATTTAAATTCAGCTGTTCTGTTATGCAAGGGCACATACACAAAGAACTGGTGATCATATATCAGCTGCAGATCTGCATGAGGAACAAAAAGAAAAGCACCAGAGAAAAGATCTGGTGATCCACCCAGTAAAAACACTCTTCAAACCAAGCACAGCAGATCAAGTGATAATTCTTGCCTTCTTCCATTTTCTGTGCATCAAACCAACATCAGACCAGTTTCTCCATGTATTTTTCCTACAGTGAGACAATTTGGCATATCTGGAAAGGCAAATGGAGTCACTGAAAATTTTCACTTAGAACTGTACACCCTTGAAGCTAGGAAGATTCTTCCTATGAAATGCAAGGACGGACAGCTGAGGTGAAGTTTCTTTTTTCTTCTATTAAATTGTTTCCTGTTAAAGCACAGAACCTCAAGGGGCTCTTTTGGACAAGTGCTCAAGTTTAAGCTTGAACACAGAGCCAAGTGGCTCAGCTATTTCTATCCATGCTCTGTCCTGTCACTTAGATGCAGGTTTCTCTTTCATTCCATATTCAAGCTAGAATAAGAGCCAAAAGAGATTAAAGAATAGGGCTCAAATGGCCAACTAAATCCCCCAGCTATCATCAGCATTAATCTCAGAAGCAAACTAAATTATACTGTGCCATCTTCATAAATTGTAGGATTTGTGATACCTAGAACAACAGGAAGATGAGCGTACATTCCTCATATCTAATTTTTAAGCAGTTTGATAAGTACTATGTATTCCCCTGACATAATATCTAGAAAGCCTAACTGCTACACTACGAGAGTCTTAATAATTCCCTTCAAATTGAAGGTATTTATTCTTCAAACAGTGTTCCAATATTTTTTGCAAGGAAAGAAATACAGAGAGATATTTTAGAAGCACTATAGTGAAACCTGTTGTTCATCATCTGAAGCAATGGGACTAAGCCCTTGTAAAAGGACATACACAATACAACAGAAAAGCTCTCCCTTCTATCTTGCATTCTAAGTTGAAGAGTTCAGTTGTGAGAGTTCTGTTTTTGTAGGAATGGCAGTAAGCTCAGATGAAGGACAGTCATTCCAGACCTCCCAAGAACAGCACACTGAAGTTTCATCAAGAACCTTTTGTGATATCTCTTCAAATATTGAAGCCAGTACACAGCTACATCCAGACACTGAAAACGTAGTATCTTCCTTTTTTCCAATTTGCTCTGCAATTTGACCTTCACTTTCTTACTCTGTGGTCCAGACAATACAGAGGCAAAGCCCTGAAAAGTGAGAGCTGCTTTTTGCTACTTCTCCATCTGTTAGGGGATGAAATGGCAACTTAATAAGCTTTTTAAACGCAGTGGCCATCTGCAGTACAAGCCTGGCAACAATATGACTTTGTTAGCAAAGGTGTCTATTTGCAATTCAAGCATTTTTTCAAGTACCTTCCCGCTTCCCCTCCCACCCCCGGAGATTCATGAGGAAGGATGTCTGTCTTGCTATTCTTTTTTTTTTTTTTTTTTCTTAATTAGAAACCTCTCAGAGGAAAAACAAGGAATAAAACAACATTCTTCTGAAGTTTAGATTCAATATAATCAACTTATTCTATCACACTTGAGTGTGTCAGAAGTCAGGTCATGAAAGTTGAAATTTTTAGTTAGAGATGGTAGCGTGAAAGTGAAAAGATTTTGATTATTTTGTTATTAGCACCCCAAAAAGAGTATTTTCGTATATTTTGATATATTTCATATATTTTTCATATAATTCTAAAAATAGTTATACCTATGTGAAGTCATAAATGCTGTGGATGTGTTTATTTTTGGAAGAAGTAAGTCCAGATCTAGCAGAGCATAAATTGGTTAACTTTGGTTTTGGTCTTTGAAATGGAAGTGTTTTCCCCCACGTGAGTAACATAAGTGGTTTCACAGAAAAGGCCTCTCAGGTAACTCTCCAAAGTTTCACATAGATGACTAAAATTTGTTAAAAGAACTAGGATAAAAGCAAGAGAGTTTTTTTCTTCTTTGCCACTATTACAGCCAAGTTAGAGTGATCAGAATGCCTGGTACATCTAATGAATTGTGGATTCCTACCATGACTTCTTTCCCGCACCAGGGAGCACCAGAAATACAGAGAAGGAGGCAGTGACACTGCTGCCAGGTGGCAGCTTTCTCAGTGCCACAGTCTGCAGCAAAGAAAAATCTGTCCTCATTGTGTCTTACTTCATCATCTTGTTGATTATTCAAAAAAAAAAAATATCAGAGGAAGCAACAAAATTCCTCCCTGCTATCTTCAGATAATCCCAGACTCCTCTGAGTATTGCATCCGCTATTTCCAGTGGAGGAGTCACAGTCAAATGTGCTTAAAGGTGACACTTATTTGTGAACACTGGCCAAGCTTTTCCATTCCCTCCACAGCTATGCTGAAGAGCTTTGGCTCATTGCAGTACCCCATAGTCTTCGTTCAAGAATTCCCTGCTTCTGCACTTGCTTTCAGGGATAGGATAAAGTTTCTTGCACCACACTACCAGCAAGGACTGTGCTCCTGTGGTACCACAGAGTACCAGATGCTAGGCTTGTTCCTGGCCTGCAAAGCCTTGATGACTGATTACCATTGTGTGACTTCAGCAAGTCTCCAAGGTTTTAATAAACTTCAAATGTATTCACAACCCCTTTGCCAGTGGCTTGGCTCATTCTCTGGGGGTTTCCAATTTTAGCTGGCTCTGAAACAGTTCTAAAATATTCTTTGCCAGGAAAAGCAGGGCTCCCCTCCAGGGAAAGTTTTAGGGTACAGAAGAGCACTTTTTAGCTGAGGAATGTCTGCATTTCTATGTAGCAAACAGTATGCCATGGTAAGACAAGTATTTCACACTGGAATAACACTGATTTCATTCTGGTGAGGTGAAGAGTTTCAGTTTCCTCCAACACCCTGAACATTTTGCTGTCAGAGTGGATTCTATCCTTTTAATAAATCAAGTGTATCTTTATCTGATGCTATAATGTCTGCACACCTAGCTGCTTCTAGCTCATATCTGCATGAAAAGCCACATAATTGAAGAAGACATGAGAACAAAGACTTCCAGTATTTTCTACTGATAACTAAAGGAAGTCTCTTTAGCTGAAAGTCCTTGAATCATAGGGACAGATTTTTACTAGGTCCAGGGTCTCTCAGTTAATTAGAATGGTGTGTTCAAAGTATATCTTTATACATACAAACACTGAATATTTGAGTGTATAAATTTAGATTTAGAGAGGGAAAGGTTAGCAAACATCCATTTTTTGGATACTTGGGATTTTAGACCTCTGGACTGCCTGAAATCTTTTACTCTGAGGGAAAAAGTGAACTATTCCACAGCATTAATCTCCAAAAACACTATTTAAAACCGAAGCCAAAACATGGAATGAAAAAGCCTACATAAAGAACATTTAAAACCTCAAGTTAATTAATTTTCACATATGAACACAGTTGTACCATGCCTTCGCTTCCCTTCTCTTTGGGGATCAGGAACTTAAGTATCAAAATAGAGCAAAATACATTTCTTCCTCTATTGCTTTTCTGACAGTAATCAGGAAACACTGGAAATCTCACAGGAAAGACTGTTATTCCATGATTTTCCCAACAGCAGAACTTTAGTGAAGCTTCAAATAAATGGAAAGATTTGAATGACTAACTATCCCTCAGCCAGCTGTCCCTTGCTATTCATTAAGCTAAATTTGTTTCTGATCACCGATAAATCTAGTTTATTTTCACTGTCATCTAGGTGAGCATTTCTCACATTTTTTCTAAACTTACCAGATACAGAAATGCTAAACAAACTTAGGAAGTTGAGACTCCTGGAGAAGCACGTTTAACAGTTAGATTTCTTGGAGAAGCCTAGGCACTCAAGGACTTTAGTTTTAAAGATTTTTAGTTATTCTGTATGCAGATCAGTGCCTGGCATGAATTTCAGAAAACAGCTCATGAACTACACCCCTTTAGAAATGCTTTTTGTTACCGACTAAGATGTTCTGAAGTCATAAGGAAATCTGGAAAGTTATTTATAATAGCTATCACACCACTGAAGTCAACCAATCTAATCATCCCTAGAGAACTGCAACAATGGGAATTATAAATAGCAAAAATATCCTGGATATCTCCTTCAGTGTTTTATAAACATTGGTCATACAGACTAGTAACTAAGGAGAACTATCTCAGTTTGATTATCAGACTATATGCTCCCTTATAATTGCCAAGTACCTCTCCTAAGGGCCAGATGCTTTTACTTCTAGACAAAAAAAAAAAAAAAAAAAAAAAAAAAAAAACAATTAATGCAACAGAAGTGTTGTGATGGGGGCCAGAGAGGAAATATATATATATATATATATATATTGTGATGAGAGGAGATAAGTAGGAGCAGTTAAAGTTTGCATTCATTTTTATAGGTGGCCAGGAAGTGCAATAGGTGAGACAAGCTTACAAAAAGCACAATCTGGACTTCTGATCAAAAAGAAGACTGCATTAAGATGTGTGTATTCTGAGTCTTTGTAGGTGAATTAAGATTTGTCATCATCTTCACTGTTGTTTAAGGGTGGTAATCAGAGAAGTTTAACTTCAAGGTCTACATGTATACATACACATACATCATTTATTTATGTAACTTTGCTCCCTGTTCAGTGTGAGTTTTAGGTAGTAAAAGGTACATATTGTTTCCACACTATTATGAGCATGTTTTCCATCCCTTGAAGGAATTACACACTCCTCCCTCTATCTAAGCGCTACATGAAGGCCTGGATAACTTCACCCCCCCTTTTCCCCTTTTGTTTTGTGGTTTTCAGCAGTTCCTCCATAACCAGCAACAGGAAACCACACTGTTCCTCAGCCATCCATTTTATATAAAGTTCCTAATGCAAACTAAAAGAGGAGTGGCTAGCCAGATGACATCAGAGTAGACCTCACTTGCTATTGTATTCTAAAAATTCATTACTAGTGCCCCTTTGGAGAGCATGACTGAAGTCATATTACATGAAACTAAGAAGGCATGCAGCACAATTCAAAATGACAGAAAATGAAGACGCCAGAAAATATTTTGCAGCCCGTGCAAACCAGAACGACTTTCTGCAGTGGATATTTCTTTTTGCTCAGCTGAACACACGAAGGAAATTTTGAAAGGTTTAACAAATAGAAGACAAATTGGCTACATGCTGGGAAGTGTCCTGGAAAAGGTTAAACAAAGTGAAAAGCTTAGGAAGTTATATTACACTTCCAAGCACTTATCTTCAACATCTTTAAAAGATTACCTACAGACTTTTTCTCCCACCACCTTCTAAAAACATCCAGGTAGCTAACGAATAGGTGGCACTTGTGCTACTGGAGCACATATAGCATTTGGTTTTGTTACAGGACCCTGTCTGTCTGCCAAGATAAACTGTACTGCAAAGATGCAGGATGGACATATCCTGATCCTTCCCTTTTAGTTTTTCTGCTGTTACAGAATCACAGAATCACTCAGGTTGGAAAAAACCCTAAAGGTCATCAAGTCTAACCATGACCTAACCATATTACCCTAACAATCCTCTGCTAAATCATGTCCCTGAGCAAAAGGATAATTAAATTATGAAAAGGATGAGCACATTGTGAAACTAGCAGTTCATTCTACTTAATTATTTTCATTAAACACTTAGGTTTTCAAATATGCCAAACTTCAGTCAGGTTGAAATTTCTGCTACTTGAACTCTGGAGTTTTCTTTGTTTATTTGAAAGTTTGATAGAAAATAGTTCAGCCATTTTTGGAACAAACTTAGTGAAGGATGTTTTTGCCAACATCCATATTTTTCATATGTTTTCTGAAGAGCCATAATGATTTGTAACAGAAGCTTGAAATCTGGCAGCAAGACAACCCTCAAGTTAGAATGGTGCCTTTTTTGTTCTCGGGAAAATCCATTCTTATTCAGCTGGGTTAAGTTACAGAAATATCCCATTTAGCTGTTACATTTCACACTCAATCACAGAATGACCTGGCTTGGAAGGGACCTCAAGGATCATGAATCTCCAACCCTTCTGCCACAGGCAGGGCCACCAACCTCCCCATTTAATACTAGACCAGCTTGCCCAAAGCCCCACCCAATCTGGCCTTGAACACCACAAGGAACAGGGCATCCATAACCTCTCTGGGCAGCCTGTTCCAGCACGTCACCACTCTCATAGTAAGAACTTCCCCCTGACATCCAACCTGAATCTTCCCTCCCTCAACTTAAAACCATTTCCCCTTGTCCTGCTGTTACCTACCCCATAAAAGAATTTACTTCCCTCCTGTTTATAGGCTCCCTTTAGGTACTGAAAGGCTGCAATTAGGTCACCCCGCAGCCTTCTTTTCTCGAGGCTGAACAAGCCCAGCTCCCTCAGCTTGTAGGAGACGTGCTCCAGCCCTCTGATCATCTCTGTGGCCATCCTCTGGATGCTCTCCAACAGCTCCCTGTCTTTCTTGTACTGGGGGCTCCACATCTGGACACAGTACTCCAGATAGGACCCACAAGAGCAGAGCAGAGCAGAGAGGGACAATCACCTCCCTGTCACTGATGGCCACCCCTCTTCTGATGGAGACCAAGATACCATTTGCTTTCTGAGCTGCAAGAGCGTACTGCTGGTTCATGTTAAGTTTTTCATCCATTAGGACCCCCAGGTCCTTGTCTGAAGAGTTGCTTTCAAGGACCTCTTCTTCCAGTCCAGAACCATTAATCACCACTGCCTGTCTGTGGCCTTTCAGCCAATTTCTTATCCGTCAGGTGGTCCACCCATTAAATCCACATCCCTCCAATTTGGAGATAACGATGTTTGTTGAGTGTTTTAACAGGAACATGCAAATTCTGAGGCCTGCTGAGCCTCTTGTCCTGAACAGATACTATACACCTGAAGCTAAAATTTCAGGTTTATCATGAAGAGATTTCCATGGTTTTCTTACAGCAACTATGCCGCCAACAATAACAATATTAAACTTCTAATAAGATTTTCCTTTCTTGTTAAATTTCTACACATTGCCTATACAGTTTAGGAAAATGTTACAGCCTTTCAAAGTAGTAATGATCTGTTCCTCCTGTGTACTGATTTCTCTAGAATCTTAAGGACTATTTCTTCAGTTGTTGCAACTCCACTCTGCTATTTTTAGTGGAGTTACATTAGTTTATCCTCACTAATATTCTTTAGCTAAGCAGCCAATATAATAAAATCACTTAGGCTGTGCTCTTTAATTCCCAAATATTGTAAAAAAAAAAGGTCCTTCAGAGGAAGAAAAACACTCCAACATAAGGCATAGCCCTAAATGCATTGCACAATCCAGATTGCAGGTCAGTAGGAGTTCCATGAGGGTACCTTAGGTCAATGGTTCCTCAAAATGAATTCAGAGGGAGGGAGAAAAGAGTTTGAAAAAAATTCTAAACTTCTGCAGAGTTCTTGCCTTGCAGACACAGAAGCTACTCCACAATGTCCGGAGGGACAGCCTAAATGAGCCCTGACATTTTATGACAAATTGAACCATGAAGTTCCAGAAAGGATTTAGTTGGGATAGCTAAATGCATGCCAAAAAGAAAACTGCTTCTTGGATTTTTTCAATCAAGTAGCTCTATATTTGGACTGGAAACAGCCTGTAGACAAGCAGGAATAACCATTAGAAGGCAAGTTAAAAGTTCCAAGCAGATGATACTACAGTCAAGGAAGAAACAACTTGAGCATATCTGGGCACATTTCCATACTGACTCAAGCAACACTTTCCCATGACATCAGACTCAAAACAACCAATATATTATAACCCATATGTTGATTAAAGAAAACCCAAGAAGTGCAGAGACATGCACCAGCCTTCTGAACACAGACTGAACAAAAACTGGACTGCTTGCAAGACATGGAAGTTAATAAAACAAATAAAAAGCCCCAAGTTTTCAGGATAAGGAGCCTGGGTAAGACTTCTCAGCAAGATGAGGTTGTGAACACTGAGGTAAGGCTGAAAGCAAACTGGCTGGATAAACCATTATGTAATCTAACTAGATGACAAATACAGTATATGAACAATGCTTTGAATACGCAGCACTCATAACGCTTAGAAAACTGAAAAGTTGGTTACAGATAATGTACTTAGAGAACCTGCTACCTACCTAATGTAGTATGGCATTTACGTGAGAAGTTTTGTCTGCAGAATGGCTTGTAATCGGGGTTCAGAAGATTTTTTGGCACACTAAGTGTATTCTTAGCAAAATAATGCTAAGAATTAATGTTCCAAATAAATGTATATAAATGATTTCACAAGAATAATGCAGCTTTCATAGAACTGATTGCATTTAAAGAGAAAATAGAATGCCATACTTGCAAGATGCCAACACAATCTATTGAGAACAGTTACTAAATCATATTATTTAGTAACTTAAATTAGCACGGTACCTTTTGAAATCCCAAACAAAAACAAAGTCATATTCTGCACGAGAAAGAGTTACTTACTAGGAATAACATACTGATGTGCTCTTTAGGAAGGAACTGGCAATTTCACTCTTATTTTGACATGGCCTAATTACTAGTGCTTACTGCAGGCAACTGAATTTACTGAGGCATTTAATCAGACCTTAAACGATATGATCTGTTCATGCTGCATAATAAGACACCACAAGCTATCTTTGTTCTTTTTCAGAGAATAGATGAAGTCAAAATTAGAGGTCTGTCAGATGAAGGGAAATTTGACTAGAAGGATATATAAGCAGGTGGTTACATTTCAGTTGTTTTAGCAAAAATGGTATAAGCTCATAAGGCTTAATAGCCCTGGAATGTCATGAAACAAAGTGTGTCGTCATGGTGAAATTAAAATGAAAGAACCTAAGTTTATAAGGAAATTAATGGTCAATAACATTTATTTTGGTTTAAACACTATAAACACATTCACAAAGGTAAGAAAAGCCTTGTTTATTAACCAGACTTCTGAAAACAATTAACTTACAGTTTTGGGTTTGTTTTTTTCAATGAATATATTTTCAGTCCTGTGCATCTATTTTCACTTCTTTATACTGCCCCCAGATAATTCAGATCCGGGAATGACTGGTGAGCAAACTGCACTGTGACAATGAAAGGTGAAAGACCAAAAAAAACCACGTTTGATTAAACTCAAATACTGTAACAAAAAAAAAGGTAGAAATGTGTTTCTTCCAAGGAAGTGATCTTCCAGAGACAGCCTCAACAGCAAGCGGTTATCTGACAAGAGAATCCTCAAGGTCCTTACTTTTAATAATTACATCCCACATCTTTACTAACATCATTGTGCTACTGTGCATCTGACACAGTTACCAGAAACACGTGCAACTTCTTAAAAGTTGAATACTACTGCAAACAGAAGGGCATTAATATCTGCATAGGGCATTTGCACTAATCTTTGGTGCTTAGGGCAAAACTTAACAACTATTTTCCTCACATCTTTCATCTCTGCTTCACAAGAGATGACTTACTGGCCAAATTCACAGAATCATGCCGTCACCCTCACTGTGAAGAAGTTCCCACGCACATTTGTGCGTAACTTCCTATGCTTCAGTTTGTGGCCATTTCGCCTTGTCTCACTGCCATGCACTGCTGAAAAAGCATCTGGCCTCGTCCCTTTGCCTCCCACACCTTAGATGTTTATAGATGTGAATCAGATCTCCTCTCAGTCTTCTTTTCACAAGGCTGAACAGATCCAGTCTTTTGAGGGTTTTGGGCAAGACACATGGAAGTATGCGATTCCTCTAGCAATATCAGCATGTGAACCCTGATCTGTTCTCCCAGGTGGAGAAATTGTGGCCAGCTGGTGCCAGCTGCCAACACAGGAAGACTGCAGTTTAGAGCATCTTGTATCTACTGTAATATTTTGATTGGGAATAAATGAACTTTTTACAGACTCCGAAGTCATTTTAAATAGGTTCTCCCAGTTTCTCCCCTCTTCACTTTCTCAACACCCTGAAGACGTAAGATCAATCATGCCAAAAGAGGCACAGTTTTAGCAAACTTTTCCCACCAGAATCCTCTGGAACATTTGTTTGCTATTAATAATTCCCATGAAGTAAAGATAATGCCCAGGCAAGCAATGGATATCTTTAATCTCGGTGAGGAGAATTCCCAAGTTGAGTTAGAGCAAAAATTTTGAAAAGGGTCCTAGGGTGGCAGAAATTACAAAAACTTCAGTGACCTGGCTGCATCTAACAACTTTCATCAACAGATTTTCACAAGGTTTAAGGTTATTTTGGATAGCAACAGCACTTAAATTTCCATCGTATACAAAGAAGTCTAATGCATTTTTAGAAAAAAAAAAGATATAATGAATGCACCTTAAAACTGTACTAATTTAATAAATGCATAGTCTAATGATTTTTAAAATCTATGGACAGGTAGAAGTAAATAGTTTTTTTGAAAGAAGAACTTAATATATTTATAAAGAGAAAAAATATATAGTCTAGGTCCAGTTTGAAACCATTGTCATAGAAATTAAGTACCTATCATTGTTCCATACTCTTAAGAAAGTCACACGGGGTGTAGTGCACATGAGGCACTGGAACAGGCTGCCTAGGGAAGGTGGTGGATGCCCCATTCCTGGAGACATTCAAGGTCAGTCTAGAGAGACTCTGAGTACCCAATCTAGCTGTAAGTAACCCTATCACTTACAGGATAAGTCCCCCATCCAACTCAAATGATTCTATTATTCTGTGATGAACATCTCTATACAGTTCTTTCTAAACTTACTGTGGTGTAACATACCAGCATCTTAAAAATGTCTGGATTTTCTATTTTACATTTAGTCTTAGCATACTCTATATTCATAATTTCTTTTATGATAATATTTATCTTAGTTTATGAAAAAGCAACTGAATGGCACTGTAAACTATCAAAAACTGCTAGGTAAAATATGTTCTGTTGGACTGAACCCGCTGTTGAACATGTCTTTTCAAAAACCACGTTAAATGCTACATCTTATTTTTCACGCACCTCAGCAGTTCTTCATTTTGGCTGGAAGATCAGACTATGAAACGACTGTTCCTGCAGTACTGTGAGTGTGGCTATACCCAAGAAGTCCTGGAATTGTGATTGTGTATTCTTTGGGGTACAATCAATGTTAAACAATCTCAAAATATTTCTTGGCTCTCCTGCCATTAACTGGAGCTTGAACTCACTGTGTTCAGCAGTGGAGGGGCTAGCACTGCCACCAGTTTTGACAAATGTTTTCTACTGTCTGCATAGCTGACAGAACATTAGGCACATTAATAAAAGAGATGAAGTTCTCTGATTAATCAGGAATTTCTCAACTCCTCAGAAATCCAATCAAACATAGCTGACTGTGTATGGAACTAATTGTAAATCTGTTAGTAAAGGATTTTAGTTTGTCATAAGCCACAAGCCTTCTCAAAGTCTTTCTAGCTGCCTATCAGTTACTCTGAGCATCTGTCTGCTCTTCATTCCTTCTGTCATAAAAAAAACAAAAAAAAAACAAAACAACAAAAAAAAAACCTGTTTGGAAAATCACAGCTAGAGGCATTCTGCAAAAAAAAAGAAATGCTGTGTTACATGTTGTTTCAAAGGAAGTACAAGTTATAACCATATGCATTGAGAAGAACACTTATGCAAAGTCAGAGGTTTTTTTTAAAGTTATTAAAACTAGGAACCTATAAACAGACTTAAGAATAGAGCTTTATCTTTCTCATAAGAAAGCCAAAGAAAGTCAGATTGTTTCCAATTGTTAGTTTCAGGTGTGACTTAAATAGTTTTGGCACAGCAATAGGAAAAATGACATCTCAGAATTTTAGTATTCAATGCCAATAAGCTCTTATTTAGCCTGCAACAGATGTTGATAGTAGCTTTAATTTTTAATAAGTTCCGTAGCATAAAAGCATAAAACACATGTTTCTTCAAATCAGAATCCTCATTTCAGAGCGTCTTCCTAAATGAATGTGTAACACTACAGCTCTCCAGCAGAAAAGCTAGCACAAATCAGCTACACTTCATTTATTTTTTAAATGAAGCAGTCTCTGGCTTATAGACCTGGGTTTCTGCTGGGTACTCTCCTCTAGCAAGAGAAAGCCCAATCTCACTGAAGAAGCAATCATCTGGAGAGCCCTCAGGATCTCAAGACCACAGTAGATGGGTATTAAGAGATTACCTATGTGCTGTATAACTTCCTCAGGAACTGAGTCAATTGTCTGCGTGACACAGGAAGAAAATACTTTTTTTTCCTTTCCATTTCCAAATAGAATTAGTCACTTATATCATAATGATCTGATCTTTTCTCCACTCAAGCAGTAGCTAGAAATTGATAATTAGCAGAAGTTTCTTATACTTTCTTTTAAGGTAAAACAATTCAAGAATGCACGCATCAGCTTCTGGGGCAGCTACTTCATTAGGCTCTAAAAGATAGTCGGGCTTATTCCCAAATTTGAACTGAAAAAAAAGTTTACTACTGAGTGAAGATTTCTTACTTTCCTCTGCAATATGCCTGTATTCCCAGTTTAACAAAATCTGAGTTTCTGAAGCAAGCCTGACCTCATAATTCCAAAGGCAAAATTAATCCCAGTGTCCTAAAGTGTGTTTTTACTCTAAAATAAGCACACAAAAACCAGTGCTTTAGTTCTGCCTATCTTTCTTTATTATAAAGCCTAACTTGAAATTTATTTCTTAATTTCAAATCAGAGAAAAAATAAATTAAGTTTAGGCTCTGAAAGGATCAAGTTTGGTTGGTAATCGGAACAAGAATTCAGTGACATGCAGACTTCCCTTAGAGGTAGTGAGTTAAATTTAGTTAGACTAGATACCTCTTGTATTTTAGGTTGCAGGGCAAGAAGAAGGAAACAGAGCTGTCTTCATATTTATTACTAAGCAGATGCAGATACATGTAAAAAGACAGTTCTGTCAGGTAAGCAGAGATCCTCTGTATTCCCCTGAAATATGATTTCATAAAAGCAAAGTGTTAGCAAACCCCACATTCAGTTTGCTCTGGAGAACAAAAAGAGAAGGAGCAAATAACAGGAACTCTTTCTGTATGCACAGTTACAAGGTATGCAGGGGGACAGAGCACAGATTTACAGACAGTGGTACTTACAGTCCAGATTTCACTCTGCATGATAAAGTCATCCCCATTGCTATGCCTGGTGCTAGTTGCCTAGAGAAAACGCAAAGAACAGAGACAATTGAAGGAAATAGTGCCCACTTACACAGCAGTAAGTCATAGCTTTGCACCAGAATTAGTTTGTAGCAGCAGTGGGTACTACCGTCACTACTGGGAACAACAGTCCCAGATGGCAAGCAGCATTCACTTCCCTTGCTCCTGCAGCAGCTTCTCCCCCAGTTCCAATTCTTTCACATGCCACCTACTCACACCCAGACATGAGCAGTGTCTCCCTAGCTATACTTGCCCAGGCCAACACAGCACATCCATGTCTCTGCCATGGCCTTGCTCCCTTGGATAAGGCTGCTACCAGCACCCAGTGCAGCACCAAAAAGACTGGTAGCCTCTTCCTCCTGAGATGGCTCTAGTGAGTCTCTATCCAGCCACTGTTACCTGAAGACTTTTGTCTTGTAGCTCAACTAGTCAGTTTCAGGCAGAACTGGGGGCTGATATCACTGCATTTAACTTAGAAATCACTGGATGGTACCAGCAGTAAATGAACTATTTACATATCTCTGTGTGGTCAAGTAGAACGTAAATACAAAATGTACTTTGTTGTTCAATTATTAATTGAAAAATGTGAATGATCATTCTACAAGTTACACAGTTCTCGGATTTCTCAGAAATGTCCTTTGGTAAAAAATGCTGCTAAGGATCAGTGACTGCCTGGGGCAATACTGAATTTGCCTTCCAGATTTCAGATTTTTCCTGTACTTACAGATCCCAGTTTGTTCTCATTTCATTTTATACCCATCTGCTTTGCTAAGAGGTCACTTGAAACTCTCTAAAAATCAGCTTTAGCTTCCATCCTACTTTTCCTCCCAAATTTCATAGTTCAGTATTTCATTGTCTCTACTCTTTATAATCTAGGCCCATCTTAGCCATTCTATCATTTAATCTCTAAAAATTACATGCTTGTTTAGATAATGTCTCTATAACCAAAAGCCTCTGCATCTTCTCCTTGAAAGGAAAGGACAAAGAAAGCTTGAGAAACACTGTTACATGCCAATACCAACAAATCGCTGTTAGCCTCATTTATTTATTTTTTTTCCTGGAGCTAAGATGGATGAGCTAAAGTTAGAGATTTTTGGTATAGGGAAAATGGGTACTTAACTAAACAAAAGGATATTTAACTAAATACATGTATGAGCACTGCCACAAAATGCTTTTAGGCACAAGATATATGCAGACATTTTAGTAAAAACGCTGAACACCATCATCTGAGTTACTTCCGTTCTTTGTAATTAAGACAATAAGACAATAATCTTTCAGCAGTTAAAAACTTTTTGGAAAAAAAAAAACAAAAACACAGCCCTCTTCTTCAGTCAGAAAGTCTAGTGTGATGTGCTGAAGTTTCTTCAGTTTTCCATAGAACTTTATTTTCATGCGGCCTTGGTATCACAGTAAAGGAGCTATGAACACACTTAAAAATGTAGATTTTATTTGATCTGAGGAATAGGCTTCATGATGTCCAAGTGTTAGCTACAGTGTCATAAGTATAAGGTTCTGCCTACCTAAAGCACTCTGCAAATTTAGTCCATTAATACTCTTGAGATACATATGGAGGATAGATATGCATCTATGAAACACTGGAGATCTGTTTTCAACACTCTTATGCTATGGCTTCACATACAGTCTTTCTCCTTATTCATCACAGTCTCCAAGCACTGTAACAATGATCTGAGGCTCTCAAAACTCCCTAGCAGTGTTATTTATTATCTGCTATTCTTACTTCTCTGACCTTTATGAGCTTACCTGTCATACTTTCATAGAGATAATCCAAGTAAAATTTTGGGATCCATTTTTGAAGCTTATGAATCATTTTACTGTTACTAAATCAAATAGGTCTGCCTAAATATTTTCTCTAACAGCAATAAATTCATTCTTCCTATTTTTAGAACAAGTATTTCCAGCCTCTTATTAGAATCATGAGAATCAAGGAAGCTCGATAAGGTTGCCAATTATGATAAATAAGTAAGGGTTCGAACAAAAAACAAAACAAACAAAAAACAAAACAAAACACACACACAAGTAATGAAAACTACAGTTAATTATTTTGAGTTTTAAGATGAGCTCTTGCAATTTCTGTGGAAAATATAGACACAGTCAGCCTTGCAAAAATCAAATCACAAGAAGTGTTTCTAAAATATTTGACTTATCTAAACCTGAAGCCAATAATGAATTTAAGCTACCAGAGAAAAAAAGGAAAGATGAAGACTAATTGGGCTCCTGAAGTTCCCATTAGATGAATCACACTGTCACATACAACATGAACTATCATACAATAGTATTCTGTGCATGTCATTCCTAGATGATCTTAAGGATCCCTTCCAACTCAAACCATTCTATGATTCTATGACTTGTGTCACATGCCACAGTCATCATGTACACGTATAAATCAAGTTCTAGGCATACAATTAGACTAAAAACTGTTTCAAAACCATTTCAGCCTCAAAATTTAGTCCCAAGTTAGCACTCATTTTTTACAGATTAGACTATCTCTTGCTGATTGTAACTGAATCAAAATCAGTAGAGCCATGTTCCATATATTTTCCACAGGTACCTCCTTGTTTAGGTACCTCCTTGTAATATACACAGAGCCACATATCATAGATACCAGAAGACTACCTGAAGCACATCCCTAACCTGTCAGTCACTTAACAGCATACAACAGAAATACACTGATTTTTCCAGAGGCATCAGTTGTTTCTGGGTCATTCTATGATGCAGAAAGAGTTTTAAGATGTCTCAAAAGGTGGTGACAACTCTTGCTGAATCATACAACAATAAAATTAACAGATTGTCAAAAAAAACTAAAATTCTACTTCTAATGCTGACAAAAACAATAGCATATAATGCTGCTTTAACACTAGCTGCTCAGCATCACTGCAGAGGCCAGTGAAGCTAGGGTACTGCTCATTTGAAGCTTTTCAGATCATTTAATGTGAGAACCAACTTGATCATCTGTTCTCATACGAGGAAAGCAAGGGCATTGGCTTATTTTTTTGGTTTGTTTTTGCGTACTACAAGGCTATGATGCAACACCTAGATGAGATTAGCTTCACAAATCTAAGTAAACCCTGATATTATTTGTGATTTTACTATGGTCTAGTGGCAGTTTCCTCCAGAAGCACTTCATCTGAAAGTGCTACAGATGCAAAAACTTCCACTGCAGCAGCACAAAGCATCCTTTTTAAAAGAGAGTCATTTGAGTTATCATATATAACTTCTCTCATTAGTTTTAATTTAATTTCTAGATTACACAGTAATTCCCTAGTTAAATATTAGAAATAAGATCTTACGAAAAACAATCATTTAATACAAAAGATGTCATTTTCTCATTGACTGTACTTTGAGTACTTTCTGAAATGTAACTCTTTGAATGTTTGTTTTTCATTTGCCCTCACTTACAAAACATGAGAAAAGAAATAAACAAGAAAACCCAAAGAGGAAAAAACAAATCAGTCATTTTCTGTATTCATATTATCAGTTTAAATACATTTCTCTATAAAAAGGTGAATAACAGCCAAGGGTATAGGCCTAGCCTAGAATTAAAAATACTTTAGTATGAGTATTTTATAAGTTGAGACATTCTTAAGTGGAATAATTCAAGTTTCTCCTACCACAATTGGAAGATACTAAGCCCTGAAGACTTTAATATTATACTAAATGATTATTTTAAATATTAAAAAGGAAAAGTTCTGCACACCCACTCCCTTTAAGGAACTATTCCTTAACTTCCACAAGAAGAGACAAGAACTTTGCTCACAGGAATTGCAACAAAAGCAGCCAGATGACTTGTGGGTTTATATTTTATTTAAAAAGGCGATCATGTAGCCAGTAAACAAGCATCAAAGGGAAGAGTGAAGCCCAGTGATATTAACTATTAACCACCTGAAGAATAAAACTAAGAAATATTCTGATCTGATTCAGTCCATCTAACATTTTTATCTCCACTACCAGGTCATTAATACCCAGGTCAATGTAAACAAGGGAATTGAGCTAAGAAATGTTGTTCAAAGTAATAAAACTTTTATTCACACTCAGCATGTTCATCAACATTTCATAACTTGGCAGATCCTGAGCAAGTACTTCGAGAATCAGCAGTCCAATGGCATGGAACAGAATCGGTCGGTGTCTGTTAAAAACGTCCTTGCACAGCCAGGCAAAAAGCAATTACCATCTGCGTTTTTCCCCTAGGAAAAACCTGGCTACATATAGGGAAAAAAGACAACTGACAGCAAATTGTATGTGATGTGGACTTCAGGTTTTTCCTTTTGCCTTCTACATAGTAGAGCCTCCTTGCAACCAAAGTTCTTTCACAGACTTTGACTTCCTAAAGCACCACAGGAGAATTTGCCTATCCAAATATCTCTTCCAGAACCAGACCTGTTCTACTCTGAAATATTCATAAATGTTAAGACTTGCAGATAACAAGAGCATATGTCACAAAAGACATGCTTTCATTCAGGAAAATATATTGGATATCAATTTTAAAGTTAGATATTATCAGTTTCAGAAGTTCTCATTTTACCACTGATTTCTGCAACTTTCTTTCTTTGAGCAGACCTTCTACCATAGCATATCAAGTTCTACAAAGCAGAATAGAATATTAAACAGAAAAAACAGTATGATTTTTAGTACATTAAAGTATTTACTTCTGCAGTATTTATTAGGATTTACCAAGACAGCATATCAGCATTTATCTCCACGTACTAATAATGATCAGAATTAACTAAATGGATGTTGTAACATAGATATAGTAATTTTTAAATCTCAGTTATGAAAGAAGTCTGTAAGTAAGAATTTATTAGTGATAGAACCTTCAAATAACAGCAAGTCTTATTTTGCACCAGGCTGAAACTGAGGTGGTTAGAGTTTCTCCTCTATCTTTCCTATGCCAGGGTTACAGTCCTGTGCTATGTCACTCCAGCTGCAGAATCAAATAGGAAAACCCTAATGTCTTCAGTGATTAATACAATTTTTAAATGCTTTAAATATTTTTTTAATTCAAAAATTAATTTTTACAATTTTTTTAAAACTCAAAATCTTTCCTGAAGGTCTCTAGAAACATACAAATATTAGTATAAATATATATATATACACAGTCATTTTAACACAGTGCTAGATCATCACTAATTCAAGGATAAATAAAGAAGAAACAGATACAAGAGCTTGTAGCAACTAGCTGAATCTACAATATGACTAATGGTACGAATTTCAGCTGACAGTACATCTTTACATAGGATCACGACAAAGATAACTGGTCAGAAAAGAAGAATGATGACTTAAGAGACGCTTTCCAAAGCACAAAGTAAATGCAAGCAGATAGTATCTGCAGTGCACATGAAAACAGAGTTGGTTGTCAAGGCCTACAGTATTCATTGCCCACATATCAAGATATGGGTTTGTGTAGTCTTCATGAGTACATCTTTTCACAGTTCCAGAATGTTACACACCAATCATAGTTGTAGTTAATTGCAGTCATTAATTTCAGCAAATATAATAAGGTCAAACACTTTTTAAGGAACACAGGCAGACATGCCTGATTTTAACTACAGAGCGGCTAAAACTAATCAACACTCTCATCGTCTTGCTTCTCCCCTGTACTATGTACCATAATAGGTCCTTAAGTGGTATACTGTGTTTACCAAATAAAATGTATGTTATTTATGTCATAATTGCAAGCATTCTGAAAGTTTATTTACTGTTGCTGCTTACATATTTATTTTCTCTGTGGTGTTATATACTAAATAAAATTAATTTGCTTTGGACAATACCAGGGGCTAGCAAGTTCTAGAAGGCAAGTGTATCTCTGTGAACTTGCTTTTAATCACGCTATCCAAGAACTATCCTAGGTTCTGGATCATGGAGACTTTGAAGGCAGACCCCTATACTAGTCCTTGATTATACAGTGTTAATTACTTGGAACTTAATTAATATTTCTGATAACACAGACAGAAGCAGAATACGCTGATTTTCTCAACTACATTTTTGTTATGGGAACAGAAAGCAATGAAACAATCTCTTAAGATACTGAACACAACCTCTGCTGCCACAGGAACCATTTTATCTGATCTTTCGTGAACTCTACCATAGAAGTATCTTGCCCTCTTGCAATCTTCAAGTCAAATGAACAGCTGCTCCAGACTCTGCTTTAAAAATTAAAAGCCCCTTTTACTTTGCAATCTAAAATGTCTTTAAGTGACCATGAATTCACTGTGTCAGCTTCATCACATAGCTTAAATAACCTTATCATTATTTATCTTTAATGCATTATTAAAGAACATGTCGCCCCTCTCCTATTTAGCTAGCTTAAATAAAACATTTCATACTCTTGAATCACTAGAAGCCATGGTTGCACCTATTTCCATTGCTGTTCATAGGCATTCCAACAGAAAAGTACTTAGAACAAAACGATGAGCTCATTTTAAGGGCTGTTTTCAACCAGATTTCCTCTTCCAGATGGCATATGAATTAGGACCTTTTATCAAGGATTTAACAAGCAGTGGGTTGTTATTAATTGTCATTTCCAGGTTTTAATGTTGTTCATAAGCCCCTAATAAATCTGCTGTTCCTCTTGCTCAATAATTAGATAACTAATGCTAATTTTTAAGAGTGTACTTCACACCCTACTTACTGCTTGACTATTCTGCCTTGACTTTAGCTTGTATGTTTCTTACATAAGCACGTCATATTTATTGATTTTCTTCATATCTTTCTCAGCTGAAGTTTCTTGAGGGAATTTACAGCATAGGTCAAGCACCTATCTAAATTCTACTCTAGTGAATAGTCCCTAAACAGAAGAAGTACCATATACCATGCAGTTACACACCATATGAACATTTTTAAGACTAAATTAGTATTTCAGGGCAAAGCCCTGAAGAATGAGCTACACAAAACCAGTTGTCAGGTAATTATAAAGCAGACAGAAGCTGGGTCTTTCGGAATTGTCTGATGAAAGCTTAGGATACTTAAAACCACAAATAACTTGTTGCTGGCATCTCAGATGACAGCGGATCACCAAGGCCAGGGCTGCTCTGCCATTAGCAAGATCCATCAGCAGACACATCCCTCCCAGGACACAGGCATACTCACTTTGATGCCTTTGCATGACTAACACCATAGTAGCTACACATTGCAAAGAGTAGACATAAAACAGATACTAAAACCAAAACCTCAGGAGGTGAAATATGCAGACCTCCAGTCATCAAATGCTTCCCCCTGCAGCAGGGATTTGTAAGAGACTGAAGTCACACTACATAACAGCAAAAATCACTCAGCCAGCCCATCTACAGGTGTGCTCTCCAAGGAAGTTACTTTAACCCTAAGAACAAATTCACAGCTGTAAGACATATAAATGGCCAAGAGGGAAGAATTCCTCCTTCAGCCCCAAGTGTATTTCCCGGCACAAAAACCCATCTGATACAGCTGGGAATAATTTGGAATCATAGCTTTCAACATCCTGCATCTTAATAGTTAACTGAAAACCAAATCTGATGGAAACTTACCAGAGAGGTACAAAACCAGAAGTGTTGTATGCATGCTTTCCATGTATACACATCAAGAAAGGAAAACCCAAACAAAAGTGTCTATTTGTACTTGTTGTAAGTGCTAGTCACAGGCTCTATAGAACAGATTCAAATTCTCTAGGCAGCAGTATGCTCTTACATATAATCCTTCAAGAAAACATGCACTACAGAGTTGAATACATAAACTACAAGGAGCTCTCTAAGCCCCTAACTGCAAATTAAATCTCTCAAAACATTAATTTTGTATTAACTATGTATATGCATATGAATCTAACACATAACTTTGCATGCTAAATAGAAAGGAAATCCACACAGAGTTACTCCTCAGGCTATCTTCCTGTTTGTTTCTAGACTACTGGAATAACAGCTGCTTTACTTTTAGAAATCTCTTCTCCTCTGACAGCATACACTAATACAAAAACAAAATAGAAATAGGTGTATGTTGCATACTAAGATGTACACACAGTACATTCATTTGTAAGCTCATGAACTTGCCACATGAACAGCTATTTTTCGTCTGTTTTCTTGAGTAAATAATTCATGGAAAAAAAAAATGTTGTATCTTTCCAGTACTTTGGAATGTGTTTTGGGGCAAGAAAGTATTATGTTGGATTTACTGTACTTTTTGATATTTCTGTCTCAGTTACTCAAGATCAAAGCCAAACTCCCCCTCACAGGGTAGGGAGGTAGGAAAAGTCACCTTAACCTAGGGTTATAAAGTACAAATAGTATTTACCTTTGGAGACTATCAAATCTTGCTATCATTAAAAGAAACAATTGCTAAACAGTATAGAATACTAACCAAATTCAGTATTTTCGGTTGATTAAATCAGCTGCCTTGACTTTAGTTTCCATACACTGGATGACTTTATACTCTAACCAACTATTATTGTTGGCCCTGAGTTGCAGTGTTTTGTTCTAGATGTGCATCTGGTCTCCAGGATATTTTTAAACAACTACATGAAGCACTACATAGTGCAGATCCCAGCATATTTTCTATAATACTATATACTGATTTGAACCACAGATGTCTATTCCCACAGTAGATGTTACTGAGGAGAAAAAGTTGTGAACATACCATAAATGGCCCTAAGTCTTCAAATGGGACACAATAATGTTTTTTGTTTGTTTGTTTGTTTGTTTTTAATTTCCACCATGAAATATTATAGTAATTAATGCAACACCTCTAAAAACACGTTAGTTATAATTATTAGAAATTAAAAACTGACTGATGATTCAGAGTGTTAACCATTCTATAATATGTTCAGTTTCTACTTTACTGGGCATCTCTGCAACAGTGTCATTTCATTAGAAGAAAGCATCTCTGGAGTCATTTTGCTGGGAAAGACAACTCCAAGAACCCTGTTTACAGTCACTGAGTCAGCTTACCTGATAAATCAGTCTTTCAGAACCTTTTGGAGGCTGGGGAAAGCACTGTGCTTTCTGTTAGACAGCTAAAGCAGTTATTTTAGCCAATCTCTTCATGGTTTTGTCATTTAACTCTCCTTTTACAGACTTAACTATTGCTCAGTTCTTCTGATATGAATAGTCCTTCCACGTGCAACAAATGATTTAAGACCTCTGCAGCTGGAAGCTCCCAGAATTCACATCCTGTTCAAATCTCTAAGATGTTCATGCATGTAGCTTCAGCTATTCTTCCAAGAACCCTCACAAAGCTTTCAGAAGAGATATATTAGCACATCTGCACTTTTGTTTTTTCCTGCAAATTTTAAGTTCTGTCTCAGTAACTGTAGTGAGGCTCCTTTGAAAATCTGACCCTGGAATTACTCTTTGCCACTGACTCTGAAACATTTGGATTTCCCACATAATTCAGATTTCATAAAGCACAAGTAATTCTGCATTCAAAGGAAAGTAGTACTTGATGGGTAAAACAAATCGAGCTATGGATTCCTCATGCCTTTCTTTCAAAGGAGTAGCTTATGACTTTCTTTGGGAAGACTGGAAAGAGATCAAGTATGAAGGCATGATTAAGAGAAGAAAAGTCTTCAACACTAATTATATCTTCTGTGCTTTTGGCTAGAATTCATAACCTGCTTCCTGGGGTAGCCCAGTGACTTTTCAATTGCCTAATCACACTTAGAATCAAAGGGATGGATGCATGCTATCGGTTCAGCATTTTCTAAGCTCAGAAAGAGAAATGGGATTGGCAAGCTGTCTCAAATTCTGTTATAATATAATTAGCATTAGAAATAAAACTACTCAGTTTTCAAAAATGTCTGGTATTAGTGACTATGCATCTTCATCACCACCATTTTCAGCACCATCATAGCTTCACAAAAGCCTTCTGAAAACATAGGAATTTTGAATAAAGCAATAAATTCCTCCACACTATAAAGAACTATGCTTAGCATACTCTCCACTGTTTTTCAAAACTGGATGGCACACTTTGTCCGCTGCTTTTTCAGCTAATAAAGGCAGAACTGCAGACATCTGTCTCAGCAATACTCAAGATCTCCAACACAAGAACCTGCAGTGCATTAACTGGAGGGTTCTGCCTTGTCTGACTGACATGCCCTGTCAGTGCTTCTCATGCTGCCAGGCAAGCAAGAAATAAAATCCTTGTTTAGAGTATGAAAACTTTAGTCAACAGAGTAAAAATACACAGTCAAAGGTGAGTAAGTTGCAATGCTCTTAAAGCTGCACTATTACAGACACCTCTGAATAAAAGCAAACATTTGAGAAAAAGCCATTAGACTTCAGCCACACACAGGTGCACCACAGCTCTAGGCCAACTTCACAGCAGGGCAGCCTGCCTTTCAGGGTTTGTCACAGCACAATGGTTAAAGTCCACAGCCCTCTTAAGGCTCTCATGAGCTGCTGCAGGTTTGTAATTCCACCTCTGCACCACTTGAGCATAGGAGTATTTGGACAATAGAGCAGGGGGAAAGGGAGCTGAAAGCATTCCGTGATCCCAACTATAAGTAGTCATTCTTCTGATCTGTGCGTATGAATATAAATCTAAAAATGTAATGGCTGCTTCTTGATGCATTTCTATTTATTCTCTCAAGAGCCCCTTTAAGAACTCTCGTTAAACTATGTACTGTGCTCAAATTAAACTTTTGTCATCCCATTTCTCATCCATTTAAATGATTTATCTACAGTAGGCGTGAATCCAACGGATATGATCTACAATGGTAATACAATTTCTGACAAAGTAGTAAATAGCCAGCATGGCCAAAGTAATGCTCATCTTGAGCTCAGTGATTGGGGTTGGGCTTTCCCCTTCACGTAGAGAGCCAAAAACACAGTTTGGCTCAACACAATTGAATAGACTTACAAGTGGAATTTCCTTTTGTGTTTCCCGATTTCCTTACACGGGAATTTATAAATTGTTTCTCAATTACATTCTTCTACATTTTGGCATAACTTAATGCAGTGTGAAGACAGTAGACTCATTAGAAGTGATGAAAATGGTCCTATGAGGAAAGAATTCAGATGACAAGTAGTGCCTGGATGTGACTGAAGCTCTTCATTCTTCATTTTCTGACTTGAAAGGAAAGGTTTCAATTGGAAATAATTGAAAAAAATGTATACTAAGGGGATGAACAGCTAGAAGGAAGACTCGTGACAAGGATAAATAACAAGACACAGGCTATAGTTGGCATGTGCCACTATTTGTCCATGTGTACTGATTACCTTTAACACAACATAGCCCCAGTCTTCTTGTTCTTAGACAAGGACACCTGCACATGCAGATGCCTTGGAGACACCTAGGCAGTAGCAGTGCTGCATACAACCAGGATTCTAATTAAATCATATATATTGCATGCTCCTGAATAAGAAAATGGATAGCTATTTCTGCAGAACAGTACCAGTGGAATAAAACAGTTTAAACTAAAGCCTTCTAATGAATTTTTAGAAAAATTCTCATAAAAGTGAGGGATTATATTTTACAAGTTATATTTCAAGCAACAAGTGAAAATACTATCAGACCCTGGGAGCTCTCGCACTAACTAAAGCTGAATGCAGAGAAGCCATTCTAATTTAAGCTGATGTACAAGTTTATTTTGTGAGCAATGTCTTGTCCCCCTCAGCATCTGTCAGACCAGTTGGAAAAAGTAATAATAAGGTAAAAAAAAATAACAAAAATAACAAAAACAAAAAGCAAGAGACAGCTTTTTCAGGGAGATCCAGATCCTCTAAATAAACTTCTTGATAAAGACCTTCCAAGCCTTAGCTAAATAAGAACTTAAACACAAATATGAAGCTCTGTAAAATTACATTTTGCAGCAATTACAAGGCACCATGCCTCTGTGAAAATTGGGGCAACATTAGGTTCTTCTATCTATTGCAAAAGTAATTACAACAGAACTGTACTGATGCAATGTTAAGATTAGAGGGTCATATATTTTATGATTCTGTTTATACAGTAACATAGCATGTGATTTACCTTGGCTAGGCAGAGTGCATATTGGACTGCTTCTTATTAACTGAAATTCAATCTTTTCTGCTGTTAACATGTCCTTTTCTGGCCTCTAACTATCATTTTTGCAGGGTTTTTCATCTTTATCTGTTAACATCACATCATTTTATTGAAATGTATTTATCATTTATGCATACAAAATGATTATAGCTGAACCTGAGCGCAAAAGAAGTTACACTAGTAAAAACTGACCTAATATGAAGGCAACCTGAGTGTCAGCTTTAGCTGAATATACATTTGTTTCCTCCACAAAGAGATAAGCTGAAAGCACGAGGTAAAACTATAGGTGCGATCACGTAGCAAAAGACTGATACCATAATGGATGTGCAGCTAAATCTGCACAGACATCTGCAGCCCTGCTGCACTATAGTGTTCTACTTTGCAGCAGCAGCAGCTTACTTTTTAATACAGGTTTTGTAATAAGCATCTGCAGTGCATACTGCCAATTACTGCACGTCAGCAGGAGGGTGGAAGAACATCAGCCTTACTTTTCATTGACTCAGATCGTCCCATTAGAAAGGCACTGCAACAACTGACATCAACACAGCCACTGTAGCTGAAGCTGCAGAAATTGTTTCTGGTGTGTAAAGAAATGCTTGTGAACACTTGATTTCTGGGAAAGTACTATCCTACCACTCAGTAAACAACTGAAAATGCTTTGCTACAAGCAAATAAAGGCTCCCAGTCCATACATAAATATTTCTTGATGCCTGCCTTAGTTTTGAGATTCAGAATACAAACGTAATGTCTCATATCTATTTGATTATTAAATAGAAACAAAAATAACCTGGACTAGAAAAATGACTAGAATCCTACTTGAAATTCAGATATTATTCTAGAAGCACCTCACTAAAACTATAATACAGGGAGCAAATTTAGGTTCTTCCCATCTGCTTCTACAAGGTTCTGCCATTCTGCTAAGTCAGTCACATCTAACATGACACAGATACCTGAATCCACAGGATTAGACTATAAAATACAGCCTCTTGCAGGAGAATCTCCTACACCAAATGACAGGCACCTGAGTGTAATATCATACCATGTTAACATTTCAGGCTGGGCTAATTGTCTCCAAGGGACTTCCAGAAGCATCACACAGACCTCAGCTCCCACCTACACCAGGCAGCACACACGTACTTATAGCCATCATTCCTTCAAGCTGAAGCTGGGGCCAGCAGCTGCTGAGTGCTGCTGGTGTGCTTGAGAGCTCTCTCATCACCTCAGCAGTAAATAAATATACATAAAAAAATCCAGTTGAACTTTTTTGTAATACATTTTCTTTGCAGAAACTACAGCCACAGGGTAGATTGTGAGAAAGTATTTCAAGCAGAACTAATTCTTGTCTGCTCTTCGCTAGGTAGGCAGAGTACCCCACATGCTCTTGTTTCCTATTGCTGGAAATCCGAGTAGAGCATACACGGGCTTGAGTGGATTTCAAACTCAACAGCAAAAGATAAGCGGTGTTTTCTTTAAGAATCATCAGGCAGATTATCAGATTCACAGCTGAAATAACAGAGCACAGCTGCTTGACTGTGGGCGTGGAGAATGTTTAACACATCCTACAGATGGCACTGCTAAGTGGCAAGTGACAAAAGACCGAGAGAACCAAGAGATTCATACCGACAGGGTCTCTACAGACACCGGTCCCATAGGCGCAGCGCACGGCTTCTCACTGCCGGCACCGGGAATCCTCCTCGTTCCCATCTACAATGCCACGTCACATTGCCACCTAGTGGGCACCGCTACGGGTACTCTCAACCTTTGGTTAGAGGGGCACAAGTGATTTTAGTTTTCTTTTTTATTAAACTCACTATTTTTAGTTCAGTCCCCAGGTATAGCACTGCAAGTGACTGCAGTAAACACCCGCACCAGCAGCTTTAGCTTTACTGGGTTGTGAATGTATCTGGAAATAACTCACAAAGTCAAAAAGCTGTAACACCAGAACAGGAAAGCCAGTAGCTAGATTTCTGCTTATTTATTTATTTAGCTGTACTGCATTACTAAAGCAATTCCTCTGCTGTAAAGCAACATGAAAACACTCATAAATAAAACACACGAGAGGGCATTTCACCACTGAAAGTCACATCATAGTTCCTTGCAGCAGCCAAGCATGCTTCGTGAGAGAGACCTAAGAGAGACCTAAGACACATGGTACAAAGTCAAGATTAAAGTGCGTGGAGATAAGCAGATACTGCTTGCACTGTCACTGATTTTTGCCTTCAGCCAAGATGCCTAGTCTTTCCCTTTTGCTAGAAGATGTGATATAATTAAGAATGGAAATACTGGAAGCTAAAAAACAGTGGATGTTAATTTGAGAAAAGCCACCCCTGGTGTATATTTAAGCGTTCAGCTTTAGAATGACATCTGGCCAAACAAGCCAACCATGGATCTGTATCTCAGCAGTTGCCTAATGCTTCTGTTTTTCTCATAAAGAAAAAATACTAGCGAAAATAAGTTCAGTCATTTACTTTGTGACTTCCATTTCTGTTCTGCCTATGGCTTACCAACTGAAAATGAAAATACAGTAAGAAAACTATTCATTAAGACTGAGAATAAAGTGTTTTTTGTTGTTGGTTTTTTTTTTAGTAGCCAGAATCCAACACAACTCTTACAGTATTATAAGATTGTTACACAATCCCTCACATTTTGATGTCACAAGCCCAGCCCAACTGGGTAGCTGGATAGCTGCAGCCAGACAATTGCCAGTTCAGATGACAAGAAGTGTCACTTTAAGACAGAAACCCGGGGTTGTGCAAGTGCTCACTGAAAAGAATAAAATCATAGGCCTTCACCCACTCATTTTGAAAGGAACTGGCCTAAAAGTATTGGTGGTTTTGACCTCAGCTTCACAAGCTAAAAGCTAGATCATCTTGAACAGAGCCTTTGATGTCAGTAAAGTTATGCCTAATTTGCCCCATGATAACTGAAATTAGAGCCTAGCCCAAGACTTAAAAACAAATTACCCAGCCTAGTCCTCCCCTGTGCAAGTTTGTAGCTGCACCACAGTGATGCTTTTTCTCCTTATATAACCTGCTCCTATGACTTGGAGCTTGTCACTGATCCCTTCCTACCACAGTGTAGACAAAATTCTTAGGGTGATAGTTAATGACAGGACTTCACTTTGTGCAGGGAACATTTCTCCCAGTATTCTCCTTTATCTGTATTCCCTGTAATTACAGGCAAAATCAGAGAAACCCACTAGGCAGCATAACCTAGAGTTTTGTCAACTCCAAGGAAAGTGAACTGGTTAGTTCAGAAGCAAAAAAAAAAGAAATTGAGAGATGCAAACAGAAGTTGTATATATTTCACCATTCTTAAAGGTATATACTTTTTCTCCAGTTCAGGGGGTCTAATGTGAATCAAACTATTCAGGGAAGGAAACACTGAGTAACAAAAGGTGGAGAACAAAGCAGGAACAGAAGAAACTAGATCTAGTCAACAGAAAACAAGTTCATGAGTGGACTTGGCTGACAAAATATCTTCCCATATCTCCCTCTCCTGACCTTTAGTAAATTATATCCCACACTGTTCTTCCTCCCCACAGAGCCAGAACGAACATTTACTTTCCTTTGGCTCAAAGCATGATTTCAGTGCAGGAAAGCCAAGCAAGCTAAAAAACATTTGCAAAAACAGACTGAGGATCCTGTCACCGATTACTGCAGCAGTGTCTCTAAAAAGTGTTCACCAGAGCAGCCCAGGAGCTGAGAGGCTGAGCTGAACACACCACACCTCTTGCTGGCTCCAACCAGGAGACACTGAGCAGGCTGAGACCTCCAGCATGAGGACGTGACTGACTGCAAGAGGACATAAGCATCCTGCTGTAATGCTGACAACAGCCTTTCTTGGACTCTGCAACTTCCTGAAATCCCTTCCAACATAAATATTCAAAGATTTTGCCAACATCTTTAATATTTCACTTTTTTTATTTTAATAAACCTGAGTTGAGCAAGGAAAAAGAACAAAACCTCTCCACAAATACACAGAGCGTGATTAAGGAGTATTCTGTAATAAAACCTTTAAGTGAGCTGTAAGTGACCATTAAACATGTAATAACACACCGTACTACAGCCAGCAGTGAAAGTGAGTACTGAACACTACAGTCAGAACAAATTAACTTAGCATAGATGTCTTGGCAATCGGTTATTCAAATATAAAAACAAAGGAATCTTGTCTACAACGTTAGACATACATTGCCACGTGAAAAACCTCATTCACAACTTTCTCCCATAGATTTCTTTAACTGAATCTGATGGGAATGTTTGACTTCAGAAAGCATCCACTAGTTCTCTGCCTAGAGTTGTGCTGCTGTTCTTTAAGCTAGAGTTCCAAACTGGTTTGTACAGAACTGCCCATCTTAGATCTGCAGTTTCCCTCTTTGGAAGATTTGGAAATCGTCCTTTAAATCAGAAGGTATTTGCTGTGTATGAAGCAAAGCAGCACTAATTCAGGAAATAAATCATAGTTTTGCTCACTTTCTATCCCAGACTTTATCTGTTAATCTGTCCTTGTAGTAGAAACTTTCTAAATCATATTGGTGACTGAAACGACCATGGTTAAGTCCTGATAACAGACAGTTGGAAAGCAATGATAAAGAAAAAACAATGTTATTGTATTACTAAAGGAACTTCTGTCTGCTTTACTAGAAAACAGAGTTTTTTTACAATGTTACTTCCTCATTGATCACCATTTTATAGTACTAATTTTAAAAGTTACAAACAAATAAAATGTGGGCATATCACAGCATTCTCCATCACGCAAAAGATCACCACATCATACGTGCAATTCAGGTAACTAAAAGTCCAAAATGAGTTCATATACAGTGCCAGAGAACCCACAGGGTAGTGGAGATGCCATCAGAAAGACAAAACCATTCTAATTTGTGTGCAACATTTGTGATCAAATTTTATGATAAGTCACAAAACTAATTAAACTTTTCAATGCAATGCTAAAAATCAATCTCCCCAAATCCAAAGCAACTGTACTGCCTTCTAGAGAACTGCTTCAATTTTTTTCTGCCTTGATGCCAACAGATATGCTGCACCGATGAAAGCAGTTTCTAGATGCTTCTCACTAGTTGGACAGTTTGGTTTGCTGCCCCAGCTTCTTTACTTCTGCTTTTTCCTCACTGCCTACTCCCCTTTACTGGCCAGACATTTTTTTCCTTAGTGCCAATCACAACAGTTTGTTGGACATTTGGACTCAAGTAACAAATTGTAAGAATAATAGACGGTCACATGTTTGAATCCACATCTGCTATTCCTGTCTCTAAAGGATCTGATGGATCTGCTGATAGATTTAGCCATAATGTGTTATGGCTTTTCTACTCTCAGTGACCCACCCACTTCTTTGCCAGAGGTGATAACCCACAAACCTGAAGCTTCTGTAGTTTGCAGCTTGGCAAAATTAACTTCAATTACTCAATTCTGTAACTTCTGCAATGTAACTTCTGCAGAAAGATCAGTTAGGCACCTAAGAACAGGAACATAACAGACCATATGCCTTAATCCGACAGAACTCAATGGTCACAACCAAAAAAGACAATATTTCAATGACAGATTTCTGCTAGGACACAAGCAAAACACAAGTCCCTTCTCACATGCTGCTACATGCCATCTAAGAACAGATTCTTCTTATTTTCTGTTTAATCACTTCATTTTTGTCCATGCACTATTTCCCTCTAGGTGTCTAAAACAAAAAACGAGCTCATGCAGACTCCCATTTCAAGCACCCTGATATCCTTCCTATAATACTAACCCTATCCGAGTCAATAAATATTTCCAGTTTCCAGTGTAGCTGCTCTCTCTGTATACTGCTTAAATGTAATGACACCACAGCAACGGTTCCCAGCACTCTGGAGATGATGGGAAAGTATAAACAGCGCTCCATCCGCAGTTCATTTGCTAACACTATAAAAAATAGCAAAACAAGCCTTTGACTGATGGTTGGTTTCCACAGTTCAGTGGCAAAAGCTTTACAAATGAACTATTTCAGGCAAGAGCTGGTGGCAGTTATTTGATACAATGCAGCAGTTCTGATAATATGTGGATTTTTTTAAACTAGGACTTTGGAAATGATTGTACTCAAGGAAAAACTTGCCAGGTCAAATCTGACCTAGCTGTTGATTTTATAAAAGCTCAGAGGTAGAGATCACTGTGGGAAAGATCACTGATATGACTATCATGAATTTGTGCAGCTACATGGCATGCACAGAGCTGAAGCTTTGTTTGGAGGCATTGTAAATGAAGTCTCAGTATGCACAAGGGATACTTCAATTCCTTCTTTTGTATGGAGTTATTTTATCTCAGTTATTCAAATATACTTGAGTTACTATATGTAGGCTTTAAAAATTAGTATTTTCTTTACTTTTACCTGATGAGTTACAAGGTAAGATCAGCAGTTCTGTAGTTTCTTATTATCTTCAAAATACACTCTATTTAACATTACCCACCTACCCTGCAGTGAAAGATTGTCACAATGCCTCATGGGCCTTTTTTCTGCTCAGAGGAAGCTGAAATCTTCAGTAATTGTTGCTCTGCTCAGATTTCTCATCTGCAAAATGAACCCAAATACTTCTCTGGTACTCAGGTATAAAGAAAGGAGTTTGTAGCAGCTGCCTGCACAAATTCACCAGGTGTGTTCAGGGTTTACTGCTCCTTTTAGCCCCACTGAAAGTCCCTGTAGTGTAATGTGGCTGTAATTGAAAGGCATTTAAGTTCTGATTGGAGCTACCTCTATCCCAAATAGTACAGGAGAGTAAATAATTTATTCATGCGTAAAATTTATGATTGGACTTTTACCTCGGGCACCTTTCAGAGCTCCTCATTGAAAGCTTGACATTCTATGTTAATTCACTGAGAACAAGATTTGTTTTTTCAGTTACGAACTGCAGTATGATCTTAGTTATAGCCTTTCACTCCTTTTCACAGTGACCAGCTGGAATTGCATCTTCTGATCTTTCTAAACCATTCTTCCGTTCATATGGGAAAACAGTATATAATTTATATATTCTCATTTGCAGCTGATTGCTGTTTGGAGAAATCCCCCGTTACACACACTAGAAGTTTAGCAGTATGAGTTAAGCAGTAACACACATTAAGCAGTATGCCAAGATTTTTCTGGGTATCTGAATATCTCCTCAAGTACAAAGTTAGTTTGTAACTTCACCTATCTCTCCTTTTCTCATAATTATTTACACGAACAGTTGGGATACATCAAGTCATAATATTCATTGTACTTGTTAACCGCAAACAAGGACAAAGCTAAGCCAGGACCAATGTAAACAGACAGAAACGGATTAATATATTTCACTATGAATAAACAATAAGTGTTTGCTTCCTCTCCTGGAAACTTTCTTGGATTGTGTTCCACCTCAATTTGTTCTTCTAGACATGAAATGACCTGCTTCAGTAGTTGCATAATATTTTGAAGCATCATTGAATTCAGGAATCATAATAGGCTGAAATGTCAAAGAGCAAAAACAGACCTAATTTTCAGGGCCAACAATCCATCGCTTGTATAGATTAGTAATAGATTAGTATTAGCTGAAGAACAAAACAGACATAATTAGTTCTACATACACAAAACAATACTAATGAAGGTGAGAAGTTGGAAGTGAGCTGAGTTAAATCCACACTGTGAATGGCCAGGTTGTACTTTGCACACCTGCAGTGCTGCCCATATTGTGGAAGAGACAGAAGGATGGAATGGTGCTTTCCTATAGGAAATAGGAACATCACAAGAAAATGCAGAGGGCCTGTCTCACATTGGCATTATGCACCTCCCAGGTGAAAGGATTCTAATCAATTTCACGATAGGATCTGTGCCAAAAATCACAAGCTGATAGAGTGCTTTCACTGCCTTTGGTGGACCTTGGATGAAGTTCACAGATTATGATAGATAAGCACTATCTACAGACTCTAAGATTTATTCGGTCTCTATGTTACAAATTTATAGATTGGCTTTCATTAGGAAAGGATAGAATGCCTCATGCTTTTAAACATAAAGTGTTTGGGCAAGTATCTATCCAAAATCAAATCACACTGGAAATGCTGTTTGCCCATTGAAAAGAATGAGTAAACTAATACTAGAAAGCTCTGCTTCTGTTTTTCCTTTCTCCCTTCCATGGCAACTTATCTATTTGTTTTTAAGTACGGCAAAAAGTTTAGTTTGCTGTCCTCAGGAGCTATTCCAAATGTAGTCATCTCTCCTTTTTTAAAAAAGTTGTAGGAGAGCATCACAAAAACATTCACTGTGGAGTCTGAAAGACCGTAAATAAAAATAGATTTCAGATTTAATATCTGTCATAGATAAGTAGATATTTTCAGTTATTTCTTCTGACTCCTCTAATCCTAAATCTATGTTCCAAAGTTCTCAAAGAGATTTATTCCAAATTTTCTCTAAAATCTGTCTGTTACATTCAAGTCTGTAGGAAAAAAACAAAAACAAAAACCAAAAACAAAAACAGAAAAAATGCTAATGTTTTCTATATCCTATAAGAAAAAAATCTGTTTCGTGATAAAATTTTTTATGCTAAAATTAAATCCTATCTTGCAGAAACACAAGGGCTATTTACTGGCTAAATGCTACTGGAAAGATAAGATCTATTACTCACAATTTTCAGTAGCTTTTATGTTGTCCTTATCAACTTCTGGTATTTACAGTAATTCAACAGTTACTCACAGTACTTAATTTTATATTTTTCTCCGTTTCTCAGTTTTATATCTTATTTTTTTCCTAAATGAAAGGACTGAACATTCATATAGAAAGGACTTCCATAATTTATTCACAGATCTTTCAGCAACAGATCTGTTTCATTAATATATTGTGTAAATAAAACACCATTTCCATCAAAAGATGAAAAGATGTTTTTGCAGATAACCTCCCTGTGTATCTACTCATACTAGAATCCAGAGTTTTTTGCTTTCAGTTCAGAAGGTTGCAAATAAAAATCTTGCTATTCAAAAATTCATAAATAAGAACACTGTTCTACAACCAAGTCTGCCTGTGTGCATGGTCTCTCAGACACAGGCAACTTCCCCAAATTTGAAAGAGCTCTGTGTAAATTTAGGAGTCTCATTAGGTGTTTTCGTCAATGTACTGGGCTTACCTGTAGGAAGGAACCAAAGGTATAATTTAACCATGTTTGGAGATTTTACATTTGTTTTGTATGAAAACTTATCCTTCAGCTACATTTATTTACCTCAATAAGACCACCACAAATCTATGTCTTACTATGGGAGTAAACCAGAGAATACTTACACCCAGAGCTTTGAATACTTAATGCCTAGTTATATCAGATAAGACCAATGAGGACAAAAAAGGAAAGAACAGTTCTTAGTTATCTTCCATGTGTCCTCCCCTGTCCTGGAAAGTTTTACAACAATTGCTTATTATTTTAAGCTATTGGGTTTCAGACCCCATGGTGAAATCAGAGGTTTAAAATTAGATCTGAAGAAGTTTGCCAAATCTGGTGCTTAAGTTTTGATGTCTCAAAAATAATGAAATAAAAAGATAAGTACAGAATATTGTAAACAAATAATGTGATATGTCTGGAGAACAAAGAAGGGGAGAGGTGAAAAACAATGAAAGACTATGACAAAAAGTCCCATTGCAGAGCAGCATCAATATAGTGAAGTTCTGTTAGGAATTCTTCTTTCAAAACTGGAATTTTATTTTTGTGCTTAAAATGCTTTGAAAAAGTACTTCACTTGAATTTGTAATAATAAATAAAAATGCATTTCCCTATTTGCACTCTCATTCAGGTTTTAGTACCTTAAGATAAACTCAATCTGATGGATGAAATATTTTTCTATAGAAATTTATTCTATTGAGGGGGAAAGAGACAAATGTCCCAAAAAAGCATTTAGCACAGGAATTTAAACTCTGTCATTGGAAAGGATATTCAACAAGCTAAATGCCTTGAATGTCAAGTTATTTTCTTTGTTATATTTTTATTTAGTAGTCTTGAGTGAACCTCAGAAAATTGAGGTGTGTGCATACATGCATTCTTCTGTTTACAGGCGGTGTAATAACTCTGGAAGAGCTGACATATTATGACAAAATATAAATACCAAACTGAATAAACAGATTGGATTGTAACTGATACTTTCTTGCACTCATGTAGCGCTGATCTCAGTAAAGACATCATTTAACAAAGCTGAGTATAAAGTACAAAACAAGGATCTAATTCCACTTCAGTGTGTATTATATAAACCTGGAATGCGAGTATTTTATTGTTAATCTAGGAATAAAAAGATCAAGATCTGGCCCATTTAATCATTTTATATGATTAAAACATAAGCGTTTGGTTAAGTTTTCTGCAGATCAAATAATATGCTAAACTCTGTGATTATTATTTTTAAACGCTTTTAATCAAACTCAGAACAAGCTGTAGCTAAAGGTCATGATTTAAGTGTACCTCTAAGGAAGAGTGTGTTTTTCTGTTGCTAGGAGAACCCTAAATGTGTGATGGCAGCAGCCACATGCAGGAAAACCAGAAAGGAAGCATAAACTGATTTTGTTTAATAAGAAACGTGAAAAGACTAAATCAAAGTTTGGAAAATCATTAGGCATAAAAAAAAAAAAAAGAAGAAGAAGAAGAGAGAACATTTTCTAAAGTATTTTAAAAGAGTGGAATTTTATTTGTTAATACTATATTTAAAGTTTTTCAGAGGATAAGCTTAGATCAGAACTATTGCTAGAGACTGCTTACAAGAAGGTTTAAATGTAACTCTGAAAGGACCTCAGAAGTCTTGTGCTGCATATGTGAAATCAGTGGAAGAATGTGGACTACAGACCTTCCATAATGCTTTCTTTAAAATACAGAGGCCAGTTAAACTTTGCACTGCAGAATCTGTCATAAAACACATCTCAATAAATCTGGTAAACATATATGTATAGTTGAGCCATATTTTACAGTAATCTCCTTTGACAGGGTGCAACAAAAATCCTTCTGAACTAAATCCTAAACAAACCTTTTCTGTTTGCTGAGGATTGAAATCACTGCTCCCGATAATCACTAAATGTTATAGAGTCAAGGTCTCAGTCAGGCTCTGCCCATTTATATCCACCTAGCAGATCCTACGGTGCAACAAAGTAAGAAGGACATGAATGTATTAAAGAGCATCTGAAGGAGGGCTATGGAGATGGGTTAGGGTCTGGAGGACAAGGTGTATGAGGAGCAGCTAATGTCCCTTGGTTTCTCCAGTCCTGAGAAGAGACTGAAACTGGGGGGGAGGGGGGGGAAGGGGGGGGAAGGAGGGCTTACAGCAGCCTACAGCTGTGCATAGGTACAGCACTGATCTCTGCTCTCTTGTGACAGCCCCAGGACGCAAGGGAATGAAGGGAATGGCATGGGGAGGGGGGGGGGTAGGGGGGGGGACTGGAGGGGGGAGTGTCAGGCTGGGTGTTAGGAAAAGGTTCTTCACAAGAGGGTGGTCGGGCACTGGAACAGAATGTCCAGGGCAGTGATCACAGCCTCAGGCTTACAGAATTCAAGAATCATTTGGGGCAATGCTCTCAGATACAACATTTGAATTTAGGGTGCTCCTGTGGGGACTTGGTGACCTTAGTGGGCCCCTTCCTATTCAGGATATCCTGGAATTCTGTGAAAACTGATCAATAAAAATTAATATAAAGTAAACAAGTTTCTGTACAACTTGAATAGAACTGTGTAAATAGTTGGATTTTTGGCTAACTGATCACATTTAGAGGCATGTAGTGACACTGCAGTATTAAGTGAATACGGTTTAATTTGATCTCAAGCACAGTTCTGAACTAACAATTCCACTTCTTAAATTTTGAAAAAGTCTTCTGAGTAATCTGTTAGAGAAATCTGTTTTATTGGGTGAACACTGCTTGGAAAATCATCCTGCGTTGATTTAACAGTTTCATTGCACTGTGCATAGTTTTTAGTGCATGAATTTTTTACTTTGATTACTCAACTTCTGATTGCTCTAAATCACTAGACATGCACCTTCTGCAAAAGAAATCTTTATAGAGTGGGGATCATAAATATTAAGATTCCTTTTCACTGTTTCTCCTACAATTGTCCCAGAGTCTTGCAACTGCATGTCACAATTCATTGCTTTGGACAAGGAGAAGAAAAGCCCAGTACTACATGCAAATTATCTTCTGTTAGTTATAGGAAGCTTCTTTCCTTCATACATCTTGCAGTGTATAAGTGCAAAGGCTGCTAGCAGAGGCATCACAGCCAATACATGAAGAAATTTTCCTTACACTTTCACAGCTCCATTAGGTAGCATATGAAATTTTTCTTCTCTATCTTGAACAAATTTATCTAATAACAGAAATAATTTTCAGCAACTATAAAGAAAGGAAATAATTATAAATAAAAATAATAATGTAAACTGTTTAATGACAAAATTACTTTCTTATGGGTTCTTTCATTAGAAATATGTTTATTAATCATATTTGTGAATTTTATAGCTTAAATTATGAATATTTCTGTAAAATATTCATCTTTATGAATATGTAAGATTTTGATTTCATATGTATTTCTATTGCATTTTTAAAACAAAATGACAAAGAAAGCTGCTACAGCAGAAGTATTTGTAGACAGCCTATTGCTTAGGAATTCCCAAACCTATCTTGAAAACTATGTTATATGAATATATATGAAGAACATAAATGTGTGAAGTGTCCATGAAATCTTTTTAATAATTTGGATGTTTCCCCACACTGCATACTTTACACGAGGCTTATTGATCAAGAAATTCTAAGCTGAAGCACTGACAAAATTATAAAAATTATTACATACTCTTAAAGCATCCGTAGTTGGACTATCCCAACCCAAGCCAGCAATCATAAAATAAAAATGACAATGAATTTATCAGATCTAATTCCAAAGTGGTATTTCTATGCACAGTCCTTAGGTCTAATCATGAATTATTGCATTCCTAACTTTGTCTCCTTCTCCTGACTGTGGGATTATTACAGATATTGACAGTAGCATATTAAAATGCTTAAACTAAAAGGGAGTACAGACAAATAATGAAAAATAACAACATTGGAAAGCTATTGGCCTTAATACAACAGTATTCACTATTTGACGTTTTTCTTCTTTGCATCAGACATTCAAAAAGAAAGTCACAAATTTCCATAGGGAAAAACCATATTGCCGATAGTCTATTTGAGATTAGTATTGCAATAATATACATTAATTAACTTATTGTTATTTATGATATGTAGAACTAAGAGTTTTCATTGTAGAACCCTGCATTCAATTATGAGGCCCAATGCATCAGACATTTCATTTTTCAGTGTTTGATGGATACTAGACATCTAGACATTTATAATATATATTTACTCTAGAAGTTTCACAAAGGGGAGAAAATATTTTCTATTTTTCATTATTCATGACTCCTTCTAATTTATATCATAGTTTTCTCACTCTTCCAGAAAATTTGTTTAGTTTCATTTTACTTCTCATGCTCCAGTAGCATTAATAACAGAACACTGAAAGCTAAGTAAGGCATATTTTGGTTGAGTATACAGTAAAGAACAAAGCAAAATCCATGATGTTTGCCATTTATGACTTCATTTTTCCTATATTAAACTTCTATAATTGCATTAATTTTCACAGTACTGCACCAGCATGTAATTTAATAGCACATTGGTGGTTAAGGCCAGGAAGAGACAGGCTTCACATAAGCCAGTTCCCCAGCTGTTACGTGCCAGCACAGCTGTGTTGTAACCAATGCTATTACACTGATCTGATCCATTGGATCATATTGTGATGCATTTGCACCCATATATATATCTCTACCTATACAGCTTGTATTACAAATTACATAAAAACAGCTTGAAAACAATTGTGCAGTGATCCACCACAGTTGGCCCAGTAGCATATCCAAAATCCCATCCAGTCACATGTACTTGGGAGAGAAGCATAAGAAATTGCAGATGTGTCACATGAGCTTCCTCTAGCAAGGGTTCAGTTTCATTGGGAGCAATTACTGAGCTGGAGACCTCTCGAGGAACACTTTGTACCCTCATTATGTTTTTTAGTGTTCTATGAGCCCATTTCTATTTTTTATTTCAGCAAAATCCAGTGGTAATCACAGCTGTCTGAGAAATGGCTACTTTGTATGTATGTCTACCAGCTGCTTGGTATTTTCATTAAATCCTCACAAGCTCTCATCATAAACGATAAATAACTGGTCCCCAACTCCTTAGCAATCTAGCTTTTCTAATCTGCCTTCAATGCTGATTTATCTCCAGATCACTCCATGACACAGTGACCCTCACAGTTTTTTTCAGTGATTTCCACTGGGTATGTTTCACTGAAATTACACAGGCCTGACTGCTTTACACTTTCTATAATCATTATAATATACAGGGCAAATAAAGTGCAGAGTAGTTAAAAGGAATCCTGATTCAACAGCATTTTATACCCCAATGCATGACATAATATATGTTTAATCATACAGGAACTGACCACAGCTTGATAGAAATCTTCCTGACTCTAGTAGTATCAACAGAGCAATGTTAATTTATACCAGATGAACATCTGGCCTAGACTGTGTAAATAAGTTCTTGAGTAGGAAATTTAATATTTGAACTAGTGCAAACCTACAGAATTCTGCAATAAAATTTAAAACTGGGTAAAGGATTAGTTAGTGCTTTGGTTATTTGTTCAAGAAAGCTTATTTTTACAGCAAACAGAAAATTACAAATGATTGGAATCAAAATTTAATGTAGCATCACTTTCATAAATATCATAAATGTATTTATTTATTGAAGTGGGTAAATGACATCGCTAAACAAGGTGAGGAAAATGACCTGGCACTTTATGTTTCTCCCATTTTTTTACAAAAGCTTGACATAGCCAGCCATAGCCAGTCAGCCCTATGCATTATGTATTTATGTAGAGATGAATTTTGATATGTTGCAATGCCCTCAAGAAGCCATAAACTCTCAAAATCAGGGAGAACAGAAATATTCCTACACTAACCACAACTAAGCTTTTTATGATTCTTGGGTTCCTGAAGATATTTTTGGGACCAAGGTTTGAACCAATCAAGTCCTTAGAGAAAAATAGCTCATGCAGCAGTCTTTTCCTCCTTCTAACAGCCTGAGTTCTTCTATGCTTTTCGCTCCATCTTTTACTTTATTATTTCTTTATATCATAATATGGGAAGGAAACACTGATAAGCAGGAAGTTTAATTGTAAGACCTGATTTTAATATCCCTGGCTGTTTTCAGAAAGTGGGAGGAGTCATGAGGCAAGATGACTGTCCTTCCCTTGGCAACTGAAGAGTATGCAGGAGAAAGCTTGTTTCCTACCTATTGTCCTGACCTTCTAAAGTAAACCTTGTTCTCCCTCCTCTTGCTATAGTTTCCTGAAAAAAATAAACAGAATAGCATAGCAGTAAGCTGCTTTTTATTAATTTTCACCTGGAATTCTAGAGTTTAAATTAAATTTAGCCAATTCTGGCTATTGCCAGGAAGTGTGACAGACTAGAGAGTAATCACCTGTGTTTCTGCAGTCCTTCTTGTGGGCCAATTTTTCAACCATATTCAGGTCCTTCTTGATGGTGTTAACTATCTATCATGTCAACTGCACCACTTAACTTAATGTCATCAGCAAACTTGCTGACTGTACACTCAATCCCACTGTCTATTTCATTGATAAAGATGTTGAAAAGCACCAGTCCCAAAACAGATTCCTGGTGGACATTACTTGTGACCGGCCACCACCTGAACATGGAGCTGTTGACAAAAACCCTTTAGCTATGACCATCCAACCAATTCCTATCCATTGAACCCTTCAAATCCATATTTTTCCAATTTAGAGATAAGGATGTGTTGTGGGATCATTTTAATGTCTTGTAGAAGTTCAGATAGATGACATCAGTTGCTCTTGCTTGATCTACTGATGCTGTTTCATCATAGAAGGCTACCAGATCAGTTAGGCATGATCTTAAAAAAATGTCATTTATCAGAGGGGGTACATTCTCCTTTGCCTTTCTCTTCTGACCAACATACCTGTAGAATCTGTTGTCATTTTCCACATCCCTCATCCAGGTCAGTTCCATAAATCCTCAGTACACATTCCTATCTGTTTGTCCTCCAGAACCAGATATGAGGTATTCAGCAACTTAACTCTACCATTACTGAAAGCTATTCATGATAGTGAAAAGGAGTCTATGCCCCATATTTTACTAAATCATTTTTGTCATGAAGTTAGATCACTGGTATTTTTATTCAAAGTAAATATCAGAAATTACATGAAGGCATCAGAGGCATCTGGAAAACATATTGAAAAATTGGAAAATGGCTTTCAAACAGTTATTTTGTCAGGTCTATCTCTGGCTGTTTCTTTTTATAACATCTTAGTACTGTAAAGTATTTCCCCGAAATTTGTGAAATCATATATTTATACAATAAAGGCAGAACTAAGCAACAAGACTTGTTCCTTGTAAGCATTTAAAGTCTCAAATCCAGTATTCAAAAAAAAAAACCCTAACAGTTCATCATAATACAAAAAAGTGTACAAATTCATTATGATAATCCTTTGTTATATTTTACGGAATGATCCCAGGATTTAGAGGGCCATAGGAATAAGCATGTAAGAATGCACCAGGTAGGAATTCTATGTGAAACACATCGAATTTAGTATAATTTTCAATGTTATAACTTTTATTATTAAATATTATCAATTACTTTTAAGTTAGTTTCTGTCAGATTACACATAGAAATTATGTTCTCGGTTCTTGCAGTCTTAACAGGTGGCTATAAACTTGACTTTGCCACAAAAGTTAGTATTTTCTGTGTAACGATCCTTTTTAATAGGTATTTTGAGGAATACTGAAGAGCTGTCTTTGTTATTTGTTGTGAATGTGTCCTTAAAGTAGGAGGAAATAAAAGAGATCTTGCAATAGTACACTACACATAGTTCAACTGGCAAAAGCCTAACATGTAGATATTTGTTTTGGTGTAGAAATTTGGCAAGGGGGCAAAGAACCAATGGAGGGATAAGAAAGACAGAAGAGGGGACAGAAATACAACAACTATGCATAAATTATGACGTAGAGCTACTCATCTTAATTAATTTCTGGCCCTTTGCTCGTAGGATTTTTCAATGACAATATAGCATAAGAAGGAAGAAGACCTTCATGAATGATGTTGCAGACAGATTATGGGAAAGAGATCAAATTCTTTTGAGTTTGAGGGGGTATCTTATGGCTTTGTGCTTGTATGGTGAATGGTTGTCATTCTATACCATCACTGTGACTTTCATATGCTCATGAGAACTTACCATTCCATATAACCAAAATGAGCATTAGTTTATTTTCGTCCACCTCATGTTACAAAAAAGTACAGTATCAATTTAAAAGTTTTGTTTAAATTTAATGAACTCAAATCCTATCAGTGTTAAACTAACGAAAGAAACGTTATCAAAAATGGCATCAAGTATTTACATGGACTCCAGTAAAACCTTGTGCTTATATGGAAGTAATGTTTAAAAAAAATAAATGTTTCCCCTAAAAAAATAAACCATTGCTAGATGTACTGAGAAAATTATCTTCAAGGTATCTGAACTTAATCCAAGAACTAGTGCAGAACTTCAGAACTAAATGCAGCAAACTTGGGTACCTAACTGCTTGATTTGTTCACTTATTTTGAAACATGCTCTTTAGAGTAGAAAATATTGTGTGTTGTTTTATTGTAATACTGGATCAATCATAAGTGTTTAAAGTTAAAAAAAAAAGTCAAATATAAAGCTGATAAAAGGACTAAGCAGTATTTTACTCTATATTATAGATTTATGTAGAGGCTAGTTTATAGACAAAAAGTATGCAACTACACTACTCTGAAAAGGCAAGTGACCTGCTTTTAATTTTGTTTTTTCTAAATGTATATCTAGGAACTGAATTACTTTCAGGAACTATGGTTTAAATGGGGAGAAAAACAGGAGCAATGAACTAGCTTTGGCAGTTAAATATTGAGTGCTGATTTCAGGAATAGTTTTCTACACTGAAGATACAGTGAGAACAATGGAGCACAATGTATTCTTGCAGCAGAAAGTCAGAACAGTAATAACCAGATATAAAATGTTTTAATTTTAAATTTTAAAAATTTTATTTTTATTTTAAAAGGATGAAAAATATGCGTTTCCAAAATACATCTGCAAAATAGCTTGTCATTTTCCATTACTCACTGCTTTCTCAAGACTCCAGGCTTATGCTTTGCATTAATCCAATTCTATGCAGAAACGTTTTCCTGCAGATAGAATGGTGATGTTTGTTGCAAAATTTGAAGTATACCTCTCACACGAATCCACTAGAACAGTTTACTGCATCTTTGGAAATGACAGCAGCAGTAAAATTTGAAACAGATGATTATTTTTGATCCATAGTCACTCTGAATTATTTCCAATTGTACATAAAGTGTATGATATTCATGATCATAGATTAGCACCTTCATTTTGTTCTTCAAAACCTGTAATCAAGTTATCAGCTGCTAAAGTCATAGATAACAATGGCTGGCACACTGTCCTATTTTTTGTACCATGAATATTAGTGCTTAAGTGGCAGCCCTAGTAGAAATGAAGAGCTGTGAAAAGGCTTTCCTGTCAGATACAGTAACACAGCCAGTGTATGGAGGGAACTGTTAGCGGAGTGCTATCTTGACAGTAAAAAGCAAGCTGAGTTTCCATAAGTTGAAAAACATCTGAAGAAATATCTATTATTAGATAACAAAGAAGTTCTGCCAGGGCCCTAAGGAGGCCTATGTATAACGGCCTACTCAAGGGCTCTTCAGTGTTAAAAGTCACTGTTTGTAAAGGTATGACAGACCAAAGTCTGGATATATCATACAGGTAGACTTCCATACTCAAATTATCTTCTGCCATTTCTTTTTCCCAGAAATTTTTGAGTTTCAAGCTGTGGAAGACAGATGAATGAGGACATATTCTTGTCTTTAAAGTATACAGTGTCTTGATTAAACTGAAGATATTTTTCCAAAAGAATGTGTTATGAATTTGAGAAAAGAAGTTCACTGTGGGGTGACAGAGATCAACGGTTTCTTTCCTGGAAGAAGCTTTGTTTAGTTTCCATTAAGTAATGAGCTGCTAAAGGATTTGCTGCTACAAGAATCCAAAAAAAGACACCTTAAGCAAACTAAAGCATTGTCCTTTGAGACAATTGTGAAGCACTAGTTGGTGCCAGTAGGCACTCCGTCACTGATATATGAGCTAGAAATAGCTAACACTGAAGATTTGTTCCAGAAACATTCTTGAGAAAATTGTTTTCCTGAAATACATAATCATGCTTATTTTTTTTACATTCCAGTGTTTTTACTGGTTTGGTAGCCTTGACAGGAGGCATGAATCACAAACTTACAAGTAGACAGCATTCTGCATTCCTTTCTGTGGAAAAGTCAGACCCTAATGATTTTTGCAAGACAGACCAAGGAAATATGCAACATTAACATTGCTTGCTTGAGTTTCTTCTACATAAAAATGAAAAAACAGGATACTTTCACAGTTAGAGCTACATGTAGAAAATAATGGATGAAAGCCATGTCAAAGCCATGTTCTTTGTTTTTCACTTAGCTGGGTCATATCTTGTTTTGTAAAACCAACTAGTTTTAAGGGAACACTGAAGAACAATGCAGGAAAACATGAGCAAGAAGGACAAAACTGAGAGGCAATAGAGTCAGTCTGTTGATATGCCACTCAGCCTTTTTCATTGAAAAATTACTCACTATTTATTCTAACACCAGAGTAGTTTGACTTGTTTAGGAACAACTTTGGAAGAAGTCTAGATTGAAGCAGTTCTCTGAAGCAGTTCTCATCAGAGAAAGGATGGAAACATGAACTGTCAATGTCTGCCAGTTCAGCTTCTGAGGCTTGCACAATGTGAACAGTATGATTAATGTATGCATCTGCATAGGCATTTTCCCCAAGTGTGCAGCAAGAAAATGTGTTAGTTGTAGAGACAGTACATCAAGTTCTACACAGATTTCAACAGGTTTACAGTCCTGGTCGGCTGATACCACTTCGAGATCTCTCTGCAGACGATAAAACAAGTATTACTTGTAAAAGGGCAACAAGTATTACTTGTACAAAGTCTGAGACTCCTTCAATTCCTGGCCTTTGCAAGTCCTTGCCAACTTAATAGGAGTAAATCTGTTATTCATACGCAAGGCAACCTGCAGCTCAAAGCTGTGTTTCTACTTGGAATTGAGGTAAGCAACTCAATCCTCCAGAGACAGTTTCAGCTTGTGTAAAAAAGTTTGAAGGCACTATTTTCCCCTACAGGAAGCATTATGAAGTGAACTAATTAACACTTAACAAGTGTTTAGGGTTTCAGGAAACTAAATAATATGGCAATGAAAGGTGTTGGGAACCAGCTTATAGTGGAACATTTGCATTTGGCAAGTATTTGAGAACTAGCCTTTATCCTGTGCCGTAGCATCCAGCATCTTTATCAACATTTTGTTCTCTACATACAGTTTGTTCTCCACAGCTATTTACTGTTTTCAGACAATAATTATTGTTACAATCCAAAAGTGGCACTTCTCTTACTAGTCTAGTTTCACTGTTTTGCTATATTATGAAAACAGCATAATTTTCTCTTTGCACTTCTCATTTCAGCTAGACAATTTTCTGCTACCTCTACTTAGAAAAACTGAGTGAGGTAATGGTTCTCTTTTCAAACTACAGAGCACTCTGAATTTTACACCTAACACTTGGACTACTGTTGTATAGAAAATACTAAAGGTGACAGCAGTGAAAGGAAACAGCCTTTCATAATCGTAAACTCCTGGGTGATCTGTGTGGTATGAAGGTTCTAAATTAAGAATAAATGTATTCCGTGTTTCTGAGTACAAGCATAAATTATAAGCAAGCATTTACAAAATACTTCAAGCCCCTGAACAACAGCAGGACCTCACAGTCCATTCCACAGTCTTTTTCAGACTGGTCCACTAAAGTTTTATATACAGTTGCATATACATCTGATAAACAACCATGCATAATGGCCTTTAAAAAAAAAAAAAAAAAAAAAAAAGGCTTGCATAGTAAAGCAAATGGGAGAAACCAAAATACCAAATGCAAACACCTGTAATTTCTCAGAACTTTGAGATCTTTACACAACTCTCATCATGTATTCTCACATTGATTTTGAAATCAGTGAGCAGCTGGAATCTTCTGAGTGAAGGATGAATTTCAGTCACCAAATGCTCATGTCTTCTAAAATTCTAACACTTATCTGAATTCTATGTCATGAGCTTACTGTCACTGTGCAGTAAAGATAACTTATGCTGTATTTGCTGTACATGCATTAAATTATGAAAACATTTACATGTGCAGGTTTACCATACATCGAGAGTACTCAGACCAAAAGAACACTTCTTGATATCTTAATTATATATTTTGAAGAATAAGAAAAGTAATATAAAATATGCAATTTCTTTTATTTGCAATTTCAAGGGCTTCTCCGTTAACAGCTTGTCAAGCCAAAATTTTCAAAATTGTACTCTTGACAAATAATTCTCTTGAAGAGATGCATAGCCTCCAATGACACTACAGTGGCAGTGTCCAGATTAGAAAACTTAAGAAAAAATAAATCAGAACAGATTTGAATGCTTGGCTCTATATTCTCCTTACCTCTGTGGGGGGAAAATAAAATAGAAATCATAAACATTTAGAATTCATTTGTTTTGCCTTGGCAATACTGTCTCAAATGACCACCTCACTTCTCATAAACCAGCCAGGGAAAAAAAAAAAATCTCAAATATGAGTGCAAAGCAGAATATATTATCAAAGACTGTGTATCAAAATGGAAGGAGATACCAAATAGGTTTCCCACTGAGATCTGTCCTGGGTCCAGCACTATTCAGTATTTTCACTACTGACCCAAATGGCAAACTAGAGAATAGGCTCATTAAATTCAGAGGCAAATGTAGTCTAGTACACTGTAATTACTTTGGAGGACAAGAGTGGGATTCAAAATGGTCTTGATGAACTGGAGATAAGAATGGAACATAGAAATATATTTTTCAGCTTGTACAAGTGCAAGTGCCAAGCTCAGCAATAATAAACTATGTAGACAGAAAATGGGTAAGAGCTGTAGAGGGAGAAATTCAGATTGGAAAACGTATAGAAATTATAGCTGACCAAAAAACAGCCATGAGTTAACAAAATGTTGCTGCAGACACAGAAACATTGTACTGGAATGTAGATAGCACACAAGTTTGTGAAGCAACACTTCGCTATCCTCAGTACTGATAAGGCTTTAACTGGATTATTGAGCCTAGGTCAGGGACCACACTTCAAGAAATTTATGAACTGGTCAAAGACAGTCCTAAAGACAGCAGTAAAAATGACAAAAGGTCTATAAAATGCACATTATAATGAAATATTAAAAGTGGGATTTTTAGCATAAGAGGCCGAAAGAGGGTTTGTTAATAGTCTTTCAGACACACAGAAGGCTACTTTATGTGACTACAGAAGTAACAGTCCATGCAAGACAATTCAGATTATGTATTCAGAAAAAATATTATGAGAGGACCGTGAACAGCAGAAGCATTTGAAGGTTTTATACATCCACACTGAAGAATTTAAGGTAGGCTGATAAGTATCTATCATAAATGACTCAAAGGCTGTTGGTTTTGCCCTAATGTAATGCAATAGAAAGCTCAGCAGTGACAGCAGTCTAGCAGAGTCCCAAGCTGCAGCAAGTAAGGACTTGCTCAAATGCAACAGCCATTAAAGCACAGAATCAAAGGAAAGAATCTACTTACCCTTAGAAGTCTCCAGGTACATCCTGGCTCCATCATTTCTGGTCACTCAGGTGCACTGCCATACTGCAAAACACATTGTATACCTTAGAGACCAGTATGTTTCTCCTTCTCTTCCTTCTAATTTCACTTTCTAATGAAGGGAAAATTCTAATTATTGTTGCTCTCTTTCAAACCAAATTTTTTACTGAAATGTCAGCTTCTCAGTAACAGAGTAGAAGATTCAAGTTCCAAATTTCTTTTATAAGAATATTCTGGTCCTTATTCAGATAAGCAGTGAAAGGCAGGAAGAGGCAAGCACTTGGTTACTGTTTAAGGAATTATGATAACATGTGGAAGATTGTTCAGAAGAGTTCCATTATTTTGTGGGACTGAGACAACACAGAATGAGAGAATGGGTAAGGTTAGAAGGGACCTCTGGAAGTCATCTGGTCACCCCTGTTGTTCAAGCAGGGCAACATAAAGCTGGCTGCCCAGGACCATGGCTGTGCTGTTCACAAGGCTGACCTAAATGTCTCTCTCTCACAGACAGAAAACAGAAAATTAAATCTTCAACACTGCCACAAATATCTCCAAAACCTCACTTCATTTACAACTTCAAACAATGGGTACAGCTTAAATTGAGAGGACTGAACTGATGCAAGTAACCACAGGAATTATGAAAGAAATTTTCTTTTATTACCAATAATGGCATTAATCCTTTCTTGGAGCCAACATGAAATATTAGATCATAGGAAAAAACAGTATTTATTTTTTCAAAACCAGCCCAAGTTTTCTTAATGAAATATCTATTCACAACTTGATTGAAAGTACTGTAGGAACTAGCTGAAAAGCACAAACTGTGATTACAAGTTCAATCATACCAAGTCACCATGGACATTGTTCAAAAAGTCATGCCAACTGACACCCTAAGCATGCAGTGCAGAAAGAGAGTTTGCCAACAATTCGGGAAAAATTACCTCAGCATTTTGTTTCACATCAGTATTAACATTGTTTAAAGAAAGAAAGAAAAAAAAAAAAAGTCAGCCAGTTACACAGGGGTTGGCCGCAACCCAGGTATGAAACAGTGATGAAGAGGTCCATTAATGCAAAATGCCAAGCACTGAGGTTCATGTCATTAATATTTATGACTTAGCGTGAAGAGCCTTATTTAAATGCCACTATGTGTGTGGGTTGGAGTGGAGGAAGATGGAGATGCTAAAGGAAGAAAGTTATGGTACTTATGTTAAAGTGTCAAATTCTTGACATGGAGCAAAGCCCTTTACAGACACAGGGTAGTAATAATTAAGCTAGTGTTTGAATAGTTACACTTTATGCAACCTCCATTTTTAATGGCATAAAATTGTAAAAGCTAACTATTTTGTCAGGTTGCCAAGGGGAATTCATTTGGATGAGACTTTGGAAACCACAAATAATCTTTAACTATCATCTATTATTTTGGGCAGATTGCCTGAAGTGGACTGAACCTCAAATATTTATTTCATGCTGGCCTAGCACTTCTGATATTATGTTGTAATTTCATACAGACTATGTGCTTTGTTTAACATCATGCTATAACTCCTCCAGTGCTTGCTGAGGTCAGAAGACTTCATCCTTTTCCAGACTGTGGACAAGGAACTGCATGCTTCAAGGAGTGCTGCCCTAGGCCTTTACCAGGTTACAGGAGGTGGTCCAGGTCTTCTCTAACCAATGCTTTTTGGTACACTGATGAGATTTAGTATCTAGGTCCTTCCTTAATGAAAGACAACTTTATTCTGTTGGTGTTCTCTGTTCTGGACTGAAAATGCTCTGCAGTTTGTCACATTAACACAGCAAGTTGCTCTCATATTTTTATACAATTCACATAAGATTTGCATGAACTATGGAGCCAGTCCTTCGTTCTCTGTTTTTAATTGCAAATTGTCTCCTTGTCTTGACATAAGAAGCCTGTTTTATGTCATAACTTAATTCCTACAAACCTCTGTGTTTTTTCAACTTCTGCTGTTATGTCAAGAAATAAATGAAGTGCATTGTACACATCATATTTTTCATGCAAGTGTCTGGCATGCTTACTGCTTACATAAAAATACAGCATTGTTTAGAAAAGAGAAAAAAATAGAGTGAGCTGGTATGAGACATTCACTTTTTTTCTAAATCAGGAATTCCTTGGAGATTAATTAAAAAAATATATTTATATATATAGGCTACAAAGAAAAATCCGCTTTACAAAATGCAGAGGATAAATTTATGATTTTATATGGAAGAATTATCGTATTTGTAGCATCAAAATATAACGAAATAATAATAAAACTAACTATTGAAAGATCCTTTTAATATGTGCTAATACAAACTTGATCGCGTACTTTGTTACCTAGGAAACATGTTAAGTTTTCAGTCACTGTTTTTCAGTTTCCTGTTTTTGTTCACATAAAGCCAATGCTCAGGTTCAGCAGGAATCTAGAAACTCCTAAAGTAAGGCTGAATAAGCCCCCAGGCACGATTTCTTAAATTATGGTAGAGTTGTTCTGTAGCTACACTCATTCAGAGTACACTACAATATCCAGAAATAATGGGGAATTGTACTTTGGACAGTAAAATTAGCCCCAAAATAACAGTTATGTTTCTCGCTGATTTAAAATTGATAACAAGTCTTAGACCATGGAGAAAATCATTGTAATGGTTGCTAATGAAGTTTTCTTTCTAGTAACTTACTTAGGTTAGTAAGTACTATAGATTACACACAGAGTACTCCAGAGCCCCATTGCTACAGCATCCAAGCACTGCACACAAAGCTACATGTAGGAAACTCACTGTTCATTTGCTGATTAATAATGTGCACATTATTCCAGAAACTTGGGGGTAATACATTATTTACATTAAATAAAAAATTGTTTTCCATTGCATCATCCACTTACTGAGTTTGGTCAGATATCTCTGATATACACTGCCCATTTTGTTTAGTTTTGACTAACCAAACAAAGTACATAACTAGATCCCACTATATGACTAAACTAAATAGGTTACTCAATCCCACTACATTATAATTTTGTGGGCTTCCTACCTCATTTATTACTATATTTTCATTCAGTTTATCAAGAATAAGTTCAATATTCCCTTGCTGTCAGGTTACATTTTATACACTTTGGCCCAAACCAATATTTAGCGCACGAGATTGCTAGTTAAAAAAAGAAACAAACAAACAAACAAAGGAAAAAATAAAAACAGCAAAGAACAACAACAACAACAGAAACAACAATCAAACAAACCAAAAAACCCACACTGTATTGTTCCATAAATCTGGAATGTGCTATTGTCCTATTGTTTCTCTGGAATGTCCTATTGTCTCTCTGGAATATCATATTGTCAACAAAAAAGAGCCAAATTATGAAAATTAGACACTACTCACCACAAACTGAGATCACAAGATCTGAAAACATTAGCAGACCTTTCCCACAATCTGATCTCAGTCTTTGATACATGTGTTAAGTAAATGCTGATCACCAGAACCTCACATTACAAAGTATATTTATATGAGCATTTTGTAGAAAGACCATATTTATACACACACTCGGTGTTGGTATTTCCCTTTTTTCAACTGATATAGTGGCTCTTAAATTCGATTTTGACTCTTACAAATGTGCCAAGTTCTCCTCAGGGTTCAAATTAATTAATTCATAGATATTGCATGCCACTTCTGAAGAACTGTCCTTTAAAGGAGAAGACTGAATGTCCACTCTCAATGATTGAGGCTGGCTAGAGGGCTTGACCAAAATTTTTCTACTGCAGCAGCATTAAGTTCAGGAGAAGCTTGTCCACCATCTGGAATTGTTTCATTTTTACTGAGCATTTTTTTACTGCAGCACTAAGATTACCCTATCTCTCTTTATTACCTCTGTGCGATATATATATGTGCATTTCAGTAAGATTATCATCTAGTCATACTACTGCATTCACAGAATTGCATCAATCAAGTGAGTTTTGGATATACGATTCATTGGCATTTGATCAATTTCCTGAAAAGATAATAAGGTCTTTGATCTCCGTCCTAAAGGACACCGCAGAATAATCACAAAGATGCTGAACACAGATTTCAGTGGACCTGATGAACAGGACATTTCAAAAACAACTGCTTAGGTGAAGAATTCAGCTAATCCTCCTGGGAGGTATGGAGACCCTACAGCTTCCCTTTCAGTTAATGGGAGCTGAGGGTGCTTTGTATTTTGCATAACTCAGCTATAAAGGCATTACACTTAACTGCATGATCTCAAGAATAATAAAACATCTGTCAGCAATAACAGCAAACACCATCTGGGTTTGTATCACTGTATTCCTACATAGCTGAACAAATGAAGCTCAACTGATGTCAGGCATTACTTTAAGAAAAAAAAGAAAAAAAGAAAAATTACTCTAAGAAAAATAAAATTATATATATATATATACAGACATTTACACTTGTTACTTTGGCCTTCTTCACATTTTGAACAACTACAATGAAATAATTTGCCTACAAAAGTTTTCATAAGAATAATTTGCTATTTTTGTTATCTCGACTATCCTTTCAGAATTATATCATTTTTCTCTAACCAGTTCATGGAATATATCCAAATTGGTAATGAAGTAATTTCCCTCGCATTAATCCTGACCTTAGCCAGTAGCCTATTTTTTTTTTTTCTGTTTTTAAAGATAGCATCAAGTACTCTTCTTCATCTTTTCAGCTTCTGTCCTGAAGAAAAATGGTTGGTCCAGCCTTCTCCTTTTCTTTGCTGATAGTAAAACAAATGAGTTGCAATAGCAGCACTGTATTGGGCCAAAAATCTTTCCTGTCAGAGTAAACTAGATCTCTGGAACTTCACCAAAAGAAATTCAGTTGAGCTGATTGGAACTCTTTGTACTGCTCATAATTCATAATAGCTTCTTATTAATATTTTTAATGTCTGAAGGAAAATAAAATCATATTTCTACTGCACTATGGATTCGATTTTTAAAGATCTTCAAATTACCTGACTGGATAATTTTTCTTCTGACTTCTACTTAAGAATGTTCCTTCTTTCACTCATCTAAACAGATCAGAGAATATATGCCCCAGTCTCAAGTAGGAAAAGGTTCTTCAGAAAGCTTTGGGAAATTCATCAATTAACCACAATGTACTTTAAAGGCAGTTAACCACACCAATTGATGCCGTGCTTTCCAAATTTAGCCCTTAAGAGATTGATGTGCTCTGTGTGTGCCCACCAAAAGAATACCGAGCTTGAAAATCAAACATGGGAACTAGCGGTAGGAAAGGATGCTAAAGTAGGCCAAATGAACCAAATATAAACACAGCTCTGAGAACTAAGAGGAAATCAGTGAATAACTATAACAGCATACATAAATCGATGGAGACAAAAATATGTTTACTTGGAATCTTGGAATTCAGAAGCAATTTAGATCTAGTGCTGGGCTGAACTTCACAGTCGATATTTTAAAATGCTCATCATTTTCTAAGTAACTTGTACACTTTATTACAATTTATTAAAAAATCTGTTTCTCTAAAAATGTATAGAGACTAGTTTTGTAGGTAGCTTGTTGTACTTCTTTGCCCAATTCCAACCATGCACGTTCACTTTTATAGATACTTTCAATGAATAAAGCATCTTTGAAAGGCCTACACATTCACATATAAAGTTGCAGCTTTAAATTGCATAGCAGTCCTAAATCCCCTGGATGTCTTCATGCAGACAGCTAACTCTGCACTTGTATCTCCATTCTAACCATTAAACTGAGCACTGAGATCCCAAGGTATGCTTAATATTCTTATATGTCTTAGAGGAGCCAAATGACATGTTTCCTTTATACTGGGAACTGTGCAACAGCTGTGATAGGAGCCTGCCTTGTAAATAAACCCTTGGGGGACAGACTGAAGGCAGGAGAACTAAAAAGGTCATAGAGAAGAAATGTTAAGAAATCATCTCGATAGACCTTCAGTTCAGAGCATTACACAACACAATACGACGACTTCTAAAACATCATATAAACTAGAACTACTTTTGAAGTGTCATCCTTTAAAACTCTCTACTAAGTCACTAAAATATTTTTGCCTCTTTGGTAGTGCAAAATAAGGATGTGCAAAAATTCTCCATAAGCACACTTGGAATAATCTCAAATACTTTGCTGCCAAGAGACCTAGCCTTCAAATTCAGACAATGCAAGGTTTGCTTGGTTTTATCTGCCCTGCACACTGTGTGATACTGTACAGACATAACTGAGCTAATTCCAACCACACCACCTCAGCTGCTGAGAGCAGAATCCTTGATAGTGCTGGCATCAGTGCAAGCTTATCACTCTTCCTTAGCCGTGCTTCTCTACTACCATGCTTCTCTAAATGCTTTCTCAGCATTTAATTAAGTTGTAAATTAAATAATTGTTCCTTTCTTTTCTGGCTATCTATGGTTTCAGAAAAGCCTTATTTCTGAAACACAGACACCTTGAAAAAGAAGACATAGGAAAATTCTCTGCATGAATAGGTTTCTGTTATGATTACACTTCTAGATTGCCATCCCCTTAAATTTGTTGACATAATTTTCCAGGTAGTTCTCCTTACTTAACAGATATTTCTAACTAAATCTTAGTTTAAGAGTGGATTGAGGACTTTTTTTTTCTCTAACTGAATTACATTTAGCGCAAATTTCATGAATGATTCTTCATTTGGGACATGTAACAAGCCAGAAGAGGTCCTTATCTACAACACTGCTTGTAATAAAGCTTATTAACTATTTCACTAGTATTAAATGCTTCAGTTCAGTCCACCACTTTCTGCTGTGAATTAGATACAAATTTTTCAGGGAAAATTTAATCTAAAGTAACTCTTCAGGACAAGGAAAACCATGCAACAAGCAAAGGCAGAACAAGACTTTTCCAGCAGTAATACAACCTGCCATACCATGGACACACCTTAAGACACTGAAGGAAGGAGTAATAAAGTAATCTGATCGATTTTGTACTCTGATATAGTATTAGTACTATATCTTTCCACCTTTCTTTTCTAAGGACAGAAATCTATTTGACATACCAGGTGGCCAGTTTGTCCCAGGAGACTATCATTTTGGCAAAGTCTGACCATTATTATTTCCCAGCAACTTCCCATAATCTTAATCATGGATTAAGATTATTAAGTAATAGCAACTATTTTATTGGCTGGAGTGACACAACAAAGAGAAGCAAAGCCTGCTGTGCCTTGCCAAGCATCATGTTGTGAGCACTCCCCAGCACTCCCCTCTGCTGCACACCCTCTGCTGCATACCATACCCTGCACCTGGGCTGCACTGAACTCCTGAGAGTGTGTTTTTTCCTCCAAAAATGAGAAAAAAAATTTGAAAATTCTTTTTCTGATTTTCTGGAAATAATTATAGGTTGATTTTGCTTTTTTAACTTGTAATAGAAGACAAATTCCACTGTGACATTTTTATTCTTGCAGTGGTAAGAAGAATCTGAAGTTTCCTCAGAGTACTTCATGGAATTGTGTGAAGACTAGCTATATATATGAGTTTTTCCAGTCTGGTTGGATAAACAATTTATGCAGTGTTTTAGGGATCATATGCAACAGCATCTCCTCACAGGTGAAGTCAGGAAAGTGAGGAAAGATAAGCTTTTGTTCTCCTGTGGTTTATAGCACAAACCAACCCAAACCTTTTCTCTCTTTCTCTGATCTCTCTTGCACTCATCTACAGCAGTCAGCTCAGAGTGCAATCTGATATCACCTATCAGGGGTCACCTGTCACCTACGGAAGATTAATATAGGAGACAAAACTCTACAGCTACCAGCTGTAGCTGGGTGGGAGACTTCAGATTATCCTGACACAAAATGTAAAAGCAGGCAATGACTTCCTTCTTCCTTCAGCAGCAAGAATGAACTTCATTTTTCCAGTTTGCCATTTTCCAGATGATCACTTAGAAGAGATAAACTGGCAACATTCTTCACTTTCAGTCCCTACCATATGTTCATGTATCAAATGACTTAATTGTCAGTACATGGAACAATAATAATCAAGAATCAGAAATCAGTGCTCTAATTTAGAAGGCAAGTGAAATGTAGCCTATGACTAAGTCAGTCCCACATAGTGACAGTGGACCTTCTGGGCAAATTCAGTTAGGTCACAATGGCTGCATGCAAGCTGGTATGTCAAATCTCTGTTCAGTGCACTTCTCTGTTTGGGACTTCTGAATATATATTGAGAATTAACATCTTCCTCCTCTGTTCAGTAATACTTTAACATGGTATTGTATGACTTATTTAAATGGTTTTACAAGTGTTAAGGGACAACAACTCACAATGTTTGGAAAAGCAAATATTTTACACCTGTTTTCCAGCTATAGCAAAAAGAATTAATTAAAACAAATCCATGCCCATGCTATGATAAATTATGAATTACTTTGGTCAGAGACTGTTTTTTAAATTTGCAGAAAGAAAGAAATTAATAATTATTTATAATAAAATAATCAGTTGTAACTATAATTACTTACAATAACAAGGAATGGAAAAAAATAATCCTAGATTACAAGAGCAGTAAAATGGAGAGGAGGAACTTTGACTCTGCTATCAACAGCCACTAAAAGTTAGCCAATTAGACAAAAATTGCAAAAACAGATGGAAGAATAACAAAAGCCCTGCTTGTATATGGCAAGAAATTATGCTGCTGGCAGCCCTATTCATGAAACTGAGAATTTGAGTCAACAAGACACTCGGTGTCTTTCTCTGATTCACAGCTCAGGAGTTCCATCCATCTCTTCACAGGTCTTTTACTTCTGGTCTCCACACCAGAGCCATAGATTAATTTGTGAGCTGGAAACTCGTTTCCAGGGAGCAAGCCAATTCAAACAGCAGAGCCATCTGAGCAGAAGCTGAGCCCCCAGCCTCATACACACCTGCATGTGCCCAAGCACTGCCTCGTGCTGTCAGAACAGACCAGAGCAGCAGGTCCCACCACTGTTCTCTCAATTCATCCCACATGTGCATGGCAAAGCATGCTTAAGCCCTAAGATGAGCACTGGCTGCTGTGAAATTAGGAATTCAGGGTGATGCACTCTGTGGTATGACACAGCTGTCCCTGTTACAGCAGGGCTCACAGTGCTTGCAGGCCTGTATCAAAAAATAACAGCCACAAAATATCCTAGACTGTTTTTCCTCTCCAAATTGACTGCCTGTTGTTTTTTTTCCTCAAAACATGAGTCCATCTGTGTCTTCCCAAGCTACGGACATGCAGAGACATCTGCGTCATTTTTTAAGAAGCATGTGTGCTCGCTTCTCATGGAAAGCTGAACATTTCCAAGAAATGACTGTCAAGACCCTTTATTGTTTTCTTTTTTTATACATGTTATTCCTGAGCAAAAATAACCTGAATCTCCTCTCTTTCACTATTTACATCTGAATCATGTTCACAGAGCTATGGAAAATTAAGTCCTTAAAGAACAAGAACAAATATCCTTTGATCCAGAAAGCATTTCTTTAGTTAACTTTATCATGTTGAGAACCTATGTCTACACTAAGTTCTTAGTGAATGCCAGTGTGGGGTAGGAAAGGTCTGCAGGGCTGCTGTGGCTCACCCAGTGTGTTATTCACTCAGACATATTCAGACTGATGGACAGTACTAAGAATTTCCATGACAGACTGGAAGCAGAGCCAGGTCCACTTCTGTAAACTATCATGGTAAACAACCATTACAAATTTTATTTTGGAAAAGGCTGAATCTGGTGAAGAAAAATAGCAACAACTTTTAAAGCAAAACTAGCAAGGTGAAACACTTCACCATTGTCCAGATTTGGTGTTTCCCTACAGTTCTAGTAGAAATACCACTTTGGGTACAAATGTCCCGAAGAGGACAAAATATCATTTTGAATAATATTCAAAATGGCCTTGAGAAGCTGTCTTACATGCCAGATTTTGTTCCAAAGCTACCAGTGCTCCAGTTCTGGAACCACATAAGTCACTCCAAGATCATGCAGTCCAACCATCAGCTTATCACCAATATTTCCCACTAAACCATGTCCCTCAGTAAAGCATCCAAATGTCTCCTGAACACCTCCACGGACAGTGACTTCACCAACTCCCCAGTCAGCCTGTGCCAGTGAGTAACCACTCTTGGGGAAGAAAATTTTCCTAACGTCCAGTCTGAACATCCCCTGGTGCAACTTGAGGCCTCTAGTCCTGTCACTAGTTACATGGGAGAAGAAACCTACTCTCACTTTGCCACATTTTCCATTCAGGCATTTGAAGAGAGCCATAAGGTCTCCCCTGAGCCTCCTCTTCTCCAGACTAAACAATCTCAATTCCCTCAGCTGCTCCTCATAAGACTTGTGCTCCATTCTCTATAGTATACCCGTATTTCACAATTCATCCTTTTATCTTCATTACAATTAATGGGATGTATTTCAGGGCAACCAACAGTAAAATGAAAATATTTTGCTCCTACTCTGGAAAAGACATGGAGACTTTCCTGACGAAAACCAATCCTATGGTGATAACACCATTCACTAAAAATATAAGATCTACTACGCAATGCTGTTTACAATTTATCCTCCCTGTGGGAGGAGTGACATAATTGTGGTAGTCAGGATTATAAGTTCTGGAGAGTAATCTAAGCCTTATATCCAAATATTTCAGGCGCATTCTTAAAATGCAGCAGTAATTCTTCATTATCCTTTTTTCTTAGGAGATTGCACTTGGAGGCTGCAGTTTGTCCTTAACTAGGACAAGTAGTTTACTCAGAGACAAGGGAACTCTAATATGAAATGTTCAAAATGAATGAGATGAGAATGAAAAGTAAGCAAAATTTAAATATTTTTGCTTTTCAAGAAACATATTTAAAATCTAATTTACATTTCCTGTGGTAAGAACTTCTGGCAAAGTACCTGAAAATACATGCTTATGGGAATACAGTACAATTTCATAAAATCAGTATTTACCTTCAAAAAATTCCAAATCCATGATTGAAAACACAGTTTTATTCATCAAATGCAAACCTATAAAATCTTAGTTACTCATGGCATTACTTTCCAATCCGGAAGTAATACAGAGGGCTTTCTGGATGAAAGAAGTCATCTTCCTATAAGAACGTCGTTGGTGTTTGGAAGGTTTCTATATTAACAGTGTGTTATGAAAGCACTAGAAAGTTACAGGAAGTGCTGGACATTTCATGGCACTACCAGTAGTTTTCTCCCAGACACTATTACCCTGTGGGAGTCACATGAACTTTCTTTGTAGACCACAATTTTTGCTTTAGAATGGCTCAGGCTGTACTGACCTGCAGGTATTTTGAAAACAAAATTAAGTTTCCATACAAGGTTAAAAATATTCCCTAAGCCTTCTCCCACATCAGACTGCAGGAGTTGAATGCTACTAAGCTATCAATACAGTCAGTATATTTTTCAGGAACAAAATATAAACATTGAGTTAGAACACTTAATATAGGTTTGTTAAGTACTTTTGCTTCCTTTCTTGGTCATGGTTTTGAGAAACTGTTTGTTTAAGTGTGGAGTAAAATGAATAGGTTTCCCAGACTTCTCTGCTTTTGCCAGCAAATGTAGTGCTCACCGTATATTGCATAACATACAGCGAAAAGGAAAATTTAAAAAAGATCCTCTTATTAAAACACTTGCTATGACAAGTCCATTCGCTATTGTGAGTTGATCTTTTGTTTTTGTTGTTGTTGGTTTTGTTTATATCTTTTTCCTATAAACATGTACCTAGCACCACCTCAGTTTCCTCTGACATCTAAAGGGACAGGTTTGGTCCTTTGGAATAATGGGGAAGGCCACTGGTCTAAAATCTGTACTAGCATTAATCCCAGTAGCTTTCCAACCAGTTCCAATGAATGCTGTCAAGGACTGGGTAGGTAGTTCTGTGCAACTGCCCTAAAGGGAAAAACTCTCAATACGGAGGCTAAGTCAACCACATTAAATGCACAGTACTTAGACCAAAAGAATACTATTCCAGCTTCACACCCCAATTTGTTTGCTGAGGTGGCCAGCAGCAGCAATGTATGAAAGAATCAGAGGCTGCAGAGCAGCCAAGCATCACGCACGAGTTAAGCCACAAATAATAGGGGAGCACACACTTAAGTAAAGTTACAAGTGCAGCCTCAAGCATTCTTCTTTCAAGGAAACTTTCTAGCTAGCAGGAACAAAGCCCACCACCCATCTGGAGGCTGTTTGGCAATGTAGAAGTGAGATTTTTTTTTTCAATTGCTTTCCAGTAGACTGTGTTAACATAAGAAAGTCATTACTACTTTCATTATTGGCAAAACTGCAGTGTCCAAAGAGAGCCAAGCAATGCAAACAGTCTGAAAGACTCTTCTGGGACACAGAAATCTATGTTGCTGTTTGGGCATACTAACAGTGCTCTCTGAAAAGCAAGACACACAGTGTGCTCTGTGGATGGGAACCTCCCAATGACAGAGCAGTGCCTTCCACAAACACTTCAAAGCTCTTATATAAAAGTAGAGAAGGCTTCTTTCCTTAATTTCTGCTATAAGCAACTTTGAGAAGGAATTTCAATTCAATATACTTAAATTATTTCCTTTCAGATCCGTAGAGATGGACCTTACAGTCTGATAAAGCCAACAGTAAGAAAAGTCCAGGTATTAGCCTTATTTCCCTTTTCAATAAATTTCTGTACCACCTGTGTGTGTCAAACATCTGTGAATAATTCTTCCAAAACTCTGGAAGCTGGCTACAAACTACCAAATGCAAGTGAACGCATCTGTGTTCCATATAGCACAGCTGTGTGAATGCTGCTGCTCGCCTGTCTGCAGAGCATGCGCTATGCCAGCTGTTTGACAGGGTGAAAGGGAAGGGAGATCGATGAGAGGCTCTTTGAGAGAGGCCATGGCACACTTCAAATGTATTTTTCTCCTTTCACTCTTCTGCTTTCATGTACTGCTCATACTGCTTCAGTCACTTTACTTCTTTAATCTGATGAACATTAATAAAACAGCAAGCACTTCTGCCAGTACCGATTTTTTAAGAATTTCTTTAGACAATGAGTTGGAATTGTGATACTGTGTCAGGGTCAGACAGCTCAGATTATTCAGCTGCGTTCCTGTAGTAGCACCCGAGGATTTATGTAGAAATTTCCTATTCTACTTCGTAGTCAATGAAAATTAACAAAGCCTGCAGTACAACCAGCTTTCTAGTGGTCAGTAATGTTCTGTTCTAGAGGGAACATTGTTGTTAATTACACAAAAGTTTCTACCTTTAATGGCTTTCTTTAAATCATTTCATTGTTTGAGCTCAGCTTGGCAATCAATCAGCACTACTGAGTAATAAAATATCAGTTATATTTTTTTTCTCGTTTCTGGAAATAAAACCAACAGATTAGCCTGAACTCTAGTTACCCTTTATGCCAGTGAGAAATAAAGTAAATATTAAGAAAAGCTTTTCTCAGCACTTTGAAGCCTTTTTTATCTGTGTTTACAGCTCTTTTTTCTTGAGCTTAATGAACATTTGTGTGGACAAAATTGGGTTGGCATTAACAGTACGCAGAATGAATTTCAGGCCTGTAAGAGATTTGCTATCTCTGAATTAGATTCTTGATTAAATAAAACACAGTTTGGCAGGCTCAGAGTTGCTTTTTAAAGGTCAAGACATTCAAACAGAGAACAGAAACAACACTATGTACAAAACACAAAGGCTCAGTCCATATCCCAAGGACCTTTATGAAGAAGCACAGCTCTGTAAGCAGTATACAAGTGAGATCAAAAGGATAGCAGTAAATCAGAACTACTAGTGTGCGTGTTCAGACAATGACGGCTCACTACTGCTATTAACTTGTACTTCTAAATGCTAGGAAAGAAGTGTTTTCTGGGGGAAACTGGCAGACTTTTGCACTGGAGTTTAAGATATTTTCAAGCAGTAACAATGATAGGAGCACAAACAAAACGTGATAAGAACACCAGAGATACTGAAGTATTCTTAGTCTTGACCTGTAAGTTGGAAGGCCAATACACAGAGGTGCACTTATATGATTTCTTCCATAAAGAAACTAAAAATGGGAAGGAGAACAAAAGTTAGAATACCTGTTACAGCTTTTGAAGTAGTAGATAAGAAAGGTTTATGCTCAACCTTAGAAGAGGCAAAGAAGCAAAGGAACAGGTATATTCCAGTCTAAAGTGTGAGCGTAGTTCATTCTGAGAGCATCAAAACAAATGCATCTGTGTTCTGTTTTTTTCTGTTTGTTACCAGATGATTTTTAATTGAATTATGCTAATGCTCCAGACAGCAAAAAGCCTGAACAGAAGAGCCTTCATTGTACAAACACTGCCTGGGATTGTATAGACCTCCAGATGAAGCTTCAGCATGGGCACTCTGCAAGGCTCTCTGCTGTGTGAATGCTGAAGTCTCTTCAATAGGGCACCAACCTGCTTGTCAGATGCAGGTTGGTGGATCTGAAGAATCGTGAAGTTAAAGAGAGACGCTTCTCTTTCTTCTTTGTGTCACAAACTGGAAAGCAATTTTCTCCTTTTTTTCAATTGTAGTAAGAGTTTCAGAAATGATTTAATGTTACTATTCATGAGCTTCAGAAATAGAATATTGAAAGAAAAAAAAAGAAACTACTTTTGAATGAGGGAGTTTGTTTCACACTCAATCGTCTTAATGCTTCAAGTCACTCTGAATGAGAAACATTAATCCTTCAGGGACAACCACAGTTAAGTAAGGAGTCTTAATAAGTGAAAGCAATAGTATTATGCATGTTTCAGTTTAATGCTTTGCAGGGTTGTATCTGGCTTAAGAAATCTACACTCTACAAGCTTTTATGGCTTGAGAGCACTTGGGGGCATTGTAGCCCCTGCTTTCTACTTTACTGAATAGTTTACAATCAACTTAAACTTCTTAATTTTCTCCCCTTAAAAGGAACAATAAACATTATAGGATTCCAAATACTGGTTTGCTTGTTTGCTGTCATTTGTATATGCATATATATTTATACATACTTTATACATTTTTTCTATTCTAAACTTCTTGTAGCAGTCGATAGAGATACAAGATTATAGCAATGACAAAATTTTTTTACTTTAGAGTAATATTACTCCAGGCAACAGTTAAATGGAGAATCAGTCCATATAAAGTGAACATCTTTCAACCTTAATAAAATACCAAATAATCAAGAAGACTGATTTGTGTTTTTTTCCTTCTACACAACTCTGAATTCTCTCACCAAAACTGCTTTTAAGTAGAAAAATAGGATGGTATTTTTATTCACAGACAGACTGAGAACAGCAAATTGAAGACTCAGACATGAAGTAAGTAAATGGAATAGCTGTGATCTATCTCCAACAAACTAATGGAAAGATCTTGCCTAAGACAGAAATGATAGGATAAATTAATTAATTTCTGAAAGATAGTTAAATAGCAGATTGATAAAAGACACACATTTATCAGAATATGCATTTTGGTCATTTATTAATAACATGTTGAATTCCCATTACACTGGGAAAAAAAAAGCAGTGGCAAACCTTTCTTGACTTATTCTGGGATTTCAGGAACTTAAAGACATGAGGAAGAGATATAGTTCAGCTGGGCCTAATGTAGCCTTTTTCCTGTAAATACAGACCTCAGTCCTGTCAATACTAATCTAATCATCAGAGCTGTTTCCTTATGAGACCTGTAAAGTCAGCTGTCAACACAAAGAAAGCACTCTTCTAGATCATTAATGAAGAAAAACAACATGACAGATACAGACCATGTACCACACACACACATGCACACAGCCTGTCTTTCAGACCATTTTGCACCTCTGTTCTCTGGCCTCCCGTGGAAAGGAGAAAAATAGCACAGTGGAAAGGCAAAAAATGTGTTCATTACAGGGTGAGGTGAGAGTGCAGGGCTGCAGCCTTTCCTCCCAGGCTGTCACGGGCTGTGCCGCATTTCAGCTTCATGAGGGTACAAGCAGTGAGAACACCACAGGAACTTCTGCTTCCACATAACCATTTTACTTGGGAAATGAATAAACCCAAAATAAATTAAATCAGCTCAAATAAAAATTAAATGGTTTTTTTTTTTTTTTCCCTCCAGGTCTCTGAAAAGAGACCAGACTGTGCAGGCAGACAGAGGGCCAGTCAGGCACAGCGTACAGCTCGCATGCAGCTGGCAGAAGGTTTGGGCTCATGAAGAACCTCCTTAATGTTCCTGCCTGGAACAAGCAGCTCAGCAGAATTGTATGCTTATTTCTGTATTACTGTTCCCATCTACCTAATTATTCCTGGCTCACACAGTCTGATTCCCCCCATCTAAAATCTATACTGAAGGCCTAAAAGTGGGGTGCCCCAAAGGCACCTCCTCTATTGGAAAGGAGACTCTTCATGTTCCAGAGATGAAAGCCACTTTTGGTTGCACATCTTCATGTGCAACCAAAGTGAATGGAGGCTGAAATGTCTGAAGTAAGACAAAGTCAAGCCTTCCACTTCACCCTGAGAACACTGTTGATATGGTTCTTCCCCACTCCTTGGAGGTGGCAGAGGCTATCAGAGGCAGCCAGGTAACCCCTGGCTGTAATGGAGAGATTAACAATAAAACAATCAGCTCCCCAGTGGTCTAACAGGGTAAACACTATACTAAAAGAAAGTGACTCATCCACCATGATTTTAGCTATGACAAAAACTTTCTCTGTACTCTAAGTCAAATCACATAATCTTTCCACTTAGTCATAGCCATCTGTAGTACATGACTAGTGACAACTATCTGTCTTCATGGATGTAATGGGAGGACACTGATTAATAGAAAAGCTTTCAAGAGATACAAATTGTATTTGGGTTCCAACAAAAAGGTTTTATTCTTTCATTTGTGTTGGTTTTACAGTGACACATGAAGGAATGATTATTCTAAATGCTGCAGAACCACATGGCCAGAGACAGCCTCTGCCTCAGAAACAGAGAGCAACCTGCCAGTGATGAAATGTAAGTAGTTATTTGAGAAACGGAGCATCATGCATGAGAATGTGTGTAGCCATGACAATGTGGACCTTGTTGCTCTTAGATCACTTGCTGTTTTCCTGAGAAATACAGTCACTTCTTCAGGAAGGCATAGTGGTGATGGCCCTGAGGTATCCGATGGCAGAATGTGAAAATCTATTTTATTGTCTAGATGTACAATTGTTTTCTTCTACTTACTATACAAGATCTGATTACTTAGCATCAAATGGTTTTGAAAGCTCCATATCCTCAGGTCAGCCAAAGCTTAAAAAAAAAACAAAAAACATGAGGCAGCATGAGCAGTTACTGGGGGATCAGCTCTTCATCAGATAGCAGCTGATTTGGGTTCAGCTATGGTACATTGTGAATAGTCTCATTCAAATGCTTTTGGCTGAACAAATATCTACACCACAGATGCCTTGAGAGATGGGCATGAAAGATGAAGCAGAAAATGTAATGATCCTGACTATGTCATACCCCTCCAAAAAAAAAAAAAAAAAAAGAGAACACCAAAAAAACACCCAGCAACCTCTCTTACACGTTTCCCTCACTTGTTCAGAACAGTGAATGTTTTGTGGTTGTACCTTTAGGTTATAATTTTGATGTTATGTGTCTCCCTATTCCCTATCTCCCTATTCATCTTGTTTACTGTTTAATTTTTGTTGAACTTTCACAACCACAGATTAACACTATTTAATTACCAGAATTTGTCTACACATTCCTAAAATACCTTGAAAACAATTTTTATGCCCACTGCATAATACTTCAGTGATATATTCTGTGCTTACTTGTAGATTCAGTATTCAATCCAAACCTCTATTCCCTTCACACTTCCATTAAAAAAAAAAGAAAAAAGCAGTGAATATTTGATGATGCACCCACCCAAGCAAAAGATATATTTGTGATACAGCTTCCAGTACAAAGAAGTCTGACTCCAATTGTGTTCTTTACACCATGTAGAAATTACTTCTATTTAGAATTATTTTTCTAGAATCAGTGATGCATATAGAATACCAATGAAGTTTGTTCTCATTGCTAAATCAGACCACTGTTCTACTCATAGCATGTTTACTCATAGCGGGTTAAAAAGAGTTAATTTATTCAGTTAAGTAAAGTTAAGCTTGGTCAAAGGAACACCTCATCTTTCAAAACTCCTCTCCACATAGATCACTAGAAAATGTTAAGCAGTTTAATTACTTTGAGATCTGCATAAGATCAAGTTCGACATTATTCTAAATGAATAATGTCACTGAAAGAGTTTTAGATTCATAAAATGCTTTAAAACTTTGGCACTAGCTGAATTTATTACTAATTCCTTTTTACACTGAGACTTAATTGTAACACCAATTTTCTGAGCACCGTAGGGTATACCAGATACTTAACATTTTCTGACTAACTGCATTTTCCCTTTTTATGGCAGGATAAAGCCATGAAGTCAACATTATAAACACATTTTTTTATTCTATACATTCTGGAGTATAAAGATTTTGTATTGACAGTATTAAGTATAAAGACTGATCAGCTCTGTGTCAGTGAAAGATTCCTCATGTGATCCACTAAGTAGAAACTCAGATGTTTGCTACTAAGATCCCAGAATACCAGGAAGTAAAATAATACCTATTTAACAGCCCTAAAACCTCAGTAAGATGAAATTTAAAAGAACCAAATTATGAAAAGCATGTCTTGAAATCCCAGATGAGTTCCCAAAGACAGAAGAGAAGCAAGCTTTGTTTCATTATTTAATAAGGAAATTGTAGATCATTTTGTCTGACATCAATGTCAGGAAGACTGATGGAAAAGCTTATACAGGAAATAATCAGTGTACAATTAAAGAATGATAGTACAATTAACTCCAGTCAACACAGATAGAAAATAGATTTTCTCAGAAAAAAACCCTTCCTGTTTTCACATGAGATTACATATATGTTTGATAAAGTAAACATCTGCAAATTTCTGTAGGATTTTGGCTCACAATTTAAAAAAAAAAAAAAACAACTTGGTAAAAAACAAAAGCAAAACAAAACAAAACAACAATGTATGCCATCAGTGTGGTCCATGCTAAATGGAATCAAACCAGACTGAATGATCTAAATAAAAATAGAAAATTATTGCTGGAAAAAGTTGCAAATGACAGAAAGGTATAGAGTGATAAATAATGGGAATTGCGGGTGATTTAATATAGACCAAATAAGTTCACTTTGTAAGGTCTGGCCTATAATTTAACCCATTGGAGATAAAGCTAACAATCAAAGAACGAAGAACTGAATTCTCACAGTGGACAGTAGAGCAGCAACTCTGGAAAGAAAGGAACAGTAATAGTAGATCCAAGCAGATACTCATTCTCAAAGCAAAGTGTAGGGAATGGGCAAAGTTACTCTCAGTGGACGTGATGGGAAATAGCTGGCAGGAGTTGCTGGTGCTATTAAACCTGTCTGTGATTGCAGAGAGATCGTTACTTTGAAAATGTGACAAAGACAACGTATTCAGAAAAGTTAGGACTTGTTCTGAATTAAACTCTGCTAATAATGGGTCCTGATAGGGAGACTTTATTTAGGGCATCACTTTTTTCTTTCTTTTTCATGCTGAAGTCTCCTTCTTCCATCAACCATAATCAGGGAGAAAAAGCCCCTTATAATTTGCCTTCATTATTATTTGTAAGGCCATGTACAAAACTTACACTTAAATTCACAACCTCAAATACTAACAGAAGTACGAATAAGAACACTTGCTGATTGAAAATAACTAGCTAGCCAGTAGATGCCAAATGTTGTCTCAAAATTAGCAATATATTCTGTCAATTAAAAAAAAAAAGAGAGAGAGAAAAGAAAAGAGAGAAAGAGAGAGAGAAAGAGAGAGAGAAAGAGAGAAAGAAAGAAAGAAAGAAAGAAAGAAAGAAAGAAAGAAAGAAAGAAAGAAAGAAAGAAAGAAAGAAAGAAAGAAAGAAAGAAAGAACAAAGAAAAATTGTTCCTTCTACACCAAGAAAGAACTGGAGTGAAATCTGGCTTACACAATTACCTACTTTCCTACTGCCTCCTATTTAAAATCTGAATATATATTAAAAACAAACAAACAAACAAAAAAGAGAGAGAGATTATTAAAGCTTCAATCTTCAACATGTCAGAAGCCCAGAAGCATCTGCTGAATGTAACTGGAAATTGACTGTGTGAGTGCACATTTGCAGATGATTGTAACCTCCCCATTTGATCCAGTCAATGCATCATGTTTGCTGTTATTCCACAGTATAACCACTGCATAGACTCCCTTAGATCAGGACAGTGCCTGTAATTTCAGTGAAGATGAGGTTCTGGCATATAACGTCCAGAAACTGGTTAAATTCACCAGAAATAATGTTGAGAATTCCACTTACAATTCTACATTCCCAGTCATTGCCTAGAGCTGTGCCCTTCAGCAAATGTGAACTTAGTTTGGCAAGGCCAAGAATACACTGGAGAAGGGGTATAGGATTCAAAATAATCTTGATTAATTGGAGAAATTGATTGTTATCAGAGAATGAAACGTAAAAGCTTAAAGTGAAGGAAGTACACTTAGACAGAAGTAAGCAGGTGCTCAGGGAACACCTGCCTATATAGGAACTCTTTAGGAAAAGGGAACAGATAATATAGTGGGTCACTATGAGTCAACAAGATCAGGCTGTTGCCAAGAACACATACCCCTGGGGCACTGTATAAGCCTTCAAGGTACACAGATTATTCCTTCCATTTCATTTGATAATGATATGTGTTCAACTAGATTACTTGATCCTAACTTGATGAGACACCACAGGAACAGTAGAGACAATCTGGGAAAAGCCAACAGTGAGAAAGAATGATCAGAGGGCTAGAAAACATGACATTCAAGGAAGAACTGAAATAACTAGCACTCCTTATCTTAAATGGAAGAAGGCCAAGAAAAAGAGAGAAACTCAGTAACAGTCTTCAAACAGTCTCTTTATTCCGAAACTTTAAATGTTAATGTGTTAAATTCAAATTCTGAATTACATTTTTCAGGAGTTAAAGTTAGACAGTATTTTCCAGACAAACTGCTGTACTACAGTGCACTACAAACTACTTAGAGAAGCTGCTGCTTTCCTGGGGTTAACAATAATTTTGCATGGTACTTTGATGCAAATGCTCAATCACATTCCAATCAAAATAGGAGGAAGCTACTATTTTACGTGGCTTCCTGTAGGATATATGTAACATTATCCCAGAGGAGAAGGCAGGTTATGAGATAAGTGAGCAGCGCTGCAAAACTATAATTATTTGGGAAACATTTCCAATAATTCTTTGGAAAGAACTGAGAGAATAAACTGATGAGGCATTCTCACGATTTAGTATTTCTACTATTGCTATTTCATCCTCTTTGTACATCTTAAATAGCGGAAGGGAAATGGAAACTTGCTTTACTAATATTAGGATTCTTCCTCTTGTAGAAGAGTACATACATACTTGCATTTGTGTAAAAGTGCTGGCTAATAAAGAAGCAGAATAATTTCCTCTGCCTTATCATATTATAGTCCCATTGGAAATACAGTACAGTCCTAGATTTGTTTTAGGAGCCAAAATGGACCAACCATTTTCCAGATGTAAGGGATGATAGAAAGACAGCCCACTTCTTAGCAATGCTAAATGCTGCTCCAATTCATCTAATGAGTAAGTCAGACAAATAAGTCAACTGTGGTGACATTTGAAACCTTATTTTCTTCTCTTTTAAAGGGGAATGTTATAGAAATAATTGAGTTTCTAATGAGTTCAAATAAATAAAGGATTCTTCAAGCATAAATATCAAATAAATACTTCTCTGATCACGTATTTGTTCTAGACATATTCTTACATCTGTTCATGAGTTAGCAGCATCTCTAATTAAAGTGCCTTGCAAATAAATAAATAAATAAATAAATAAATAAATAAATAAATCTTTCCCATCTTCTTATGTTACAGCATTTCCAAAACATACAAAAACTTCAACTTAAAAGGTCTTCTTTCAACCATTCCTGCTACAGAATGAGGCTCTGCAGGAAAAGCATTCTGGTTTTTATACAATGCTTTTAGGCCTCCTGCTTTGCTACAAGTAGCTTTTAAACTTGAACTGGCCATACTTACTTGTGTCATTATCACAAATACTTTTCAAGTTTACAGCTACATCAGTTTTGTCATCCAAACTTTGGAAACAAACTGGAAAGCTGGGTGTGAGCTAAAATGCATGGAGCTTTTTCACAGGAGTTTGGAAGCCAAAACTATGAAAGATTCTTTCCGCTTTTAACATTCACTTCTCTGTTATGCTTGGCCTTCACCCCCTCCTGTCACCTTAAAAATGAAAACAGCGTGTTCATTATTATTCATGGAAATCCATTGGATATGGAGAAAGTACCAATTTTTTCCCCCAACATCTTTATTTTTATGATTTATTTTGGGAGAGACTACACAATTCTTCGCTTGGGTAGCAGAATTTGAACTGATGTTTTACCACTGAATTCACAGGAAGACAATCACCTGCACTGGCTTCACTGATTCATATCTGTAGGATGGCCAATTGAGTGGCTGTCAGCCCGGAGCAAAGTGCACTGTGGCCCTGCCCAACTACCCCTCCTTTGGTTCAAAGTCAAATGCACATTCTCCCATTCTGGGCAGCTGTCCACAGTCCGAGAAGCTTTGCCCAGGGTCCCAGTACCCTGTGGCATGAGCAGGGATGCTGTACTCTTGCTTCTCAGCAAGCTTGGACTTTAATACTGCTGCTGGAACTAGGTGACCTTTAAGGCCCCTTCCAACCCAGCCCATTCATTATCATTATTAAGCCTAGACTTTAGCACTGTTGTTTACAGAGCTCAGTACAATGCTTATTTATTCTTGACCGGTGTTTACTGAATGTTACTACAGTATAAATGCTTATTCTTGTTAGCTGTATGCATAATTATAAGAAATGAGATGGTATGTATTGCAGCTGACATAATTTCATTGACCATTATCTTGTTATTCTCCAATGAGACAGAGAGAAAATCCTATTGTACTTTAAATAACAGAAATGAAATTATATATTTCCATTCATCTCTTTCTCTCTCTTTACACAAGAGACATTTCCATCTGTTTGGCCAGTTCTGGATTTCCCATTGAAATCAACTGTGATAATTCTGCAATAGCTTTTGTGGATGGGATGTGCAGGACTGTGATCAATACTCTATATGAAATGTGTAGGACTGTGATCAATTTCCCATATGAGACTATTCAAGGAAATGCTTCCTGATATTTGATAACTGCATATTTTACATTTCTCTTGTGTTCCTTAAGCATTCCAACATAAGGTTGTTCTCTGAAAGCTTTGCCCAGTTTAGACAAAAAATTATCGCCATGACTAGTGTATCCTCAAACCCCTTTTCCGAATGAAACAGTTAAAGTTGAAATCTATGAGTTGCATGCCATGTTTATTTTCTTCTACAGATCATACTTTTCAGGTTTTGATGCTAAACACCAACCTCCTTTATTGCCATGTTGTCTTCTTCTGTAGTTTACTGCATTGTCAATTTCCCTGTTGATAGAATCCTCTTCTCCTTGAATAGTGGCTTGACTTTTGCAACATGCCTTAACCAGTTCATACTTTATCTTCACATTTTGCTCTGGGGTCCACCCTGTGCACTTCTGAGATTTGATTTTTGTTGAATTATAAGGAGTTATGTTGATGTAAACCTTCCCTTTCAGTATGCCTCATATTACACAAGTTCTTACAGCCAGAAGACAGATGTTACACAAAGACAAAGAAGAAAAAAAATTCCCCCCGAGCTCACAGACAGGCTCTCAAACGCTTTGCTGTGAAGTCCCTGCTGCAGCCTCTGCTCACACTGCAGAATCCCACTTCTGCCAGGAGCTGGAGGCAAGGCTCTAGAAGCACTGCAGAGTATTGCAGAGGTGTGTGGGGCTGCACGCTCCATCTGAAGAGCGTAACACTGTATTCGCTGAGAGGCTTTAAGGGGAGCTGACAAACGATCTTTCTCAGATTCTCTCTTATTATATAGAATACACAATGATTCTCTCTCATTATACCAGAGAATCATTGTAAAGACCCTATAGAGCCCTTTCCACAGAAACATGATGGTATTTGTTTCTGATGTCTTACCTACAGAGACACTCTATGTACATCTATGTACATCTTCCTGTGACACAGGAAACAATATATGTGCATTCTGTTTTGTGTAGTCTTTTATGAATGCAGCTGGTAATTTATTATGTGTGCACATGTATAGTGTAGAGTGTAACAAGACATAAAAGCGATGCTTGGCATTAACCCAGATTTTTAATGCTGCTTTCTAACAGTGCAGGAAAAAAGCAGCCGCGAGCCTGAAGCATCTTCAAAGCTGGGCTGTTCTCATTCATGGTCTCAAGCTGGTTTAAAAGCCTCACTGTAGGCTTTTTGGATGAAAGACCGAAAAGCCAGGGCTTTCCTACTCTATTCAGGCTGACACCCAACCGTGAAACACTCCGAGATGACTTCTATTTTCCCACTTTTTCAAGCAGGGTTAAGCAGGCCACGTCTTGAAAGAATAACTGAAATGAGGGGGGGAGGAGGGGGTCCCTTTGGCAGACGCACGGAGAACAACTTACTTTTTCATCGCTCTGCGCTTCCCCCTGCCCCGCGAGGACCGCCTGGGCCAGCCGTCCCCGCAGCAGTCCCGGCACACATAAACGCCTCCTTCTCCCACTCCAGCGCCGGGCATCGCCAGCCCGAGGCCGGGGGCTACCGCCGGTGCACCGCGTCCGCGCCGAGCGGTGCCGGGCGGGGCGGGGGCGCGGCAGCCCCCCGGGGCGCTGCGGGAGGTGGAGCCGGCTGCCTGCCGCGGCCGGGGATGCGCTGAGGTGCGGCGGCGGGGCCGGGGCCGGGGCCGGACGCGGGCTTCCTGCCGCCCGAGCCGGGCGAGCACCTGGGAGCCGGCCCCGGCAGGCCGGGAGCCCCGGCGGCGGGGGAAGAAAGGAAGGGAGGGAGGGGGGGAGCCCCGCGGCCCCGGCCCCGCTCACGGGGGAAGCGACGGCGGCGGCGGCGGACGGGAGAGGACGCAGAGCGGCGGCGGAGCGGAGCATGGAGCGCAGCTGCCACCCCTCGCCTGAGCAGGAAGCGGTGGAAGCGTGGCTGGACGATCACTGCGACTTCGCCCGCTCCTACTTTGTCAGGAAAGCCACAAGGTAAGACTGGGAGAGGGACGGATCCTTCCCTGCCGGCAAAATGTCGCTGTTGGGTTTCCCTTCGCTGCCTCCGAAGAAAATGAAAAACTGTTCCCCCACCCCCACCCTCGAAGGAGTCCAGGCTGAAGCCGGGCAGGAGCGGCTCCGTCTCGCTGCCACCGCCGTTCCCGGGCGGGCGCTGCCCGGCTCCGGCTGCGGCTCCTCCCGCTCTCCCGGCTGCGTGCGGCCGTGCGGGGCTGCCCCTCCTGCACGAGGAGCTGTCCCGGCGCCGGGCTCTGCCCGCAGCCCCGCTTTACTCGCGCTGTTCCAAAACGCGTTCGTTCAACTTCTCGAGAGCAGCGGGCACTACACTTCTTTCTCCACGCTCCGCGAATCGGATTGAAATACGCTGGAGCCTTCTCCGCCGCGAGGGGGGAGGCTGTGCCATTACTCGGTCCTCACTTTTCTGACGTCCCGAGGGAGAGCGCAGGGCTAAGCCGAGAGCCGCGGGCGGCGGGGCGAGCAGCCGCCCTTGCCGCGGGCAGACACCCGGCGCTCCTGCGGCCGGTTCTCAGCCCCGCAGCGCCCAGCCCGGCCGGGCCGGGGCGGCCGGCGGAGCGGGGGAGGGAGCGGCGCCGCACGGCCCGGCAGGGGGCAGCGCGGAGCGGGGCTGCGGCGCGGGGCGGGCGGAGCGGCACTGCCCCGCGGCTGAGCGCTCGCGGTGGTTGCTCTGCCCTGCTCTGCTCTGCCCTGCCCTGCCCTTCTTATTTTTATTGGTTTTTACTTTATTTTTTTGCGAAGAGCTAATGTAAAGACCCGAAGAGCTCGCCCAGGCTTTTTCCCCCTGGCTTGACATGCTGCCTTTTGGAGATAAGACGAGGTATTTGCGTACCGTTGTCACACTTCGGCACTGGGACTCCAAGTTGAAACTCAGTAAATTCGGCTATTTTTAGAAGTGGAGTCAGGTTTCCATTTTGAATATTTTCCGATAAACAAAGCAGTGGGGATGCAGAGCACAGGCGATCTGCAGCTCCCACGGTCCATCCCATTGGAGAGCTCGGGTCAGTAAGTCCTGCGCTCTGTGCCTCGGACACGCCATCTCCGCGGGCTCACTTCTCTCGTCTCCTCTCCTGTTCCTGAGCCGCTTTGCACCATCTGCTCACCGCTGCCGATTTGCTTCTTTCCCAAGTCACTTAGCGGGGATGGATGCGTTCTGAGGGAGGCTTTGCTGCCGCTCCTCTCTGCATGGGATGGGGCGGTAAGAAGAGAAATCCCCATTAATAATTGACTCACAGCAAGCTAGAAAGCTTCAGGGGTCGCCTGGTTTTTAGTGACCATCTGTCACACAGTCCCCTTTCTTCTGCTGCTTCTTCCTTAGGTTCATTTGACAAAAAAAAAAAAAGACAAAATTGCCTTTGAAAAGGTCTTTAAAGTATTGAATTTTTTAAAATAGGCTGTGCTTAGCTGTAACCAATGGACATAGTTAACTTTACTGCTCTGCTGAACACTAGTGCATGGTATGGAAACGAAGGGCAGCTTGTTTGCCCAGGAAATAGGAGGTTAGCAGCTTTGAGAAGTAGCATTTTATTAGCTCAGCCTGTCACACTTCCTTTGGAAACTGGAAGTAGTATTGAACAAATAAGAATGTTAATTAATAGTAACCGCTGTGTCAGATTTGTTTTCCCCACGGAGAGGTTTGGTTAGTCTTTTCGGTGTTCTTTTTCTGCTGAAGTACAGCTTTGTGTTTGTGTGAGTCTGAGACAGGCAGTAGTTCGCAAAATACAACTCAGGCATGTCTTCATGACAGCGATGCCCCTGCATTTAGAGAAGCTTTGCAGAAAAGCTGTTGACTTGGAGTTCTTGCTTGGCAATAATTCTGTGATGTTTTACAGTCGTGGAAACGTTGTTTTAGTTTCAAAACTATCCTCTCTGTTGCTTTGCGTGGAATGCTTTGGTTTGCGTTTTGTCTTTTACTTACTGCCTAAATAGCAAGCTATAAATATTTCATGAGGAATTCCTCTTTCGTAAAACAGCTTGTATTTGATGAGACAAGTTACGAGTTACCAGACTGCATGGTGGTCCAGATTTCATTAGCTGACCTGATATCCCGTAAATCTGAGCAGTCCGAAGGAATTGATTTCTTTTGATAAAAAAAGTTTAATGTTCTACATTGTTATGATGTGTTAGAGCTTGAAAAGACACTCTAACATTTACTGTTACGCTTTGTGTCAGTTGAATCTTTGTACAACAGCAATACAGGAACAGACTGTGCTGTGAGTGCTCTTGTTTCTTAGCATTTAACTTATTCTGTCAAGACAAAAGATGTTCTTTGAGCCCACTTTAACTGTTTTCTAATTGTAATTTACTTATCATTTTTTTTCCTTCATAATATGCAAAAGTCCTCACAGGTCCTGAAAGCAGTAGCCCCAGATGTAATTTAACTTGCTGTCTTACAGAGCACAAAGGCATATTCTACTTCGCAGTGCTAGGCATGGTTGCTACTGGCCAAAGTGTCTTTATCTGTTTTTCAAGTATTTGTGCACAGATCACCAGCACAATCATTTATTATTACAAAGCCCTTCCTATTGACGATGATCGGCTTTGAGTCAGAAAACCTAATTTTGTTTTATGCAAGTTATCAAATAATATATGTATACTTATATAATGAATACATTTCTGTGGAGCTTTGTTAACTACTACCAAAATAGTTTATAGAGGCATAATCACTACTTAAAAAATAAATACTTCGAGTGGTCTTGTGCCGCAGATTTTATTTTTGAAGTATGGGAGTTGGGTAAGCCAATATATTAATGGAACGAGAGATAACTATTCCATTTGCATAGGTCAGCCTGATACTAGTTTTTGTCATTTAAATTACGCATTGTTCTAGCTGTTCTTCTGGCACTTGAAAACAAAGAATTTGCTGTTATTCAGAGTATTATTTTATTGATTTGTATTAACTATTGTTTTTAATATGGGTGTGACGATTGGAAGAATCATGAGAGAAGGGAGAAGGGCTATCTGTTCAACAAATTTGCACCAGCTTTTGTCCTCACCCTTAAAATACATCCTAGAATATAATTATATACAAAGGTTTTACACCTTGTATTTTGATCCTGAAGAGCGTCAAGGTAGACAGAGTCTGAGGCCGGCCTCTTTACTGCCTTCCTCCAATCTCTGATGGCTGAGTGCACTGACAGATTCTGTTCTACAGATGTGGTGATTGACTTCCACCTGTGCAGCACAAAGTTGCAATCTCACAAACGTGCAGTACAGATTTGTAGCTTCACGTTTATCCCTGCTTCCAGTATGTGAACAAAGTCTGATCCCACGAGTAGGAAGCTACAGGATCACCCATTTATTACTTTATTTTGCACCAGGGAGATGAGTGATATACAGTGATGATAGAAATAGCTAGTATCCATGAGGTGTTACAGTATGATCAAAGTGCAGATCAGCAAAGGGGAAGTATGTCATCAGCACTCTCAGGGAAGTTTAATCAGAGATGGATTTAGTTCACTTAGTGATTCAGTCTTCTGTGTGGCAAATGGAGAGTGTCTTACTGCACACTTAGGGGCTCAAGACTTCCTAAATGCCTGAGTGCTGCTACATTTAAGCAATTTATTTCATTCCTTCTTTTTTGCTATATTTTCCTTTCAAAGGGTTAGAATTGCATAGCATATTTTAACTTCCTAGAAAGCAGAAAAGTTTTCAAGTAAAACTTCTTTTAGTCTGTCTTGTGTTTATCCCTACTTTGTTTAAGGCTCTTCGTAGCTCTCAGAAGCTATTAAGTATAATTAGATGCTATTGTAACAAAACTGTATGGCTTTTATTGCTGAATCCATTACCCTTTTCATCTTCCTAAAGATTTATCATTTTATGTTTCATTAAAAATGATCCATGCATCGTTGTGCTCAAACTTGGTATGTATTCCATCTCTATATGGAATACTTCTGCATTTCTGACTTACGATTGTCCCTAGTCTTACAAATACAGGAGTGATTCTCTTTCAGTTCTTTTAGCAGTCACACACTGTGGACTGCCAGAACAACCAGAGTATAAATTATTCCCTTGGTTGTAGGCATTGTTCCAGGCAGTTTTGTCTGGTTTCCTAAATGTATGGTACAACGGATATAAATTATAAAACCAAGTATGTCTTTCACTGGAAATAGGTTATTTTGTTATAAATACCTCTTGGCTTATTAAGCACGGTTAGGAAATATTTACAAGTGAATTAAGGTGGGGTTGTTTTTTTGGAAAATAAATGCCCTGAACAGCGTGGCACTTCCAGAAGTGGTATTTACTGGGAACCCGTACTTGGCTGTAATTCAGAGATTGCACAATTGGAATATACCAATTACACTTATTATTTTGAACGTAAGTGCAGTTTTCTTTTTTTTCTTCATGATAGTTGGTGGATCATCAGTTTGTGGTGTGCTGCCTGGTATACTTAGGACGTTTGCCTTCTAATCTCTGTGTCTAGATGGCGTCTCAGAAATGTTTTTCCTCTTGAGCAGGCTATCGGATGCTTAATCTCACAAAGATTATCTGTCATTAATTTAGTAATGTTTTTTCTATTTTTTTATTGAAAATAATTGAATTTTTAGAGCAACTGTATGAAAATTCAGATTATCAGAGATAGAGCTATATAAAATCTTCTGCACTGAAACGTGTTTTGGCCTATAGCTTTTCTTGGGAAAATGCACTGACATATGAGAAAATACTAATGCTAAGAACATACAGGTATGAGCCATACTTATGCCTATTGTGGCTGTGGTTTTTAAACTTCTCTGGTTGAAGAACCCCTTATAATTTTCCCATGCAGGCATAGAATCCTATACAAATTGTTCAAATACGCTGAAAGTGGCCTTGCTTTTCTAAGTTATTTGATCTGAAGCATTTACGAGAGGGCTGCAGACCCACTGATTCTGTGGACCATGGCTTGAAAGCCACAGGAAACAGAGGTGTTAATACAGGGATCAGAATACTTTCTCGCACTTACTTTTATTAGATGTTTACAGAGCTTTTCTGAGAAAGATGTGCAGAAAAAAATTCATTTCTATAAAATCTTGGAAAGCTTTCTTCTAAGTTTAATGATCTCCATAGTTGTCTCAGTTGTAAATAGTTTCCAAATCCTTTTGCCTTTCTTGATAACTGCAAGTATTAAGATCATCCCAAAATATTTTAACCTCCTGACTCAAAAAGCATTCAGGAAGGTAGGGAATGTTATCCACATTAATGAAGTTGTAAATATAATTAAGTATTTTTGGCATTTATTCTTAGAAGTAAAGTTATGTCTGTGCCTGAGTATTTTGGAAACAATTTCTAAAGCAGCAAATACTGTAGACTGAAGAAAACATAATTTGAGAAACAGTTAGAAATCACTTACTAGCAGTTTATATATTTAATCCCTCAAAAGCTATCATCTCAACTCCCACATAGAATTTTTGGCATGAAGATAAACTAATCATCAGATATCACGGAGCATCTCCAAGGAGAATATGCTCTTACTGTTTGCCCTAAGTGAAAAAGAAATGAACAGGCAAGCACAACACATTAATTAAAATACAATTGGCAAACCTTAGAGGCCAGGTAGAAAATAAAATGTGGTTAACTACTTTTAGTTAACATCTTTCTGTCTTCTTTTGCTTTGGGGCAACTTACAGTGTTCGTGATAACACCAGTAGGCATTTGAAACTCATTTCCATTCTTACTGCTGTTAATAGGATGAATTTAGAAAACAGGGTCTAAATTTATGGCAACTGTGAAGAAACGCTGAGTTGAGGTATACACTGCCTTTCTGGGAGACAAGGTAGTTAAACACTTTTATCCATAGAGTACAGAAAATGTGCTAGCTAACAAATGTAAGTATTGAAATAATGGCACAGCACCTACGATGTCATCAAATCCAATAAAGTACATTTAAGTATTAAAGACTATGTTTTTGCTTCTTTGAATGCTAATTTAAAAATGAATTGTGTGGGAATATGTGATTCAGATTCGAAATAAAAACAAAGGCAGTTTAGACAATACATTCTAGACTTGAATTAATATGCTACAACTTACTTTCATGTTCAGAAGAGGAAATATTTTGCTTTTGTTATGAGTAAATATAATTGATAAAATCACAGAATACAAGTCTTTCTCTGGCAAAGAAACACAGGTAAATTTATATGGAATGATTCTTTACTTAAATGATTTACTTAAAAAGAAAAAAAAAAAAAAAGCATTAAATACAAAAGGAGCTATTTACAAAGTGCCAGAAAAGAAACCCTGCTCAAATGGCCCTTGTGAATTACTCAATGGTTGTAATTTCACATTAGGTCTGGCACTGAAAATATAGCCACTAAATATATTTGCTTAGTGAAATATATATATTTTCCCATTTATTTGTACTTTATGGTGAACTTGCCCTGAACAGAGGGCCAGCCCAAAGCCTGTGCTCCACTTAAGTCTTACTTAACCCCTATTTTGGGACTTTAAGTGGAAGTGAAGTGGTGGAGACTTTGGAAAGTCTCTGGGCAGGTGTGAACTGAACTTTCCGTCATTCACCAAAGCCATTGCTATTGTGCTATTGCTTTTCACAGCTAAATAACTGGCTCCATAGTTGCTTTTAAGATTTTTGAGCCTGGAATGATAAGTAATCATTTGGAGGAGAAATTAAGGGTCACGTTTTAGATTTTGACCTTCAGCCTCTGAAGATTTTCTCTGACTTTATACTGTGAATAGGAAATCCCTACACAAAACAGCTATTCTTGTGAAAAAACAAGCTTGTAGTCTTTTACAAATACTTGAAAATATGTAAGAATTGCCTATTAACGAGTTTCCCATTTCTAATACTTATGCTCAAAGTAATAAATGAACCTATGCCTCCTGTTTTAAAAATATCAGGAGCATCACACAAGATTTATATTGTTTCATAGTTCCACAAAGTGGTTATTTCACTCTTTCACGAGTGTGGTTTGAATAATGAATCAGAGTTCTTCATTTAGATCTGTGTTCAAACTGAAATCACTTGGACAACTTACATGTTAAACATTAAGTCTATCTATTTGAACAAGTTGTGCCAAAAAAATTGACACTGACTTCAAGTTATACTTTTTCTTCAAAAACTGTTTGGCTACCACTGTTAGAAACAGCATCTTTAGTAACCACAACTGGAAAAGATTTGAGGAAAAAGAATTATCATTCTTCAATTTACATTTTAGTAAATGTGAAAACACTTTTTCTCACAGTCATTTGTAATGCCTCCATCTAATGAGGCCTTGCACAGTTTATTTAAGTCTTTCCATAGCTAGAAAGGAGACAAAAACAGATCAAACATGATGGTGAGATAAGATGTACTGGAAAGAAGATGGGTAGGCAAGTTTAATTCAAGTGACTTGTAACATTCAAACTTATTTTTTAATGTTGAATAGATTTCAAGTTGTTAACCCTTTAAATGATTTCTGTGTCTAAATTACATCAAGACACAGGAAAGAAGTTTGAAGACATCAACATTTGCAGGATTGGACCCAAGGAATTCAGATACCTAAAAGCTGGCATTTTGTGGCAGCTACTCTGAAAGTAATGTGTCCTATTTTATGATGTTAGCCTATGACATCAGAGGTGGATGTTGGTGGTATGGCAGTAGAGGCTGAATCTTCCCACCAATGTTCTGTAAAATTTTATTGCCATGTGCCAGATAGCAGCGGATGAGCAATCTGACAAAGTAGCATCTGACATGGAAGGGCATATAAAGCAAAGGTTTGGAACTGTATTGTTCTGTGTGGAAAAAAAATAGCACCCATTGATGTTCATCGCTGCTTGCTGAACATTTACGGAGATGAAACAGTGCATGTGACCACAGTGAGATGGTAGGTGGTGCATTTCAGCAGTGGCTGCTTTGACATGAAAGACATGCCACGTTCCAGATGCCCATGCAGATTTTTAAAAATGTAGCATGCAGGCCCTTGTTCATCAATTGCAAAAATGCACAGCTGACGGTGGTGACTGTGCTGAAAGGTAGTGTTGTGTAGCTGAGAATTTGCTCTAACAAGTAGTTTTATTGTCTTCTTTGTATTTATAATTTCCATGGAAATAAATAGGAGACATTACTTTCGGAATGAACTATGAATAGCAGGCAAGTTTGAATTCAATTCCTCTCCTGAAGAAGTGTTGAGGTTTAACCTGGCAGGTGATTCAGCACCACACAGTTGTTTGCTCAATTCCCCCTTTCCCACTGGGATGGAGGAGAAAAATAAAAGTAGAAATCATGGGTTGAAATAAAACTATTTTCTAAGATAGATAGAAGAAAAAAGATAATAGTTATGACAAATATATATATATACATATGTATGTATATGTGTGTGTGTGTGTATACATATTATATGTATATGTTTACAAATGCATATAACAAGTGATGCACAAGCAATTGCTACCCACAAGCAGTGGAAGCATGTCAGAGAGCTGAACACCCCTTTCCAAACTTTCCTTCTGCATGATGTCATATGGTATGGAATATTCCTTTGGTCAGTTTATACAAGCTCTCCTGATTCTGTCACCCCCCAGCTCCTTGGTCTGCCTGTCATTGGTAGGACAGTAGGAGAAACAGAAAACTGAAATGGCCTTGGCTCTGTACAGCACTGCTCAGCAACAACTAGTAACATCAGTGTATCGTCAACATTGTTTTCTCCTAAAACCAAAACATAGTATCATAGCAGACACTGTGAAGACGGACAACTCTGTCTCAGCTGAAGGGAAGACAGGCCGGTTATTGGTAACTTCTGGTTTGAATAAAATATTGGCAAAACATTCTACACACCTGCTGAAAATGCACATGTGGTATATATGAAAGATTTATGAGCAACAGAGAAAATTTGTTTTTGCACTAAAATCCTCTCAGCACTTACTCCTTTTATGGCACAGTAATTATTGCACATTTTTGTGCAAGTTGGGTAGGATGCAGTAGACAATTATAGTTGATTCTCAGTATTTTGTGCTGTTTTTCCTCTTTTTCTCCAAACACACTTAATGCTTACTCAGTGGTCACATCTGTATGGTCTTAAATATGTAGCATGGTTACATATGTGCAAGGCAATTATAATCAGGCTGTTACTCTAAGTACCTTCACCAGGTGCTTTTAGTTGTTGTTGTTTGTTGCTAGTGTTTTGGGAATTATGCTGTGTATTCTGAAAATAATCAGTGATGCAAAGAAGGGTACAGGAAATTACTTAATATTCCTAGACTGTGAGTAGAATATTAATTAGATCAGCATGGTTTGATTGATAAGGTACAAAAAATAAAATAAGCTGAGGCTCTTTTCAGATCTAACCATGTTCCCTTCTGCATGACCAACCTGCCTCTGTTTTCTCAACTGCTCTTTCATTTTTCTTTTCCTTTCCCCCCCCCCCCTTTTTTTTTTTTTGTTGTTTATTCATCATAAAAATCTCTTCCTTTGCTGATAGTTCTACTTTCTGTACAATTTAACACACCACTAAAATCAGTATCTGCTTCTGTTTAATGTTCTGTAACTTCTAAGCTTACTTTCACCATGGTCCTTACTGTCAGCTCTTAACAGTACCAATGCTAGCTGATGGCTGCTCGTGTGAATAGAATAGCCAAGAGTTTTCATTTCTTCACATTGTCCTTTCCAAATAACATCTGGTCATACATAGCATTGGTTACTAATTTCCACTTCAGTCATCTCACTTGTGGTTCAGTATGCATCTTGTATTGGATCTCTTGTGCTGTTTGCTGAGAAAATAGTTATTTGTGGAAATCTCATCGGGCGTTGTTAAATAGGATAGATAGTCCACATTTCTCAAGACTTCATCTCATATATTCCACATACAGCTAGAATACATTGGTTAGCATGAAATTCTGTTATTCCACCCATAACTGTGTGTAAAAGGAGCTAAATAGTTTCCTTGTTAGAAGTATTCGGTAAAAGGTCAGCAAACACTGTTCTTATTCCAGCTGAATCTGAACAGCTTTCTTGTTGCCCAAACTAAAATGCCTAAATGGTTTGAAGTTCAAAACCATGCTTTAAAAAGTATAGATTTTGTTGTTGCTGTTAACCTACGGAGCTCTTCGAGAACTGCACACTGTGTTGGCAATCTATTGGACCATCATCTAAGAGACATTAAGGGGTAGAGGAATATGTTACTCATAATTATGCAGCTCCACATACAGTTCTGTTCAATGTCAAAGCACTTTATAAGTACTGCAGATGGCTAACAAGTACCCAGTCCTTATTAAAGAAATGCAATTACTTTCACTGGAAAGGTTTTACAGTTATGTTCCACATCCCTCAATAACCTCCAGAAGACAGAGAAACATTAGACTGCTTGCTTTACAGAGCAAAAAGCCAAAAAAGTGAAACCTAAATTATTTCATGTCCACAGTTTGAGAATTCAGAATGTACTGGTTTTACTTATTTTTCTTACTACATTATTAAAGCCAGAGGACATCGTTACACAGCACTCAAAAATAAATGAAAGGGCAGGCTTCAAGATAGACCAAAATTCTGCTTTTGCTTTTCTATACGGGGTACCTGAATCTTTCTCTGCCTGTGTCTTATATTAACACATGCACTGTTGTAAATTCAATGTAAAACAGAACTAAGCAAAATGACAGCATTTCATATTCTACTTTTCTCATGTGTAATTATAAGTAGATAATCAGATTCCATTAAAAAATGCTGTTACTCAGTACATCAGTACAGATTCATGCTTATCCATTAACAAAACACACAGACAAAATACACAGCTTCCTGCATCTAATCACTGCCTAGTTCAAGAAAGCTCTCTCCATCTCATATTTATTACAGTCAAATATAAATCTTATTTTACATCAGTGCCAGTCCTCATTGTTCAAAAATCAAGTCAGCACACACAAACATGAAACTTGCTCAACTTACAAGACTTCTTTTCAAACTATTATTCTCTACTTATCTTCCTGTGTTTGAGGCTTTAAATGCACTCAGCTCACATTTTCTCATTTTTACTTGAAGCCTTAGTACTAGGTGCTAAATTTCATTTAGAGAAAGCTAAAATTTTGAAGCAATTGCTTCTTTTGAGGAGATTAATACTAAAAAATAACCAAACCAACCAACCAACCAAACAAACAAACAATCAGAAAACAAACCAACCCCAAAATATCATAGCATGTATGATAGAAAGTCATCAGTGCTTATATTAGAAGTAATGGGTTTACTTACACATTTTTTTTCCATTTTAAGTTTTTACTTTTCTTAAGGATATTTTTAGTCATTGTCATCACTAATTTTTATTCTGCTTTTTCTTTCAATTTAAAACTGAAGATTTTAAATGAATGTTATAAAATAAATGAATGTTATAAATGTTGTTTTGATTCTCATTAAGATAGCTGTTGCAAATGTGATATTGCCCTGTGTATATTACGCATTTTAGCAATAAATGGTCACAACTCCCACATTTACTATTTATGCTGTGTAAGTACTATAAAGTAATCTTGTTTAAATCAAAGTCTTATTAATACATCAAAAGTTGCTTATGAATCTTCATTGAAAAAACTATTTGGATGAGATGATTTCACGAAAAGCATGGATTACCACTGTAATTAAAAAAGATTGTCAGTAGTTTTTATTAATATACTTAAAAATCTGAGTTTACATCCTTTAATAATAAGTAACTAAGCAATGAACCAAAACTCACTCAGAATAACAACGGAATTTCATTGTGTTCATTGGCATAATGTTTCCAATAATTGGTTTAGCTTTAGATTGCTGGCAAAATTCTAATAGCTGTTGACTGAGGTGTATTACTGCTATAGCAAGCACTTTTTCAGGAGCTTCATGGAAAATGGAAAAACTAGGAGTGAAATCCTAGCTCTCTGGAACTCAGAGGCAAATCTCCCACTGCCTTAATGCAGTCCAATATTTCATGTAGTGGCTTTGGACAAAGACCCTTACATCTAGAGAGTTGGGATCTGGACTAGATGACCTTTCAAGGTACCTTCCAACTCAAACAGTTCCATAATTCTATGAAACTCAATGCTCTCATCTTCAGAAAATTCACAAATGTCTTATGTGACCGCAGCGGACATTCAACTTTTAAGATCATTGGGGCTATGAATGATATTAACCATCTGTTAAGGTTTTGCATCATCAGGACAACATACATAAATGCATAAAATAAAGAATAATCTATCATGTATTTATTTGGTCTTGATTAGTGTGAATAGGAGAAGAATTTAGTTTTACACTGCTATTTTAAATGAGATCTGCCTCAACTAAACAGAGCTTTGGTGGAGAGGAAAGAATTACCAGGCAGTCCACACAGAAGTGGAATGGGTGAGGTGACATCATGACTTTCTTTTGCCAGGTGCTCTTTTTACAGTCACCCAACTTCCAAAGTCATTTTAATTTTTCATACTATGTTTGGCTGCAGTTGAGGCCTACGAATTGCATGCAATTGCAAAATCTGAGAAATTCTTTCAAACCTACTCAATGTAAGACAGATAAGTTTCCTATTGTGGATTGTGTGCTAATAAATATAGTATTGGTGGATTTTAGATTTCAATCAGTTATATTTCTCTGAATTAGCAATTAACAACTGACAGTGCTGCATTCTACAACTCAGATTAATAAAAAAAAGGCCATGTGCTACGCTCCACGTATTTAACATGCCCTGATGCCTGTAACCGATCAGGCTGACTAACCTGATTCATTTCCATGGTTTCATTCAGCTTCACTCTTGAAAATCCTGTGGTCTGCTGAGCAAATAAAAAATATCCCAAATTTAAAACATGACCGCCATGAAAGGTTTCCAAGAGATCAGACTTTTTTAATAAGATATTTGCTGTTCGTAGGGCCAAACATTATGTAATTCAGAAAAAAATACTTCTACTGAGAGCAGATCATGTGCTGTGAGGAAGCCTTGTTACAGAGAAAATGAATGAATGGATTAATTAATTAATTAGACTTTAAAAGCCCTGTACTTAAATAAATAAATAAAATGTGGACAAGAAAATATTAGAGGAAATATTACACTGATAAGAAAATGTATACTATGTTATTGATAATATATGTGCTTACAGATAATTCAAGGTAGAAAAGGAGAATTAATGTTATAAATAATTCAATTTATAGATTTTTCAATTCCATTTATAAATAAGTGAAATTATGAATTTCAAGCACAACATTAGTGTAAACTTTTTATCTTCTATATTCTGAAACCCCCATAATAAGCAGTTTCCATCTGCCTATTCAGGTATTTCCTTTAATCAGAAACAGTTTTCTTTTTATGTTCATTCATGTTTACTGTATGAAAAGGTTTAAAGTTATCCTTTTTTCAGTGTCCTCTTCAAAACATCTTAGTTCCTAAAGATTTTTAACTTACATTCTTCACTATATTTTATTTTTGTTTTACAGAGAAATGGTTAATGCATGGTTTGCTGAGAGAGTTCATACCATCCCTGTCTGCAAAGAGGGGACCAAATCTCAGAGTGAATCCTGTGCTTGTCACCAGCCTGCCTGCCCTGAGACCACCAACTCTGGAACACCAGCAAGGAAAATCTCTGCTTCAGAATTTGACAGACCCTTAAGGCCGATTTTTGTCAAGGACTCTGTAGGAGCAGTAAGCTTCCTCTCTGGCTCTGAAAAGAAGGAACAGATGCCTCTGCAATCTCCAAGGACTGGGACCAGTGCAGGGGATCGTTGCTCAAGGCTTTTAGAACTTGTGAGAGACATTTCTAGTCATTTGGATGTCACAGCACTTTGCCATAAAATTTTCCTACATATCCACGAGCTTATAGCTGCTGATCGCTATTCCCTGTTCCTGGTCTGTGAGGATAGCTCTAATGAGAAGTTTCTTGTAAGCAGGCTGTTTGATGTGGCTGAAGGTTCCACCCTAGAAGAAGCTTCAAATAACTGCATTCGCCTGGAGTGGAACAAGGGCATTGTGGGTCACGTAGCTGCTATAGGCCAGCCTCTGAACATCAAGAATGCATATGAGGTAAACCAAGAAATCCTCTCATGAGCTATTGCTGAACCTAGAAAAAGACGTATCATCTGCTTGTGTAATATTGTCATTTTAGTGCATGTATTTGAAGCTACACTAACATACACCAGTCAAGATAGAAAGCAGACAGTAAATTTCAAATTATAATACATGTATTACATATATGCACAGACAGAGAAACTTGGAGCTATGACTACTGCAACTGGAATGATAACTTCAAAGTAAATTATTTAACTGTCATTAGCAGTCAGATTTTCAGCCTTAACCATTTATGTGCACATAAATATTTTCATTTCTAGCGTTCAACAAGTAAATGTTTAGGTTTTTGCACCAAAATGAATGAAAACATGAATGTATGCAAAACTACAGTCCTACAACAGAAAATAGATTTCAGGATTTGATTGTATCTGAGGCAGAAAGATCAGGAGCAAAATGAACAAGACCAGGATGAGGGTTTGAACTACACAGCAGTCTTCCAAACAAAATAAGAATGTAATTTGCCTAACTTAATACAAGGCTAGATGAAAAAAAAGGAAGGGAATCCAGCACTAGGAGAAGACTTTTCTTGCACCTCATCTTAACATCACTTATTTCCAGAGTCTTTAGATATGTTTATTTTGTGCTTTGAATTTAGGGGTGATGGAAATTTAATAAATTAATTGATTGATTAATAGGAATATACATAGATCAAAGTTAATACTTCTGATTGGTCATGTCTTGGTTACTCTTTGCATGGTTACAGAATTAGGTACCATTACCAAACAATATTTTTCAGAAGCTACAAGGAGTGCAGAATGATTGCATATGTTTTCATTTTCAACAAACTCAAGAAGTGACTGAACATTTGTTAATTACATTATTTCAGTGGGACTTCACCTATCCTCCTATTTTAAAAGTTTCTCCTTGAACTGGGTCATCATGCTTAATTTGAAATACATTACTAGAGAAAAGACAGCAGTCTTTAGAATTCTAGACAGTGAGGTTTAAAAAAATCAAGGCTTTATTACAAATTTCAGCTGAAAAAAAAAAAAGATGCAACAGAGTAAAGCAAAAAGACTAATCATGAAACTTTGTTTTTCTGTGGCTACATGTCTTTCTGTATATTTCTGTCATTCCCTCTTGATGATAGAAGCTGTGCTGGAGATACATCATGCATAGATTAATCATAAAGATGGTCTAGGCTAAGGAAAGGCTTCTCCTGAGAGTTTTTTTTTTTTTGCTGGCAGTTGTATTTATCCACAGGTACTAATGTACCATGCAATTCGTTGTTTTTTTTTTTTTTTTGAATGCACTATTAGTAACAACTTTGTATGATTATTAGGTAGTAATGGAACTTCTGCTATCCTATAGAACAGTTAATTCAGATATCGGATTAAAAAAGGCAAGTATCCAAATAATTATGTTTTTCTCTTGTATCAGGATCCAAGATTCAATGCAGAAGTTGACCAGATCACAGGGTATAAGACTCAGAGTATTCTCTGTATGCCAATAAAGAATCATAGGGAAGAGGTAAGTTGCGGTACTGGGATCACTTTATGTAATACAGTTTCTAGCTATGCCAATTCTTTAAACTTTTCTTAGCTGTCAGTCATTATCTTACAGCATAAAACCATCCCTTTTTAAAAAAGACTTTGTGCTTACGACCGGACTTCAATTTTATCTTATATAGCTCAGTAATATAAGACAAATGGATTCGTCAAGAGGCAGAAGTAGAATATGTATGTATTTAATTCTAGAAGTACCATTCATGGTTCCTGTATGTAGCATCTGTCAGCATTCAAATTATCTGCATCTTTACTGTACATGTATCTAGATTATGTTCATCACAGGACAGTAATTGTTTTTATCACTGTCTAAAACATATTTTACATTCTGTTAGCTATGGTCATTAATAATAAATCAAGAAACACGTTAAGTGTTTAACATCAGGCATCGAAAACGTGTTTGTGATTCAGAGAAATCTCTGTTAAGTTACTGTCTTGGTTTTGGTGGGGATAGAGTTAATTTTCTTCCTAGTAGCTTTTATAGGTCTATGTTTTGGATTTGGGATGACAGTAATGTTGATGACACACTGATATTTTAGCTGTGGCAGAACAGTGCTTAAACTTTGTCAAGGTCTTTTCAGCTTCTTGCACAGCCCTGCCAGAAAAGGCTTTCGGACACAAGGAGCTAGGAGGGAAGAGAGCAAGGGCAGTTGATCCAAAGCAGCCAAAAGAGTACCTCATATCGTATGGGATCATGATGGACAGTACAACTTTGGGGTGTTGGCCGGGGGGAGCTGCTGCTGCTCAGGGACTGGCTGGGTGTTGGTCAGTGGTCACTGAGCAATTACACTGTGCATCACTGGTTTTGTATATTCTTTCATTGTTATTATTAGTTTCTCTTCCTTTTCTGTCCTATTTAACTGTTTTTATCTCAACCCACGAGTTTTAGTTTTTCTCCAGTTCCCTCTGCTGTGGGAGGAGTGAGCAAATGGCTGCATGGTGCTTAGCTACCTACTGGGTTAAACACAACATTCATCTAATTTAAAGTGAAAACAGTCCTAAACTAAAACAATGTGCATCTGCTTTTTGATTTCTCGCATGCATTTCCAATCAATGCTAATTGTCACAGAAGTTCTCCCTTTGTATATAATGCTATTGAGGTAGGGAGATTTGTTGTTGTGGAGTCTCATAATGTCTTCTTGCACTGAGCAATTCAAGAGTGAATCAGTAAAGACAAAGAAATCATGAAAATGGAATTGAAAAAAGGCAAGATCCACTTTCTTACCTGGGGAGATAGTTTGTATTTCTTTGTTGTTCAGTTTTTGTTTTGTTTGGTATTTGATCCTGAAAGTAATGGCCTTCAGCCACATCACCAGTTCATAGAATGCTTTCAGAGTGTAAGGCTCCTTATAGAGTGCACCAGAGATTTAAGACGTACATTTTCTCTCCTGTAATTCCTTTGTTTTTCAGGCTATTTATCATTTCAAGATAGTTCAAAGTCTTCAAACTCCAAAAACAAATGCTGCCAACATTATCTTGAAGTTACAAAACTATCTTTTTTCTTGCTCTACTGCTTTTTTTTACATCCTCTTTACAGAGTGTGTCACCCTGACTGTCACTGCTGTGAACCTTTTCTCTTTAAATAAACTGATTAAACTTTTGACTTAGCTGATTTGTTGAATCTTACTCTAGCTGAACCAGACTATCAGCCAGGATTTCCTTTCTTTACCTAACCTAAATTTGGTTATATTTTTTCAATACTTCCAAGGAGAGAGCTTGAAATTATCTTGAGTGGATAGTGCCTCATGGACAACACTTCTAGTCTTACTCTCCTACTCTGACGCCCACATAAAACCCTCCCTTTTTCCAGCCAGCAGCAGCCACTGCTGGCCCTAGGCCATCTGTTGAGCAGGTCAGGTGCTGTGTGGAGGGCAGGCAGAGAGCAGTGCCCCAGGTCAAACTGATGTAAGGTTTTAAATTTCACACATGCCATCCCATTTTCTTTTTTGCGAAATGGAAAAAAAGATTGTGTTCTCTGTAATTGCTATCAGAAATTAATTACAAGGTATCGCTAGCCAGAGAGCATGAAAGTGCTAGCTTCTTGTCGGGTCCTCACGCTAGATGGAGGACGGAATAGGACTTGTAGTTTGTTGGTGAAATGCACCATGACTTACAGGCTGAATAAATCTGTAATTGGCCGTATCTTCTGCTAGGCTTCCACTCCTAAGTGCATCAGCAAATGGAAGTGAAGCAGATATGTATTTATTTTGAAAGCTTCAGCCAACACGAATTTTGAGGAGAGTGTTAAACTCACTCTTATATGCAGTAATTTGAAGGAGTTAAACCAGAAGATTTCTACAGATCCCTTCCAATCCCTTCAGTTCTGTGGTTCTGTGAACAAGATTGCTGCTAGGAAAGGATAACACTTTTTTTTCCTTCTGATTTTAAAGTCTCTACCAGAAGGTTTTTGTCCCTCTCACTGTAACAGTTTGCTACAAGCAAACAGATGTCAGAATCAGTGAAACAGTCTTCAACTTGCCATCTGCTTTTTGGGACAAAAAAAAACAAAAAAAGAATACTGTCTCCTCCCTGTAAAACCTAAATAACTAAATAAATTCCCAAGGCCCCACTAGAAATACTGAAGCTAGTGAATACTTCCTTAGCCCATGTCAGCAATCTCAGTCAAAAGATAATTCTGGAAGACATTCAAAAATAAACACTGAGAATGAGAAGCAAATGTGTCTTTTTTTGTTTGTTTGTTTAGTATTAGTATTCTTTTTTAAAACAAAAGAGTCATTAATTCACAGGAAGAAAATCTCATGCTGATTATTAAATCCTCTGGGCCTGATGAAGTATGGAGATTTTTCCAGTAGATGTTTTTCACATTTTCCTTTATTTCCATGAGGCATGTGAGAAACCACATCTTACTCAAAAATAACTACTAATAAGAAATTCCACGGATGAAAAGACGAAAACAGTTTGATTCTTAGTAGACCTCATAAAAAAGACCCAGCAACTAGTATTAATCTAGCCAAGAGAAAAGTAGCGAAGTATAAGTTTGGCTGCACAGATGCACTGAAGAATGGAAACACTTTTTTCATTCCCCTACTCGATCTATTCTTGCCGACAGAAGTGCCATAGAAACCTTACATTACACCACAGAATCACAGAATTGTAGGGGTTGGAAGGAACCTTCAAAGTCCACCAATGTTGCCCACTAAACCATGTCCCTAACTGCTACATCCACCCTTTCCTTAAACACCTCCAGGTACATTGGTTCCACCACTTACTTCCCTGGGCAGCCTGTTCCAGTGCATTACCACTCTTTCTGAGAAGAAGGTCTCCCTAATATCCAACCTGAATGAGGAATGAGGAATGTGAGTGAGGAAGAAAGGCCTTGAATAGAAGTCATTAGTTTGATCCAACTTGTAGAGTTATCCAGAACTGATACAAGGCTCAGTACAGCTCTCTGGTCTGTGTCTGTGGAATGGATGGTTCCTGACTAGGAGAGTCATCATGACTGTTGTAGCATATGTACAGAAATGACATCAGTTTCTGCAATTTCAACATTTTTTTTCTTTCAGTTATGCAAAGTAATTTCCATAAGATCCTATTTTGATTTAATTTCTATTAATATTTGTAGTATTTTCTCATGTGGGGACTTGTATTGAGACTTGTCGTGCAAGCTGTAGGCCTCAAGTATGTGAGACTGAATTTCCTACTTATTCGCAAGACAGCTGTTTTTTTCTGGCAATACACACTCCAATTGTTTAGATGTTGATTTAATTTGCTCTATCTCCTGTCACCATGAAGTTTTTCCAAATCCATCAGGGTGGTATTCTGTTTGCAACAGCCTTCTAAAGTATCCTGATGAACTTTAAGAAATGTAACAATGTTACCCTAGTATAGTGTAGAAATAGCCAACCTGACCTGAAACAAACTAACTCCAGTTCAGCAGCAGCCTTCCTGCAGGATTATGGAGAACTGTAATTTGCTTCTTGGGTGGATTTTCACCTAATGCTGAGGTATTTTATAGCAGCTAGACTGCTAGGAATCATGCAAGCTACTGCTGGCAAGAATGATAGAGGATGTGGTAGTTTTGTTGATTAAAAATGAAAGTCTGTCCCTACAGGATAATTTTATAAGCCTGATCAAAGTTCTACAGGAGCAGGAGAGCAAAGGAAGCTTAAAACCACTTAATTTGTCCTCTCATGTGAATGTGTGCCCATTTTTACAAAGAGATAAAAGTTGAGTTTTTCTGTTACCATTTTTTGGCTTCATATTATTTCTTTTCAGGTGCCAGGAAAATAATGTATATTTTCTTATTCTGAGGATGCAAAACAATCTTTTTTTATATCAGCTGAAGTAAGAACAAACTAAAAAGTGCACTGACTCCCTGTAGAGCTGGAAGAGCTTTTGCAGAATTAGGGCTGCAGCCTTAATGTACATAAAATTGCAGCTCGAAACAATTCAGATAAAATTTGTATCACAGTCATCAGAACTGAAGTCATTAGTTATCATCTAATAAGAAATACTCTAGGTAGCCTGCTACATTCAGAGGAAAGAGACAACTATTGAAACAGATTGTTTAGTAAAAATAATGCATAATAATAATATAATAATGTGTTAATATATAATGTAATAATGTATTAGAGCTGAAGAAGAAAGGTTACAGAACTGGCAGCACTGGAGGGTTGCTTGTGTTGCTAGCAAGAATAAAATTAGGAGAGCTGTGTTCTGAGCTGGAAAAACAGGTATGGCTATCGACTCAGTAATTGTTGGGTGTTTGTTTTTTATTACCTTTTTTGGGACTGACAATAAGAGAATTATTCCAGAAGTATTTGGTCTCTGATCCAAAAGGATGTTTCTTTTTCTATTGATTTTAAAGAAGGCTGGACCAAGGAATAAGGTCCTTTATTTACAGCTTGTTATTTTCTGCTCAACCCTTTTGAGCTTTAAATACAGTAAGCTTGGACAGAGGTTCTTGCTATGAGATTCATGACAGGTATGTGTCAGACTAGTGGTAAAGCCCACGAAAAAGAGTTTGTATCACTCAACAAATCACTGGTTACTTTAGGGATTAGGACACGAGATTACAGATATCTAAGTACAAGCAAATAGTAATTACGTCAATTTTACTCTCCCTTATTCTTGTCCCTCTTCTTTCCACAGCACTTCCTTATGATTTTCTAGCAGTCATCCCATCCACAGCTGTTTAAGCCTCTTTGTTTCCTACTAGTTTTTCCTTGGGTGAACAACAGATAAGCAGGGTAATTCTACAGGCATAGCAAGACAGTGACAAAAACTATCTTTGCTTTAGTGCTACAGCTTTTAAGAAAATTTGTTGCCTGATTGTTAAGGAAGAAAGATAAAACAGTGCCTAGGTAATTTAACAAAAAATATATATATCTTTTTGTTAGGCTGGAACAGTGAACATACATCAGTGAATGTTCAAGCGGGCTGTCACTTTTTTTTACCTTGTTCTTCAGGCTTTACAGAGAATCTGGTTTATCTCATATATACAGATGTATGTCTTGTTTATTGCTACAAATATTAAACGCTTTTGATATACCTGTTGTCGAGATAAGTTTTCTGTACAGCTAAGCTCATAGTAGCTACAGTCAACATTCTATTCACATTTTCTGCTGCTGTGAACATAACTCCCATCTGGAGGAACCAGACTTACTCTCTTCTCAGATTTATTCATAGTAAGTTTGAAAAATGAATCATAGAATCACCAAGGTTGGAAAAGACCTAAAGGATCATACAGTCCAACCGTTCACCTGTCACCAATAGCTCCCACTAAACCACATCCCTCAGCACAACATCCAAGTGTTCCTTGAACACCCCCAGGGTTGATGACTCCACCACCTCTCTGGGAAGTCCATTCCAGTGCCTGACCACCTTTTCAGAGAAGATGCATACTAAGCATACTATGCTTAGGATTCTCTAAAATGCAGGCCTATGTTTGACACAGCATAAAACGCTATCACTTTTGTCCTAATTACATAATTATTTTAGCAAAAGGAGCAAATCTCCCTGAGTTTTTTTACATCTTCTCCTAATTTCCCATTTGCAGCCCAGACTCCAATTGGTAACTAATACAATCATAGCACGGTGAAGGTTATAAAGAACACTAAGATTGTGTAGTCTAGCTATCAACCCATCACCACCATACCACTGTATCATGTCACTCAGTGCAATACCTACACGTTTCTTGAACACTTCCAGGGACTGTGACTCCACCATCTCCCTGGGCAGCCTGTTCCAATGCCTCACCACTTTTTCTAATAAGAAGTTTTTCCTAATACCCCACCTGAATGATACACATCTTAATGAAGTTCGCTTAAATTTCTGCTGGTATATATAAAATTCAGGCTAGAATTTGAATCACTTCAGTTTTTAGAACTGTGAATTTTATATGCAAAAATTGCACATACAACAAGGTTCTCTTTAAAAGAATGTTACTGGAAAACTTTCTTTTTTTTGTCAAGACTTTTTATCAACAAAAAGTACTTTATGCAGTTTGTCTTTTGCATGAAATTGTTATTATTAAGTCAACTATAAATTTTTAATAGGTTTATTCTCCTCAATATTCTTTCCCCCTCCTATTAAAAGCTTTTATTGGAAGGCCTTAACAAAGATATGAAAATGCCCACTTCCATTGCAACACACGTTTTTTTAATACGTGAGAAACCTGCATGGCTAATGAAGGGAGGCTAAATAGTATTTCTGTGATACTAATATGACTCTATTACTAATTTCTTTTAGCTTTAAGCTCATGCAGCTTTCCTTTCATTGTGAGGGAGATGTTCACACAAGACTAAACTACTCACCTTCTGAGGCCACAGCTTCTTAACTCATTAAAATTGTCTTCATGCTGGACCAAAGCTGGAATAAAAAAGAAAAGAAATGTGAACCTCAGAAAAGATAGTGGTAGGAGAAAAGGCCTAAGCATTAGTCTTACACATGCAAGTAAATGTACAAGCATATAGATTTATTAAAGGATTTGCTTACAATTCAAAGCTTGTTATAGAAATATATATGGCAAGTATGTTGCTATTACTGTGAGAATGTTGTCTAGATAAGACATCCTCACTGAAGTAAATGAAAAGTTGACTGTGGGAAGCCTTCTGTTGTACAGAATGGACATGACAGCTGAGCTTTATTTCAGACAGACATTTTTGAGCCCAGAGTTGGCAGTGACTCATGCTGCAGAACAATGACCTTACTTGTAACATCAGTATTTTGGGAATGCTGGTGTGAGAGACAGTAAACTGTTGTCTTTTCCATTACAAAAATATAACTGTATGACCTCCTTCAGTTTAGCAGTTATACATTTCATGAGTAACACATAATTACAAGTTCTTAAACACACACACCATGGCTTTCTCCTGGTATTGTCTATCCAAAAAGAAAGTAAAATGCAAAAACTACTGTAATTAACAACTTGAAATGATCTTATATTTCTTCAGTCTCAAAGCAGTTTTTTTCAAAACCCATCTTTAAATAAATACTTACAGTAACAAACTCAATTCTGGCAGGTACACAACCTGTGTATACTGTTTTTCAGCAAGATAAAAATTCTGCCTGAGCAATCTCAGGAGTAAACAGAAAGCAAAAAGATTGTGGTAGATAGATCTTGTAAGAAGCCTCCAGTAAGAAGGGTATGTTTTGGAAACTTCGTCAGAGCTAGCAGCAAGGGTAGGTTATACCCACAAAAGTAGATGACCATTAGAGAAACATGGTGATTATGGCTTCAGAAGTATAAATCACTGCTTCCCTTCTGTGAGATGACTGCTTCAATTTATAGAACAAGTTTTGGATCGAATCAACCCTTCTTCATAAGAGCATCCAGGACTTTCTGTCACTTCTTTCTTTTTGATAAGTCACATTTGTGCTCAGAAAATTTTAATGTGAATAAATTAGAAATAAATGGGTTTAAATACATTTGGTTATGCAAAGGTCAACCAAGTTATACATGTAACAATCATTTATTTTCTCCCGTGTCTATGAATACTAGGGTCCAATGACAGACTTCTTAAAAACGATCTGATTATTTCATTTTTAATACACTAGGTTGTTGGTGTGGCTCAAGCAATTAATAAGAAATCTGGAACTGGTGGGACTTTCACAGAACAAGATGAAAAGGTATAGAAGCTGGATATTTATGCCTCTGTTTTCATAGGAGAGCAGGGGTTGATTATGTTACTGCTTTTCACACTGATCAAACATTTTAAAGTCACAAAAAATGAAACACCTCTAACAAATGAAAATTCCATGTTATACTGCTGAGTTCTTTGCTTATAGAACCATGAGAAAAGTAGATGGGATGTAGTTTAATTTCTGGATCGGGATGATACCTCTCATATATCTCTGAAACACAGGCTGACTCTTTTGAAATACACTGTAGGACAGTCTCATAGCTTATAATAGGCATAATATTTTCTGAGCTGATATTAATTCTCTTGGCATCTCCGAAAATATATATTTTGAATATTAAAATTTGTCCAGTGATTACTTTTTGAATACTGTATCACTTCCCAATACAGCAATTGCAGGAAGAGAAAAGCCTTGGATAAATTATAAACAATATATGAGATCAGAAGAGGAGATGGCAACTTGACTCCCAGTTCTGACACGGTAGTTGCTTTCCAGACATTTCTGGAGCTCACATTAAATTTGTATAGCAAAAAAGGCTGAAGAAGATGATTCAATCTTCATCAATAACAAAAAATCAGAGTTTACTCTTTCCTTCTGAAAACTTTCCTATTTAAAACAAAATGCATACAGAGTTATCTGCAAGATATGAGAATTAATCCCATTCAGAAAGTGAAAAAAAACTTGTAGTTTTGCTATGTTAGCATAACTTCATTTCCACTTCAGAAGAGACTGAATTCCCCAAAATAACAGATACTGATTGTCCATACTATGTTTTTCTAGGTAAAATCTGTATTGTTGCAAAATGACTTGATTCTTTTGATCTGCTTCTTATTCCAATCCTACTTTCACCGGGATAAACTTGAAAAGACTATTCTTTTTAAAAAAGGAGAAGAAAATCTTGAGGAAAAAATAAATAAATTACGAGTGACTGAAAGAAGTCTGAATGCATGTTTGCCAGAAATCTTTAAATATCAATTAATACATCAAAGTGAAAAGATCTAAGAGTTTATCTTTGAATAAAGCTTATGTTTATTTGTCTTCAGGATTTTGCTGCATATTTGGCATTTTGTGGTATTGTTCTTCACAATGCTCAATTGTATGAAACATCTTTGCTTGAAAACAGGCGTAACCAGGTATGATCAACAGGTTTTATACATTTTTTATAATTACAAAAATTATAGTTATAATTACATTACAACTATAATTGTAGTTTATTAAAACTATAAATGTAACTATAGTTTACAATTACAAAAAATATATTTAGGTAGAAATCAGTGCATTCTTGGCAATTCTTAATTTCCTTAATTGAATACTGTGTATAATCCTATGTCAATATACTAAATATTGCCTGAAGTTATCCTGCGGTTCATTGTGAACATTATACAGCCAGAGGCTTCTGTTCTCTAGAAATTTCAGGTAAAATTATCCATACAAAATTGCAGAGGTTATACAGATTGCTCTTTTAGTCTCCTACAACTATAAATAGTCACTAACAATATTTTCCATAATGATCAGACAGGAAATAGAATTTCCTTTTTACTCTGTAGCCATCTATATAATTGATAGTTTATTAATGCCATGTAGGGTGGAATATGTCTACCCTACATGGTATGAAAAAGTTTTGGAGAAACAATTAGGCAGCAGGTCTTTTAATAACTTTCTGGTAGGTCTGAATTTCCAAGTGAATATCAGTGTCTGTAAATTGGTACAAATTTGGATAATCTTTTCAAATTGGTTCCATACTTCCTGTGGGGACAAAGGGAATATAATTTGCCTACATCTGAGCAGATCAGTCCTTCAGCAGCAGCTCTGAAATATGACAGCTCGTGTCTAAATGATGTTTTCACCAAATGAGTTCATTAGGAGTTTGTCTGAATTACAACAAATAATTGTGTTTGAAAGTCTTAAGTAATTTAAATAGCACTGTTGACGTTCTTATAAAGCACACATGAGCCATAGGAAACTATTAGGTTTCCTAAGGGCAAATTACCATGTGATGTCTGGACTTCTCAAATTTCATTTGATCAACTGTTAATGCCAAAATCTACTCTGTCTCTCTGACTGAAAACATCAAACAGCTAAGTATGCTATCAATTTCTTCCATCAAACATGTCAAACTGACTATTAATTACGGCTGCTTTGTGGTGTCCATGAGAGCCAAAGCTTAATCTTTGTCACAGATGCACATGTTGACTTCCTTGGTTCAGGGAATAGGGGAAGAATCATAACATAGTAACTGGAATTATTGCTTTCATCACAGTTAGTCAAATTTTCACAAAGACCTGTTTTCCAGGTGCTTCTTGATCTTGCCAGCCTTATTTTTGAAGAACAGCAGTCTTTGGAAGTAATTCTGAAGAAGATAACTGCCACTATAATATCCTTCATGCAGGTGCAGAGGTGTACCATTTTCATAGTGGACGAAGATTGTACTGTGAGTGGGTTTTTTGTTTTTTTTTTTCTTTATTTGAAGGAAATGCTTAATCCCTAGAGGAGGAGGTATGAGCATACCATAGGCTGCAGAAAAGGAGCAGGATTTTATTTTGTAATAATCTCTCCCACTGTATTTAAGAGAGTCAGTGCTGCACACAAGAATACAGAAGAGGAATTTACATAATGTATGCATTCACGTAGTCACACTGTCTCTCCACATCAACCAAACTCCAGCACCTACTTTCCAGTCTGTAGTTTGCATATTTAGTGCAGAGAGAAACTAATTTCTCCCTGCAATTAAGATTCTCAACTATAGGAAAGAAACCTGTGTGAAAAGGAATACACATCTGTCGAAAAGTTTAAAAAGCATCTCCCCAACAAAGCAGATACTGTGTACTCTTGGTCTAGAATTGGATGATTGTTAAAGTCTGGAACTTCCAGAGATAGATGGAAAAGCTTATATACTGCATTTCTTCTCAGAGTGATCAATAGAGATTCAAGGTACTTTGGTGATATTAAAAGCTATATCAAAAATATTTTTGTCACAGGATTCTGTACTGTTGATGCTTGATATGAAACAAAGTTGAACAATTTTATACTTATCCCTATTACAGAAGAGATGTTGATAACAGCAACAGTCTTTTCACACAAATACTACTACTCTAAGTTGTTACACCTACATATAGAAATTAAAATAGCCTCTTGTATTTTTCAGGATTCATTTTCTAGTGTGTTTCATATGGAAGCTGAGGAATTAGAAGATTCAGCAGAAAATCAGAAGAGGTAAGTTAAATGAAGCTTTTGTTAACCACCAGAAAATGTTTAAGAAATTTCTAGAATTGTTTCTAGAATTGTTTTTCATAATAAAAGAGCTGTGAAACATCTCATCCCACTGGGTACCACATATTTCTGCTATCTGGTGTGGAGCAGATTTGTCCTGAAACATATATAGACAAACTGTCACACTGAGAAGTCTAGGAGAACAAGCCATGGTCTCTTCACTTTTTCCAGTCTAAACGACAGTGTTACAACTTATGGGTGGGCTATAACTCAAGAAATATGACTGACAAAAGAAAGGTCCTAAAGTTCTAAGTTTCAGTCATCTTCAAGAAATGACTAAGAATTTAAACTGGGAGGAAGAGAAAGATGTAAAAACAGTTGAATTCAAATAATCAGATCACACAGTTAGCAAAATTTAATCTGAACCATTCTCTATATTTAAGTTTTGAAAATTACTGCCTCCATAACCTGTCTGTCATCACAAGCAGTTGATACCAACAGTGTCAGAAGAGTGAGACACAGTCCTATAAAAAGTACACTACCACAGATGTAGTGTCCAGAGAGAAAACTAAGATTTCCATATTTCTATAACTTTGACTTTTTTTTAGTGAACATTTCTGATATGAAATCTATTTATATGCATTTGAAAATGAAGTCCAAAGCGTGTGGCTAAATCAAATAACTGTGGAACTGTATTAGAATTTTAGACAGTGTACAATCAGGAAGTACACAGGTAGAAAGGTTTGGTGTTAACATTTTAGAATATTAAAGAAATGGTGAAGTGTGTAAATTAATCCTCCCAGTCATTTTGCAATGATAGTTGGATTACGGTACAAGATTTGAATTCAGTTCCACTATCCTGCTGTTGGTTATATCTTTCTTGGCCCCATGAATAAAGGGTATTTATAATTACTTGCTTTGCATAATGAAATGACTAAGCACATAAAAATAATATTGCATCTTTCAGGGAGCATGACACAAACAAAATCAATTATATGTATGCTCAGTATGTCAAGAATACAATGGAGCCTCTCAACATCCCAGACGTCTGCAAAGACAGAAGATTTCCCTGGACAGTAAGTAAAATAAGCTTAGATTTGCAATTCAGAAATTTTCTTTTCTATTTACCTTTCAAATCTGTCCTGCTTTCCCCTTAGTTTTTTTGGCTTTTTTAATTTAATGGTCACAGAATTTTGTGAATATGAAGAAACTTCCAATGTTTGCTTTAAAAATTCATTATCAGTGCAGAAATAGTACAATGCTCACAAGGTGAGCAGGATATCTCTAATTCCCTAATTATTTTGGCAAAGTTTAATGATATGCATGCAAATTCTTTGCTGTTTTGGACAAGCAACAACTTCACTTTCTATGGAAGCTTTTGCTTTACAATTAATCAGATATATACTCATGACATGACGTGCTACTGAACACACAATGGAGTGCTAGAAGGGAAGGCCACTTGGCAAGACTCAGATTACAGACATGAGTGTATTGAAAGTTGTTGTCAATATAATGCAAAATTGTAATTCTGTGTTTTTGTCTCAACAGTGAGTCTTGAAAGAAACTCTTTTAACTGTAATTAAGCTTGTAAGCTGGGAGGCACAGGGAGTGAGAAGTTTTATCGTGATCAGCAGGTTTTACTCAGGAGCTATGTTGCTTCCCTCATAGTCCTGAGTTATTCCATCTATCCTTTTGATAGTAAGCTACTAAATATTAAATTTCCATAGTGATGTAAAGTATCCATCATGACATAATCCTTAATATTTTCTTCGAATACTCATACTTCCTACTTCCAGTTATAAGCATGGTAGCTTTTGCACATTTGCCTTCAAATACAGTAAAGTAACAGTAGTAAAAAACCTAACAAATAATTCACCCAACCCCTTTAATCTGAAATATTAGTGTGTGCACATCTTTTGTGCCACATACAATTAGAGACTGGCCCTAATTTACTTCTCAGCAACTGCCACATTATTATTAGAACTAAGAGCTACAGAACAAAACTAGGTCATTTTCTCACCAGATATTTGAAAAAGATGTCATTTTGTTCCACCCATCCACATTCCTACCTCACAAATAAATTCAGTGTCCTTGTCTTGGAGTTTGAAACAATCTGATAGCAAAATATACCCAACCTAGCAAGGTTAAAAGGCCTTTGGAAGACTGCAGAATGCTGACCTAGTTGGAAAACTGGTCACTCTTTGGATCAAAATTTGATCTTCATCAAGGCACCTTTCATTGCATTGGTAGGTTAATTAAGGCATCCCAAACAAACCAAAAGGGTTTACAGAAAGCTTAGTGTCACAAAATACACAATTAGCTGAGTGACATGAATTCTGCTTTTCTAACCTGTATGGCTGTACTGCAGGTATAAGGGGGATGCTAGAAATGGAAGAGGTCAGATAATCTCACAGCTGTTCATCTGATGAGAGTAGAAAGGTGTTTTAAAGCCCAGCTGATCTCTTTTCAGCTGCATTCAGTGGAACACTTTGTCTTGGTGCAGAATTGTTGTTCTCATGAAAGTGAAGCAAAATAACTTATTATAAAAATAACACATTTTAAGTGCAATTTTGCAAGTCCTTGGAAAGTCAGAATGATGATTATCATCATTACCTGTATTATTATTATTCACCAAAGCTTGTATTAGATGTAGTGTTTATTACACCATCCAGCCAAAGATGTGCAAACTCTTCAAAGACATTGTTGCTTTCTGAAGGACCATGTGTAAACCAATAATGCAAACCCCCAACTCTGCATTTTCACTTCAGGTCCTTAAGCACTGGTCTTAAAAATTGTAACTGTTATGTTTTGTTACTGTTGTGTTTTTGTTTCTTTTTTTTTTAACAGACTGACAATGCAGAAAGTGTAAGTCAACATATAAAGAGTTTGCTGTGTACACCAATAAAAAATGGGAAAAAGAATAAGGTGATAGGTAGGTATCTTTACAAAAAATACTTTTACAAAAAAAAATTTTTTTACATTTCAAGGAAATATTTCTGTGTTACACTGTACAGTCTCAACAACAAATGCAGAGGAAAATTCTTACGATGCTTCCAGCCAAAAAGTCCATAGCAAACTTTCCTGCAAATAGCTTACCTTACAAGTTACCAAGTATCTACAACACTCTTGTGATTCTTCACCACTTCTATAATAATAGAAGTGATTCTTCACTACTTCAAAATAATAATAAAAATACTTAGATAGCCATGGTCTGGATCCTCAGAGATGGATAAACCTGAATTGTTTGGAGGATCTAATCCTAACAACACTTCAGGGAATATGCTTTGTTGAGTCTTTCAGTGAGTTTCAGATTCACCTCAGACAAGGGTAAAATGATGCTTCTGAAAATTACCAGGACTTCCCTGTACCATTGGAACTGGAATGTATGTCAGTGTGTAATGCTGGCAACAGTAAGCTCTGCAACAAAACAGAATCTAAAATACACTGACTTCCAGCTAGTACTGTGAATGAAACTTCCTCAACTGTACAGAATGTGGCAAGAAAATCTTCCAAGAGTGCATTTTTAATCATCTTCAAGTAATTCTTGTTGAGAGTTATGACGAAACTGCATAATCAATATCTATACTAAATATGAGATCTCTTTTCCATGAAGACAGATCTTATTTTATTTCCTGAAACAGAAAGAGAAACCTTGTATTTTCTGAATTGAGTTCCCTGAAATGTCTTTATCAGCTTCTTCAATTAGTTCTTTTATTATTTTGTTTAATTATTCTGCAAGACTCTAGAAGACCAAGATAAAAATTGGACTACTGAGCTTTAATTAGAGATATTTTTACTGTGCTGTTAACTGCTGATAGAACAGTTGCATCTGATGTCATATGGAGATCTTCTGTTTATTTCCTGTGGAATTTCAAACTGAGTTACAGTCAGGGTACCCCTTTAGGTGGGTTTTTCAAGTCTGTGCAATGGGATCTTCAAAGTCCTTTAAGCTTTCACAGCACTGATAATGTTCAGATCATTAATAGCATAAGGCCAAAATGTTTTCTTGGGGACAAAACCCAGAAGTTCCTTTTACATAATATATATGATATAAGATTATTTTAAGTCTTCTTTCTTTTTAAGATTAGTATACCCAAGACCAGAACTTGGGGTGTGGAATGTGCAGATGAGGGGTGAGGGTGGGAAAAGCTCTCCACAGAAAAACCAAGCAAATCTTACTGGAAGACAGGTGAACTTTTTATTCTCCTGACGTGCATTTTTCAGGTATGTGGTGAAAACTTTACTGAATCTTTCTTTGGTTTTGTATGTCCCAATAAAAGAATTCTGAAATAATAAATAAATAAAATAAAGAATTATGAATTATTTACTTCTAATATATGGACCCCTGAATGTTTTGGGGAATCTTTTGAAAAATATTGAAGAGTCTTAAATTCTGCACAGTAAACTTGCTGTAGTTTTTCCAGTTTTTTTAAGGGCTTTTATGTTTATCCAAATGCTTTATCTTCTAAGAATTCATTTGCTCTTATGGCTTTCTCACTTGTGTTTGTTACATCACCGTTGCTATGGAAATAATTATAAAATCATAAACAGTACTAAACAAAGGTCTGAAAGTAAGTTCCATGAGATTATCCCTGAGTTTTATAAGTTTGCCTCTTTTTCCCAGGGACAGATAATTTTGTTTTTGGTGAATCCTCATTCTCTAAAATGATGTATTTTCACTACCAGTTAAAGATCTACTCATCCATTAAGTCAGAATCCTGTTTGCAATATTCAGATACCACAATGCCTGTCCAGTGGTTCACAACTACAGTTGTAATATTCTTATCTCTTTAGAGGAAATTCTGATACTAAAAAACAGTTCCCTGATAAGAACATAATCTGAAAATAGGTCAGTGATCATACTTTGCCATTGGACATTAAGACTTCTATGTGCAAGACCACTGTTCTTTTAAAAACATAGTTTAAATATGTGTGCAACATTCTTTTCCTCCTTTTTTTCTACTTACTGTAAAAGGGCAGATACAAACTTGCTCCCTTACAGCCTTTGGGTTTCTTTCAGTGAAATACCTTAGTGAGGTTTCTTAATCTGTAAAAGAGTACTACAGTGCTAGAAATACTTCCATATACAAAAAAACAATAGCACTGATAATACCTTAGAGCAGCTGCTGATAATGTTCAATATTGGTATTGCTATAAAATAGTGTTAATTATAATTTCATCCCTATCCATAAGCAGAAAGGAAATTCATCTTCTCTGCCCTTACGGTGGCAAAGTGTAAGGCATTCAGATTCTGTTCACGTAGCCTATTTCAATTACAAGTAGCTCTGCTAGAGCAAGAAAAGCTGAAAGCTGGTTACAGTGTTTTGGAAATATCAGACTAAGTAGTTTTCTCCCCCTTTGCTGGTAAAATACATATTTAATCAATTATTGTTTCATCTGCAAAATGTTCTTTATAAAATATGCGAAGCATGCAAACTGGTAAGCAATTACGTTTTATATCAAATGAAGATTTTTCCAATTACTATTTTTTTTTAGATCTATTGGTTTGCAACTGAGATTTTCACTGGGACACTTCTTTACAACTGAGTAGGAAAATGTTAGCTTTTGTCCTTAAAACTGCTAGTATTTTCACTCTTGAGATGAGGAAACATTTGGATGTGCTTAAGACAATAATTACACTCACAGCTCTTCTGGACAATGTATGCTTACAAAGCAGCTGCTTTAATTCATATTCTACTTTCTTACCAAAAACTGCCATCCACTAGGTAAAGCTGAATTGAGGTATATCAGTGAATTCCTATCTGCTTAAAATGATACTGAAGATTTAATCTGTAGGCTTGGTAGAAGTTACCTATCAGGTCCCTCAACTGCAAGTACACAGAGAAGTCTGGCAGTACTCAGAAGAAATAAACAGAAAATAAACAGATGCAACTACCTACCATTTTCAGGCTAACAATCTGATTTCACTAAGATGCTTTTTGATGACTTCAGTAATCTTTGAAGCAGGCTGTAATTCAATCAGATCTTCATAGAGTCAGCAATTGAGCACTGAGCCTCAACTTGGTTATTATCTGTTAAGTTCATTTATTTTAAAAAATTTCCAGTACTGACTCAAATAAGGAAGCAAAAATTCTGTGTACCAGTGTTCTGACTTTCATAAATGTTCTTCTGGCATGCTTACAAAAATTTAATTAGCCTCCAAAGGACAAATTGTCTTTAGGGATTATATCAATCTAGAATTCTATTAATAATAGTAGTTAGGATGAAAACTACCCTAGAATTTCACCTACATTTTTGCTTTGTAAATCCTAATAAGTGCTTTTTAGGTCTACTAAGTATCATGCTTTAAGATTTATGCTTAATACAAGGAAATCAATCTAATAAGCATTAGGGCAAAAAAGTCTATAGCACTCCTGTGTGTGTAACTTTTATGTATATTGGTGGTTTGCACTGTAGGCTAAACTACCATGGACTTAGTAATTCTCTTGATGTTCCATATTACAGGTGATGTTTTGACAGTTCTATGCATTACTTCTATCCCTACTTAGGGGTCTGTCAGCTTGTCAATAAGATGGAAGAAAACTCAGGCAAGATCAAGGCTTTCAACAGAAATGATGAGCAGTTCCTGGAAGCATTTGTCATTTTTTGTGGCTTGGGAATCCAGAATACACAGATGTATGAAGCTGTAGAAAGAGCAATGGCCAAACAGATGGTGACATTAGAGGTGAGCTCTAGGTGATGTTTAATTGGCACAAAACAGATATTCATATTCTCCAAACCTTGTCTGTTCTACACATAAATGCAACTACTCACACGAATAGAGACTGTTCTCCCTCATGAGAACAGCATTTGGCCGGATGAATTCCACAGGAATTTTTCTGCTTGTTTCCATGTTTCCCAGCAGACTGTTTTATTTGGTACTGTATTTTAACTCGACTCATGAGAGTTAGCAGTGTACTGAACATCTTTTCCTCTACATGAGGCTACACGTTGGCAACATAGTTTGTTCTTTCGCGTAGGAAGAGGAAATGGTTTAGGATTAGGGGCTTCCTTTTCTTGTCTGAGGTTTTCTGTGATGATTTTGGCTCAGTCCTTTAGATAAACTGGTTTGTGGAGTAACAGCAGCATTATTGTAGGTTTTCAGCAATTTCCTAAAACTCCATCAAACCATATCAAGATGAACATCATCTAGTCTCAGCCACTGAATTGGTGTACTATCAAGTTTAATAGCTAAAGAGGGCTTTAGTTAGAGAAGCTGAATTACTCAGAGGTGATAACTTAAAGCTGAATGTGAAAAATTTGTAGACTTTGGATCTCATAACATTCCTTATGTAAATAGAGTATTAAGAGAATTCTAAAATGTGGATTATGTACCCTGTAGCCTCTAAAAAAAAAACCATCACCACTCTCTTAGAAACCTGTATAAAGTCACGTTAAATAAAAAGGTAGTAAAATTACTGTCAAAAGAATTTGAATGCTTTAAAAAGAGGCTGTTTGATGGCAAATTAGCTATTCTTTCTCCTACCATAATGCTTTATAAGGTATGAAGTCCATAACTGTAACTTAAGGTATGAAGTCCATAACTGTAACTTCCATAATGGAAGAAGATTATAAGTTGACTTCTTTATAAAATAAGTTATCCGTTAGTTGCTAAAAAAAATCTGTAACATTTTCATGTTCTGGGTTCTCACAGCTAAAAAATAAGAGCTTATTTTGTTAATTTAAAACAAACATGTTTCCTTTCAGACTTTTTCTGCCAAATTTCAGTTAAGGCAAAATTTTCTTTTATGTCTGAATAAACTCCTGAAAGGATTATTATGGCAACAATTTCAGGCTCATAATTATAGCTCTTTCATGAATTATTTGTCTTTGAAAGTGGGGCATGAAAACTTTCCAAAGAAAAAATCAGAGTTTCTTTCTCATTTATAGAACTATTTACGTTTTCTTGACCTAATTATATCAGAAAGATTCTGTGCTATAGCAGATCTCTCCCCATATGCTTTCAGAGCTCCTTAAAAGCAGTGCGGGCCCTGCAAGGACACTACATTTCATCAGCAAGAGCAATGTAATGCAGCTGCATACTGAAAATTCTGCTTGTTAAAACCCTCTGTTTTACCACATTGCTCTTTTTTCTTTTTTTGTACTAAGGGCTCCTCTTCTCTTTAGGTTCTCTCATACCACGCTTCTGCTGCGGAGGAGGAAACAAGGGAGCTGCAGGTAACAGCGGTAATTGAATTTTTTCCTATTACTTTTGAAATATTCCATTGATATAAGAGTGAAGGGTGGTTCTTTACACAGATATGATCCCTACACACGCAGAAGCACGCACTTTCCCGAAATAAAAATTAGAATGAACCTAACATTACAATGTACAGGGGCTGCAATTACAGAAACAAAGAAACAAACAAAAAAGAAATAAATAAATAGTTACTGACGTACTGACTGCCATTCTTATGAGTATATGTGACAGCAGCAGTTGATGCAATGATACTATCAGATCACAGAGATTAAGTATTGCAGAAGCAAAAAAAAAAACAACAACAAATCTTGTGAACTCTTCTTCTGGCAGCTAAGTCTGAATTTTGTATATTTCATATCTTTGGTATATTTCAAGCTTCCCAAGCACAGATGCAGCTTATGGCCAATGACAGAAATTCAGGATTTAATTATTCTTATGTTTACTCTTCTGTGCAGTGTCCTGTTGTGCTTATGTTTAATCCTGTATTTACAAACCATTGCCTTAGGAGTAACTACGGCTGTGATTCCAAGTATACTTGAAAGCACATCTTGTGCTTAGTCTCTGCCATTCTTTGTATTGGAACACGACATTCTATGCAAATAGTATCCCCTCTACTGTGAGAAAGACAATGAAAGTGTTGGAGGGATGAAAAGGAAGGTAAAGAAAGGGGATCACAAGGGATCCCCTGGACTGGACAAAGCAAGGTGCCACAGAACAAGGCACAAGACTAAGTATCATGTACTGCATTGGATAATTTTGGAATGGTTTTTGTCAGACACCTTTTGAACCTCAGTTCTACTGCACTATTGCTTTCTTATAGAAAGGCACTGGCAAGAATAGTATGCTGCGTATCTCCAGTGGTTTCTCTTAAGGGCTTGTGTTGCAGTCTCTGTGGCTGGAACTATACTGCTAAGCAAAACAGAACCACACAAAATAAAACACTGAAACAGCATTCATCTCTACTGCTTAACTGCCCATACGATTCCTAGCACAAATTTTGCCCTTTTCAACCACCACTTCCTAAGGCAGTATGAGAGCACACAGCACATGCTGTCTCCAACAGCCTGTGTAGATAAATGCAATAGATTTGGCTTCTTCTATCATACAGTCTAGAAGTTTAGCGCTATTTGAGCAGGTTTTCCACCCTTAAGTAAAGCATATATCCTCACATTACATCCCAAGGTATGAAACAGATATCTAAATTTTCATGCTATGAAACTATCAACTTTAACAGAATAATAAAATTATTTTAAATAATCAACTGCAAAAAAGAAAACTTGCACTGAAAATAATAATATCTTCACACTTCAGGCCAGCACATGGATATCAGTGCAAACCATTCACCAAACACTAGAGTACACATGTCAGTGTGTGGTGTTTGCCTCATTCCTAGACAACGGTCCCTGTCTTTTTTTATTCTTTGGAGCATCGTGGTCACAGAGAGGATTTTGTTCAGTAAACCTTTTTCCTTTTCCCATCAGTACCCATCATAGATCTCTCTAGTCTTGCTCTTTCTCAGAAAAGACTTTTGTTTCCAGTGAACCTCTACTTTGAGAAAAAAAAGAAAACTGCCCGAGAGTTAGAATACATTCAGAGGGAAGAGATATATTCTGTAATCTTTCTAAATTGGAAAAACAGTCAAGAGAAACACTTCCTAAAATTGTCTTCAACATATTAGAGACAGTCTACTTCCTGTAATGGACTTTGCAGCCAACCTTGAATTTGTGTGGGATTTGTTGCTCCAGCTGGATGCATATATAAATCTATTGGGCTCCATGGAATTCATCCCAGGATACTTAGAGTAGTTGGCTGCTTCATCACAAGACCTCTCTCAATTATTTTTCAACAGTCTTGGGAATCCGGAGAGGCCACAGTCAACTGAAAGCTGGCAAATGTTGTCCCAGTTTTCAAGAAGGGCAATAAAGACGACCCTGGTAATTACAGACCTGCCAATATCACTTCAGTTCCTGGCAAAATTATGGAGAAGATTATTCTGAAAGTCACTGAAAAACACCTGAAAAACAGCACAGTCACTGGTCAGAGCCAACACAGGTTCACAGGGGGAAAACTGTTTGAGAAACTTCATCTCCTGTTATAACAAAAGTTGCTCACCTAGTTGACCAAACAAAGCCAGCTGATATAATTTTCATTTTCAGCAAAGCATTCCATACTGTTTCTCACAATATGTTCTGGACCATACATACAGGTAGGCACATTAGCTAATGAGTTTGGTTCAAAAGGTTATAGTAAACGGAGTTACATTAGGCTGGCAGCCCGTCACTAGTGGGCTTTCACAGGGTGCCATTTTAAGGCAAGTTTTTCTTCAGTGTTTTCATCGGTGACTCAGACACAAGACTTGAAGGTCACTAAGTAAATTTCTGGACAACGCTAAATAGCTATTGACTCCCTCGAGGGCAGGGAGGACTTGCAGAGAGATCTTGACAAACTGGTGGGCTTACTGATCACTGACCATATGAAGTTTCTAAAGAAAAAGTGCCAGATTCTTGCACCTGGGATGAGGCAACTCTGGATATATATACAGGCTGATGAATGAGTGGCTGAAGAGTTGACTCACAGAAACAGATACAGGGATTCTTGTTGATGGCAAGTTGAGTGTGAATCAGCAGTGTACTCTGGCAGCCAAAAGGGACAACTGTACCCTGGAATGCCTCATGCTCAGCACTGCTAGGCTGGTTGAGGGAAGGGATTGTCCTGTTCTGCTGTGAACTGGTGCAGCCTCATCTTGAGCACTGGGAGCAGCTTTGAGAGCAAACAATATAACAAGGACATGAAGCTATTAGAGAGCATCCGAAGGAGGGTAATGAAGATGGGAAAGGGTTTAAAGAGCAAGACATATGAGAAGCAGCTGAGGTTGCTTGGTTTGTTCAGCCCAGAGCTAAGAGGCTGAGGGCAGGCCTCATGGTGTCTGCAGCTCCTCACAGGGAGTGGAGGGATAGTGCTATCTCTGCTCTCTGGTGACAGTGACAGGACCCGGACCCAAAGGAAAAGAATGGAGCTGCATCAGGAGAGGGTCAGGTTGGAAAATATTATTCACCAGAGGATGACTGGGCACTGGAACAGGCTCCCCAAGGCAGCAGTCATGGCCCCAACCCCGCCAGAGTGCAAGAAACATTTGGATAATACTTTTAGAAATACGGTTTGATTTTCAGGTAGTCCTGCATGATCCCAGGAGTTGGACTTGATGATCTTTAATAGTCCTTTCCAATTCAGGATATTCTGTGATTCTGAACTGTTGAAATTCTTCCCACTAACCAATGAAATTGAGAAACTCTTTTAATTATAGTTCTAGACAGAAAAGCTTTCCTAAGCATTCTAATACATGAAAATACATACAGAATCATAGAATTGCTCAGGTTGGAAAAGACCTTCGAGATCTTCAAGTCCAAATGCAACCTAACCATGCTACCCTAACTCTAACAACGCACCACTAAATCATGTCCCTGAACATCACATCTGCAAATTAAAGTGAGTCGAACAAAAAACACTCCTGAAATATTCCCAAAGCCACAAATGATATCAGTAACAAACCCTGTACTATCCACTTTTTCTTCTCAGGAACCTGGAAAAGGGATAGGATCAGACATTCTGTATTGTCTGAACAGCAAAATGAATTTAGAGTACAAGCACCCAGGTGGGAAAGACCTTCCCAAAAGCTACCTTTTCTTCAATAACAAGTTATGGAGAACAGGATATTAATTTTGAATTTGTTCTGCAATAGCCCAGAAAAATGGGAGTCTCATACTGGGAAAGTGATTTTTTTATGTATAGTATAGCAGAAGACTTATCATTTATTTTGTTAACAATTTTAACATCCGTACATTGACAGGCATTCAATACCTATACTCTAAATTTTATAACTGTACAAGTTATAAAAATACTGTAATTATAACTGTACAAGTTAAAAGTACAGCTGTAATATACAGAGATATGACGAAAGATATAGTAAGGGTTACAGATGCTGAAAAGTACTGAGTTTTTTGCATCTACTTTATAATTTCAAATTTCAAATCAAAGTTGTATGACTGTTAAAAGATTTACAGATACGATGACAAGTGAACCCTAATTTTTCAGATTTTTAGCCCCTAGAAAGCACTTCTTATGAAAATATTCTAACTACCACACTATCTCTAACACCACAATCTTATTTTCTCAATCTCTCAATTTCATACATACTCTTTGTTATAGTTTCTCTTAGGTGACTTAGGTAAGACTTTTTGATCATGCAATATTTTCCTTATTCTTCTGATCTATGGAAAAGTGTTCATTAAATCAAAGAAACAAATGAGGCAATGTTGAAGTGGAAGAGCTCAGCAAAGATAAATGGGAAGTAATAATCAGCTTTAAGCATAATGTGAAGGTAAAATATAGTATCTCACTACTTGCCTGTTGAAAAAGCATTTATGTTATGCTTTCTCTTCTCTAGTTTAAAGTTTTGTCCTCTTATTCTTCTCTAGACTGCTATAGTGCCATCTGCACAATCTCTCAACCTAACTGACTTCAACTTCAGTGATTTTGAGCTATCGGATTTTGAAACAACACTGTGTACAATTCGAATGTTCACAGACCTCAACCTGGTGCAGAATTTCCAAATGAAATATGAGGTATGAGTGCTGTCAGATGCTGCTTCACATAAAGATACAAATTAATTACTAATAAATCGAAGAATAGTGAAAGGAGCCTGCAGGAAATATAACTGAAAATATGTATTGCAAATTAGATAGCAAATTCTGAAGGTATTTAAAGTACTGGGGTTTCTGTCTAGTTTGGTTCTATTGAATAATTAATAACTAGGTTGTGGACTAGAAAATGCATTTAGAAAACCTGGAAAACTGGGGTTGTGGTTAAAATTCTAGTGAATTTTAAAACACATAGCAATATTTCAAAACCAGCAACAAAAGGAAAAATGTTGTGTATGACAGTTTTCAATTGAGAAGTATTTGTTTCCCTAAAAAGAAACTGTTAACATATTTACAGTTAACTTTATGATGCTGTTTCTTAAAGGTTCTCTGCAGATGGATTTTAAGCGTGAAGAAAAATTATCGGAAAAATGTTGCTTATCATAATTGGAGACATGCCTTTAATACAGCACAGTGCATGTTTGCTGCTTTAAAATCTGGTAAAATTCAGGTACATTTTGCTGTTACTACATTGAGAAGCTCTGGCTGAACAGATTGTGTAATGGTACATAGTTCTTATGTCCATCATTACAGTATCACTCATGAAATCAAAGTATTTCTGCTGAAGACTTCTGGCTTTGAGTGCTTTAAGTGCCTGTTAAATTGTTGTCATGTTATTATGTATTCAGTTGCAGTTAAATCATTCGGAAATGATTGAGTGGATGCTTCCAATAGGAATATCTCACATGTATGATTTTATATATATATTTAAGTCAATGCTTACACACTGAGTAAGTCTAAAAGCTGGAAAAGAAAGGGATCGACCCTACTGCAGAATGTTTCCTTCTAATATTCAGCAGAAATTTCTTTTAAGTTCGTACACAAACAATAGAACATTTTTAGAAATAAAAATGTAAATGATCATTTCAGTGCTTTTAAACAATACTTCTAATTTCCACTTAAAAGGAAAACAGTAATTACAAAAATTCAAAAAGCCTAATTGTTATTTATAACAAATAGTAAAGAACCAGATGATCCCTCAGAAAGAAAATCTTCTTTTCAGGATTTTCCCATAATAAATTTACAGGCTTATTTATTTACTTTTTTTTTTTTTTTAAGAAAAGAAAATGTTCCTGTCCATTCTCAATCAATGTGTTTCTCAGTTTGATTATAATAATAATTGTTACTTGGTTGTTTATCCTATTTTATCATAAGCACTTCTGAGAGAATAAATTAATCCTATTTGTAGACCAAACACCGGTACCCATAATGACACGGCATTCACTGCCTCTACAAACTTAGTCTCACCTAAAAAAAGACAAAGGGCATCTGGAAGAGACAAAGGCAGAGGCATTGTATGGATTCAGCCATACACAGGATTCAGCCCCCAGTGGCTGTACAATGCTGTTTTTCAGAATCTTGTCCTGACTTTTGTGCTTGCTATTCCTGTCCCATTAAAAATATGATGCAAGAATGCAGTAGCTTTGTCCAGCCTCTGTTTGTCACTGGTCAGGTTTAAAGAAATATTCTATCAATTTGTATTAAATAATATTAAAGATGATAAATAGCCATGAAAGAGAAACAGTAACCTCTCCGCTAATCTTTGCTGGAGCTCCAGAATAAGCTCATAATTACGAATAAAATAATGTTTAATTCTGTTTTCCATAGGTTTTGAACTTCTGTTAATGTATTTGTGCAGCGGTGCTGCTGCACACCACAACTTCAGAGATAACCCCTTTTTCTCACCATACAATTTTATGTCTGTGGCCTCTCTGGGCCAAAGTTGTATCATCTAGATAGATAAAAACAAGATGGCACATATAAAACACACTGTCCAAAGAAATCACAAAGGTAACTCACTTCTTTGTATTACTCTTTACACACAGAGCAAACTGACTGACTTGGAAACACTGGCTTTGCTGATAGCAACTCTAAGCCATGATTTGGATCACAGGGGAGTGAACAACTCTTACATACAAAGGTAAGTAATTAGACTGAGAGATCTCAAAACAAACAAACAAACAAAAAAAAAGAACACACAAATACACAGAACCAAATTACATACAACTTAATTGATTTGACAATGTGAGATTGTGCGAAGGTCTTCACTAAGCAGTAAGCAGAGTTAAAACCAGTTGTTTAAGGAGGCCAAAGCAAAGACATGAATCATTGAATCATAAGAATCATAGAATGGCTTGGGTTGGAAGGGACCTCAAAGCCCATGTAGTTCTAACTCCCTGCCATAGACAGGATGGTCAACCACTGGATTGGGCAACTCAGCCCCATCCAAGCTGGCCTTGCATCAACAGTTTCTCTGAGCAGCCTGTGTCTGGGCCTTACCACTTTCTGCATATACAATTTATTCCAAACATCTAACCTAAATCTCCCCTCTTCTAGTTTAAAACCATTCCCCTTTGTCCTATCACTATCTGCCCATATAAAAAGTCAGCCTCCCTCCTGCTTATCCTCAAGGCCACAAGGACGTCTCCCCAGACCCTTCTCTTCTCCAAGCTAAACAAGCCTGGCTCCCTTTCTTTGTAAGATATATGCTGTAGCCCTCTCATCATCTTCATGACCCTGCTCTGGACTCATTCCAGCAGCTCCGTGTTTTTCTTGTGCTGGGGGCCCCTGGCCTGAACTCAGTACTCCGGATGTGACCTCTTGAGGACAGAATAGAGGCGGGCAGTCACCTCCCTCCCCTGCTGGCCACCACTCTTTTGATACAGCCTGGGATGCTGCTGTCCTTCCGGGCAAGCACTCACTGCTGGCTCATGTCCAGGTTTTCATCCACCAGAATCCTGAGTCCTTCTCCACCAGGCTGCTTTCAGTGAGTTCTTCTCCCAGTCTATACACATATCTGGGTTTGTCATGACCCAGACACAACACCTTGCATAGATCCTCACAGAACCAACTCCAATGGCAGATTAAGTGAACTCTTCGTAGACTGTGCAGGGGCAGCATCTTCCTGCTCCATTGCATACATCCCATCCCCCATTTCCCACACACAGATAACAAAAGCTAAGTGACAACATGCCAAAAACGTGCAGTTTTGCAGATTGCTCACTGCCCAACCAGCTGTTCCCCATCTAGTCTGGCCAGTACAGAGCTGAGATTTGCAGCCATCTTGATGATTCAGAGGGGTTTCCGCATAATTTTGAACTCTGGTTGTTTAATAAATGATTTAGTCATGGCCTTCCAGAACTCTTAAGTGGATTTGGATAGGACACATTTAAAATCACATTACAAATTCACGACTGTTTAGCATTATTTTGGATTAACTATACTCTAATTTTGATCAATTCTGAAATTACAGAACAGCAAGAAGTCTAAATGTATTTTAAAGCATTGAAACAAAATATTTTTACCAAAAAATATTTCACTGTGAAGTTATCAAAATAAATCATCTGAACTCTTCTGAAAATTTCTCTGTATTTTAATTTTTAACTAACAGTATATTTTTAAAAATGTATTAGTAGTTTCAAATCTGAACAAAACGTGTTTTTCAGTGACTTTAATATTCAGTTCATACAGTATATGATTCTTTGATGAAATAAACCAGAGATGGGGAAAAGATACTCAGAAACATTTACTTGTATCTATTTCTGGTAGAGCTGGAGAGCAGTTTTGAAGCCTTAGAAGAAGTGGTCTGCTGTTCTTGCCATGGTGAAAGAAGATACTAGAGTAGGAAAAGTTTGTTCCAAGCAGAGAATATTGAAAGGCAGGAAATAAGTAAGCTGAAGCAGAATACTTTCCTTTTGGGATGTATGTTCGGAATAAAACTAAGACTGATGTGTTAAGCAAAAGAAAAAAAAAAAAACAACACAAAATTGAATATGTAACCTATCTCTAGTTCCCTAATAGGGGAATCCAGCAGTAACTTGTAGCCTTGCTAGAACTGGTCAGCTATTTTTTGCTTTATTTATTTAAAAATAAATTCCCTGCAAGACATCTGGAGAAGCGTCATCTCCTCTCAGCAGTGTCCTGGGAAAGTGGCATAGACAGCAAAATTTAACATGCATACATGCTGTAGAGCAGAAATGACTGCAGCTTGAGAATTCTTTTTGAGAAATGACAGTTATATGAATTTTGTTCTTAAATTCCCCATTTACATTAAATGAAAAGTTATTTTTTCTAGAAACTGATCTCTTCTGTTGGATCTCTTGGAAGTGGAAAAAGTGGACACTTGGCATATGTTTTTGTTTTTTTTTAAGCCATGGTGTTTCAAAAATTAAAGTGGTCCTGGTAGCAGAAATTACAGGAAATGAACTGTTTAAAGGTCTTTCATAGTTACGCAATGGTTTTGTTGTGTTTGTTGTTATTTTTTTTCCCCAAGCCCACATGTAAAATAGATTAGCACAGAGTATGAAAACTTCGTAACAAAACCACTGTGTTCTGGAAGCAGTGGTGTCCTTTGCCCCGGCGTGGAGTTTTAACAGAAAGACTGTGTACTACAGAATTAAGAACCTGAGTTTATTTCTAGCACTTGTATCTTCCCAGACAGTCAGGGTCTGTAAGTCCTGAGCAGGCTCTAGTTTGATGCAGTACTTGGGAAGATAACCTAAGAATTTTCTCACATATTTCTCTCTTCGATCAGGATGAACTTTAAGGACACTGTATCCATCCCATTTAACTCAGTGGGAATTTCACTCAGCATGCATTGGCACCATCCTACAATTTGTTTTCTAACAGAAACATGCAAGCATTTTTGCTGTATATTCCCCTTGCACTGGTCTCAGAGGAGGTGCTGGGCAGCCAGCCCATAAAACTCAAGGGCTTGTATCCTTTAATCTCCCTTTCTGTGTTTTTGTTTGTCTTTCCATCTTTCTCTCTACATTTGTGTGCTTCTTAAATCCCCGGAGGTTCCTCTTACAGCTTTTATTTGAGTTTCTGTGCTGTAAACACTTATTCATGTGCATAATCATTTGCCATACAAAAAGTCAGAATTTCTCAAATGATTAAATATTTGTAGGTCAAATTATAACTAGAGTGATAGATTCAGGATCAGCAGCAGAACAGAATTCAGAGTACCCTGATTTAGTTAAAGAGGTTACATAAATGATGTGGGAACAGGGTTTGAAAATAAAGATACAGTAGCAAAAGCTTAGAACGTTATTATACAATGAGGATGAGAGGGAAATTAGAAATCCTCAGAGGAGGAATTTTATCTATTTTGTCTAAAGCTGCTCAAACAGTAATTTTTTTTTTTTTAGACTATGCTTTAAATTTTTACATCATCCCTGCAGTTGATTTTATGCTCTTTTCCCGCTGCCTTTAGTACAACCAGCATCTTGTTTCCCTTTTGCATTTCATCCTGGGTGAAGGGGAGGTAATGATACTGCAGTAGTTTGGTCATGAAGAGAATGCTTACCAGCACAATAGGAAATTATTTGTTCAACATTTGGGGACCTGCCCCAGAGTCCACTGAGGGCAGCAGGAACTTTCCCGAGGACATCAGTGTGCTTTAGATTGTCTCGTTAGTACTTGCAAGCTTGATGTAGTTGATTAAATATATGAAGCAGGTATGGAAAATATAACATAAAACAAAACTGTCAAATTCTGTTTTTGAAAAAACCCTTCTTGTTGCTTTTCCTTTTCATGGAGTAACTCACTCTTTACCAGAACTCGTATTACATTTTCACTCCTTTTGTGAAGCTGGTAATAGAAGGCAGAAAGCTAGAGTGGTCAGTGCCCCGACAAAGTAACAGGGTTGTCTTTTTATCTGTACTCTCCACGCAGCCTTCCAAATGTATTCACTGAGTTGCACAGAAGAGGGAAAGGAACTGGTTAAGAACAAGCATTGTTGGGTGGGGACAAAATTAACAAGAAGAGGACAGTATAAAGGAAATTAAAGGAAATAAAGGAAATTATTTTTGGATAACAATTACATTTAATTTGATTTCTCCATCTGATGGGTCTTTTTGGTCCTTAGAAGTGAACATCCACTGGCTCAACTGTATTGCCACTCCATCATGGAGCATCACCATTTTGATCAATGCCTGATGATCCTGAATAGTCCAGTAAGTGTGTCATTGTTGTGTATACTGAAAAGAAACCATTCTCTATTTTTTGGTTTTTATTTTTAGCTTTTGGATAGATTCCCACTGTTACACATTCCTAAAGTGATCTGTATTCCTTTTTGGGTAAGGAGAACAAATTGCAGCAGTTTTGAACTCACAGTTCCATTTCTGAGAGCCACCAAACCTTTCTAAGTGTTCCCTCTTAAGGGAAGCCTTACTAACATCTTTCTGAGTACCTGCTTTTTTCAACCAAAGAAAACAAAAAGGCTTTGTTACTACTTTCATGACATCTTATGAACCACCAAGCAAACCCAAATCCTTGCTTCCATAAAAAAACACCAAAAATATTCCAGCCTGTACATACTCAGAGCAGTCCTGATGAGACCAAATCAATACTGCTAACATTTACATTCCAAAGTGAAGGCAAATAAGTATGCAAATAAAACTACATTCTTTTTCTGTTATTAACTAATTATAAGGCCAGTTATTCACCATGTACAAACATTTCAAAGCAGTGTATCTCCAGTGTTCATTTTGTATCAGAAGTATGGTACTTCTGACATACTTTGTATTGCAGTGATTGCAGTTCAGACAAGAAAATATGGAAAAAAGTGGAGGCAAATTACCATCTCATCAGCTTCACAGTGCTTTGGTTTAAAAGTGGGCTGCTGACATTTCTTTCTGTGTAGCAGCTTGTTATTTGTGTAGCTTCACGAATGGAAAATATTTCAGTAGTGTGAGGTGTATAGGCAAGTACTGGTATCTGTTACTGTTCTTAAGTGACAGAAGAAATGGAAAGACAAATGCTCCAACACAGCAGATGGTGAATTTAATTTTTATGTATGAAAGGGACTTGTTTTATTACTTTGTATGTATGAAAGGACTGTTGCTCTGCCTGTAGTTTGATTTTGTAAAAGTCTATTATGATGAAGTTGCTTCACAGCTTTCTTTTTGCCATTACACAAGAAGACTGGAATTTTTATTTTTAAATTAGGGAATCCACAAAAGGAATCAGCGCAGAAGAATGACAGCACATACCAGTAAGCAATTCAGGATGATTCAGTATCTAAGAGAGATTTTAGCAAATTGGTGTGGTGTTGCCTAATTTACTACTAACACTGTTTTTGTTGATGCTGATGCTGTTGTTTTATTTGTTTGTTTGTTTGTTGTAAAGGGAAATCAGATTCTCAGCAGCCTTTCTATTGAAGAATACAAGGCAACACTGAAAATGATAAAACAAGCCATCCTTGCAACAGACCTAGCACTATACATAAAGTAAGTCAGAGGCAAGTTTGGCTGGTAGTCATAGCTTGATGTCTGGATTGTCAGCACATTGTAAAATCTTTTAACTTGTTTTAAAGGAGGAGAGGAGAATTTTTTGAACTTCTAAGGAAAAAGCAGTTTAATTGGGAAGATCCTATGCAGAAGGAGCTATTTTTGTAAGTAAATGCAGAATGATTAAAAGCTGATTAATATTAGACATCCATTTTTCCATGCCACATTGTCAGGAATTGCATAAAAAACAGCTAATCTGTTTGCTTTGGGCCTGTACAAGCTGGTACAGGCAACATAGGTCACTTCAAGAGTTTGAATTTTTAATTACTAAATTTGCAGCCTGTATAACAAACTGTGTTAAATAGTCTGTGGAGTTACAAAAGCATTTCTATTCCATAGAACTCCTAAGTACAGTGCTCTTTAGCTTTCATATCTAAATATTTAATTGCAGAAACCAATACCTAAAGATTCAAGATAGGCATTTTGTTTTGAAGCAGATTCTTTACTGGCAGTGGAGAAAAAAAATTTAAGAACTGAAAAAACTTTAGAAAAAGCAAAACAGAATAACATATTCAACTAGACTGTCTCAGGAAGGATAGTTGCCCTATTATAAATTCAGTGCTTTTAAAAACCTGCCTTATTTAGTCATGTTGCATTTAATCATGATTTCCTATTTCAGTAACAGACCCTTGTACTGTCAGTAAAACTGGCGGTCCCTGTTAATGACAGAAAGATAGAATCATAGAACTGCAGAATATCCCAAGTTGGAAGGGACCCACAAGAACCACCAAGTCAAACTCCTGGCACCACACAGGACCACCCAAAAATCATATCCTACATCTGAGAGCACTGTACAAAAGCTTCTTGAACTCAGGGAGATCTGGGCCATGCCCACTGCCCTCTGGTGAAGAATCTTCTTCTAAGACTCAACTTGACCCTTCCCTGACGGAGTTCCATGCTGTTCCCTCTGCTCCTGTCACTGTCACCAGAGAGGAGAGATCAATGCCTAATTCTCTGCTACCCTCATAAGAAGCTGCAGGTGTCATGAAGCCACCCCTCAGCCTCCTCTGGGTTGAACAAGCACAGTGACCTCAGCTGTTCTCCACACATCTTCTAATAGCTTCAGGTCCTTCTTATATTGTGGCACTTGAAATGCGGCTGCATAGAGCAGAGCAGGACAATCTCTTCCCTCATCCAGCAGGCAGTGCTGAGCCTGACGCATCCCAGGGTACTGTTGGCCATTTTGGCTGTCAGAAGTAAATGTGCTATCTATCCAGTAGCAAATAGAATGAAGCAGTTCATTTGATGTGAATCCAACCAACAAGCTGGTCCAAATTTGCTCATTTCTTTGTGCTCATTTCATGCAGGCAGAAGTCTACCACATCATCAAGCCTTGGATGTCTTTATAATGTTGGTTTAATTTCACTTGTTTTTTCTGAGTTTGATTTCACTTGAAATTGGATATTCTATTTCCTAATCACTTGGCTTGGTGGCTACAAAAATTTCACAATAAAGTAATTCATAGATTTCTTTTTGTTTTGTTTTTTTTCCTATAGAGCAATGCTGATGACTGCTTGTGATTTATCAGCTATAACCAAACCATGGCCAGTTCAGCAACGGGTATATCCTTAATTTTAAGATTTCTTAAATACAAACTCTGCAAAACTGCGTTTGCTTTCTCTATCCAACCTGTATTGCAAAGGCAAGGGTGAAATGAACACTCAGCAAGCAGTCCTTCAAATGCTAAGATTGAAGACTTTCTTAGGTCTTTGAAGCAAGATCTGCACATCTAGCTGTGTCAGCCCATTATTACTTATCTGAAAGTAAATCAGGAGTCTCTGCTTTTTTTTTCCCCTCAACATTTCTGTGTTACTACAAGGTGGTCAATTGATACAGCACACTATCTAGTATCAGCTGACCTTTCTCTATGTGTTGAACATTCTAGCTGTTATCAATGGTAAGGCACTTTTGTGCCTTTGAACTTTGCTTTGTCAGAGAAAATATCAGCACATGCAGGTGTCTCTTGTCCAGCGATGTGTATCAGTAAATCTAAAAGCAAGTTGTTACGTAGGAGACTCTTACAGAGATTGATCCCAATCCGATATATCCTAAGGAGGCACAGGAAATTCTGAAAATAGGTAGCAAGCAAAGTTTTATAGCTCTCAATGTGTGAAATCTCTTACAGATTGCTGAGCTTGTAGCTACCGAGTTCTTTGATCAGGGAGATAAAGAGCGGAAGGAACTCAACATAGAACCAACAGTAAGTGGAAGAATCATGCACAATTGTCTTTTTTTTTTAAATGGCTTCCATAAGGAATTTTATAGAATCTAAAACATTCCTTTCAAAAACCACCTTTTCTCTCAGTAGTCAGTATTCTTCTGGGGCTTCCAGACACCAACACTGTCATTGCCTTTGAGCCAGAAGAAAAGAAAGCATTTTATCTTCTAAGTCAGTATTATGAAATTGTCTAGGAAATATATTCCTAAATTGGTGGCTAACTGTAGCCTATGCTAAACAAATAAGCTTGACCTCTAGTTTGACCAATTCCAAAGACAACCTTTTAATGCTAGTCATGCAGACAAATTACCTGCATTGTAACACGTACTGATACCCTGCTGCATTGAGATTACTGTGCTTTTTGAGGTCCTGCCTTTTAATTCTGGCCCCTTTTTGTTTCAACTTTAAATGACTTTAAACACTGAACTTATTTACTTATTTACAGGATCTAATGAACAGAGAGAAGAAAAACAAAATTCCAAGCATGCAAGTTGGATTCATTGATGCTGTTTGCTTGCAGCTGTATGAGGTATGGTGCCTGACAAAGAACTGGAAATATCTAAAACCAGAACTGTTCAGTGCAGTTTTTAATAGTTGCACATTTAAAATTAAAACCAAATTTGGTTTTAGTATTCTAGTAAAAAAGATTTTTTTTTTCATATATTCTATATGGTTGGTTATTTAGTCATATAAATGATTATTTCTGCATTAATTCTATGTTTGGCTGATCACTGTATTTTGTTACACTATTTTTTAAAACCAGTGGTAATCACTATGTTCTGTGGACTGGGTATTAGGTTATTGTGTTACGTTTAAATTCAGCCAGTGAGATGCTGCGATGATAAAGGAAAGTCACAAATATATAATGCTTTGCCATCCATGTAAAGAATGGTATCCACATACTGCATGATAAAGAGCGATGTTCAAGAAAGAGTTCTATAGCATTCAGAATTCTTAATGCAAAAGGTGATAATCTACATATTGGAAATTCACCTGGGTTTGAAACTTCCCCTCCTTCTTTCTCTCTCATCACACTTCCTAGCTCTTTAGTCCCTGTTTTGTAACTGCAGCTTAGTTACACTGCAGTGAAGACAAAACCAATTCCTGGTTAGCAGCCAAGTACATCTACAGATTTTCAGAGTCTTCTCCCTTCTCTTTAACTGGAGAAGAAAGAAGATGCTGTGCCTGTAGGAGGGGGTATAAGCAGCATCTTTTTGGCTGATGCAGTATACCTACCTCTAGTACAGGTAGGGGGAAACCACATGCTTACACACATTTCTTTTCTTCAACGGTAAAGTATATAAACAATGTTACTTTGAAAGTGAACAAATGCACACCTCACTCTTAAGTGTTCTAATACTAAAAGGCAAATAATAAGCAGGGTTTAACTACAGCCTTTTCCCTATACCTTAGCATTCATCCAGTCAGTAGGAACTTAACAGACAATGCAAAGATGAGTGCGCAATGAAGCACTGCAATTATGTGACTTACCGTGTTATTCAGAGTAGATCTAATCTGAACTGACGCTGCGTGGCTTGTTTTAGACAGATAACCAGCACAGTTAAACTGAGTGATCTGAATATCTTCCCTTTAAGTTCAGAAATCTGAAAGAAAAAAAAAGGCCAAAATTGTACTTCACTCCCTATTTTTAACTTGAAAAAAGTGTAACAATTAGCAGTTTAAAATGCTATTTAGATGTGCTCAGGTAAATAAAATGTGAATGCTCAAGAGATATTTCACAGCTCCACTCTTCTCAATGAGGTATAAATAAAAAATAATTAAATTAAGTCTGTTGGAACTCATGATGCTGCCTAGAAAGCAAAAAAGAATTATGAAGATTTACACGAGCGATAATGCACTAGACTACCTGTGTAAAAATGTTCCAATGTTACAGAAGAGTTAGAGATCACTACCTCATGTTATTCGAATAAGACATAAGTTCCAGATGAAATTCTGACTTTTGAAATATATATAATGACCAGCAGTGAGGCTAAGCCTTTTCTCTGTGCACTTTGCAGTTGGTCATGGTAGCCCCAGAATCAGCGGGCTCACTCTTCATAGAATCATAGAATCATAGGGGTTGGAAGGGACCTCAAGAGATCATCGAGTCCAGCCCCCATTACTCTTGCCCATGGATCTTCCTGTCCAGCACTGTGTGAACTATCAAAGTCCCACTTCACAGTTCTGAATAGTGTGACTTCATTCCAAATGTCAACAGAACCCTCAGTGCAAGTACTGAGTGTCACTGCGTAAGGATACATACTCATCTCTTCCATCAGAAAAAAAAAAAAAAAAAAAAAGATGCTTATTCAACTGTTTCATTTCCAATTCAGTTTTTCTTCAGTCTGCTGTAGTACCACTGCCACATCATGGAAAACACTTCATAGACTTCAGTTACAGCTGTTCCAATGAGGCATCAAGTGTCAAATATAATTTAATTATTGAGTGCTAATCCAAATATTTCTGGAAGAACCATGAATCACTTGTGACATTGTCACCTTGGTCACATTGTCTGTAACAGCTGATTTCCCTTCCACGGTCATCTTTTTGACCAGCCTTGCCATATATACAAAGAACTGGCTTACAAATAGAGTCCATGCATATACCTCGCTAGGAATCCTGGATGGGTCACTTGTGCATACTTCTGTGTAGCAAATTCATCATAGTTATTTCTGCATGTAACAGGAAGCTTTCTTAAAGTCAAAATATAAGTTCTATTTCAAGTATAGATAGTCCTCACATTTCAGTCATTCTCGTCTCTTTAATATTCATTTATAAGAACACTTATTTTGTTGTTACATATAAACTTTTTTACATGTTTTACAATTTATTTCAGGCCCTAACGCATGTATCAGAGGCCTGCTTCCCTTTACTGGATGGCTGTAGAAAAAATAGGCAGAAATGGCAATCCTTAGCTGAACAACAAGAGAAGAATCTGATTAATGGAGAAAGCAATCAAGCCAAACGGAACTGAGATGTCAATTTAAAAACCACAAGCTTAAGTTCACATAGAAGATGTAGTAATAGGGGAGTACTGCATTCTACTAAACACTGTATGGATTTGGATTATGTTTTGCCACTGCTGTATTATTTTTCCACATTTCAATATATAGCATGACTGTGTATATGCCAAGATCACATATGTCTTTTATTACATCTAAGTGAGATGGAAAAAGATCTGCAGTTAGTTTATGCTAACCTGTTCTACAAGAAGGTATGAGTGCAGTTTACTCAACTGTCCCTGAGAGCCTATTACTTCATAGATGTATATAATTGTTTGGAGATTATGTTGTGGCCAGTATCTTAAAGACTACTGCATTTCGCACCTTTTTTCCTCTTTGAGTCTTGCTGTGTTAGGCTGTAAAAGAAATGCACAGTCCTGCCTGTTCTCTTCCCAGAAGTTCAGAAGGAAGACTGGGACTAACACTGGCAAGCCTGACCCAGCATATGCTATGCTAACCTCTTCCAGGAAACAGAACAGGGCTTTGAAGAGGAGAAGCCCCAGAATTTGTGTACCCAGTAGCCTTTTCATACTATAAGAATGTCTTAGCAAATGTGTTACATTTAAAAAAAACCCTGTGAATTACTAGGCAACGGGGTGCTTAGGAGTTTTGTGGTACAGGTGTCATAATCCATGGATAATGGAAACTGCTTGAAGATTGATGAAATGTCACAACACAAGTGACAGGCCGGCTGCCTTGGAAGAATGGTTCCTGTACGAGGCCATGAGAAGCAGAGAAACTGAAACTAAACAAGATATTTCTGTATGCTTATTTTAACTTCATCTTGAAGTTGAATATAACATCATCGTAACAAACAAACTGAATCACAGGCAGGAAAAGTAGAAGAGATGTGACTGCAAGATTAAGGCACGGCAATCTGAATCAGAATGATGCAGGAATGGCATGCTTCCAGTGACCACCAGCGGCCAGTGCTATTAATGACCGCAAATAGGCCAGTGTTGTTATGAAATGGCTATGACCACTTTGAAGAAAGTATTACGTTAACATATTTTATACATCATTTTTAGCACTAGTTAATGTTAAAAATTATCTAGCACCGTGTCTTAAAGGAACATGAAAAAAGAATTCTGAAAGCAAAACTAGCCCAGAACACTACAGTGATTTACCATTTGCGCGTATGACATCAACATTCAGAAAACTAAGAGTCAATTAACTTACACCAGGAAAAGAAGGCATTGATACTTTATTCAAACGAAGATAATTAATAAAAATGATTTTGAACTCATCACTGGGAACCAATTCAAGAAAATATACACATAAGGCAATAAAAAAAAGTAGTACAAAGAGTATAGATGGTTGAGCAGGATTGAAAAAATAATGTCAGCAATCTTAGATTGGTTAGTAAATTCAGCTACAAAGAGACTGAAAACAATTTTTTTATTTTAAATCTTTAGTAATGACTCTGTAGTTAAAAATCAATGACAGTAATACATTTGGGATTGTACTTTCAAGTACAAAAGGTAGTTTGTATCAAAGTAATGCAGCAAATTCAAGTTGAAAACTGCAATGCATTAATCTTCCCAGAAGATTATCAATCCCACCTGCAGTAGCAGGCCAAAAAGATACTGAAGTCAAGCTCTTTTTGCCAGTCTCTGCATTTAGATAAGCAATATCAGAAGCTAACAAAAAATGAAGAAAATGTTTCAAAATGTTCCACAATACTGTTTTTCATTGTCACTTTTTTTGTTGTTTGTTTTTTAAATGTAGAATAAGGAATTCACACAGTTTGCAGCATTTCTGCCAACCTCTATCATTTGTTACTCATTAAATCCTATCTCAGATTTCTCTAATGACCACCAATAATAATTTATTGCAGCTGAATTTGAAAGTATTTTTTCTATAAAAAGCATTTCTCCTATGAGGTATTTTGTTTTTGTTTGTTTGTTTCAGGTTTTCAGCAACAAAAAAAGTATGGAATACAACAATAATTAAGAATTCTAGAGCTATTGTGAATTTGTATTTATCCATGTTTATCTATATGCATACACAGCACAATGTATGTTTGTAATAGGTCATAGCTCTGCACAAAAATTACAGCAGCCCGCCTGCGTGCCCCAACCTTCCAGCTCAAAAAAAGAATTAAAAAAAAAAAAAAAGCTTTTAGGTACTTTGTGATAAACAGGAATTTTGCTTCACAATTTGCATAGTACTCATATTCTTTTCCTTGAATGTCTGAGATACTAAAATGTCAACTGATAAAATACACATTCCATATAAATATGAACAAAGCGTATGTATGCAAAAGTGTATTCTTGCAGGTATGGTTGAGACGAGTAATTCATGGAGACAGCACAGCAAATCAGCTGTGGTGGTATTACAGTGTAGTGGCCTATCATTTACATTAGGATTCCAGTAACTATATTTCTCTGCTATCCTGTGAGTTCAACAAAACTTTATTCTGATATTCACTTATAAATACTAGAAAAGAATGCTGGATTCTTACCTTTGACTTGAAAATAATGCATGACATTTTGCATTGTTTCAAAGGATCACTTAAAATGAGCGCAATCATACAGTATGTGCACACATGTAATTACATATTTGTACACATTTATCATGCAGAATCTCTTCCACTACCAAGATTCAACTACAGAAATACAGTTCCTAGTGAATAAACTATTTAAATGTCACAATATACCTGTATCTGTACATAATTCTACAAAACAAAACGCCGTGAAACTACCGGTTTAAGAATTTTAAAAGCATATTCTGCTGTTGTTTCATGAAAAAATGAGAGCATTTCACTCTGCCTGAAAGCACAGGCTGCCGTTTTTGGTTCTAAGTTCTGTGTGGACTGTTTGCAGAATTGTTTTATTTCATAGTGTCGATAGATGAAAATATGAAAAAACAAAACAAAACAAAACAGGCTGTTTCGAACCAAAATTCATTGCCTTCCAGAGTTCATCATTTTCATACTCAGCCATTTCATACATTACACCCATGCTGCTGCTAAACTACATCATGGATTATGTATCTAATTATTTTAGTCCAGTCTCAACAGTAATCTTCTCTATTTTAGATCATCTAGCTAAAGAAATCAAGTGATAGATGCAAGGTACAAGCAGAAACTGAATGTATCACTGTCATTTTAGTTTTAGGTCTGTTAAAGCCATTGTGAAATTTGGTATTTAAGTTTATAGTTACAGAATTTGGCCCATTAATTGTTAGACGTTTCTATTGAGACAAGTACTAAAAATCCTTCTTGCACATAATTTCCTTTGAAGTCACTTCACAATACAGTTTAATGCTTAAAGTATAGTTTTCTTTCTGTTTTTGTTCCCTTTCTCAATAATAATAATAATCCACACATCCGATATGAGCTGTAGAATATAGGTATAAGGTTTTCTGTAATCTCACTCAATAAGAAAGAAGAGAAAAAGTACTATTGATTTTGGCAATTGCACTGATTTTTAGTTAGTAGCAGTTCAAATCATTCTCAGATTTGCACAGAATGCAAGTACAAGTGGGCTAGTGATAAAAGTGAATAATCTGCTCCATTGATGACCAGCTGATCTCTCTTTAGAAGAGAGGGCTGAAGCCTGATAGAGGCATCATCTTCTGACAGCTGGGCGCACATAAAGGTAAGTTTTTAAACTCCAGTCTGATGCATTTTATCATAGTGGCATGATTTGTCAAAACTATCTGGTTCTTGTACATCATTTTTCAAAATTACTGGGTAACTGATTGTGCAAGCTATTATACAGAAAAAATTATGAAAAAAATGACCTAGCCCTTAAAATTAAAAAATGTTCCCTGAGGGATCTGGTTGATGCTCCTTCCAGCTATGCCTGAGAAAATAGAGTATTGATGGAAGAAGTGCCTCACTCATAACACTTTCAGAAATTTTTAAAGGCTTTGGAGATCTAACCTTTCAGCTGATTTTTTTACACTAGCTTTAGCTAAAAGTCTTGTCTCTGCATTGCTGTAGGTTGTTCTTCATGCCAAATCACACACAGTTTACATTCCACAAGGTTTCAGCTTTATTTCACAGTCCTCTGCTCTGCTTCTTCAGGGACTTGCACTAACTTGAGAGATAAGCTTGAACACTGGAGCTTAAATAAAAACCTAAGTTTAGCCTGAGGATAGCAAGAAATAGTGAGGGCTATTTGGATTTTCATAGGAACAAGAAACATCTTAGAGTCTGGCCTGGCAACTCTTTCTAAATATGAAATTGTGACTTCAGGATCTATTATCTTTGTCATTGCTAGATAATGATAATTGCATGGGAAATTTTATTTTCCACATAAAGAAGTCTGTTTCCAGAGAGAAACTCATATCTAAGTACCACTGTTTGTAAATGTATACTTACGTGCCGATGCTACATAATAGTTTCCACTAACTCTCACTGCACGAGCTTGTCATGCTAGCACCTAAGGTATGCTCAGATTCCCATTTAAAGTCAATTACATGATTCCTGTTTACCTCAGTGGGAGTTTGATTGAGCTGTCTAGAAAGTGAAGGAATAGGTCAAATTCGCCTTTTCTAGCTATAAAGAGGGACCAAACTCATCCTCAGTAACAGCTGCCTCACCTGTTCTTTACTGTGTTCAGCTATCCCTGCTGATGCTCAAGGTACCTCACAGATGAAACTGAAGTTAGAATTTGAGCCCTCTGTGTATTCATGCGGCAGACACATGCACGTGTCTCTTGAAGAATGTAGTGTGAAATGCACTGTAAATAGTTTTAATATACATTTCTATTATACTTTAATAAAAATCTTATCACAGTCACTAGCCACCAAGTTTGTCCATTTGCATTCTTTTACCATAAAAATATTTGAACAAACATAGTTTCTGGGCACAGTATTTTTGTACTAGGTTAACTGAGTTACTCTGTATATAATGTTCTGCATTTAAGTAGAATTGAAGTCTTCTGAATGTTACATCTTCTCACTCGCTTCTGTCCTATGGATACTTAGTAAAATGAATTATATTACTCAGAGAAATATCACTCCTACTTTCTGCGCAGTTGATGGAGAATATGGTCAGGTTATTTTCTATGGTCAAACTGCTGCTTAGTTCTTAATTTCTTCTTTATTCTCTTTGTATTATTTCATGTGTTTTAAAATAAAAAAGACAATGCCAATTCAATTGTACTGTTTGTTAGCTAGTATTAAAGCTAAATTTTCAACACATTGTCCCACGTAAAAAAACCCACTTCTGCACATACTTATGTATTGCATTTTTAATAACTTCTCTAGGTCCTAGAAATTCAGACAAGAACTTCACTATTAAATATCACAATACTTCAAACGTGCACAACACTGGCATGAGACTGATTGTTTCTTTTAGGAACAGCAAAAAATTATTTGCTGCTACTAACCACTAGAGATCAGTGCAGCTACACTTACTGGAGCTGTCAGAAACCAGATCACGTATTGTGAGTAGAGCAGGCAAATCAAACCGTTATACAGATCTGTCCTCAGTCGTTCGTCCCCAGGTGTCAGCTTCTGAGTAGTATATAAGAGAGACTGAAAAAGTCAACCTTCCAACTTCCAGCAAAACTGTGCTAAACTTATTTTTTGCAACAAAAGTTTAACTGTGTGCAAACTGTCTGTCTTACATGTTGCCCAATGACATGCGCTGTTCTTTGGCTACTAGGTTCTCCACATCAACACTTCTGGGTTGGTTGGGGTTTTTTTTCCTTTCCTTTTTTTTTTTTTTTTTTTTTTTTCTAGCTCCAGGCAAAACCGACAAGTATGTGAATCCCTGACAAACAACAGTCTCATTCAAAAGTTATGAAGGGCCAGATTTAGTCCGGCACAAAACACAGGCAACGTTTGCTCAAACCAACGGCAATTTGTGAGTGCAATTCAGCAACTGTCTGTGTATCTACATGTATCGGGTAACCATTTGCTCTGGGGCTATGCTCTTTCCACTCCAGTCACCAACTTGGAATCACCATGTTTCTGCACAGTGTTCAGTAGCTTACTGAATGTCTGAATTCATTTCAGAGAAATGATGCTGTTTTCAACACAGTAGTACTGGAATGCATTGGAATATATTATCCAGTCCAGAAAATAATATCCCCTTGGACTAGGGTACGTTGTTGAAGAGGTGAAAAAGAATATTAGACTCAGTCTTTTACATCTTGTGTAACTATGATGACTTATTAACAAATGGGAAAGACAATAGGCCCTTCTTCACCCATTTAGTAATGGTGTCAGCTATTGCTAAAGTGTACTTCCCATTCCTGTGAAATTTCACTGTTTAAGATTTCCACAGACTAATTCAAATATGTGGGTTTCCTGCAGTAGTAAGCTGTGGGATCTAAATGTATGGCATCTAACGGCCATTCCATTTTTCAGCCTTTTAGAGAAAGCAGCATTTCTCAGCATTCACAGAACCGTAACACAGGACTTCAATTTCAGCAGAGAAACATCGCAAGTTACAATTTCATGTCAGTAATTTTTCACTTCAATACACGCAGTTCCAATTTTATTGTATTTTATTTTTTTAATACCTGGCTGCGTGGTTTTCCACAGTATTCCAATTTTATTCAACATGGAAATTCATTTTCACATTTCCTAAAAGATAAAACTATTCTCCAAAAAGCTGTATTATTTTCTTTTCTAAACCCATACCGTCAAATGATGATAAAATCCACTTTCTTCATGTGAGAGAAATATAAGGCTAATCAATTCAGCCACAGCCTGCTACTGTTTTCTCAGTAGTTCATAAGGGCTGATAAATAGCTCTGTACCTTACGTAGGTTTTCCTTTAACATCATGGAAGATGCTTAACACTGGGAGTAAAATTAATGGATAAATCATACCACTAAGTTAAACATGATTAAGGTCACACACAAGCATTTCCTTTGAACCTTATTTTGTAATTGATCAAGTCATTGGCATATTATTTTATGATATATATATATATATTTAACATAAGCAAAGGTCATTTTACAGATAAGTAGAGGGATTAATTTGATCAAGGTCACACAGCAAGTCAATAGCTGGAACAGTAATGAGATGGAAACAGAATGAAAACAACTAAGATCTGTGTCCCATTTTGACTTTTACATGAGAAGTGACCAAAAAAATAAAAAAAAAAAGAACACTGTTCTGTGCTGAAGTCATCTGCTCCCTTTGGCTATAAAAGTGCTTCATTATCAGAGCTATACAGAGTGCTCTCTTGCTGTTTTGATGTACTCAGGAGAAGTCCCCATGTTACAGATTGAGATTAGATTCAAGTTTCTAATCCAAATAATCACTATAAGAGTAAAGATACACAATCAGCAAATAGCTGTGTTGAAACCAAGTCCAGTTCAAATTTTGGAGAAGTCCAAACAGCAAATGCAGACCATCAAAACTATAATTTGTTAGCTCATTAGACTGCAACTCATATCCTCCATTCATCAAATTTGTTATTCTAAGTGAAAATAAACTACTTCCCCAAATTTGCTTGCTACTAAGTACTTGGAAAATACAGGAAAAGAGTATTAATAGAGACATTGAAATACCTTAGCAAGTAGATAAGCCTGACACAAAGCCCAACATATCTACTGACATCAATCTGTATGTGACAAGTGACAAAATGCACTAATACTCAGAGATTTGTATGAACTTTGGTGTCAAAGAACACTTGATTAGATTGGAAATTGTTAAAAATCATGCCCTTTTCATTGCAACTATGCCAAATCCTACTATCCTAGCTAGGTAATCCTAGGCTTCATTTTAGGATACACTAATAGACGAAGGAAATACCAGAGTTGGTATTGCTTTAAGAAAACTCTACATTTTGATTCTAGATATTTCTTTTACTATGAAGAAGTTCATGCACTTACTTATGAAGTAGCTTATGCACTTCAGTTTTCTTCAACAGCCAACTCTCAAGGACATGTGGCCTGTATTATCAGAGCCATTACACACAAATTATCAAGAAGTGAATGGAGACACTTGTAAGATCCACAGCCCACAAATAAATAATCGGGCAAAAGTATTTTTTCATTGGAAATTTCTAAGTAATTTTCTAATGTTGCAGCTTTGTATTGAATATGATCTAACTCTCAGCAGCATCTAGGAGACAGTCCTTGGGAAAAATGAATAAATGAATAAAACAAGACAACCACACACAAAAAAAAACTCCAACAAACAGAATGTTAGCAAACGTGCAGCTGGAGTAGGGCAAAGGACAGCTCAAGCATGATCAAATCCCGGTGCAATACAGCATCCACTTGCAGTACATACATTGAAATTACTGATGGGAGTGTTAGGCTACAGTGAGCTCCTTGCTGCTACGACACCCATAGTTATCCTAAGGCTGGTTTTACAGACATAGCATTATCCATTTACTATAGCCATATAAAATTGAGTGTTGTGGTTTAAATGCTTAGTCAAGCATTACAACAAGGGATCTGGATGCACCTAAATGATTTAAATGCACAGCTATCCTTGCTATCCTTTCCTAGAAATTTATAATATTCCTGTAATAGAAAACATGAGGAAGTACTGCCAAATTAATACCTGACAGAAACTAAATAGCATGCATGGCTTTAACAGGTATGATCATACAGAGATGCAGATGCATCTCTCTCTTACTATGTTTAATGACATTGTAATTTAAAAATGGTTATGTAAGTATCTTATTTTTATCCTGACCCCAAACAAGTAGCACTCCGTGGTAAAACTGAATTCTACTGTTCTAGCTAATTTTAGGCTGAGCAACTTGGAGACAAGCCACAAAATGATAAACAGTATTGAAGAACACAACCTGCTGCAAAAGCATTTTTGCCACCCTGATCTTTGGAATCTCATTGAAAATTATCTTCATAATAGAGACTGGTGACATTATCACAGACCGGTATGATGAGATTGGCACAACAATATAGGTTAATAATTTATTTCCATCCACTCCATTTGAAGATCAAACTTCAAACTTCAAAAGTTATGTTTGTCTTTTTCCAGCGTCCCATAGCTAGCAAGCTTGATGAAAGCCTCAAAACCAAGGTTCCATTCCCTTAGCTTTCAAGGTTTTCATGCAGCCAGCAATACTTTTTTAATGCAGCATCTAAGCAAAAATTGTAGGTTTGAAATCTGCAAAAGGACAAGGTAAGCAGAAGGAAAAAGGTCATGGGATATTTCAACATAAAAATACATCCCCCCAAAATTAGTTATAATATTTGAAGACGGGAAAAACTTCTACAGAACTCAAAGGAACTCTGAATAAAGTGTACACAGCATCATTCTTTTTACATGTAAGAAATCTGAAATCATACTTTAGTATGTTCATAGTCCTAATTAACTTGTAAATTAGGGGAGATTAAAAATGCAGCTGCTTGTTCTGCCACTGACATTCCATCCAACCTCAGGGAAGAACAGCTCTTTATGCTGTCAGTTGTATACCAACGAGGAGACACCATGTAACTCACAAATACCAGCCACTGTGGAGATTCTAGCTTAACTTACAGAGCTGTGGGGCTGATTGAAAGAGAATCCTAAGGATTCATACTTAGTGAAAAGAACTGCCAAGGATGGGAAATCGAGACAAAGGGAGCAGAAACAGGCTGTAACAGGACATCCAGGAGCCAGCTACTTGCTGTTCCCATGGTGAAAAGGTTTGGAGATGGCTGCTTAGCCTGACTTCTGAGGGAACCTGAGGAATCACACGTAGGGAAAGGCAAACAGTGAGATAACTGACAGGAAAAGAGCATCTGAAAGAAACTCCTGTTAGTTTGGGACTCGCTCTGCAAGGCCCCTCCCTCTTTGTCCAGGTTCAGAACTGCTGGATGAAGTTTGATGTAGAAATTCTTGCTTAAACCATGGATATACATGGGCATGAGTTATGTATCCACATTCTTCTACATGTATTTAAACTGCTGCATAGCCTCAGGTTTCTCCTGGACTTGAGTCAACTTCTCATGTGAACGAGTGGTTCAAAAGTTACACCACACCACTGACAGAACACTTACGCAAAGACTATTAAAAAGAACGAGAGAATATTTTTAACAGGAAATCTGATTATCACTGAACACCATATTTTGTTTATATCTGTGTACTAAACAAATGATACAGATAGATAATAATAATTACAAAGGTCAAAGAGACAACACAGTGCAATAAAAGAGATAACCTCACTGAGAAACAGACATTCCTCTTGCCTGTTTTCTGAGCTGGCTGAGCAGTAAGGTAGGGATCCATGATGAGCACAGCAGTGGGCTCCTTTAGACACCAGTTTGTGCTCAGCTGCATACTGATACAACTACACACCTTCAGCCTTATAGCGAGCTGATTTTCATCCAGTTCCAACTACAGGGCTGGCAGGTGTATATCTCCCTACAACAAATGTCTCGCACATTCCTGCTCACAGTTAAGATATGCTATTTTAAATTTCTAATTCATATGAAATGGTAATTCTGGAATTATAATACTTTTGTAAGGGCAGGAGTTTATTTTCTACCAAAACTATGTCTACTTCTTTGCTAAGTGTAGAACTTTGATGTAAGTCAGTTAGATTAAAAAAAAAAATAGACATAAATAAACCTGAGTATGTGGGAAAGCTGCATTTGAAAACTGCAAAACTTGGAACTAAATGCTGTTGTTGTATTACAAACTAATCCCTTACATTTTCAACTACAAATAAACAGCCCACAAGCCTTCTATTTGGCAGGCCTAAAGACAGGATTCGAAGGAGAGAACAGATAGCCAGTACAGGAAGAATGGCAGACTGCTTCTTCCTTGCCTTAGACCAAAAAGAAGGCATTTCTAAGGGGAAAGGCTCTATCTTCAAGGGAGGGGAACTACAGTAGTTGGAACAAAGAAATATGAGAGGACAGACTGCAGCCTGATGAGGATGTGTCCACAATCCCAATCCTTGCCACTTGCAGGTGAAGCTTCCCAAGCAGAAAAGGCTGTGGGCTCCTGTTCTCTCACAGAGTTTAAGCAAAATGCCCAAGTTCAAAATACCTGCTGTACAAGAGGAGATGGCTCACTTCGAATGAAATGAATTATGAAATAGACATAACAGGATCACTGCTGGCAGACTGGAGGTAACCTCCGCTGGGAGAAAATTCTTCAAGTGGAACAGGTATAGTTAGAACAGGAGGTATTGGCAACTCAACAGACTAGAAGGCAATCCACTGGGAGACCAAAGGGTCTGAAAAACAAATGAGTCCTGTTGCAGGGTCAGAAGCAGCCTGTTTTGGGTGCAACTGTAGCAACTTTCTATACATTATTTGCAACAATAAGCATCTATGTTGTTTTCTTTTCTATTTCTCTTCTGTGCAACCAAAAGGTGAGGAGCAGCTGTTAAGCTACTCTCCCTCTGCATTCTGTTAGCCAGATCATCTTTGACTTCAAATGAACCTAAGTGGAGTGGAAACCCACACCATCTTAAGTATTGCTAGCGAAGTTCTAAATTTATAGTTACACTTCAGTAAAAGCTTTTGCTGCAGTCTGGAAGAAAAAGATTATGATAACATGAGACTAGTAAAATTCATTAGAGCACAAACCTGTTAGCTGTGTGATAAGCAAAATTCATTTCAGCATTCAGGATTTAAGTTTACATTCTGAAGCTAATAGGCAACATCCATAGATGCCATCCATAGAACAGACTAATTACAATCCTGAATGTGGTATTAACAGATATAGTACAAGCAAACTTACTCAGTTTCAAGCAGTGCTATCTTGTGGTGAAGGAGCTAAGTCAGAGTGTGCTCATTTTTTGCACTATCCTTCAACAGGCGAAACCTGGGATCTATGGAAATGAACCACGTTGGGTAAAATTCACTTAGTAGAACATCTTCTGTTTTAGGAATGGATAGAAATATGGAGCATTCGCTGAGTGGGCTATAACATAGGGAATACACAGACTGTGCCCTGAATTTAAACTACCTCTAAAAGAGTGAGGACATGAATATAAAATATCATCACCATTTCCATAGCTCAGCACTAGGCGAGAAGGTAGCAAATTGTTTCTGCAACTGAAGCAAGTTTCTAAAACTATCTGTGGACACTCAGTGCATCCTTATCTCATGCTTATTATGTAGAGTCAAGCAGATTTTCACCAAATTAGAGTAGACAAAGCAGAGATCTGTGTTTGGTTTGTTGGTAAATACATTTTCTCCAGTTGTAAAAAGACCCTCCCATAAGCATAAATTCCTATACAACGGAAAGAAAACATCAGTACATTTTCTTAGTCTAAGTATTACTTTCACTAGATAGCCAATTTTTCTACTACAACTCAAATAAGATAAACAGAATGAATGGGTTAGTGATAGTTAATAAAGAGTAATAAAGATACTGTCATCATTTGGAGCAATAAGGGGGGAGAGATTCAGCAAACAGTGTGCTTACAACTGGAAAACGGAGTTAAACGACAGTAACCCCCTCCTTGACAAGATCAATGCCACAGTTGAGCTTTAGCCAGCCACGTCATCATGTAAATTGCTTTCCTGATAAGGCAGTTCATAAATTCTCTTTGCAAAGCTCTGCTACTTACCAAAAGTCTGCCTACAGACAGAAAGATGGCATTTAATGGCACTTGGAAAATAGAGAAAAATGAAAACTATGAAAAATTCATGGAAGCAATGGGTAAGCCTTACTTTTAGAATGCTTTCTAAAACCAGGATAGCACTGTGGTGGAATACAAACTTCAGCTGTTTATGAACTACCACCTGGCTAACCTGTCTTTTGTTGTTTGCTGCTCTGCCCTTGCACATTGCCCTGCATTTATTTTCAGAAGACTTTATAGAGGGAAATACAAGGTAGAAAAACATTCTTTTTTATTTGCACTGTGATAATCTTATGCACTTAGCTAATTCCAGTAGAGGTATTCCAGCAGAATCTCAAAGTCTACATCTGTGGGAAAGGCTCAGAGAATTTGAATGGTAAGCTTTAGAATTATACATGAGGAATACTATTCTGATAAGACTGCTTGAAAAATTACACAAGAAGGAGATCACTGGTCTCCAGTTTTACAGAAAACACGTGATCTGAGTCATTTTAACATGTTAAAGCCTACTTTAAGCTTGTACAGACTGCCTGTAATATAGATGCAAACATAACCACCCTACTTGGGTAGTGGTTTGTATTATATGCACACAGCTGAACACTGCCTCAATGAAAGGTGGAAAAGAATAAGACACTGAGTCAGAATTCTGAGCTAAGCTCCCCTGACTACATAAAAGTCATGATAAAAATGCAAATATGATGCCCTATTTTTTTTTTCTCTGATTGAAGTTTATTTTTTTTTTAGGTGTTAACATGATGAAAAGAAAGTTAGGAGCCCACGATAATCTGAAGCTCACTATTCAACAAGATGGAAATAAATTTTCTGTCAAAGAATCAAGCAATTTCCGTAACATCGACATTGAATTCACTCTGGGAGTCAGCTTTGAATACAGTCTGGCTGATGGGACTGAACTTTCAGTAAGAGACTTTTCACATGATTACCTATTCATTGTAAAGTAAGAACTTTTCAGAGTACAGTTGCAGGATTAATGACCTGTCTTCCTGGGTCCTAGTTTAAATTTGTCTTTTAAAACCTGATGGTCCAGGAGTGCTTGCACCTTATATATAAATAGCACAAGTTAGCCTTAACCACTGTTTCATCCTTGTGATGGGAAGCTCAGGGATCCATACAGTGCCCAAAAAATAGAGCATCCAGCAATTTTCACATGCTGAAATCCAGGCAACTGCAACTTTACTTCTTATAATACCCAAGTACACCATCTAGAGTGTAGTGAAGGTATCTGTAAGGAATTATGCATACCAACAGAGAAAAAGATCACCTGAGCCCGACAAATGGGCAATTAAATAAGCTAGCTTTTCTTTTTAATATATAATATTCCATTTTTTTACAGCTTTTTCCAATTGTGTCATAAAAAAAGAACGTTATTACACTGTTTTAATCTCATCTGAAAGCACTCCTGCATTCTTTAAATCAAATCAGGTCCATGCTTATTGCAAAACTTATATGAGTTGTGTTTTTTTTTTCCCATCACAGGGTTCTTGGAACCTGGAAGGAAATAAACTTGTAGGAACGTTTACTAGAAAAGATAATGGGAAAGTACTCACAGCGTACAGAGAAATCGTAGGCAGTGAACTCGTTCAGGTGAGTTAAGCAGTCACTTACACACAATTTAAGAATGTAATGAACTGAAAATATTCTCAGAGCTATTTTGAAAGTCAAAAATATTTTGCTCAAACCAAATAACCTCACTAATCTTCAGTAAAAATTCTCAAGTCTAGAAAACATATCAAAGCTTTCCAAAAAAAAACTGGCAACATGTGAGTTTTAGATTGTCTGACCTATGCAAGCTGTATCTTACCAACACATTCTGAAGTCTGAATACAAGCTGTATGTAGAAGCCACAAGCATGCTAGACACAGTCTGCCTGCAGGCCTGTTTTTTGCCTTCTAAAGACATACTGCAGGAGTTTTCTAGAGGATAACGTGCTCAGCAGCTGACACAGCAGGAAGCTAGAGACAAAAGGGAAACCCTTCATAACTGACCAGCTGGTCACAAACTTCTTAAATAAATAACCCTCCCATGGGCAGGTGTGAGATCTGAGATATCACACTGCAGGCCAACTCTTTCTCACATTTCTGCTAAAAGCAGGCACACAAGTGACAATTGAGAAAATGGCTTTTGAATGTTTTGGGAGTAGTTTGGTTGTTTTCTTTTAACACCAAAAACCATCACGTGGTGGTTCCAATGTCTGCATGGAGAATTCATGCCTATTGACAACAGGCTGCTTTCCTTCTGTTCCTTCCCTCAGAGCCCTTCCAAGGGCTTGTGGGCCACCATATGGCCACCTGCCACAATTAATTAAACCACCTTTGACCACAACACCTGTGAAATGGAATTTTGTAATAGCAGTCACTGATTTTTCTTCTTACTTTCTGAACAGACCTACGTGTATGAAGGAGTCGAAGCCAAGAGAATCTTCAAAAAGGAATAAATACTTGACCCAAAACAGCACCGGAATCAAAATCCTCTTAAAAAAAAAGACAATTTTTCTACATATACTGTTTTTTTTTTTAATCTCACAGCACCTCCAAAGTTGTGATTATTCGGCCCTTAATGAAAACACAAGTTTACATTTAGTGTTTCACCTTGATTAGAAAAAACGCAGTTTCAGCTTGAAGCAAAGACTAAAACGATACTTGCAGGAAGTCCTGAGTAACACACTATCAAAGGCTGCCAAAACTATTTTCTACAATCACAACTTCAATATTTTTTTGCACTGGTTCTTGAGCGGTATGATGCCATATTTGTACCAATGGTTTCTTTGTATATTGAGTATTGTGTAATAAAGATTGTAAAACTTAAGAGAACCCTGAGAAATGGCTTTTTAAATTTTTTTAAGGACTTAATTCCGCTCTCCTTGACTGCCATTTTGCTGTGGGGAAAAAGAACTAGCACAAACCTTTCATCTTTTAGTTACTTCCATACCTGAAGCCTCCCTAGCCTACGCTGCTGTGGCCTTCGGGGTCTCAGCGCTCCCTCTGCCGGCACAGTGCTCTCACGGCACAAAGAGGACTCGCATTTCTCAATCGGTCGGGTTTTCCCCCGCTCGCCCAGCATGGATTGGAAGGGATGAGCCTTTATGTTCCTCCGTGAAGCCACAGCAACAACTTGTGTTGTGCACAAGTCCCGGCGTGCTCTTACAAGCGAGGCACAGGCGCCGGGCAGGGGCTGCCCTCAGTTTTGCACACGGCTCACCTCACACCGAGGGCCGGCGGAGCCCACGGAGCACTGCGGGAACGCTCCCGGCTCCGACCCGCTCCCAAAGCATTACTTCTCACAGCAGCAGCCGGAGAAGCGGGACTTCCCTCTTGGCACATCTTTAGCACACCGACGCGGGGTCCCCGCCAGCTCCTCGGCAGCGGGATAGCCCCTCACGGCGGAAAAGCCTTGGCCGGCTGCGGCAACTCGGCCGCCGCCCAGCTGTGACAGCAGGGAACGCCACAGGGCGCCGCGAGCCCGCCACGGGCGTCACGCGCCACAGGCGGTGCCCGCGCGTGGGCGTGGCGGCGGTACGTGAGCTCCGCTCCCATTGGCTGCCCACCCGGAAGCGCAACGAGCGCCTGCGCGGAGCGGCGGCCGGGCCGTGCCGAGGAAATGGAGGCGGACGTGCGGCGGAGGTCGCGGCCGCAGGAGTCGGGCGCGGCGGACGGAGGGCGGCCGCCGGCTCTGTCGGGGCAGTCCTACTGGCTGGACCTGTGGCTCTTCCTCCTCTTCGATGCGGCGCTTTTCGTCTTCATCTATCTGCTGCCCTGAGGCGCCGGGCCCAGGTCAGTCGGGGCGCGGCCGGAGCGGGGCGGGGGGTCCTGCGGCCGCCTCGGCCGAATGCCGCGCCGTTCCCCTCGCTGGGAAGCGGACGTCTCTCGGTTGGGTCCGCCACCCCCGGCCCCAGCTCCCTGCACGCTGCCGCTGCCACACGGGACGACCCGCGGCCGTCGGGTCAATGAGCCGCGAGGCAGGTGTCGCGATTCGCGGGCAGAGAACTGAAAACGCAGAGCCGGTTCCAAACAGTTAGCAGCTTGGCTTCCTTCGTCAGAAAAGCTTTACGCTGTCAGTTCGTAGCTCAGGCAGCATGCCGGATCTGTCATGCTTGGCTGCGTCTTCCAAAGGCTGGGTCGCTTTTTACAAGAGTTTTCTGTTCTCCACAGAGCCACCTGGATCAGGAATCGCTGGATGCACATCGCAAACACAAGCGGGACCATTAGGACGAGGAGCATTTGCACAGCATGGACAAAACAGAATGAGACTTCCCGTTCACAGAAATGGAGCAGCTGGAGAGCTGGGTGTGCACTGTATCGCAGTACATCCCTGGATGTATTGCAAGTATTGTCTTTAGGATGTGCCTGTATCCTGTCTTTTCCCTGTTCTAAATTGTGCCTTTCAGGACAGGAGGAGACAGCTTGACTCTGCTATTGTAATTTGCTCGAAGACTTGTTGAGCGTAATTGAAAAGATGCATTGTTATTGTTTGAATAAAATCAACCAAAAGCACAAGCAGTTGAGTGAGAATAATATCCAGCACTTAGAGACTGAAGTTTTTACTCAAACTTATTTGCTCAGAAGATGAAACTTACCTCATTTGTTCTGCTTTCAAAAAGCTGATCATGATGGTTCAGTGCTGTGCCTTTTTTTTGTTTGTTTGTTTTACCTCTCTGTACCAGAGCGTATGTGAGATTCTTGCTTCAGCAGTTACTGTGCCAGTGCACAGCAGCAGCTCCTGCCCTCACCTGCTGATTTAGGTAGTAAAAGTTCTGATTTCCTCCCTGTGAGCAATGAAGGAAGGAGCTTACAAAAGCCTTCTTACGCAATGGACAGGTTACACATACCCACCTCCATCCGCCTTCCACAAGTGACTGTACGTAGAGTAACAGCCTCCAATTTCTGCATGTTCCCATCAAAATTTTCTACATCTCTGGCCATAATGCGGCTTTCAAAAACAGTGCTGCATCAAAAAACACATTGCATACTGACTTTTTGCTTGCCAGCTCAATCAGGTTTTTGGGAAGACTGGATGAAGGCAGTTCAGCATCTGTTCTTTATTTTCACCTTGTTAATTATCTTCTCTGAGAAGTACAATTTATTTTTTCAGAAATATAAAATGTAAATGGATTTCTGAGTTCAGTTGTTCAGTGTGCTCTGACATACTTACCTGACAGCAGCTTATTTTCATTACAGTATTCAGGACTTAGAAATGGGTATGTGTGCTAGTTTCTCTTTCATTCTTAAGCAGTACTTTATTGATGCTGCTTTGCACGATATATTCAACTTGTGTATTCAGAAATAAGATTAAAGTTAGCTTTTACCCAATAGTATTTATGACCCATGAAAAATGGCAGTAATTTAAAACTTCCTGACACAGCTCAGGGAAAAAAAAAAAAAAAAGCTGAACAATGATTGATGTCTCACAAATGGGAAAATGGGTTTCCTTTTCATTTTCCTCCATTTGAACCTACTAAAGAGAGAAGCTTGCTTTTATTTTCCCTCCCAAATGACTTCCCAGTAAAATTACAAAGGAACAAGCTACCAGAGAAACACTAACCCTGTTTCATTTCTATTTTGTAAGGAATACATTTGTTGATGTTGAAAATACATCTTGACAATTTTGACAGAACAGCCATTAGGTTAAGAGAAAGTTCAAGCCAGGCCATAATGATTTAGTTTCTTCCTTCAGTTGAGTCTGGTATAGAAAGTTTCATGTATCTCAGCTATCAAAACACAAGCTTGCGATGCTTTGAACTCAAGCTATTTCATAGCTGGAATAGCTGCAATACCTGAATATATGCATCCAGACAGACTTCGCTATAGCTAATACAGCTTAGCTGGTAAGGTAAGGAAGAACAAGTATCACCAAGCAAGCTGTTTTCACCAAGTCTGTGGAATTCATGGTGTTAAAACTGATCTATGCGCTTCAGAAATATTAGAAAGCTAACTTTATAAACCAGTACTTCAGATGAATAATTTTACGCATTAAGTATGATTGTGAAAACATCATCTCTTTAAATCTTTCAAGCATTACTGCTTGCTATCGCTGTTTGAAAAGGGTGGCTCTGGAAAGCCAGGTGTGGTTTTATTGCTGTAGGTACGTTGTGGTTTTTAAGGAAAGCACGACATACTAAAAGAATACAGACAAAGATTTTATATTTTTATCTAATAATTTGAACAAGCAGAACTTTGCAAGAAAATAACTCTAAAGACTGAAAAATATATTAATTACAAGACTTATTAACGTATTTACTGTTAAAAATATGTCTAGGCTCTTATACAAATCTATAGCCAGAAGGGACATATATAAAAAAATAAATAGGCACCCTAGGTCATTCAGAACAAGTTATCGCTTATTTGTTAGCAAATATTACATACATACATGGAGTGCAGAGTCAAATATAAAAACAAAGGTGCCTCACTTAGCTGTCTGTTTACTATTATAATTAAATACCTGGTAAACATGGGTCATGTAAAAAGTTGTCTGGTAAGATTGTTTTAAGCAAAGCAAAGAGACAGAAGTACATCTAAATTACTGCACCTACTTGAAAAATAAGTTTTACCAGTTGTGCTCACTGGAAACCAAATCCATTGGCATCAGTAACAGGCATTCATATTGCTTATTGTACACAAGTATGAACATTGCTAGGCATGTTTAAAAATAACTGTTAATAACATCATTCACAGTTGTTGCTGTGCTATTTATACATAAAAATACTGTCATTTCAAATACAATTTCTGCAAACATTTTACAAATTGTACAGTATTTACAAATTCCATACTTTGTTTTTTTACACAAGTATTAGAAGACAGCTTTACTTAAAGGGCTATGCATAGCACGTAATGTTGCTGTAGGAACATTAGAAAAAAATGTACAAGTTTTGAAATCTCTTTCAAAAATAAGACAACTAGGAATCTTCCAAGGTTTTTCACACTCAAGGCTTTTTCTCTGGTTTGTTTACAAAAAGATACTTCTCGTAAGTTCACCACCAACCATTCCTAAACACACATAATGATTTGCACTACAAACTCCAGAATTCATTTCTCAAGTGCTGTAATAAATTCTCATCAAGAAGGTAAAAATAAGGTTCGTCCAAGATACCTGGTTTGTTGCATATGTTGTATATTCCAGTTTCACTACAAGTTGTTTAAAACACTGATCATGAAGAATAACCAAATGTATAACTTTGCTTATTGTTAGAGAGTTCAACCAAATACCAACATTTTGGTTGAAGCACTGAAACTCACATAAGGAGTATAAACATAAAAAAGCCTTTCTGACTAACAGTGCAAGCATAAGCAAGAGTGTTTTCCATGCATATTTAACCTGCTTGCAATATCTACCTAACTTATAGGCATTTATGTTTAGATATAGTCAGCACCACCCCAATTTTAAGATAAAACTAACCAATAGTTACAAAACTCAGCCTTTTCCAGAATAACTTGAAGTTATACATTACTTAGAATAGACTGAAACAGAACTCTATGTTTCTGACACTGCAACACAGAGTGGGTCATTTCAAACACTCAGGGCTGCCATGAGGGTAAAATCCTGTTCATCTTACTTTTTTCCCCACCTCCCACCTGTGCACTGATTTAACGTATAAACAAATAAAAGATAAATTAAACTTCTCTTTCACTTTGTTACAAAATTAAGTCAGATTAGTGAAAGACAGTACATGCCAAACCTGTCAAAACAGTAGGGCAGAGTGCTAGAGCAGAGGAAAAAGATTTTTTTTCATGCTACACCAGTCTTAACAGCTGCAGGGGCAGTCACACGGAATTGCTATGACATTACTTAACTATTTGTAGAGTTGTTTCAAAGAGGTCAAAATTTGTCAGTAAAATCACATAAAATCCCCACTAAATGCTACCCAGAACATCAAGCTGAAAAGGTAAGTAGTTCAATAAATAGCAACAACATCTCTGGGATATTGCTATTTAGCATCATGCCCAATCTCATCTTGAAATACTCCAATAAGAGGTTTTCAAGATGCAGCTGAACAGAGTGCTAGATAACCTCATCAAAGCTCCCTTTTCCCCAAAAAAAGTTGGGCACGATTATCTTCTGAGATCCCTCCCAACCTGGGCTATTCTTTGATTCCATAATTGAAACTTTATAAAAATACATATTTGATAGTTGTATAGTAACTCTGTATTTTAAAATTAGCATCACTTTTGCTGTATCAGTTTGAAGCTTATGTAATTGTATGTGTTATATAGCTGATAGGGTGAACAAATCTGATAAGTTAAAGAATGCATACAAAGCAGGTATATTAACAGTATTACTACAGTTCACTTGGCACTGCTGCTGCACAGAATGGAGCAGGGGAGCCAGGAACAGAGCAGGATGGCCATGTGAGCCCTGATCTTTGCTGCCTTGCAGACCTGGACTCCTTCCTGAGCATCGAGCAGGCTGACACCAGCTTCAGCAGCCGCACAACAAAACCTGACAAGTGTGCTGGGGCAGCAATGCAGTTTGTTGGGCAGACAGCCAGGCATGCCCAGCACCACAGTTTCCACCTCCAACTGTCTGCAGTCTTGCACCTGTCTGATCACGGGCAGAAGCTTCTCCCCCTCAAGCCCCGAAGACGGTTGTGATTCACCACCTGACAAGCACAGCCCCATCAAGCCTGGCACAAAAGGGATTGCCCCTGTGGCAAAATGATCTACTGCAACACCTCTGCTGCTGCCTAGAGAAGAAACTCCTCTTGGGCTACAGCAGGGTGCCTGAGGCCAAGGGTCTTGTCTGGGCCTTCTAAACAGCTGGCCTGCTCAACATCTTCCAGCCAGCTACCCACACCCAGTTGCTACTTAAATTCAAGCAGCTGTGAAATCAACTTACAAGAAGGCTGGCACTGAAAGAGGTCTCCACTGACACAGAAAACAGTCTTATCACACAAAACTGCACTGATGGGATTCACAGCTGGTGGCAGATGATGACCTGCTACAAGAAGGAAGAAGATGGCAGGCAGGATGCAGAGACAGAAAGGAGAGGGAATGCCCTGTGCTGCAGCCTGCTGCAAAGAGAAGCAACATCCTCATTGGGACAGTCCCCCAAGCACAGAAGCTGGTGATGACAGCAGTGATGTCACCTTAAATTTTCCACTGTGCCTTCCCATCCCATGAACTGGCACAGCCTGGGTGGGCATTTGGCACAGGACTTGACATTACCCCTCTCAGTTATGGTTGTACAGGGACCCAGCAAGAGGCACCACTAACGTGCCTTGATGTGCTTACTAAAGGCAAAGTGGAGTGCCCGGCTCATCCCCAGCACCTCCTTGGGGCTAGCATCCCTGGACTGAGCATACTAGACAAGCAGCAGATACCGCTCAGGAGACTGTGGGTATTGCTCCCATACATTTCCTCTGCTGCCAAAGCACATTTTTGGGAACCTGATTTTGTACACCATAAGATGTCGTGTGGAGGTTTGCAACAAAGAGTTGTTAATGTGCAGGCAGTGATCACTCACAATCCTGGAGAGACTTAATTACTTCTGGGAGCCCTTGTGCACAGATGTCAATAAATCGATTCTATGGACAAATGCTCTGTGAGTGTCTGTGCAGAACTCTGTGGAGGAACATGGGCATAGGGTGCTGAGTGCACAACTGATGCACAACCAGGGAACACTGACACAGAGCACAGAATCCACAGACCCGCAGTCTGACTGTGGCTGGAAAGGCCCTCTGGAAGCGATATGGGGGACTTGTAAGAAAGAAGGGAACAGATCTTCAGCACAGTCTGTGTGACAGGACAAAGTGAAACGGTTTTAAAAATGGGAAAGAAGGGAAATTCAGATTGAATGTAAGTGTTTGTGGTTCGTTTTTTTTTTTTTTTTTTTTTCCTTTACAGTAAGGTTAATGAAGTACTGAAACACATTGCCAGAGGTGTGGTAGATGCTCCATTCTTGGAGACATTTAAGGTCAGGCTGGACTGGACTCTGAGCAACTTGATGCAGCTGTAGGTTTCCCTGATCACTGTAGGGGAGTTAAATCATGACCATTAAAGGCCTCTTCCAACTCTATGTTTTTATGATTCTACTTTAATTCCCTTTAAAAAAAAAGTCTTACCTATCAACTTGCAAACAAGACTGTTTTCAAGAATTATTATTAAGGCTTTTGAATAACAAGTTAGAAAATCTCTGGATAAACTTGTATTAAAGACACTTAAAGGTTTGTGAAAGCACAGACTCTCAGCGACATCAGTCAAAAAAAGCAACCTCCTGTTACCTATGAGGGAAAATACTGCTCTGTTATAGTCACCGTATAATATTTACTGGTAATATATTTACTCTTTTTGTTAGTCTAAGTATGTAGTGACTGAAGTCTGAAGGAACACTTCTTATACTGCAGTTATTTAAATCTTAACAAAAATAAATCAATTAGTAACACCTAGTTGATCCCACTGCTGTACGATGCATACACTTAAAGGGACCCTTTTTAACATGAATTACAGAAGACATGCCAAGTAACAGAGGTAAGCATTAAGGCAACTAGGAGTAATAAATCAAAGAACAAGAAGTTTAGCACCTCTTCCCTGTTCACCTATATTTGCATATTCATTTAAACTTTTAAGCAAAATACAGCCAACTGGGTACCAACCTCCCACATGCAGATTCAAGTCCTGTGCCCAACTACAGACTACACGAAATACAACAGCCAAATCTAGATGTTTTTTTTCATCTATCTACTGCAGTGTATGCCTTCTGCGTTTGCTTTGTACCTTTGGTCAGATGGGGGATGCCTGGGCTCAAGAGTAGTATGGTACGTAGCATTCAGTTCTACTCCAGTTGGTGTTAGATGCTTTTCTTTGTGAAAGCTTCCGCTATCTGTAAAATACAGCTTGGGTCTCTGATGATATTTCATCCTGTATGTGTCAGTCATACAACTGTCTACTGAAAAATAAGTTGTTAGGGATACACTATCATTTCCATCCACATACCCAGCACTTGGTCCTGTATGGTGAGATCCTTTCTTTAAAAAGTTCTCAGACATCAACCAAAAGTCATTAACTGGTAAACTAGGTGCAGAATCTGGTTTATGAACAAACAACTCATTCCCATGAAATGGCTCTTTAAGCCTTTGTTCACTTGCAAATACATTTGCTTCTGATGCAGACTTAAAAGGTGTACCTGCTTGTCTCAAAGAATTACTCTGCAACGCTTCTGTCGATTTGACATCAGCTACTGAGTTAGTTTCTGATCCTGGCAAAATATTCAGAGCATATTTCTTTGGAGGTAAAGGGGGAGGAAGATTCTGGTAAACTGCTTCTGGCACCCAAAGAGCATCCACCCTTCGGAGTTGGTGTCCGGCATGCTCACTGGGAGGAGACAGCACAGCAGGCCTTTCTGAGGGATTCTGTGGCACAAAAGGTGAAAAACCCACTTTGGGACCAAATGTTCTTGCATGATGAGGCTGCGGTTGGGAAGAAGGGTGAAAGTCATTGTTGATGGACTTCCTTCCACAGTTGTTTTCTGTATAAGGATGGGATACACCATCAGCACAATATGCCGACACATTCGTTGTCTCAAATCTGTCTGGATGAAGCCACTCTGAAGAATTCTGTTCATTTGCCTTGTTCCTACTGTCTGACTTCACGATCTCTTTAGGAACTGGCTGTAGAGTTGATGATGGGAAAAATTTCCTATTAATCTCAGGCATTTCAGCTCTGAAACAAAACAAAAAAAGAGGATGTAAGTATCTGATACAAACAAAAGGCCAAATGATCAGGTGCCTTTAACAAGAACAGCCCTGGTAACACTGCCTGGATATCCTTTAGCTGACTAGAGCTCTGGTATCTGGTTAACATACAGCCACATAACTATAACTTGAAAAAAAGCTTGTAGTGATTTAATACATTTGAAATGTACAGTGCTCCAAAAAAACCTCTGCTGACAATTAAACAGCCATAATAAAATTCCTTAGAGGTTCTGGACTATATCAAATATAAATTCTGTTTTCTTTAAGCATATTTGTGACTCATTCTGATACGTCTGTTTTTCAAATATTAAGCGTTACCTTTGAGTGCTAAACATGAATTAGATTCTTGATTTTTAGGAGGTTCTGAGCATTTGCAGTTCCAAACAGAAACAACAGATACAAAGCCATGGCTTCTAAATAGACATTACATTTTCCTCCGTTTCCTGCCAAGCTTTTCAAACCTTTATTGGGTTACTGCATTAAATCTCTACTCTACTGGCATACAATATCAATTAGAAACTAATATTAAAAGTTGTTGCACTAGTAAGATGGTTTAAAACTCCCTAAGTTATCTGGGGTTCCATCTACTAAATACCAAAATTAAAACTATTCTTTTCCCCAGGAGTAGAGCTTTCAACCATATAAATTATGTAAATGCTAAGGGCATTGTCTGTCAAAAGATCACTGTCATTTTCACATAGTTAATACCGATTTCTACATTACAGAGTTCTTTTTTTTTTTTATATAGTATTACATAGTAAATCAGTATTTAGTTACCTTTTTACTTGAGGACTGGGCACCTGCAAATGTAATTCTGTTGGGACGTTAACATGAGGTCTGTAGTTAACTTCTGTATTGATGAGGTCTTTCCTAGAGTCTGGAGATGAAAAAGTATTTCAAAATAAATAGAAAAATAGTCTGATTTCTTTGCGATTTCTCAGAGATTACCAGACAAACAAAACATAACAAGAAACAACTCGACTAAATCTGAGTGAATCAAAATAACATTTCAAAAAAAAAAAAAAGTTAAGAGAAATCAAAACATATTTTAGTCCAAAATAATATAGATGATTTCTTTTTTGAAATGTTGTCAGAAAAGGGGTCATTATCACAATTTTGGACTTCTATAGACATGCTTTCCAACGCTAACAGATCACATAATAAGCGTATTTTGAGAACAGGTTTTCATTCAAGCATTTATACAGATAACCAAATTACATTATATTACAAAATATACAACTTCTGAAATTTCATATTATTCATTAAAATAGAATTGATAATGTAAGAGTGGGTTGTTGTTGCTGTTTTTCAAGTGAGAAATGCATTAAGCATTCTTGAAACATTTGTAAAATGCCAAAGAGCTGTTACTTTTATTACAACAATCGTATAGTTTGAAGAGACACTGAGTAGGTAGAGAGCACTCTCACCCACACAGCTAAGCACACAACATTGAGAGTGCGTGGGCCAGCAGTACTACACACACTCTAGAAACTCCTATTTATTGACTACAGAAAAAATTCTTTGCCTTTAAAGTATACAATTTCTGAACAAAGCAGCTCCTACTAAACAGTGAATAAAAGAAGCATTGAAGAATCCATGTTGACACCACACAAAGACTCTCTTGGCAAGTGACAAGCAGCAGTCTGTCTATTTAAGGATAGCTACTCTAAGTGGTCCTGACACAATAATTGGCTCACTGTAATCAGTCACCTGCTCCACAGCCATTCAAAATAAACTGATTTTGTAAATATATGGACTATAGCATACAACTACATTACTTATCTCAGAAAAAAAAATTATGAATGTACTTCACAACAAACAGTATACACTGCCTCAAATAATCTAGCAGATCAATCACTCCAGAAATTTAACTTACCCTACTGGAAATGTCCCCTTTTCATCAGGGAAAGTTACAGAAGTTTTATATCTTTTCTTACCTGACGTAATCTTACTAAGGTGCCTTATTTTTAATTTGAACATGTTAATTTCCCCAGATTTAAATAAAGTCCTAGAAGCATTATTTTGATATGTGAGCTTGGTTTTTACTCAAGTCAACAGAACAACAGAAGTTAAAAAACAAACCAACAAAAGAAACTCAAATAAACTGGACAATGTTGGGGGTTCATTTCAAGGGTCAGTGTCTGTCCTGTCTTTAAGAGAGAAAATATTAAAAATACTAAATCTTTGACAAAGGACACTGTTTGTAGAGACTAAAAAGGTGTATACCTGAAAAGACAAAGCCTTCAATATCACTTTCCTTCCAGCCTTGAAACTAAAATAAGTTCTTGCTATTCCAGCATGGTAAACAGTACCACAACCCTAGAAAAAATGCTCACGTGAAAATATGGTTACTTGAACGAATCCTTGTAATAGTTGCAAGAGTCAAGCAACTAAACTGAAAGGAAGTTGAAAACTGCTCCAGGAGGCCGTGCTTTCAGAAATAATTAACACTGAGGTAATCAAACAGCAAACATTTCATTCTGCTATAGGTTTTGTAAAGCTGCATATCCCTTTTTTGAAAAAAGCACAGGCTATACAACTGCTTTTTAATTCCACAAAACAATTGATGTGAAGAGCAAGCCAAACTAAAGGAATGCAGCACACTGGGTCCTTCCAAGAGGCAGTATCATAAATCTGTCAGGAGGAGGCAGCAAAGGTTAGTAAGCTGTTTCTTTAGAGGGACCATGGCACATGTTCAACCAAAACTACTCAGCGATATCAGGCTGATTTGTGCCTTCAGAATTCCAGCTAACTTAAAAATAGATGTGTTATTTTCTCTTCTGCTGACAGGAGATCCATGCAAGGTTAAAACCCGGTTTAGACTCTATTGGGAATTTTGGCTCTAGGTTCTTTGCAAAACTAAATATGGGACACACGAGTACTGTGCTCAGCTAGAGACTGCCAACCTTATCGAGTCATAAGCAACTTACCACCAAGTGAAAGTAATTCTCGTCTCTCAAATACAAACTGATCTGCTTTTAAGATTTATGAACATCTATTTTCACAACTGAATAGGCAATCTGGATTTTAAAACCATGAACACCCATTCCACAGCCAAAAAGTAAAAAAAAATTTCTAATGACTTAATTTACACATGTGCTAAATCCCACAATGTCACAAATCTATGCATAAAAAAAACCCACAACTTTTTCTTATCATTTTAGCTGCATATTTCCTGCAGTTTTAATTCCTTCCTTTTTTTTCCAAAATTATGTCCAAATTATGGTTTGTGTGGTTTTCTAACGTGACAAAGAAGTAAAGGTAATTTGGACTCTCGCTGACATATTCATCAAGGCTTCAAAATGATTTCAAATGGAAGTGGAGTTGTCTTATGCTACTGAACTCAACAACCATTTCTCCTATCAACAGTAAGACTTTTTACTGAAATTGTCAGAGTGGCCACTTCATAGGTGTGTGCCTTCAGAGTGAAGGGATCATTTTCACAAGGGCAACTGAAAGCACTTTATTATTATGAAAATCATTACCAGTAGCTAGCACAGTGACTACTATGAGAAGCCAGAAGATATTCTCTACCTCTATTCTTTATTTCCAAGAGTTATAGTCACCTTTCTTCCTAAGGTTTGCAGATAAGGTTGCTGTTCATATCACTTGTTCTACATAAACAGAAAATACCACCCCCCGAGTTCATTTAACTCAAAAGTCATGAACATCAAAGGACAAATATAAATTCAGAACACTGTACCTGCTTAATAACCACATTTTCCTCCCAAAATTTCAACACACAAATCAGGGACAGGTCATGTGGGACATTTACTTTAACACTGCAGTTATCTACTGCTTACTCCTAGAGAAAGAAGCAGCAATTTGATTCGCATTACCACCATGTGATCCAGTGTTACTATCTTTATAATGCTCTAACAATAAGTTTATTTTTGTAGGTCAAGGACAAAATTCTTCAACTACTGAACAGTATCCTCATTCAGCTCCTGTTAAAATCAGGAACCAGTAAAAATGGTAGGCATAATTAAAAGTTAGACGTTATTTCGCTACAAAGGGACAAGATATTTTTACAAGTTGCTACAAGCAGCTGGGGAAGATTTCTTACATTTCACTTTACTCTAAGAAAGGACAGGGTATTATTTAAGCATCTTTTCTAGGAGTCCATGTGGTATTTACCTATCAGTTTTAGTCTTGTTCATAGTGTTCTGAAACATAACATAAGGTGGTACAACTGGTGCCTGGAAATGACAGCTCCTTCTCAAGGTGTTCAGACACACACTTCTTAGACAACTAAAATCAGTCTATGTAAATCTTTATCTCACATGAGATAATCAAATTATTTGTATTTTTTTTCCAGACTATTAATCAATTACACTAAAAGTAGTTTTTCAAAACATGAACATGTGAGAACTTCAGATCTAATTTAGAATTACAACACTTATTGTTAAGAAACTATTCACAGGTTGATTACTGAACTAAAATTACTGAACACATGGGACTTTAAGATCAATATTCTTTGACAGTTATTAAGATAATGTTTTACAATAACTGTAAGGATCCCTTAGAATAGAAAACAGTACTGAAGAAATAAGATGCAAGGTGAATTATAACCATGTTTAATATATTAGTTTACTGTATAAGCTAATTAAGTGAAACAATGATTAAACCCACCTATTTCTCATCCTAACAGAGTCTCATATTTCAACTAGTGTTTTTTGTTTTTTGTTTGTATGAGGGTTTTTTTGTTTGTTTGTTTGTTTGTTTTTTAAACGATCCAAGTTTTCCCCACACTGGAAAGTATGGTTATAGTATAGAACTACAGCAGAAAAAAAAAATAATGAAAAAACAGATCTTTGTGTTCCATGCAAAATTTTTCTTTCATCATCAAGATAAATAAAACATGAAGTTAGTTTTCCTTCTACAACCAGAAAGTATCTGGAATAGTAACAAAGCAGCAGTATGGCAAATTCACCCCCTACCTTAAATTTAAATCTTATAAGAAAATACATTGTACATTCTTCAAATGAAAGTATGGTATCTATAAAAATCAAACGCTTCCTGGGGAAGTGTCTTAACACTTATTGCACCTCTTTGTACAAGCACCATTCCATTGTTCCAGCAACAGTAGATAATGATTTTGGCTGACCTCATGGTGACCTGTAATATTTATACGCCAAGGCATTTATAAAAATCCAGCAGACACGTTAGTATGTAAAAGGAAGCAGGTTTCCTTATTACAAGGGTTTCTTCCTGATTTTGCCTCATATCTTGTAGGAAAAGAAATTGAACCACAGCCTATCCAGACACTTATTTTTTTTTTAAACCCTCCTTATCATCCGCCAAGAACACACATAGAACTGTTTTGATAAAAAAAAAAAAAAGTACTCTTTTTTGGGTGGGGAGGGAAGGATCTTTTATTTTGCAGGGGCAGGGAAGGGGAATGGACACACTTGACAAAAAAAGCATTAAAATGAGAAATATTCTCAAAGTTGGTCTCAAAGAATACAAGCAAAAAAAATCGTAATCACATTTAACTTCCTTCACTGGATTAAAACCAAACAAAACTCCAATTAACAGTAATGAAAATGAGTAAAACTAGATGCCTTATGCCAGCACAGCGTCATTCAAAAATCACAAGTTCTGGTAAAAAGAAGTGTCTCCAGTGGGGAAAAGTAAAATAAATAAAATCATGGCAAACTTGCAGCAACATTATAAAGTAAAGAAGATCAACAGACACCTCTTTATCCCCCATGAGATGTTAGTATGTTAGTACTAAAATTTCTAGAAAGCTCCGTATTCTTTACACAAGTTCTTACCGTAGAAGTTTCTGTTCTGTTGGGAAACTGAATGAAACATATTCTCAGCTTTTTTTGTTGACAAATTCTGCTCACTGTAAAATAAGCACAGGTGATTTGAAGGGTAAAATTACTGATACACCATCACAAACATTATCCCCTTGAATGCATACAGCATGGAAGTGTTGCCCGTTTGAAACTTTTCCCCCATTTAGCAGTGTTACCTTTTTGACTAAAACACACTAAAGAACTTACGTAAGATGGAGAGGCAGCCCCTGAATACTTTTAACACAGCTTCCCTGCATGACAAGCTGTAATGATGCAGAGGAATTTCAAATGAACTACAGACTTTAAAACAGACACTTCAAAAACATGCAGGTCATGAGGATGGCGCATCCCAGTTCATTCTGGGGATTATACACCCACTCATCCCAGCTCTATTCCAGAGTGCAACAAGAGCAGGATGCTCATTATGCAACACAGAAAATAAAGAGAATGTGCTTTGTATTTTCACAGCAGTCTGCTTAATAAGGACAGCTAGTTCCCCAGGTCATAAACAATACTAGAGATATCATCTGTGAGAAAATCCCACAAATTGCAAAGAAAAGATTTCACACCACTTTCAAAAAGTATGTACTAACAGATCACTGAGAAAGCACAACTATTTTGAATATTTATTTTCCACAGTGATTTTGAGGGGAAACAAACAACACTGGTCACCTAACTCCAGTTATCTGAAGCGTTCCCAATATTCACCACTTTAGTGCAGCAAATAATACTAGAAGTGATCCCATGAGATCATCTGTTCCAAGCTCCTGCTCAAATATGATCAGCTAGAGCAGATGCTGCTCAGTATCATGTTCAGTTGGGTTATGAGCATCTCTATGGACAGAAATTCCACAACCCCCCAGAGCAGCATACTTGTTACTGCAATTCATAGTAAGATTAATAAAATTTGGTTACTACCCACATATTTATTGCCATTTCCATCTTTTTGTCAGTATCCTGTTGATACAACTGTTATGATTTATAAAGACACTTGTATTCCATTACAGATGGCAAGTTACCCACTGCTTAAAAACTTTGTAACTAAAAAAGTATAACAATTAATTCAAATTAACACACCCTGCCCCAAAGCAGGGCTTCAGAATCCTGGCTCAGCACCAAAAGAATGTGGCTCAGAAACAGAAATAAATAGTGCTGCAGCCTCAGAGTTAAGGTAAGTCTATGTCCTGTCTGCATTCATATTTCTAGGTACGTTGCTAGTTTCCTACTTCCTCGAGAGTATGAAAAGTCTAGAAGTATGCCTACTTGATTCAAACAATAAATGAACGTTACAACTTATGTAAACAATCTATGTAAATTCTTATGAGAACTATCATTACCTGCAGGAAACACTTTCTTTAATATTCTTGACATCTGCTGAATTAATTCCTTCAATAACGGGCGAATCCGGATTTGCTGATCCATTGCTGATATGATCACTGCTTTCATAACCAGATTCTGTCCTCTGAATTTGCCAGTTATCACCATGGATTTTTCTCTCCACAAATCCTTTGCTTTTGTCAGTGTTCCCTTTCCCCTCTGAATCCAAAGAGCTTCTACTTCCTGTATCTTGTTTTGTTTCATCTTCATATATAGTCATTAAACCTTTCTGGATTTGGTTTTCTTTTGGCCAATGGCTAAAGCTTCGCTCTTTATCATGCTTAGATTTATTGTTCAGATTTGCCTTGTGCTTTGGGCTATGTTGTTTCTTCTCAGTCTCGCTGAAAATGCTGTCTACGTTTAGTGTCTCTCGCATGGGTTTCCAGCCTTTACTTCTGCTTCTGCTACTGATGATACTTCCTTTATCCCTAGAGTCTTGACTGCTATCTGTATCATAGCCAGTGACAACATCAGTCCGGGTCCTAAGCATCGGTTTCTCACCACCAGAAAAAGTTTCTGTTTTATTTGAACCAAGCACCTGTACAGGAAGTTTTGTTTGGGGAGGTACACTGTCATGTTTATAAGGCCCCCTTCCCTGGCTGCTGTATATGCGCTGATCTGTGCATGGCCGAAGTCCATTTCCAACTGGAGGAGACCCTGACTTAAAATTGGAACGATCTTCCCCAATTAAATCTAGTAAGAAAGAAGAAGAAAAAAAAGAAAAGCTGCATTTAAATTCTCACAGATATTTATACTTAATATTATTACAGTACATACTTTTCCTACATTCTCTCAACGCATTCAGTAACAAATTCAGTACATATTTCAGAAAATTAAAAACAGGTCTTATAATCTGCTCTTTAGAAAGAATGAAGTCCTTCATGGCTAATACAGACGCGCAAATCTGTTAGATCCATTATCCTCTGCTTCTATCTTCAGAACATTACCTCTTTGCCTCCCAGATTCCTTTCTTGGTACTCTGTCTGCATCTTTCCGTAAAGATGACAAGCTTTTCATATCGGCAGCTTTCTGAGCACATTCTCTGGATATGTCCTTCAGCCTGTCCTTTTGATCACCAAAAGCCAACTTAGCTGAAAAAAAAAAAAGAAAAAAAAAGAAAAAAAAGATTTTGTCAGAAATCAGTAATAAAAAGTAATTTATACAGTAGTATTTATGCACTGTAGCATTTACATTTTAGTATTAGCAATACTTAAAGAGCAGCACAGAGATAAATAGCACAGATTCTTAACTGACATTATACAGCATGGGTACAAGAGTATAAACATCTTCAATAAATGGAGCTAACCTAAGCAACTTCTTCAATTATATTAAAAACTGAAGCCAAGTTTGTTCTTGACTAAATGTGAAGTTGTATTTTTAAGAAAACAGTGGAGTTCCTACAAATATTTTATTCCTACAAAAAAATCCTCAGTTTCTCAGAGGAATTACTGGGAGCCATTTTGGAGTCACTGCCTAATAAAAAAAAAGAGGCATTCTCAGATTCAAAGAAAGCTTGGCAATCCAACACTAAAAAACAGAACAGAAGCATCTCCAGTATCACTACTTAGAGTTTTCCTGAAAGTTCTAGCATGCAGGTTAGCATATACCTGAAATGCTATTGACTCCTCTATTTCATAAGCCACATATTGCAGTTAGAAGTGAAAGTACATACCTGAACCCTTACCACCACTCGCCTGAACATGGCTTCTACCGAATGCTGAACTATCTGGCTGAAGTTTTTTATTACCCCTTTGACTAGTAGAGTCTCCAATTCCATTCTCTTTTGAATGGTCTGATTTAGGAGCAGAATGCTTCTCAAATCCTAGAAAATAACACATCTATCTTCAGAATGAAAGGCTTCCTAATTTGAAATTCCCAGTATGAAAACTCAAAATATAATTCTTAAGAATTAGAAAACAAAATCCAGCCAACCATCCCACTCATAACAGTTCAATATGCTAGGCAATAAGGTTTTGTAACATTTTATATACCGCTACATCCATAATAGCAGACTGCATGGAATAGGCTCTTCTCCTTCTTCCCCGAGGCAGTCTACCTCCTAGCATAACTCATCATGTGAAGTGAATGTGTCAAATTCAATTGGTCTTTTACTTTACTTGTATGTTACATTCAAAATTAAAAAAGAAATCTGAGAAAATAAGTTTCCTGCAACTTGTTCTGATTTTTCTCAAAGTTGAGGAGAATGTGCACGTGTGTAGGGATACAAAAACACACACTCTAAACATATCTCCATGTTTACATTAAGCTTTGCTTAAAATATCTTCTTATAACATTTAAAATACTAGTAAAATACATCAATACATAAGAGAACTTTCACATGCAAATTTACACTGATTTTCTTCAGAAAGAACTGCTTTACTTAATTTCAGCAATGACCAATCTACAAGTAAAAACATATTCCCGCCCAGACCCTTAATCCATGTCTCAATTGGTATTTCCATATCAAACAAGACACACAGTTTCAATATTAAATAAGTGCATTAATCTTTCCTTTTGAGACCCTACTTACAAATAAAAAAATTTAAGAATATCCCATCTTTACAGTCTTCATTACATAAATAGTTATTATTATTACAACACATCTGATTACCCAGGTCTTCTGCATTTCCTCCTGTTGCTCTGTTTTGAGACCAGTGAATAATCTGCTTTGGAGCATCTTCCGGAGATACAGCTGTGCCATCTGGGTTAGCATAAAATAGCAACAATGGCTGAAAGTGACATCGAATGCACCTGGAGACTACATCTTTCCATTTTGTTCCAATCTAAGAAAAAAAAAATTCTTTCTGTATCAAAACCAATTCAACAGAATTATGGGAAGAATAATTTAATAAGAATCAGGTACTAAATTCTTAATTCTATAGGTACATTAAAAATCAACATTTTAGCACAAATTTATATAAATTTTGGCAAGAAGCTTGAACCAACATCGCATCAAAACATTAACACTGCAAATATTAAGTCTTCTTTTCATAAGACAGAAAAACTCAATAGCTGACAGGAAGTGCATTAAAATTTGCAAGTATCTACAATTTGAAGGAGTCAAGCTGATTCTAAAATACATTTGTGAAAAATGACCTATGGAAATAAAAGTTCACTAAAATTAAGACGTCTCTGACTTGCTTTAATCTTTATGTCAGAAAAATGCACTCAAGAAAACTAAAAGATAACTGAATTTGGTTGCAGCAAAAAGAGCATTTACCTCTTTCACATTAGCATCATCAAACAGCACCCATTTGCAACTCTTGGTGTGAAAGGCAAAGGCACAGTAATGTCGGCTTGTGTAGCAAATCATTCCCACAAGAAAAAGTTCACTGTTTTTGGCATTTTCATCCGTAACTCTATAGAAGAGCTGTAGAAACAGTTAATATTTTTACATGTCTGCAGAACCTTTAGCCTTGATTGCAAAAGCCACTACCAGCAATTCTAAAGTATAATTGGTATTAAATATCCACTGGCATTAATCAGATTTTCATGCGTATAAGTAATGACGTTTGTACTTACTAGGCCTACTTCGTCATTTGTTTTTAACATACTTGATAGAGCAACACAAGAATGCTCTGGGATAATTCTACAAATTTCAAATAAAATATGATATACTTAGATTTTCAATCAGGAATTCAGCTACACTCATCTTGCGCTTTGGTGCAAGCCCAACACATCTGACAAGACTTTTTTCTTCTTACAAAATCTCTATTAAGCAATGTGTCATACAGAATATTAGCCAAAAAGTCTGAAATTAAATTGCTTTTTTTTTAATTTATGTATTTACATACACAAATAGGCATTTATTAATATTTATATTAAAATGTCTGATTAAATTAAAGAATAAGGAATTAGTTAATTTAGGTCAGATACCCCAGGAAGGTAAAGTTGCGTTGCCAGATTCCGCATAACCTCTTCTGTCAGATCAGAGTGTTCTGAGTCCCAGACTAAACCAATTGTCACAATCTCAGGGCAATTCATAAGAACACGACGAATTTTTATTTTTTGACCACAGTTACTCTAGAGAAAGGAAAAAACAACATGGTGGCAGGGAAAAATAAAGATGTTTAAAAAAAAATAAAAAAAAAACAACACTGGTATTTTCAAGTTGAGTTACTAGACAAAAGAAAACAAAAAAAAGCCTCTGAAATTTTAACTTTTACATTTAATTATGATGTTCATTTCTAACAATTTACAGGTTAAATCTCTTTTTTGTTTGTTTGTTTTTAATAAACACCAATAATAAGTAAATAAACACCACTGGAGGCTGCAGCTAAACTTCTGTATCTAACCATTACCCTGGTCAAGTATAAAGCTCTGAAAACATGCAAATCACCACCACAATTTGTTGTTATCCTTTTCCATTTCATCATTTCAAGTTATTTCTATATTTTAGATGCTTTTTAATGTTTCTGAGATTAACAATATTGATAAAGTACTATTCAGTAAAAGAAAATAAATTGAAAAGAGAGTCTACGTCCTCTGGAAGAAGGGGCAGGCTACTTGGGGGGATTACAAGGGAGTAGCTAAGGTATGCAGGGAGGAAATTAGGAAGGCAAAAGCCCAACTTGAACTCAGGTTGGTCACTGCAGTAAAAGACAACCAAAAATCCTTTTATTAATATATCAATGGCAAAAGAAGAACTGAGGATATTTCTCACCCTATAATTGATGCAGCAGGGAATGTGGCCACTTAGGAGAATGAGAAGGCTGAGATTCTCAATGCCTTCTTTACAACTGCCTTTAATAGCCAGACCAGTTATCTGCTGGGCATTTTATGCCCTGATCTGGAAGTCTGGGACCCTACTCAGAATATACTCCCAGCGATCCAGGTGGAGACAGACAGATAGCTTCTCCTCCATCTGGACTGTCACAAGTCTATGGGACCGGATGGGCTACACCCTTGGGTGCTGAGGGAGTTGGCAGGGGTGATTGCTGAGCCCCTCTCAGCCATCTATCAGCACTCCTGGTTAACTGGAGAGGTCCCAGAGGATTGGAGGCTTGCTGATGTGACTCCTATCTTCAAGAAGGGCCATAAGGAGGATCCAGGGAACTATAGGCCTGTCAGCCTGACCTCAATACCAGGGAAAGTAATGGAGCAAATTATCTCATGTGAGATTGCACGGCACGTGCATATTGTCCAGGGGATCAGGCCCAGCCAGCATGGGTTCATGAAGGGCAAGTCATGCTTGACCAACCTCATCTTATTCTATGATTTGGTGACCAGTCTGGTGGATGAGGGAAGGGCTGTAGATGTAGTCTACCTAGACTTCAGCAAAGCCTTTGACATGGTCTCTCACAGGCTTCTTCTGGGGAAACCGGCTGCCTGTGGTCTGGACAGCTATACACTTCTTTGGATAAGGAACTGGCTAGAGGGCCATGCCCAACGGGTAGTGGTTAATGGAGTTAAGTCCAGCTGGCAACCCATTACAAGTGGTGTCCCCCAGGGGTCAGTATTGGGACCCATCTTGTTTAATATATTTATTGACAACCTAGATGAGGGGATTGAGTGCACCCTCAGTAAGTTTGCAGATGACACCAAGCTGGGAGGTGGTGTGGATCTGCCTGAGGGTAGGGAGACACTACAGAGGGATCTAGATAATTTGGATCTCTGGGCTGAGATCAATGGGATGACACTCAACAAGGCCAAGTGTCAAGTCCTGCACTTTGGCTGCAATAACCCCAGTCAGCGTTATAGGCTTGGGGATGAGTGGCTAGATGATTGTGAAGAAAGAGACGTGGGGGTGTTGGCTGATGCTCAGCTGAACCTGAGTCAGCAGTGTGCCCGGGTGGCCAAGAGGGCCAGTGGCATCTTGGCCTGCATTAGAAATAGTGTGGCCAGCAGGAGCAGGGAGGTGATCATCCCCCTCTACTCAGCACTGTTGGGGCCACACCTTGAGTATTATGTTCAGTTTTGGGCCCCTCACTACAGGAAAGATGTTTAGGCCCTGGAGGGTGTCCAGAGAAAGGCAAGGTGAGGGGTCTGGAGCACAAGTCTTACAAGGAGTGGCTGAGAGAGCTGGGATTGTTTAGTCTGGTGAAGAGGTGGCTCAGGGAAGACCTCATTGCACTCTACAACTTTCTGAAGGGAGGTTGGGGTGAAGAGGGGTTCAGCCTCTTCTCTCAGGCAACGGCCAGGACCTGGGGAAATGGCCGCAAGTTGTATCAGAGGAGGTTTAGGTTGGACAAAAGGAAATACTTTTTCTCTCAGAGAGTGGTCAGGCACTGGAATGGTCTGCCCAGGGAGGTCATGGAGTAGCCATCCCTGGAAGTGTTCAAGAGGCGTCTGGATGAGGAGCTGCGAGATATGGTTTAGTAGCCTGTGGTAGCAGTGGTAGTGAGAAGATGGTTGGACTAGATGATCTTATAGGTTGTTTCCAACCTTATGATTCTATGGTTCTATTTTTTGTCATTAGAAGCACCACATTCTTCCAATATAAGACAGTTTTGTCAATATATTAACTGAAGGTTGACAAACAATACACCTCCACAGACCAATGAGAAATAACTAGCAGTATACTTATCATGGAATGAAGAATAAAGCACAGAGTTAATAAGTTTCTAACCAGGCCATCTGAACAATAAAATGTGTCTATAAGTGGAACAACAGAAAAAACATTAAAATGCTTTCTTACCCTAAGCTAGACTACACTGTACTGGCCAAAAGGAATCCTTCAGATGAATACCTTAGTCTGATTTAGTATCAGAGTTTTCCAATGAATCTTAACTAAAGTCACAGAATCTCTGCTTACTTACAGGACACTTTCTGTAGTCATCAGCTGTATTTGCTGCCTGCAGCAGTTCTGCAAACATTTCTGGCTTGAGACGTTCATGCCTTTCCATCATTCTTTCTACCTCATTACTATAAAAATAAAAAATGGACAAATAAAGATGTAATTGTCTCCTGAAGAGTAAATAATTTTCAGCTAAATCTTAACTAATTTTTGTCTAAAAGGAAAAGATTCACAGCTAAAACTGTAAGAAGATACACTCTTCCTTTAGGGGGTGTAAAATCATCACCAGACGAGGTTTAACAAGAGCAATCATAGACTCTTGCACCTAGGAAGCAATAATTGCATGCACTGGTCCAGGTTGGAGGATGACCTGCTGAAGAGGAGCTCTAGAATAGGGACCTGGGTGTCCTGGCAAACTACAGTTTGGCCATGAGCCAGCAGTATGCCCTGGTGGCCAAAATTGACAATGGGATCCCAGGGTACATTAAAAAGGGTGTGGCCAGCAGGTCGAAGGAGATGATTCTCCCCCTCTACTCTGCCCTGGTCAGGCCTCACCTAGAGTATTGTGTCCAGTTCTGGGCTCCACGATACAAAAAAGACAGGGACCTCCTTGGACGAGTCCAGCAGTGGGCTACAAAGATGGGGAGGATAAAGGGCCTGGAGCACCTCTCTTATGAGGAAAGGCCGAGAGACCTCAAGTCTGTTCAGTCTTCAACAAAGTAGAGTCATAGGGGAACTGATCCACATCTATAAATATCTAAGGGAGACAAAGGGATGAGGCTGGACTCTTCTCATCAGTGTGTGGTGATAGAACAAGGGGAAATGGCCACAAACTGAAGCATAGGAAGTTCCACACAAATTAAGAACTTCTTCACAGTGAGGGTGACAGAGCACTGGCACAGGCTGCCCAGGGAGGTTGCGGAGTCTCCTTCTCTGAAGATGTTTAAGACCCTCCTGGACACCTACCTGTGCGACCTGGTCTAGGGAGCTGCTTTGGAAGGGGGGTTGAATTAAATGATCTCTAGAGGTCCCTTCCAACCCCTACAATTCTGTGATTCTGCTTTTGAAATCCATGTCCCTTCGTAACGCAATTTCAAAAGCACTTGTTTTTCATTTACAGCATTTCTCCAGCATGGTTTTTTTTATTCCTAGGAGGTCATTATATAGAAAACTGAAACATATACAAGAACAAAAGCTCTTACCACAAAGCTGTGGTAGAAATATAACGCACAAATTCCGTAAAAGGCAATGGGTCTGATGATGCTCCACAACTACGGCATACACACTACAAAAATAAAAATCCTTTTGTTTTATTTATTCATGACAGTGGAACCAAATTATTTGTTAAAACACTGAAGTCTGACCTGTTCATACAGTGTCATTGCAAACTTTTGATGAGAAATACAGGATTTTGAAGTGCACATATCTGTGTCGCTGTTTGGCACTAGGTGAAAATGAATCCTCTCAAGGATATTTTCCTAAATAAAAAAAATTGTGTAAATACAAACTGAATTGATGAACTCAGAATACATAAGCAACATTACAGTTCAATATTCCAGCAGCTGTTCCTCTCTACAACCTACAGATTTAACACACACATAGTTCTGTCTCTATTGACAAGCAAACAGACGGAAATTCTCTTAACCTCAAGGCTTTCAAACATTAAGGTAACAAAATAGCATTAAAGTTACTCAGCTCCCACTTCCTAGCACATTCTCCTTTGAGATCCCTTTTCCTGACTGCAATTCAGTAATCTATCTGCGAATAATCAAAACAGCCACAGGATTCTTCATTGGATTTTCCTACATATTTGTAATTGCATCTGGCAGGTTATTCGTTTGTAGGCACTTCCAAATGATGTTCAAATCTTAAAGTAATCAAAGCAAAAAGGATTTTCTGTTTCTAACACTGATTTATTTACTTATTTGTTAAGGTGAATAGTTTTCATTATCTAACAAAGGACTTCTCAGAAAAGCTTCTTGGACAGCATCCAAGTGATTGTGAATCTTCTTTTACCACTCCAATAAAGGCTCAAGATTTTCAGTTAGATACTTCATAAAAGCAGACAGCAACTGCAGCAAGAGTCAAGACCTTCACATATTCGTTCACCCTTTGATAAAAAAAAAAGTTGGAAATCTCTTCTGCAGAAGACTTTAGTGAAGATAATCCCTCTCTCCACCCAAAAACTTTTGATAGCTATTTGCCACCCACCTCATGCAGTGCTTCACACATCCCTCTGTCGGAGATACAGAGCCAGAAAAGAAACCACAGAGCAAATCAAAGAGAACTCCATCCCACATTATCAGAAACTTACTGCGTGCATTTTGTCTCCATAAACTAACAAAAAGAAGATTAACAGTCTTACGCCACTTGTACTCCACCTGCAAATCTAAAACTACTAAAACAGCAGGCAAGTTTGGTATCCATCCCAGAAACCTAACGTAATCCTACTTGATGACTATTATAGAGTACTCACAAAGCATTCTGCTGCATCATCCATGAATCCAAGCTGGAAACGCTGTTCATCTTTAAAACTTTCTGCCAGGGCATGTCTCATATTATCTGATGGGAGTGCTTTTTCTCGACTGTGTTGAAATTGTGAAAATATTGCCTAGGAAAAAAAATGATTACTTAGCTTAATTCACCTTAATTACAACCATAGTTTTATTCAAATACATCAGTTCTTATGCAGCAATTATATAAGCCACTTAAAAATATATGCACATTTAGAAATGACTACTGTATCTTAATCAAGTTTCATGTTCTCAGTTACTCATTCAATTATAAAATGTTAAGGTACCAAATTGTACTTCGATCCCATAGAAAAACAAACAGCAAAGAAGCACATAAAAATGCAAGTGATTGACCTTAACTCCCAGAAGCAACACAAACCTTGATCTGTAGGTACAATTTGTTTAAACCAGCCACAGGAATAGTGGTTCATGCTCAGACATTCCATCTTTACAGATGGTATGTGCTTCTTGGAGCATAACACAGTACTTCTCAGTTTACTGTTTGTAATTCATTAAAGAATACATTTACATTACTACTTGAGACAACTGTATCTTCATTAAATGATGTATCTGCAGAAAACTGCAATTATATAGAATGCTGGTAACCCATGCTATATGATCAGCTGTCTACCCAAACAGTGCATAGAGCAAAGCAAGAGAACAGGTCAATATTTGCAGTTCCAGAACTGGAAAAGAAATTGCACTTGACTTTTTCTTCACTTCATAGAAAAGACAGCTGGCTATTACTTCTCTTTTTTTGGCACAGACACATTTAAGTGACCTCATTATTTAGAAAGTACGGGAGGTTGGTTTTAAAAATGAACACTGAAAGCCATTAAATGGATGAGATATTGAGGGGTTTATTCAACTCTCTCAAATTCCCTGAAGTCAAACTTCAGAGAAAAATGATAAGAAATTAAGACAAAGCAAAGGAAGACAAGCCACGAAATAGAGAAATAGGGATATTCATTCTTCGCATTGGCTTCCCTGGTAAAAAATAAACAAAGTACAGATCTGTTGGACAGACAGCAAAGATGCAACTGATACGCAAAGCTTCACTGCTAATAGAAAGGAGTGTTTTAACCGTAATGCATTCCATTGCCTGTCCTGTCTGTCAAATATTTAAGCTTCCCTCTCATGTCAAAAATCATGGACTACTTTTAAAAAAATTACAATCAATATATCAACATTTACATTCAAAAGTAAGTTGTTAACAAAACTAACAATGTAATCCTGCTCTGAAAATATTTATTTCTTATTGTGGCTGCTAGGTCATTTCTGGTATGCAACAGAGCCTACCATGTCCAGCCTAAAAAAAAAAAAAAAGTACAGATGAGCATAATTATGCAGACACGTACACTCATTTTAGCAGTCTCCACATTTCAAATCCCATTCCAGTGCTGTCTAGAGAAGAGAAAGAGTATATTTAACTCTCACACCATCACCAGCATGCAAACAAACAAAACTACAACCAAAAAAAAAAAAGAAGGTTTGAAGAGAAATGAAACAACTTATTGGCTCAGCTTTCTGTTTACAGAACAGGCTCAGAAAAATCCATCTAACCCAAGAATAACAGTTGCATAGAGCAAAAAAAGTCAAATTTCCTCAGGAAATTAAAAAATAAAAAATAAAAAATAAATACTGTTTTTCATTGCTGAAGAAGTAGGGTTAAAACAGCCCAAAAGCATTAAGAAAAACAAACCCCAAACTATCAAGTTACTGAAATGCATCCACATCCAGAACATATACCGCATAAATATAAAAATGCCCTAGGTGCTGAACACAGAACAAACAGAATCACTCAACCAGTATCTCTAATAAGCCAAGAATGCAAAACCAGTAGTGTACATAATGACTGAGGACAGATACTTCCATATGAGTTAACTACAGTGTTTCTGGTTCAATACCTAGGCTACTGGCCATGCATTTACAAAGATCACAACTATTTCGTTAAAACAATGATCAAGATAATTCAAAACAATTCCAGATCAAGCAGTAAAACTGCTGATCAGTGTTGCTGGGAACTTATCAAAACAGAAAGACAAGACAATGCAAAGTATTCAGGTCCTGTAAGCCATTCTGAGAAGTGACACAAGAAGATGCATCATAGAAAGCTATCAAACACTCAAGCAGCTCCAGTGATTACAGAGGCAGAGAGCACAAAGGTACAGTTAAGTGGCATGTTCAGCTTAGGAAAAAAAACACCTGGTTTTCAGAACTGGAGCATCACTGGAACAGAACAACTCATTACTTACAGGTTCAATTGTACCGTGACATAAGTGACATCTTCACATTTCTCAGCACATTCTGATTTTAGCAGTATGACTGCTCACTAATATAGTTCAATACATACTTTCCAGCAATTATCACCATTCAATCCCTCTGCATTTCTGAAAGGCAGTTCCAAGGGACCTTCAAACAAGAATGCACGACCAGAACTTAACGAGTAATACAGGTCAAATCAAAGGGAACAGGCCACAGACCTTACCCTTCATTACAACAAAAGTCCATACACACAGTATGCTTCAGGAAATCAGAAGCTATCACTCCATGACAGACACAAGACTGCATGTGAAAAGACAGGCATTCCTGAATTATAACTGGACTTAATGTAGTAACAAGACCAAGTGTCCAGAAAAAAAAAAAAGAAAAAAAAAAAAAGAATCTGAAGTGCATAAAACCTCTAGTGAAGCAGAAAGCCCAGCAAGTTCTCTGGAGTCAAAAGCTGTTTAAATGTTGGAAAAAAAGCTTCAGGAAGTTGTGTAGCTGTACCAAAGCCTACTTTAACTTGCTGGCATTTTAAAATTAACTATTCTAATAAAAAATTTAAAATGGCACCTTTTAAGAAAACTGCTTAGAAAATGAGAAATCAATGCACAATTAGCTCTGCTATATTGCAACCATGATAAACTCCACAAACAGCAGAAAAAAATACACAGAATACACAGACTATAAATCTCTTTAGAATCATAGAATCACCAAGGTTGAAAAAGACCTACAAGATATCCGGTCCAACCCTCACTAAAAATGTCCCTCAACACAACATCTAAACACTCCTTGAACACCTCCAGGGTCAGTGCCTCCACCACCTCCCTAGGCAGCCCATTCCAGCACCTGACCACTCTTTCAGAGAAGTGTTTTCTAACATACAGTCTGAATCTCCTCTGGCACAACCTAAAGCCATTTTCTCTCATCCTGTCACTAGTCACACGAGAGAAGAGGATGACTCTCAGAGCAATGAGGTCTCCCCTGGGTCTCCTCTTCTCTAGACTGAGCAATCCCAGCTCCCTCAGCCATTCCTCATAAGGACTGTGCTCCAGAACCCTCACCAGCTTCATTGCCATTCTCTGGACATGCTCCAGGGGTCTTGATGTTTTCCTTGCAGTGAGGGCCCCACTGCAAACAGTCCTCACCTCAAAATGCTTATTCAGTAACAAGGTTAGGTCTGGAAAATTGCCCGTGGATAAACTCTTAACTGGAAACAACTGATAAGTACTCATCTTCTCCTTGCCTATAATTTTCTATACTCAAAAACCACTTCCTCAGTTTTAGTGTAGACCCTTTCTGTTCTCTCCATGAGAGATTCTCAATTCTGTACACAATACATGTTCCGCAGTCTTGTATTAGAAGCCCAAAAGTGTCTTTACTGTCAGTGAAAGTAGATGGCATATATACTAAATACGTATGTATCTATGTATGTATATGCAACTACTATGCATTTTTCCATTGAGATTTTTATCCCAATGAAATATGAGCTACCACCTTTACCACTATTCCCTGGGAACTGCAGGCAGCCAAATATCAGCACAGTAGAAACAGTAAGAGCCTAACAGAACACAATGCTTGTTTCCAAATGTCAGATGAGTTGCAAAACCGAAGTGCAAGTTTTATATGCCAGTTAAGATATGCAGCTCTTAAATAATTTCAAACAGTAAAACGTCACCAGCTTTCTTTAACTGTCCAGTACCTCTGCATACCTTTCACTCCTTACAAGCATAGCAATTAAATTCTGTACAGTTACCATCAACTACTGAGTAAAAAAAGAATCTTGATAACTTATTACTCAGTAGTATTGTTACTCTATTCAAACACTGCAGGAAAGAAAACAGTATGCATTTAAATATGAAAAAAAAAATCCCCATGAGGCTATAATTTTTAAAACAGGTTACACGTATTATGTCTTACTACAGAGAAGTTTCATGCTTAAGCATTTAAACTGCACAAGAAAATACTTGTTACAAAAATCTGTTCAAAATTACATTAAGTCCAAATTGTTTCTGCATACAAAAACAATTCAGTCAGACACATGAACAACAGGGATATTGTAACGCCATAATGAGACGGAAAGTACCACGATAATAGCACGGAGGCAAAGTCTTTGGCTACAACAAATGAGAATGAGCCCAAACAGAGCAGTCACAGACACAGAAACGAAGGAAGAGCTGCTTACCTTTAGAAGGCCTCAATCAGGTAGGCAGGGACTTCCAGCAAGATATCCTTGCCGCCACTGCCAGCCCATAAATGAGGTCTGGGAAGGGGTAGGTCCTGGCTCCACCCCTTCTGGTCACTCAGGTACATTGTGCGCACCCGAGCTCCCCTGGGTGGGCCCTGCCTTCCCACCAGGTACTCAACCACTGGTTCAGGCCATGACTTAGCATTTCCACTACACACATAAAAATTACCAGATCTCTTTTCCCTTTTTTTTTTTCTTTTTTGTTTTCATTTTCTTTTTAAACCATGAAGGGACAAATGCATGATGATTTCTTAAAGAAACCTTATTAATTATTTACCTTCAAAGCACAAAATATGCACGCATCTCCCTGGCACACATGTCCAGTTAAACCTCTTAAACTTCGTCTGAATATATCAAGTTGCCATAATACCTACAAAAATAAAATAGCACAGAAATTAACTTAATTTTAACGTACTACATTTAAGGAAGTGACATACAGTAGATATTTTTTTTTCCACTTTACATAACATATGTAATGTGAGAACCAAGACTGCCACACGAATGAACATCCTTTTCCATTATCTCAGCAAACTGCAGAAGCAGAAGGTTTGCATTCACTCCTCCAATAAAACGTAGATCTCATTTTTAAACTTCTGAAACAATAGTACTACACTTGTGTTGGGAAAACAGCTAAAATGCTCTTTAGGAAATGAGCCTTAAGCTAAATAGTATACAGAGACTGCAGTTATCTTACAGCTTTAGGGAAAAACCTACAGGGTCTACCTTATTCTTCATCTCTCCTTCCCCCGTGCTTTCTTTCAAATAAAAACAACGAAGACACAGGGACTGAATTGCTAGGTAAACTGTGAAGAGTTTCATTTTGTTCTCTTACAAAAACAATTGCTGAAATATGTTTGTTTTTCTACAAATCAAAATAATCCACTGATGCTTTATCAGCTTTAAGCTTCTACATTTTATTTGTGTAACTACTATACATAAAGGTAACGTCAGCTTGGTTGCACTGACTACACTGCTACCAGTATTTACCATCTTAGTTGCAAAATCAGTGCAGCAGTTCACAAAGCTGCCCATAAAAAATAAATACACCAAAAATGAGTTCTCAAGAGGCACAGTTACACAACAGTTGCAAATAAGAAGAAAATATTTTGTCTATAAATAAAAGTGCTAAAATAAATTAGTAATTATTTGAAAGGTAATGTCAGAACTGAGGTTCTGAAGGTTGAACAACATAAAAAAGAAAGGCACGCTGCTCCTCATAAAAGGGCAGTCACCATCATCACCCACCATTTGATGAACAGCAGTAAGTTGTAAGTGGTAGGATTGTCTGAAACCATAACTAAAAATGACTTAGGGTTTAATTTTAGGCCACCCTAGGGGAATATACCAAAACTGAAAAAGAATATAGGTCAGGCTGTTCTCACTAAAAACAAAGCAGCAAACTCATTCTGCTAAATCTATCATACATTTTTGTATTTAAACATGCATAGATATTATATATTTACATAATGCGGATCTCTCTTTTATGTTTAAATGTATACAGTTTTTAAGACTATGGTAGGGATGTTTTTTTGCTTGGTTGATTGGTTTGTTTTATGGTTGTTTTGTGATCTTTTTTCCCCAGTTTTTTTCTTTTTTTTTTTTATTTGTACATTTTAAAATATGAAGTCTGTGTCTTTTTTAAGACCTTTGGCAGACCAGCAATTAAATTATTTTACTTAAAAGGACCATACTATGAACTATTCCAACTTGCAGACAACCTGGAAAGGCCAGGACTGCTCTGTCACAGAATTAATTAGATCCCCATATTCTCTGTTGTAAACAGACTTGTGAAAGACCAATATTTATTGTGCTAATGTTACTGTACTATTAAACTATACTTTGGAGATATAAACAGGCAATGTTTCTTCAGTTATAGTTACATAAATACAGAACAGTATGAAGGCAAATACATGCAAGAAGGTGGTTTGTATCATATAAAAACAGTAAAGTGCCATATTTATTTGATGTACCTCCTAATTCCATACATCATTCCTAAGATTAGAAACAAAGCTTTCAACTACATGTGCATCTTCTGATCTGCCCCAGTAACAATTTCACATGCTAGTTCTGAGAAAGCATTATTGGAATAAAAACAGTATCGCATTTAATACAAGTAGTTGTACTGGCTGCCCCACATTTAAAAAGACTAATACTGTAAATCCTGCTAGGTAATAAAAGCACTATGTTTGACAAACATCACGTTTAAAATTTAAACGTCAATTTGTATAGTTATGAGGAAAAACTTCCAAATATGAAAGGAAAGTTTTCCTGACAGTGTATGCAAACAACAAACACGCCATCATTTTTGGCAAACTATTTAATACCTACAATCCCTTTAAATCAAACGCTATATAAAATTACTTCCACAGTCCTTTTTCTATGGTAGCTACGCTTTTTTTTCCAAAACATGTGAATTACTGAAAGACACAGTATCCCATCTCATTTAGCATCATTAAAAAGTTTAGCAACTTGGGAACAGAATTTAACACCACTAAAAAACATGCTGTTTTTCTGTACAACACACACTGCAATAACAACAGTCAAAGCAGCATCTGAGAAAACTTTTTTTCTGCTATGACCATCAAAGCGGCAAGAAAATGAGAAGCGCTTAGTAAATAAAAATTTTTTCTTACCTGAACAGCACTATTAAGAAAGCAGCTGTTCTGTCCTGGTTCGTTTAATAAGCCTTTTGTAGGGGCCAGGGACAATATACTTCCAGGCTGATAAACTTTACCAAGGTTACCCCCAGGTTTTCTTAGAAATTTCACCCATGCCATTATTTTCTAGACTTAATAATTGCACTGTTCACACTTAAATATTTAAGGATATGATGGATCCAAGGCAAAGAAGGTCCTAAGACAATTGCTCTGAAGTCATGGTATTCCATTCAACACTGTAACAGTAACCATTCAGAGGTTTACACCCTTATTCCAGGTCTAGCTGTCAGTCATCTATGAGGATCAGTCCATCAGCTAAAAATCTTCACGTGGCTTTATTTTAACTGACTTTACAAAAATAAAAAGGAAAAAATACTATAAAAAATATGCTGTCCAGTTAAGGTTAAAATATGTTATTAGAGTAAAAGTTCTTATTAAAGATGTTCCACAGTAATTGACTTCTTCTTCCAGGAATTTCAACAAAGCATTATTATAAATCATGAGTTGTGTTATATCATGAGTTTATACAGGCATTATACATGTATTCTCTGACTTCCTTCCATCTTTTTACTTCTAACTGAGATCCACAAAATATAATCCAGTTTAGAAGACTCCATGTTTATCTCATTCTTTTTCCAGTGAATCTGAAAAAAAAAAAAAAAAAAAAAAATATAAGAATGGAACTTAAATGTTAAAGACCTTCTCAATAAAAAACTGAAACCATGGCTGAAACCACCCCATAGTCTAAAGGGGCATGCAACAGGCAGGGAAGAAGAGAAGAAACAACTTCCACCTGACAGTCCTAATAGTGTTCAAGACAGATACAATATTTTAATTTTTCTGTCATAATCAGTTATGTTCTAACTCATTCTGCTAATACACAGCAGCTTTTTAAAGATCACAATGCATTATTCTAACTCAAAATCTCCAAGTTCAATTAAAAGATTATAAAAAAAATAAATATCTTTATTCTTCATCTGAATATGAGACACTTCATTTCAATATCACAACAAATCACATAAATACATATCTAACTTATGAAGATGACATGAGCAGATTCTCACTTAATACTCAGCTTTCCAAATTCTGTACTACCTAGGAAATAGTTAATCTACCTGCATTCTTAAAAGATCAGGAAAACCACAGCTAGTAGCAGACCACAAACATTCTGATAGCTGTCCTACATCATCAGTGGCTGCCTCAGTAATGAATCCCAAGACGCAAATCCCAGTAGTAAGTTTCTCTTGTTGTTGAAGGTACGTATTTTCAGGTAAATGATTTATTGTGAAAAACATTATCATAGGCATGCTCACAGCTCATATAGCAATCCCTGCAGAGCAATGGATTAGCCAACTAATTCATGTTGATGTAACATTGTTACTGTGATATTACTAAAACATCCACATAAATACTTAAAGGCACAGACCAGAATAAACTTAAATAAAGCAATTATGACCACATATTTGAGAGGAAAAAAAAAAAAAAAAAAAGAACCAGTGAAATACAACCTTTCACTGACAAGCTGTTCAGATTTTACAAGCATGTGAGATATTATCAATTTATCATTACACTGCAGAACTTGCAGCATCTCTACTACACTTTCTTACCCTATGTAAACCTTTTAAGGTTGGTGAGCAGCATTCCAAAAACAGATAAATACAGTAGTACACTGACAAAAATTGAAAGATGATGCCACGGGTTCAGAGCTAGCAACACCACACTCGTGTCAAGCAGTTCTACCACCCTCAAATACCATACAGCTAGAATACCACAGAAATGTATCACATGAAATTCAAAAATAATGCAGGAAGACCTGCACCTCTAAAACCTTTCATTTAAAAGAAACATTTACACTGGCTTGTATTATTATTAAAAAAAAAGAAAAATCAATAACTGGAACCTAACCAAAAGTCCCTTTTGCCCAGCACATAATCAGATGTTTTCTGTTTGTTTACTGATGTTACTCTATCTCACCCGTAAGTAATTTGATTTAATAATACTGGAAGTAGTAAGTGTGATCTGTGACAGCACTGAGCAAAGAATCTGAAATCTAACTGGAAACTGACCTTGACAGAATATCATATGATAATTTTGTTTTCTTCATGTTCACTGCAATAAACCCAGAAGGAGAAAAAAAGAAAAGGATGTAGCAGATAATTGTAAAAATAAATGCGTTTAAAATTTTACTAGAACCCTAAACTACAGGGAGAACCTACTCCAAATTCTATTTCCACATGGAAATCAAAGTGCTACACAGCAGAACAGATATTATTCTACTATGAAGCAAACTCAGGTGAGGTAAAGGTAAGAGTACAGCAAAGATTAGGACAAAAAAAAGATTGTTTGAAGCTAGGCATGCAGAGGTGGTTACAGATCTGCACAGAGCAAGTAAAGGAAGAAAACATTTTCAACAAATATTTTTATTGAGAAGCTTCACTACAGTACATTAATAAAAGACAGTGACTCAATACAATTAGGATGAATAAAGTGGAGACAAGGAAAAAATCCAGGGTGTACAGCTGGTTATGACCACATACACACACACACTTTTATATACATATATCTGCATAGATACACATACATTAGGAGCCAGCACCTTGCATCAAAAATGCCTGGTATTATGAAGCACCATATATGGACCAAAGTTCTCCTACTATCAGATAGAACCATAACTTCTAATTCCTAAACAAATAATACATCACCTACATTTAATTATGAATTAAAAAAAAAAAAGCACAAACATTTTACACAGTGAATTCTTTCAACTGCTAAAAATACTTTTTTCTGATTACTGATTTAGAAATTCTGTATCCACACTAAAAACTGACCTACTATATTTCTGTCATAAAGAAAGCTTGTTCTCTAAAGTAGTAGGAAAGCTTCTCGAGCGCCAGTTTTACTGTCAATACAGATTTCTTAATTCCACTGTACATAATTTCCCATATAGAAAAAAGTTGAAGAAAGTTTCTCCAACTCCCTGCTGCTGTGTCAGAAAACAAAGCTCAACATAAGATTTTTGGTAACTAGCAGAATCAAGCCAGGTACACTGAAGAGGAAACAAAAGGTGGGAAAAAGCCTGGATAGGGAACAGTCTGAATGGCCTACAGAGAATCAAAGCAGCAGAGCATTCACACTCCAACGCATGCTCAAAGTGACTCACACAGTGTTACTACCTGTGACAAACAGAATCAGTATGGGCCTAACTCACAAACATTACACTTGCTATCACAGTCTCCCAACTCAAAGTACCCAACTCCTTAATACATAACACATCTCCAAAACTGCTTTAACAGAAGGAATCCATCAGCACAGGTGATTCAGTTTTTTCCTCCTCTACTGACTGCAGCTCAAGGTCAGTATCACTCAGCCTACAGCAATGAAGCAATAAGGGAAGGAGACAGATGGGAAGTAAAGTAGGCTGTACATCAACATTAGTATAGAAAAGTTTCAGGCAAAAATATGAGTTTCCAGTATCTAAATTTTGCTTGAAAACCTTACAATATTCAACTACAAATGCATTGGAAGAAAAGTGCAAGGACATGCCCAAGTCATGTTAAGGTTAAGATACCTTTGTGTTACAGAATCACAGAATGTTAGGGGTCAGAAGAGGCCTCTATAGAACATCAAGTCCAACCGCCCTGCTAAAGCAGGCTCCCTACATGAGTTGCACAGGTAGCTTATCCAGACAGTTCTCTAATATCACCAGAGGAAAAAAAAAAAAATTAGAGATGTTCTTTTTAAATGCAGAAGAGAGACAGGGGTCTTCTACACAGCAGCTGACAGATAAAAATAATAAAGTAATAATGGAAATTTTACCTCTAAGATTTCATTTTCAGCCTTGGGACTTAGTTACATTGGTGATAATGGTTGAAGAGACTGCATTATTTTTTGTCTTTTTATCTTACTTTCAAGCACCACTTCCCCATATTTTAGAGCAGAAGATTTACACGAGGATACGAGGCTGGAAACTGAAACATGGTAATTCTGAATTTACCCAGACTGTATATTTTAACTGCTTCCAAATACATATTATTTGGAAATAGAATTCTACAGAAAGAGTTTAAGACAAGAACTGTTTGTTCACTAAGAGCTTCAGGAAAGTCACTTTGTTTTCCATTTCACTGGTACCCTACTATAAGCACTCCATGCATTAAGTATCGCGCTGTTGGGACGCATTTCAGAAAAGTTATGGTTCACTGCGAGAATTATCTGTGTCAACATCACATTACACGAAGATGCTTGCTGCTTCACATCCATAGAGCTGCAAATACGAAGTATTTCAACTGTCACACCAGGTAAATGCATGAACAGCTTTATAAGTAAAACGATGGATTGCAGGATACATTTATTGCACAATTTTCCATAACGCTGTGGTATTATAGCTGTATAACCTCTTCCAACAACCCCACACTAGTACATCTTTCCTGGAAAATTTAAATGCAACACTGAAAAAATCAGAAGTGACAACTTCACGGTTATCCTTATACAATTTTCTAAAATTACTCTCTATAACTGCACTCTTTAAACCACATATGTCAAACTAAACAACCCACCCCAAACAACTCAAACATGCATCAGTTACAAAAAAACTGAACTAAAAAGGACACACCAGATAGCTCTATCATTTCAAAGCTCTCTGCAATTATACTAAGCTAGAAATTATTATAAGCTGGCACCACAGCCCCTTTGTTTTATCAACTATTGTCTTTCTCTTCCAGAAGGGTCATGCTTAACAGAAAATAGCTGCAAAATAATTCTACCTAATGCCAGTAAGATCATTCAAGTCCTAGTTTGAGGTAGGAAATTTCACTTACCTTCCTTTCTCTGCTAGTAACCTATATCAAATACTATGCTGCATCACTTTTTATTCACTAACAAGAGGGCCATCGGAGAAGAGCCTTCTGACAGTGCTATGAGCAATGTGATTAACATTTGTCACACATTTATTTTCATAGTCTTTGCCTTTCCCTGAGAAAAGTTTATAGTACCATAGTGTTTAGAAATGTAGACAGTAAATTTAAGGGTTTTTTTCTTTGTTTGTTTTTGCCAAAGAAAGTGACTGTGGAAGATGCTGGCAGGGACGTGTGCTCTTTAGTCATAGCAAACTTTGCTTGATCTGGACCATCCACTACATGTATTATTTCCTACCCTCAATGGAGGGCATTCCAAACACCTGAGACGTAATCCTGTTGATCAACTCAAGACCACTGTCTTGCTTGACCTAAATTCAGTCTTCTTCCAGACTGAAATTAGGAGCTGAATACTGTTCCTACATATACATATATATACATATATATATATACAGACACACACATATATATGTGTATATATACACACACACACATATATGTATATGTGTATATATATATATAGTAAGCCAGCATTACACTGAAGTATTTATAAAAGACTTTTAAATTTCAGTGGCTAATAAGTCCTTGGCTTGATAAAGGTGTGGGTGACTGAGGACTGACTGTAATTCATCCAAACTGTACAGTCTTCAAGAAGTACAGCCTTGTAGCAAAGCAGATGTTTCACATGATATCAATTAACATGCTATGTAAGATTTTTATCAGCTGGGAATCAAAGAAATATTCTTGCTCTTCAGACTGAAGGAATTAATTTTGGATGACAACTCTCAGTAAAAGTAAAAACAAACAAACAAAAAAAAAAACTTCAAAAGCACCAGTTATTTTCCAGTCTAAGTTCTTCTACCATGCCTAATTTAAGCAACTGTTTCTCAGTCATCACTGTTCCCCATCAATAAGACTACCAACAGCTGTGTAGACATGCAGAACAAAATACATGCCTGCCACAAATTTCTGGCACTTATCTTTATAGCTTCCAGAACAAGAAATCCACTAATCTGCAAAAATGCACATTTTCACCAGTTTCATAGGTATACCCTGGGAACTAACTATGGCTTGCATGGTCCTTTCAATATAAAATTAACACTGCTAAATCAGCACAGAACGTGGCATAGTTACTACTTTACATCAGCTACTTTCTACAAGAACATTTGAGTTTAGACATCTCTGGAAAGCTGGTTAAAACTGGTGAGATAAACAGTTGTTTCTATGAACACTGGAACTCTGAGTGCCTGACTCCTTACACAGTTATGTCTCATGGGTTACTGAGCCCTCAGAGTCCTAGCTGGGGTACACACCAACTCTGCTCCTTGCACCTTCTTACAAGGTCTCTTTTTTCCAGCAAGATGCCTATTTCCATGCACTCTGTAAGTGCACAATCATTGTTCAGACTTCTATGACTTCTGTTAAATTGGGTAGAAACCTGCCAATGGCTTCAAAAGCTGTTGACTGTGTCTTAAATTTGGCTGAAGAATCATTACTTACATCTCAGTCTCATTTTGCAATGCATTCCAGCGGGTTGCGTAGATGAATAGTGACAAACCATTTCGGTGCCCAACAATAAGGCTACTTTTAAGCAATGCAGCTTTTTGCTTCTGCTGGCAGCTCACACCTCTGTGCTGAGCTTGGCAACCTTGTCATTGATTTGATAACTCTGGCAAATCGATTTCTTAACTGATAATTTGTTATAACCTGGGAATTTAGACACATTTGGAAAGAAAAGCAACTAAATGTACCTGCTAGTCTACCACACTGTGACAATGCTGTTAGGACTGTTGACACCTCCACCCCCAATCAGGATGAAATCCATCAAAAATCCAACAGCTTATGATCATGAAAATTCAAACGTTTTTGCCAGTTTAAAGCTTGACATTAGAAATCGACAAATTTTATGAACAGATCAAAAAAATCTTGATTTGTACTGTGAAAAAGCCACCATAAATATAACTGACTCAACATTTTGGTCACTGTACTAGTATGGCCCTATCTTTGCTACTGTGCTGAACTCCATATGTCAGTAGATATCACTTGCTGTAATATAAATCTAACGGTCCTAATAGTCTTTTGTTTTTGTCTTCAAAAGCCCTCAAACTATATGCTTATAAAAATTCATGTTTTCAGTATTTGATACATCAGATAGGGAAAAAAAAAAAAAAAAAACAACCTTCCAATAATAATAGCTCACACTTGCAGAACACGATTTCCAACAAGAACATTACTAGAACCAATTAAATCGCATCTCCGGCTGTGACAATTAGCCTTGATTTCATGGGGTAACGGCAAGTACATCAGCCAGTACTATTGGTCTGACACGTTCCTTCTACCTCTCAACACTGACTCAGAAAGTCCCCAAGAGACAAAAGTGTTATTTCATGGCCTTTTCTCTCAAAACACCTCCAAACAATGTCTGAAGATCTTAAAACCAGAGTTCTTCTCCCCCTAATTTAAATATCTTTATTGTCTCTTCTCTTGCCTACATCCATTTAGCAGTCCCTCAGAAGCTAAATCGCTGCTCTGTGACGTCATATTTATTCATATCCTTTCAGGATGGGAGAATCAGAAGTGTAGATGCTATCACAGATGGCTTCTGTAAAAGCATACAATTTTTTCTTTAAACTGTTCCAATGAAAACTTTCCTGTTTGCATCTAAAAGAAAACAACAGGTTCACAGCAGCATCTCTCAACTGTTGCAGCTAGGAACAAACTTCAGAAATAGCCACAATGGGAACCCTGAGTAAGGATCTTAAAGACAAATTCCCAAGACATGACACGAGCCAGCATTTAAAGTGAATCATCGTGCACAGAAACTCACACTAATGAATTCAGATGGAGAAGTAGGACAGAAGCAGCAGAGAAGAGAAGGCAGCAGAGTGTCTCGGCTTTAAAAAATTTGGAGCCCAAATGCCCTTAAGCAGCAAGTTATCTTTGACTTTTCTCATATGAGCATTTCTCCCTGCTGAATTCAAGCATCAGCACACATTAAACATAAGACCCATTAAGATCTCAAACTAAACTGAATATGATGAAATCTCAAGAGTGCAATTCCTGACCATCCTCACTGACATCTCACAAACATTGAGGCACAGTATTAAAAACAGCAACAAACTGCAGAGATTTCTGTTTCTCCACCTCAGCCATTTATGAAGTGTTTTGTTCTCTGGAATGTTTTATGGCTATAGATGTAAAAAACACCAAGTCTTTATTTCTTCCCCCAAAGCTTTCTTTGTACAACCTTTTCTCCTCAGTCCACACAGCCCTACTTCAACCAAGTCCATGACCTTGGTACAGCTTCAGCACATCACTGTGCCTTTCACTGTGCCCTGCCAAAATCCTACATGCTTCCACTTAAGCCAAAAAAGCATTTCTGAAGAAGTTTTTGAACAGGTTTTACTTTTGTTGCTACGCCCCTAAAGAGACAATGGCTTTTGTTTGTTGTTGTTTTTTTTTTACTGCATCCAGCAGCAATAGCTGAGGAAAAACTGCAAGTGTTGCAATCGAGACTCTGGAGAGCAAAGAAACTGAAACATGACAGCAGTAATATCGACCCTGGAGCCTCATGGATCCCACAACCTCTGCCTGCTGCACACCACGCGTCCTACATGACTGGAAAAAGATTCTGCGCTGTCAAGCTTCGATAGAAAAATCAAGCACGTTTTTAGTGTTTCACTGTCAGCTTCCCACCGGTCCAGGATACAAACATTTTACAGGAGTAACAATATTAAAAATCCTGACAAACAGTAACCATATCTCACATTGCAACACTGTTAAGGCAGGAGAACACCGCTTGTCTTTTATTTAGATTAACGTGCACTCAGATCGTAACAAACTCTCACTGTTCTGACGGCCAAAGCCATCTCTTTACAACAGGACAGTATAGGGACAACGGGGGGAAGGGGCTACACATCACCACTTAGGCACAAAACCATTCACACGATCAAGTTTTTGCCCTTAAAATAATCCCCAAACTTCTAAGCAACACCGTGCGAAATGAAGGATTATAAGGAGATTCGTAAAAACCACACTTACTTCGGGAAGGGAAAAAAACAGGCGCTGGGAAAACAAGACATATTTCCTCCGGAAAGCTCATTTTAAGGTATTTGCATTGAAAATCAAAGCAAGGGACGAGCGGAGCGCCGGATGCTCGGCGGTTTGCATGCAGCCACCCACCTGCACCCGGAGCGCTGCTCGCGCGGCTCCAGACGCTGGGAACTGATTACATTTCGCAGAGCTCCACGCTACCTGCGCTGGCATTTCCTGTTCCGAACGCCCTGAAAACGCTCCAGCCCGAGCTCGCTGACGGGCATGTGACTACCGCGTTAAACATTAACTTCTGGCCCTCAGCGAGAAAACCCCCCGAGCTCGCCCCGTCCCGCACGCAGCCCGCGCGCCGCGCCGGCCTACCGCCGCTTACACAACCCACGGACACGGGACGGCGGCGGCCGCGGGAGGCGTTGAGCCGCGGCACCGCGCCGCGCGTGGAGGCGGCGGCGGCGGACACCCCCTCCCCAGCGAGAGCCGCGGGCTGCCCCCCGCACGCCACCCTCGGGCGAAGCAGCCCCCACGCACCGCACCGCACCCTGCCCCGCCCCGATTATGGGGGTCCTCCTACCCCTTCCCCGGCTCGGATCCGCCGGGGCACCCCGCCTCACCTCCCGCCTCCGGCGGCGCCCGCTCGCGGCTCCTCTCTCGCCCCCTCCCGGCGGCGGCTCCAGCCGCGGCCCCGCCCTCGCGGCAACTTTTGCTCCCCCCTTCGCCGCGTCCGTCTCCCCGCGTCTCGCCCTCTGGGGCGGCGCGTGCGCCTGCGCCCACCCCGCCTCGGGAGCCGCCTCCGCCCGCGCCGGCGGTGCGCGTGCGCGGTGGGACGGCGCCGTGACCGGGGAGGACGGGATCTCGCCCTGGTGCCCGGCGCCAGGAAGAGGGAGGCGGGAGGTGGGGAGCGGGCAGCGCCCGGCGGTGATCGGAAGGGCCGGGCGGCCACGGGACCCGGCGCAACGCCGGCTTGCGGCGCGCATGCGCAGTAGGCGCGGCACTGCCTGCATCCTTCGCGTCTGCGGGTGGGGCCTCGTGGGGTCGCGCGACGCGCCTCGCGCTTCCCGCCCGCGAGCACGAGGTGCCGCCGCGCCTGAGGGGGCGGGCGCGGGGGGCAGCGAGGCGGCTGGGGGCAGCGGCAAGCTGAGGGGCTGCGGCAGCCCTCCCTCGCGCCCTCACTTAGCACTGCTCCAGGCGCATCCCCAGCGGGCGGAGGGTGCGCTTATCCCGTGCGTAGAAGCACCGCGGCTGCGCCCCAGGTAACTGTGAGGAAGCGACTCTCGGAGCCGTCGGGTTACCGGCCAGGCAGCCTGAGTTGGGGCTGTTCCAAACCACCGGCTTTTCGTGTTAATAACCTGTTAAAAAGAACGGGGCAGCGGTTGCTTTTCCAGCAATTGTTGCTGAGCGCTCCTTGCAGGATGTCTGTGTGCACGTGGGCTGTGTGGCGGTGCTGCTGGGACCAGGGCGGCTGTGCAGCCCGACCCCGAGCACCGGCATCCCAACCCTGCCTTGCGCATCAGGCCCGCGCTGCTGTCTCAGACCCCACGCTGAAGAGCTGCCTGCAGGTCACTGCCCCAAAGTCACGGTCCCGTTGTGTTATCTGCTGTGTTATTTCGGGGTGGGAGGAGTGCTTCCTTTTGTTATTTGCAGGAGGAATCGCTTGTTCATGAGCACTTGCATTTCTAGTCGCCCCTCAGTGGTGTGCTGGTGCTGTCATCACCCTGGATAGGCGAGTGGATTTCATTAACACGTTTCACTTTTCCACTCGTAATGATACTTTAACTATTGCCACGCCTGGGATCAGTCTTTAGCACAGGACACTGATCACGGCTTCTTACGTTCCCATTTTTCCAGTTGCCTCTTAAGGTTTTCCAGGATTTGAGGAGTGCTTATGTGACAGAATATGTGGTCACTTCCATGCTGGGGTCTGCCGCCAGCTCCTCGTCTTGTAATGTCTACCGATCTCCGGGTTGCAACAAGGTTTCACCTTAATAATACTGTGTGGAACACAAGCCCTGTCTCAGACGATCTCACTGCCTTCCAAAAATACCACACTTTTCGTTAAACTTTGACCCACGTTCATAAAATCCACTTTTAATACACTGATCAGCTTGGTTTTGCTACCGTCTCTTCCATTTTGCTGCTTGTGTAAAAGGCTTGCTAGTAAAGGCAGTTTCCTCAATGTCACTCTCCAACATTTATCATCGAGCAGACAGCTTTTTACCCCAAATAAACGATGCTTTGAGGAGAATTTCAATTAAACTGTCCAGGCTTTATATTTTTATATCTCTCTCCAGACTTGATTTGAATATTTATATTCTCGAAATGAAGAGCTTTAATACAAGATTATTATAAACTTATTTCTCGTGACTTTCAGATGTTTTGGACAGTAATCGACGTGTAAAAAGTGTCTGTTTAAGAAGATATACATTTTTGACAGAAAATAATACAGTGCGTTTCCTGAATTCTGTGGTTTCTGAAGGGAGTAGATTATCTGATTCTCCCACTGTCCTCAGGTTCAGCCAGTGTTTTGCCACAGGCACTTTCTTATGTTGTTTATGTAGTACTTTATCAGCTGCGTATTGATAGGTATTTGAATTCCTAGCTTTCACTAGAAATTTCAATTACATGTTAAAGTCAGCATACTGGCGTTACCATCAAAAAGTCCAGTTTCAGTTTAGAACATTTTGTTACAGTATATTTATAAGAAACCTTCTGTGTATCATTTTGGTTAGTGTCGGTTTAGTCCTTGATCCCTGCATTACTTCTTTGCTTAGGCAGTCATGCAAAGGCATCTGTGAATCCCAAAGAAGGATTATGACTTCATTGAGATTATGACCTCATTTTGATATTTTTGCTTCTCCATGCACTCTACTTTCTTGTTTGCCTTTGCCCTTTTCTCAGCACAGATTTGTTTTTCCTTGCTGATCTATTTAGAAGTCCTTTGGATGTACGCTGGTTTCTTCTGTTCTTTTTTTTTCTTCTTCTTTTTTTTTTTTTTTCCAGAGGAAATGTAGTCTGTGAGCTTTAATTATGGTATATTTTAAGGTTTTCTACCAAGGAATCTTAATAGTCTCCCATGCAGTTCAGATGGATAATGACACAGGTGTGGTACAGGAAGCCCTAAATGAACTAAAAGAAGAATTTTAAAATTAGAGTAAGTGATGCAAATGCAAAACAATGCTGCAAGGGCAAATTATTTCCTCTTGTAGTTGCTGGTACAGGATACGTGCTGTGCATGATGCAGGGATGCAGAAGAAGGTTTACATATTTTTAGTACTGATGTTTATGCAAAGATTGATAGTATTAATAACGTGGGTTGTAAAACCAGAGAATTGATTGGAGTGTTATGCTTAGAGAAAAGGGAGCCAGAGTAAAGTGAAATAGGTATTCAGTGTTCTACTTAGAAATCCAGCCGTTTGATTTGGCTTCTGCTGACTGACAGATGCTAAGATTTTCAAAAGGAAGAAAGAAAGATGTGGTAAATTGGATGGTTATGGTTGGGAGTGACACGAAGCACAGAGCTGGAAGAGAGTGGCAGGAGGACCTTATCCTGATCCTTCAGCACATCTAAATGCTTGGATATGTGCACATCTCCAATCTAGGGCAAAACATACGTAGGGAAAATTGGGCATTAAAAAAAATCTTAGTATAGTTAGGAGCCATCCAAAAAATTTAAAGTAGTTGCATTAATTAACTTTTTCTCAAAACTGCGGGCATCATACTTCTTTTTCAGTGATGAATGAGATGGAAATCTGTGTTTCCCAGCTGCATGCAACATGGTTTATTTATGTATTACATTTTTACGTTGTGATCTATACTGCCGTTGCCACTGGCTGATCTGTAAATAAATTCGGTTTCCTTCATCTGAAATAACTTTTTTGAGTCATGTATTTTGAATGTGAATTGTTTCTGTGAACATTTTCATATCTGTAGTTGTCCCGGAACACTCATCCTCAAGTTGCTTTTATATTTCTTCTTAACGCTTGGCACATCTGTGCAACAATCTTTTCACGCAGTTCCTATCCTCTTCAGATGATTTATAAAGAAATTATGCCAGCTTTAGCTTTCCTTCAAGGAGCAGAAGACTGAATTAGTTTGTTTTTTCATTAAAAAAAAGTGAGTTGAGTGTATTTTATTGAGTAGCTCATATATTTGTTATTGTTGCTATTGCTCTTCTGGACCAGAGTAATTCACCGTTAATATATTATATTGCCTAATATGGTCCAGTCTGTTTTACCAGACTGTCATAGAATTTTATGTGCTCAAGTACTTGAAGAAACTTTAATTTAAAAGACATTTAATTCCAATGGCTGGGATCTACCACTGTATTTTTCTAAGTAATTGCTGAGTACTTAAGAGACTGTCTGAGGCTGTGCAACTGCTCAGAAGAAGAAAAATGGAGAATTTTCCTCAGCCAGGCTAGTGGAGCATTTATTTAAAGACTCCTTTAGGCAGATAGGTGATGCTCAGGCAGCTAGGTTCCCACTCCCTTTTTCATCTTCTCTGGAATGCTATTTTTAAAAAGCATTTGACTAGCTTTCTGCTGCAGCCCTGCTCCACGCATACAGGATCTGTGAGAAAGCGCTAAGTAAGCAGAACCTACAGAGTCAGGGATAGAGTGAGCAGAAATATAATTTATGAAAAAGACTAATGGGAAAATATGAAGTAGTTGTGACAAAAGTAGAAGTGAAAAAGAATAATGAAACAAGGGTTAATATCAGCAGTAATGAGCAGGATAGAAAAACATAAGGACATTAGAATGAAAGGAAATGCTTGATCACTTCTTGAACTTGCAGTTGACACACTTTCACAGGGCATAAACACACTAACTTTTAAGTTCTCTTCCTTTAGGTACAGGAGCAAACACGATGCATTTTGCTCTTGCTTGCTGTACATTATCCTGACCATTCCCAGAAGTTTTTCCAGTGGTAAAATGTTCAATAGGCTGCCAGAAGCAATTTCACTCTGAAGTCATCTAGAGTTTCACACTGAGAGTGAAAAAACATAGGTTTTCATTCTTCTCCCTCCTACTGATGATAATGGGCGTGGAACAAGGTCTGTGTGTGCATGATTATGTTCATTCTTTAGGCATGAGGGAAAGAGCGGGGATTGCATAAATCTAGCAAATGTGTATTTTTTTTCTTGGATAATCCAGTTTCCAGTCCAATAATCTACCTCTGTGGAATGACAATGTGATGGAAATCCTCTCCTATTTTAAGCTGTTATGGTTTTTAAGTTAATTTTTAAAATCCATGAACAGCAACAGAATGAGAACCTCCAATGCATGCTGTGTGTATCAGGCCGTTTTTATGAAACTGTGTCCTCATCTGACTGCTATAGCAAACAAAGTTTTAATGACGGTCTTTGTCTTGCATGAGTCTTGCACAATCCTTTTAAGTTTGCATGTCTGGTTCATTGTTTTCTTCTAGGATAGAAGCCAATGAGAATGGATGTGTCTGTAAGAGGAAAAGGAAAGAATGAGAGAGATGTTCCCTTAAATGTCTCATTCCTTGGATTCACATAGGCCATCTCTCTGGCAAACCGGAGCTTTCTGCATGAAGACCAACATAAATTAAGTAAAAAAAACAAAAACAATCTTCAATAAATTTAAAATTGAGTAATATAATGGTTGTGCTTAACAGTACAAAGCATGTTTTCTCACTAGAGTTTAAAATAAATGCAGTACCTCAGATAATAGAATGCAAAAATTGCTAAGAATTTCAAAGTGGTTTTGTTCTCTCTAAGGAACTGAACACAGTCCTGAAGTTTTTAGAGCTCTGACAAGATTGTCGCCAGTGTAGCGTCAAAATGTTCAGCCCTACTTCCATGTGCAGAGTCAGCTGTTCTCATTTTTAAGCCAGTTACTTCACAAGTATACGCTGAATATATATGACTTCGGTCTGAACAAAATTTACAGCCTGGTATCCAGAAAGCACTATGTGTTTGAGGATGATGCAGTGCTGAGACATCCATACCTCCTTCTCATTCCAGAGCTGCTGTGTTACTACTCTCTTCTGGACAAGCAAGGAAGGAGTAGGAATTTGCAGGTCCTGGGGCCAAGAGGAATCATTTTCTTTGTGAGGCACAGTGCTGAAATGAACACTTTAACAATGAATAGTTTTCTGTAACGTCAAAATTGCATAGACAGGGCATGTACTGTGAGTCAGACTGGCTCTTTATAGAGGATAGATGCTTTTAGTTTCAGCTGGTACCAATTTTTATTTTTATTTTTTAAGTAAATCCTGGAGGAGTGGGGGATGGAAAAAAAAGAATGGAAGTAAAAAGGTTAAAACATCTTTTCTGTTTATGTGGATCACACCAGATTTGCCTGCTTTCTTTTTATAATGTTGTAATGCAGCTTTTCTAGATGAATGAAATTGTTAACTGAAGAAGAGGAAGTCAGTAAATGAATTGTAAGTGGGCACCAAAATGCCTGAGAAGTAAGGGTGGCTATATGTTATGCTGAATGGCAGCAGGGAGCTGTTAGAGCTCTGTCCAAAGACTGATACTGAAGCTGGTGGTTTTTAATATTTTCATTAGTGGTCTTGGCAAAAAAACAGAAGTTGCTAATGTAATTACTGAGATCACAAACTTGGGAAACGTTCCCTGAAGGGTGGTGTGCTACTAGAATAACTGCATGACCTTGAGATGTAGAGAAATAGAATAGGATAAAATAATACTGAGTACACAGTCATGTGCTTAGGGACTAATAGCAAAGGCTGTCTGATATAAGCTTAGAGCTTGTCAGATGGAAAATGAGGGAATTTGAGAGCACTGACTGTGCAAACCAGCAAGGGGGTGGTTGTGAGGTGCCAGTTTGGTGTTGCTGTGAGGTGAACTCAGTCACAGGTAAACTCAGCTGTGTATGAGTTTCTCGTACAGGTAAGGAAGTATCGATGCCACTCACTGTGCATGTGACTGGTGAAACTTAATCTCTACAACTGAGAACAGACCTGGAAATCTACATTTACAACACTGGAGTTAGGAGAGCTGCAAGGAAATAAAAAGCCCTATTAAAAGAGACGAGTGGATGAAAGACTGAAAGTGCTTGTGTTGCTTCATGCAGTCATGTGAAGCCTAAAGGACCTTACTGCCTTTGGACAGTTGAAGAAAATGTGGAAAGAAAGGAAGCTTGTATGTTTGGAAATTAACATAAATCGGCTACGAATAAGTTTTGATTGGAAAACAGAGTTTTTAACTCTTCAAGCCTCTAAAAGCTGCTGGGAGAAAATGCTACGTGGTGTGATGACCTGTAATGTGCTCGTGACATATGATAGCAGGGGTTTTGCTTCATTAGACTGTAGTTAGAGCACACAGCCTTGAAGTGCCTTGTGTACATTAGCTGGAAGCAGGCTAAACCAGGCTAGTGTGTGTGGTACAGAGAACTGTCAGGTGACAGATGTGAGTGTTGTGTTGATGCTGCTAGGGGCTTTTCTTCCTGCTTAGGAGAGCAACACAGCAGGGTTGGGGCAAGTACTAATGTTCGCTTATTGACTTCAAGAGAACTGTAGTGCCGCAGGTCTGCCTTACTGCTCCTTGCCACTGATGCTTCTGATTTCCTCAGTGTCAGTTCTCTGAGCCTACTTCACATGCTATATCTGAGCAAATTATAGTGTCGTGAAACATATGGAGAGTTTTATTGTTATTACTTGGAACTCAATGTAGTATCGCTTTCTCCTCAGCAACCGTGCATTAATGAAATGTATTTGTATTGCAGCAAAACCCTGCCAGAAAATAGGTTAATTCCAATTCAATTCAGCAGTGCTTGCTGTGACTGGTCAGCTTGCTCTTCTTCCTATTTGAACAGTGTGTTCTTATTTTTTTTCCTTGCCAGCAAGTAGGCAAAATGTTCTCATCAAGAACTTGAGGAATGACATATCCCTAGGATTTGGCTTCCAAAACTGAGCCTTACTGGGTTCTTGACATATAGTAGCTCAGCCTAGGAAGAGCTAGTCACGTCTCAAATGTTTGTTTATAGTTGTTTGTAGTTATCTTGCACAGTCATCCTTCAGTAATCTTGACTGTAATGGCTGTAGAAGCTACTATTAAAAGTTAATATTTTGCCTAGCTTGAGTAATTAGTTGCTACAGAAGAACTCTGCGATGGAAGAGGAAACAGAGCGATACCCTCTAAACTACTGAGTGGCTGCATGCCTTCCTCCGGTGGGAATTCTCAGCCTGCCTCTCCGTATGACACAAGATCTCATTCCCTACGCTGTCCCTTTAAACCCTTCTCCATTCTCTTCCTGTCTCAGAGAAACTGGATTTGTTTTCTTGCAGAAGCGTACTGCCCTTAGGAGAGTAGGACAGAGATTGGAAGCTTTTGTGCTTTTTCCTTTTTTTTTTTTTTCCTTCTTTTCAGTGTGTGCGTTGGGGGCAGGGGAGCGACTGTCCACTTTGTCCATCAGAGCTCCGGAGAAATCCAGTTCTAAGTTCTACCTTCCTCACAAAGCAGCCTGAAGGCATTCCTGCATTAATGAGTACAGCCTGCTCTGAGCTGGCAAAGTTCAGGCTGTACCCTGCACAAACTCCATCGAATATTTTAATCTCCATTTGCTTTTGCAAGAATAGCTGGCTCGCAATATTCAGGCTTAATTTTACCCTTAGAGTTACTTAAAAATCCTGCGGCTCTTCCAAGTGCTGCCGAACGTTGTCCCCCGGTGTCCCGGCGCCGCACCGGGTGCTCTGGATGAACGGTCTGTGATAAACGTGATGCAAAGTTTGGATTTTACAGACTCGTGTTTCCGGCGGGCCGAGGTCAGGCTCCTGTGCTCCCTGCCGCGCCGTGTGGGAGGTTCTGACTGACGTTCCGAGTGTTCTCATTCGCATGTGGGACTTGACTTTCCTCTAAATTCTCCCGAAATGGATGTTATGCTGTAAGATAAGAAACCTCTGTGCTGAAAGCGCTTGCTAGAACTGTCGTAGTGCTTTAACACCTGATTCTTATGGGACTACCAGATCCTATTACTGATCTTTGAGAGTGCCCAGCAGAAGATACTTCTGTATGAATTGGCTGAGTGTGGGGTGAACTTTCTCACACCAGCAGTAAGCCCAGATTCCGATCACAACGGTACCATGGCCTGTAATGGGCATTTGTTTAATCCTGAAGTTACTAATAGCTTTTGACCCACAACATCATACAGCGCCCAGTTCCACAACTAGGCACTTCTCGAAGAACTATATATTTGGACGATTTTAAAGTTGGTTCCTTACCATTTTATTAAGAGTCAGTTTGTTCCTTATTTATTGTCCCCTCCTCATCTTCCCCATACCCTTTGTGGAGACCTTTGTCAGGACTTCCTTGATTTGTTTTTAGACAGTGTAATTGCTGTTTCCTTGCAGATAACTTCTCTTTGTCTTCTTGTTTTCTGAGGCTCCTCTCTTCTGCCATGCTGACTTTTTTCGAGGGAAGGGTTAGAACTCTGTGCTAATTTATGCCTAGTCTGCACTTAGCTTGTGGGTTGTTTAAATTAAAATATTCCCTTGAAATAATTCTACTTTTTTTTTCAGTTGCTTTTTAAATTCCCTTTAAACGTGAGTATTTTATGTTCAGCCTTTTTTTATTGAACTACATCAGTGTGCCCATTCAACTTTAATAAACTAGTTATTGTTATCATCTATCTTCTCACACCCAGTTACATAATAGTTCTGTGCCAAACATGTTATTTGTAAATAATTTACAGTACTGTCTTTGTTTTTGATAAATCCGTAGCCTCTGGGAATCATAAAGGAGCCAGCACTGCATGGCTGTCAGCTGTTTTCTGGTATTTCTGTCTAGACTGCTCTAATGATTTATCTATTACGGATTACAAAATTCTAATCCAACATATGTAGGATTTAATGCTCCTCTTTCTTACTGTATTTCCTTCAGTCTTAGATACAGCCCAAAATACTTTGCACATCTAAGAAATGTAGTAGGGGGCCGTAGCTTCCAGGTTATTCATCTTTAGTCTGAAAATAAAATAAAACCAAGCTCTTTGTACATGGAGGCTCTTTTTTTTTTTTTTCCCTCGCAGTTTCATGAAGTTTCCCAGAGTATTTCTGTGGCATGTCTGGAGTTGTTTGTATTTTGTCATGTTTTGCCGTGCAAAAGCAGCTGAACATGTGGTCAGCCTCAGCTCTATAATCTCAAGCATCCACTCTGATGCTAGACACATAATAGCTTAAGATAGTGACACAAATTTCAATTACAAATACGGATTTGAACTTCAGTGAGTGAAATTCTGCCTTCAAAGAAGTCGGAGCCAAAACCCCTTGTTTTATTTCACTGAGGTCAGAATTCTATCGCCGGTGTTGTTTTCCTGGCTATGTTGAAGCAAAGCCTATTAAACTAATTAAAACACTACGGTACTTTGAGACAACTGATTATTTCTTTATTTCCACAATTATTATTTGTGCCGATTTATGTGGGATGGCATGCTGGCATACTTAAAACTGCTAAGTAGTGTTTGTTCCTGTAAGAAATTATGTATCCAAAGTACAGTATTAGGCATAAACAACAAGTTTTTGGAGGCATGCTAACAATATGACTTAGCATGAGTTGTTGATTTCTTGGTATTGACTTGTAATCTCTCATTACACGAAAAACATGGAAGTAATCGGCTACAGTATTTCGTAGAAAACAAGAGAGAGACTTTATTGGCTTTTTGTTTGTTTGTTTTTTATTACTGCAGTCATGCAAACATACCTTATGCCTCAAAAACTCATGGGACTTGTGCAAAAATCCACTGTGGCCTGCTGGATTCAGGAATGAATCTCAGGTCACCTATTGCTTATAGTACTTCTGAAATAGATTTTGCTGCTGCCAGTGTACGATTTACATGTTAGGGTACTTTAGCTAAATAAAATGAAGCATGGATTTATAATTTTTTAAGTCTGAAATAGGAGTGCCATTATACCAGTGTGTATGTTTTTAGACCATAACTGTATAATATGAAAATACAGATTCCCTCTTAATTATTGCTGCTGATACCAATTAGTCCCAACACTGCTGATAGTACAGGCCACAGGAAGTAGCAGATCTGTTTCCTCTGTTCACCGTATTATTGCTTAAAACACTTAAATGACTTTTTAAGTCATTTTTATACTGCTGTAATGAGCAGTTTAATATAAAGAAAAATGAGGCCACTTTGAAAACAAAGACCTTTTAAAATATATTATTTAACCCCTACCATATTTTTACTCTTTCATCACACCATTCAGTTCCCTTAGCATTTGGGTGCAAGTGCAAGAGGCATGTGTTTGCATGCTGTTAGAAGCATAATTTTCAAAATATTTGTGTATTGTGATTGTTTACACTTGTTTAAAGCTTTTGCCCATGTGTTTTCTTTTTATCCTTTCTGCTGTACTCCATTGCTGCAGGAATTTTTAGAAGTACCTCTGAAATTTAAAAAATAGATGTGTGTTTTTTATATATATCTTTCCAGACCTTTAACTAAAGAAGCTTTTTTTTTTTTTTAATCTCACTTTGGAGCCATCTCTTTGCCTACAAAAGTTAGTAAAATCTTGATCTCTGAAATCCATAATTTTTTCCCAAAGCTACTTTCCCACTTCTCATGCATTTGAAGTGCCATATAAGCACTTCACAAAATCATACAGTGAAGTCAGTAGAGAATCCCTGAATTTCCAACCTTAACAAAAAATCGTCTTTGTGGCAAAGGAGTTGGGCTGTTGTTTTTTTGGCAGAAAGATTTGTTTATTGCAGCGGGACTTGCACAATGAGGCTACGTACATCCACAGTGATGCAGCCAGGGAACATTCCTGGACCCTGGCAGTTGATCCTCTGTGCTCTTGAATGCTTAGCACATTGATCAGCCCTGATTTCTGCCAATTAACGCTGTCCCAAACAGTTCCCAAGCACGGCTTTAGGGTTTATTGTGGTCCAAGGTCTAATCCCAAAAGGCAATTTGGCAAATGCAACACAGTGTTGGAAGATTAAATATCATAGTTACGCACTCCTCTGACAAATTTGCCTGTTTCCAAAAGAAAAGCTCTGGGTACATTTAATGCGCTGGTACGTAGCTCTATGGTAGGTAGTCGAATAAGGAAGGGAAGAAGGAAGAACAGGGTTCTGCTGCAGTTGACTGTTGAATTAGAGTTGCCAGATTTGCTGTGACTCAGACTATTTCAGCAATCTCAATTAGACAGAATTTGAGGACTTAACTGTCAGTAATTTCCATTGATTTCTTGGACCATCAAGTGAGCATGTGCATGGAAGGCTCAAAACTTCTCAAAAATCTGAAGTCTCCTGAGCCCATTCTATTCCTGTGGATCCATGAATGTACAGAAAACTAAAGTTACCATTATGTGTGATGCAGAAAGATGCCTTGATCTGCATGTATAAGTTACCTTTACGGAGTATACAATGAATGCACAGTGTTCCTAATTCATAGTCCTCACTGTGCATATGTTGTTGTATTTCTATAACAGAATTATGAAAGCTTCTTATGGCTTATGAAAAACAACTTCCTTCCTCCAGAACATGCTTGCATTGCTCCTTAGTGTATTTTTTTCTTTTTTTTTTAGTTAAGCTTTTGCATTTTCAGGCTTGAAGAATTCATATACAGTTTTTTGGTTGTTTTTTTTTAATCTTTGTCCATATAATTATTGTACATTGAACACAGTTAAGGTCCCCAAACTAATCCATGCTAGGAAACTGTTGTCAGTTAACAGAGTTGGTTTTGCTTGCCTCCTATGAAGTTATGAATGTAATAGAAGTCTAATAATCACGTTTCTAAAATGTCAGAGCTTGCCAGCGTTTCAAGAACAAGAAAACTCATGTGATTATAAGTTCCCAAACATATTACAGCTATGGGGGGAAGTACTTATGGAAATGTAGCTCACAGTGATACTGATCTGGTATGTTTGACACAACTGGGTTTTTGTTGAGATTAGCACTAACATTCTAAACTCATCCAGGAAATGCCTTTGTACTTTTTCATACCAGTACATAGTTTGGTCATAGTCAAACATACTGTATTTTCCGTAAACAAATCCATATGACAAAGACGTTGATGTCCATAATTAAAGCTGAGTTAGAGAAGGAAGGAAGAAAATTGCTTGACTTGCTGTCACCAAAGTAATGATGAAACTCTCAACTTTGGCTCAAGCAGGTTTGGGAAAAGTGGTTGGTTTCTCCATTCTCATCTCTAGCAGGCAGTACTAGGGAGTATATGCAGTGCAGTGCCATGGTATTACTCAGTTCTACCAGAATCAGCACACCTATCAAATCAAATTCCTGCTTAGCAATTTTTCTTAACACACCTGTTCTGAATTGACGAGATTTTAGAAAAAATTTAGTTTCACTGAAGTAAAAGAATGTATAAACACAAACACAAAATATCTCAGCCAGTACTTGTCAAATTTTATTGATGTTATGTCAACAGATGAAAAATAGATTCCAGAAAAGAGATAACACATCAGACATTCTGTGCCAGCTGCCAATGAATGGTTTTCTCAGTAGCCTTTAGTAACATTTGGACCAAAAATACATGAATGTGCAGCTTTCTGAATTCTGTGCAGTATAGAGTGCAGCTTCTTTCACAGGTCCTCTGTTTCTGGAACATCATTGGAATCTGAAGGCTGAATGAACACTACTGGAATATTCTCAGATGTCCATCCTTTAGGAGTCCTATTGAAGGATCTTCTGGTAGCAAGAGGGTTTGCAAGAATCATGAATCTTGGATCATTTAGCATCAGTAAATTATAATCTGGTACCTTGAATTTAACCAGCTTTGATGCTCTCTCGAAACCACCAAAGGGAGTGGCAACTCTGTAGATTTTAGAGAAATAAAAGTGTTATTTAAAAATTGCCTGTTTTATTTTTCTCCCAGAGATTGAAAAGTATAGAAGTTATTTTAATGGCAAAATTTGCATTCTAAAGACTTTGAGAAAAGAATGCTAATTTTTTTCTGGTAAATTATCCCTGAGATCTGATGTGCTTTCCCATAGGTAAAGCCTGCTTCGGAGTCACCAGCAGACAGAGAAGTGCATGGAAAAAAATGTTGTAAGAAAACCTATTCACTGGTGAGTCACAGTCACTAAACTTTGTTGGTGACAAATCCATCTGTCTGAAAAACAGAGTTCGGTGTATTCTCACTGGTAGGTAACTAGTTTAGGAAGTTCTCACCCCATTTTCACATATTTCCAGCTGCTTGTTTGCTTGTTCTTCCCACTACACTGTATTTTGGCACCATATTGTACCAGGATATATGTGGGATATGTGATGAATTTGGGTAACTTATATAATCTGCGTTACAAAAATATTAATAATAAAAAAAAACACCGCAAAGCAAACAAACAAAGAAAGGAAGCAAACCCAGTGCTTCAAAAGGAGGATTTTAAAATCCAAATTATTTCTGCAATCTGCTTTTTTAATCATTATGGTGCAACAATTGTAACAATTCAAGTGAGGAGGCAGTGAAGTGTAACATCAAGCAGAAAGAAGCAGCCAAAGACAACAGCCTTTGGAAAGGAGAGGAGTGGGTGAGGACTTCTTATCTCAGCTTTGTTGCTGAAGAAAATGTTTATGTAACTAAGCCTTGAAACAGCGTCTGAAATTGGCCCGTAATCGGCAGCCAGTATTTTTTCATGTTGTTTGAATGTAAATGTTCCCTAAGATGATAAGCCTGAGAAACTAAAAGATAAGAAATTCTAAGCAGGAACTGACTGTTACATGCATTTGAAAATATTTTAAAACAGAATATTTTCAAATACTTCCCACTATTCATTTATATTTGCCAGCTTCTAGGATGAAAAAAAAAAAAAATAGAAAAGTGGGCAGGAGGGGTGGAGAGGGAGAGGTGTTTCTCTTTTTCCAGAATCCTTTGTATCAGCAAACATGACCAAGCAGACATGCTTGTTTTTATCAGCCATATAACTTTGCCTGGATGTAGTCTGGCTCATGATTTTTAAGTTACACATGAACACCTGATTTCTGTAAAAATACATATGTAGTAGTATATGCCAAACAAATCTGCTGGTATGTATTTCCAGGAGCTCCAGGTGATAGGATAAGCCCAGAGCAACAGAAACTGAAAGAGATAAATTGAAAATCTGACTAGGATTTTCAACAGGGTAGCAATGGATAAAAAAAATCTAGGGACAATGAAGTGCACAAAAATAAAGAGATTAATTCATTAAACAAACAAAAAATCTGTAAGCTAAGAGAAATATCACTGCACAGATGATTCACTGAATTTTGATACAAGAGGGCCTTGACAAAAGAGATAGTGTTAAATCCTAAGGTCAGTCGGGCGAGATATAAAAGAATCATGAAAGTTCTGGGCATGCATACTTAGGAAGGGAAGAAGGCTGCTTTGGATTAAGGTCTAAAACTCTCCCAAATGAAGATAAGATTTTGCAGCAGCAACCACTCCAGGCATTAAACTCTCCTGAGGTCAAAGGGAGTTCTGTTCATGGAGTGCCTGTGGTATCAATCTTTTCCTGTCTTCTAGGTCACAGTGCCAATTTGGACACTGCATGATACTGATTAAAAATAATTGCTTGATAATTGGCACACAGTGAATGTGGTGATCTACATCTCACAGGATAATAAAGATTGTTTTAATTGCTGTTCTAATTAAGATACACATTCTCACGTTGTTGTAATATTTAATTCTCATTAATATAGAAGTAAAAGGAAAATCAATATGAATAGAACAGTAATAGCTGTATAAAATCCAAAACAATTCTACAGTGTAATACTTCCTATTTTTAGTATTCAGTTTTCTTAAGTACAGTATATTTCTATAGGTAACAGAAACGGGAGAGTGTTCTACAGTAATTCAAGTGACTTTTCTGGGGAAAAAAATTAGTTACTGTAGAAGTCTGGCCACAGAGGGCTGTGCATTCTTGCATGTTTGACAGAAGCACATGACAATCAGCATAAAGGATAGTACAGTAACTGGCTAATAGATGAAAATTTTCCTTTACAGCAGCGGTATTTTTCTTGTGAGCAATAACTTGTCGGACAACATGATGTTATAATGACCTGTGTTGTAAGCTCTGATTCATTGCATAGAAACCTAGATCTCATATGTAGAAATTCCAGCAGTCATTGCTCATAATAAGGGCAGAAATCCTGGTTCAGAGCCATAGGAAGTAGCAGCAGGAAGTTTAAGAGACTTTAATAACCACTTTGCATATTCCTGAAAAGTTGCTGCACGTCATCAGGCACAACCAGGTTTTCAGCTGTTATGCTAAGGGTTCTTGTTTTGGTCTCAATCTTATTGTATATTGTACTGTCTCAAAAGAGGAGATTACTTGAAGTTGATCATTTGGGAAAGTTTGAGGTAATGTTTTTGCTGTATTAGCAGCTTCAATTACATCATTCTGAAAAATGTGAGTTTCACAAATAAAAATAGGTCTATTCTCAGAACATTTTGCTTATTCTGTTAATTCTATGCAAAAAGGAGATGTAAAGGCATACAACTTGATCCTACAGAATACTTAAGACCTTCACGGTTAAGTTACTGCAAATAAAAACTTAGGTGCTATGGAGCTGCTAAACACCCACTGATTTCTTACATTAGTTGGAGTTGGGCACACAAAATTCCTTTGAGGATCTGATTCTTGGCAGTTTTACAGTATTGTTCAGAATCCATTAATCAATAAAAGCAGAGCTCAGTCCAGATGGACTGGATTCCTTTAGTGTTTTTGGAACAGTAGTCTTTGGGAATTAAGAAGGCTGAGCAATAATTTGTCTGGTAGGACAGAGAGAACCAGTCAGACTTGCTCGTCTTATGTGAGTGAGATGTAGTGCTTTGTGTGTCACACACAGCTTTGATATTTTATTCAGTTTCAGGAAGGCATATGCAATAAAGGTACCAAATTAACTGATATTACGAACTCATCAAATTATGTTAATTTCCTAGAAGGAACCTCTAAGAGAAATCTGATGGCATGGCTCTGTTCTGCAGCATTTCTCTATGAGCACAGATGCCTTTTCATTCAGGGGGAGGAAGGGTATCTGTGTCTGAAGAGTCTTCTTACAGTGATTCTATGAACTCAGTTTCTCTGATTATACACTCTGTTTAGTACTAGCTGCAATTCAGCCATTATTGGCTGCCTCACAGAAAGCCCTGCATCAGAAGGCAAATGTGCCTGTTGCTTGTTGCCACTGCCTCTTCCTTCATTGACCTGCCAGCATTACAAGATCCCTGTAAAATGCCTGCTAGACTCCAGCTAATACTACTGTGAATTCCTTAATTCTGATTCTGCTGCTGTTAAAATCAGTGATTAAAAAAAATTGCACTGCTATATGGTCCAGAGCTGCCACTTCATTGCTGGCAGTGAAAAACAAACAAACCAAAAAAACCTGAGTGCTCATGAACACTGAGTATACCTTAAGCCGTGTCTGTGTGGGGCTGTTCCATCACATCAGATCTCCCTCACTGCTAAAGTCATGTTGCTGGTTTGTCCTGGAACGTGGAAAGCTGAAAGGAACCTGAATATGGCCGGTGAAATCCAAGTGCCATTTTTACAGATACCACTGAGCAGACTTGGGCAGAATCTCAGGCCTGTTTCTTTGGGAATTCTATGCATCACACACACTATTCACCACACCCTGTCCTGACTAATGATGACTGTGCTAGTGTTTTGCAGGGGAACAGACATAATGCTACTTTGCTGAATGATGAATCATGATAGAAAGCCTTCATTGATGCCCCCACTGATAACAAAAGGATGTTATTATATCACACTTCAGTCATTTGAAACACTATCATTTGCTTTCTATCCAAGACTGCAATTAAAGACATCAAGGATGCTGTGACCTAGATTAGATAATTTAATAGTATCTAGAAACAAAAGGCTGCTAAAGTTTTCCTTCTGAAAATGTACAGATCTTCTTAACTACATTGGCAGCTACACCTGTCTTAACTGAAGCTCATCTGTGATTCTTTAATTAATACAATTTTGCCCAAAGTTCCACACTTGAAAGAATCCATAATGTACTACTACTGCAGCAAGGTTAGAGTACATTACAGCACTTTCACTAAAAACCCATTTCTAGTACTGTTGAACTGCTGTGTCAAATGACAGTACGTCTGTGAACAAAACTGTTTTGCAAGATATGTCTCTTTAAGAAGGAACCTAACTGCTCATATATAGTTTTCCAGAGGTGATGAAGTCCTTTGCACTGAATCACAAATGCTATCCAGAAATATAAAATTAATTGGGTTAGAAAGAACATGATTCTTTGCCTAGATATCAGGCCACACAATTAATAGCAAAGAGATTTAGGTCCTTTTTGCTGCTCCTAAATCTGTTTCTTTAATTTACTAAAAGCAGTACTTTAAAAGATCTGGGAACTCAGTCTCAGACCAAACTTTCTCAACTTCCATGTGAGCTGCTTTATTGTTCAGCTAGAGAAAAAAGGCTGTTCGTTCCCCCTGGCCCAACTCTGGTTGATTTTCTGGCAGAGGTCACATTTAGCCTTCTCTGTAATATTTTTGGTTAACTAGCTTGGCAGTTGCAGGTCGGTTTGAATCCAATTATCAGGCACTCCACTCTCCTATCTGTTTTTAGAAGCGTAGACATTTATCTAGTGGCTCTGAGATCCTCTCCAATAGGCTACTATCTTGAATTTCAATTTTCCAAATTGTTTATTTCTTTTGGAGCTTGTCTTTCTTGCTCAAAAGCATATATCAGAGTGTACTTTATGTGTCAAACAGTTTTTCTGGGCTCCCCAATTATCTTTTTCTTCTGCCCTGGACTGTTGTTATTATTTTCATTGAGTAGAGCAGTGTTTCTCTTTAACTATCATGGATTATATCAGTGTGTCTTGCATTTTTAATCTATTACTTTCGCAATCTGGACCTGTATGTATGTGGCAAATTTTAGTTTTTTTATGGCTGTTGCAAGGGTGAGTATCTGCTGTGTGCTTACATGAATGCACACACGTTCAAGAAATTTGGACTGTGGTGAGCCACAGTTTTGCTGTCATACACAGAGAAGATTCACATAGGAAGTAATCTGAGCAGTTAGTGTTACATAGAAGACAACTAACATTATGGGACTGTAAAGCAGCTAGGAATTCACAAACAAGCCATCACATACTGTCTCAACTCATTGAGACATCCCTATTCATACACTCTATGCCTTGTCTGATCCTGTCTTTCGACAGTGATGACTTGTGTGCAGGACTTTAAATCTCTCTTGTGTGAGGGAGCACTGATTCTTTCCCTATTTCTATGTATGTGTATCTTTGGCTTTTTTTTTTTTTTTTTCCTTTCAGTTTCAATGACCATAGTACATGAACTGTGCTGCTACTGTTATGGTGTTGGCTGCTGTGGTATATCTCTCTGATTTGTATTTGTTACTTTGAAAGGAGTCTGCGACACACTTGCGATACACATTATATTGTACTAGGATATAAAAAGTAGTGTGGTGCCTGCAGTGCCAGTTTTGATGTACTGTGGAGTTTTTTGCTCCATGCACTCATAGTTGAGGCCCTTCTATGGTATCCATAGATATCTGTCTATGGAATAGATATCCTTATCTATGGAATCCAACTGGCATTTGGGGTTTTTGTAGCTGAATAATAGCTCTGAACTCTTTTAGGAGGTTGTCTGTTGTTTTGAAGAAGGAGTTTAGGTTTGGCTGAGCTGCAGTAAAAAACTGTCCATGACTTTAATAAATAATGATAATGTGGATGGAATGAATGACAGCAAAAACTTGAGTTTTAAAACTTTCCAAGTATTTCCAAACCATTATCGTCAATGTGTAAAGTTCCATCAAAAAGCCTCAGTGCATACGCTACTGTATAAGAAACTTTATTTCTCAGATCTCCTTCTATTTCTAATGTATTTTGAAGTCTGCTTGTAATATGTATGCGAATTTGTTACCAAATGTTTTCAAAGATACAAAAAAAAAAAAAAAAAAAAAGTTAAACATGATAAAATAAGCAAGCTGCTAGCTGAGTTGTCTGTGGCACTGCTAGGGGGTTAAGGTTCATTGTACTACCATTGCCTAAAGAACAACCCGGTAGAATGCGAGCTGTAAAATAAATAAATAAAACTAATGTATTAAAAAGTAAAATTGAATGTGGTTTGCCTTATAAAGTTTACAAGACAAGTGTTACTGAGAGTTTCCCTGATGGGTCTTACAAGGTCATTGTACCGTACCTGCCAAAGTCAACAGAAACAATGGAAAAAGTTTGAAGTGTATACTATTTTTTTTTAATTTTACTCTTTGTTTCTTTTTTCTCTTTCTCTATTTCTTTCTCTCTTTCTTTTATTAAATACTTTCAACAATTAACCTTCCATTATTTGTTCTAGAATTAATGTTGGGCCCACACTACAGAGATAAATTAGTCACCTTCTTAAAGCTCTTGTTTGCTACTCCTTAATGTGTGTAATTTTGGGGGGATATAGTTGTAAGCACAGGTGGTGTGTCCTTTTACAGCTGATGGAAACATTTTGTTTCATAGTAAATCTTTTTCCCCACTGTAAAATTCAGCATCCACTCAGAATTACCTGTTAAAACTCCTGTAGTCAGGTAGTTCTGGCTTTGCTTCGGGTTTGAAAAGTTTAGGATATAAAGCCTCCAACAGCTCTGGATCATCCCTAATGGCTTCTATCCAAGGAGACTGATAATACTTTGGCACAGAAGTAGTGTTGAACTTTTCAGGAGGAATTTCTTTCAGTGGTCCAGAATATCCTGCAAGGAGATCAAGGCAAAACCAGTATAACAACATATTGCCTATTTGATTTCTTACAATCAATCTTTGTAAATAGGAAGTAATATTTCATCAGTTCATGGTTAAGTGAAATGGACAACTGAAACAAAACTGTGCAAAAACAGTAAGGTTACAGGGTGTATTTATTTGAAAAACAAAAGAAATCTATTTTCCCTTTTATCCTTATTCAGCATCTAGCTCTATAAAGCAATGCTATTTTTTCTTAGAAACTTAAAAAAAAACAAAAAAACAAAAACAACTACCTTGTACTTTAATAACTACTTATTTCACCAGAACTAAAGCAAATATTTTTTCCATTTCTAAAATGTGAAGATTTCTACCATCTCTTAGCAATGGAAATTACCTCTATTTGAGGTCCCATGTACGCACAGTCTTAGCATTCTCTAGCAGAGTGGCACTGACCTAGTTTACATTGACTGGAAAAGGTCTGCACAAAACATGCATTGAGTAATTCTGAACAAAGAATGAATTTGTAAAACAAACAAACAAAAAACAACAGTGTGCTCATGGATAATTCATAAACAGGAAGAAAGGATGCATCACTGGATAAATTAATCACAACAAGTTAGCCTTCTCTTTAGTCTTTAAAGAATACAAAATAAGGCCTTCTATCAGCTGACTGCTTTTAATAAAGAAAACAGTACCCTCACAGTTAAGGACTTAAATAGAGCAGAACTGTGTGTATAGCTGGGGCAAATTCTTCTTTAAGTTACTTCTCTATAAAAGAGTCCAGCAAAACTTGCAGTGACTTTGTATTTACATTTGTGGGTAATTAAACTACAGTTGGCAATTTCAGACTGTTGAGCGTTGTATTGCAGTTTAGAAACTAGGGCAATGTAAATTCAGTGTATTAGCCTGGTTTAACATCTGAGGAGCTTTCTCGATATTTATGGGATAAAGGAAAATAGCACAAAAGGCATATAAAATCTTTACAAATGAACAGAAGCAACTAAATTGTAATGCTTTAACTTTCCGTGGGAAATTCTGATGAGTTAACTAAATTTATGTATTTCTAACAGCTACTCCATTAATAAATTATTATTAATGATGTTGTTTTATAATGAGCTCAATCACCTGCTGGTAATGAGGACAAAATATGATTCGTATCTATAAGTTAATGTTCTACCTGGGGCAATGTTGTCAGGATGCGGCGGGCTCCGGGGATCAGGTGTATTAGGAGGTGTCATTGGAGCATGCTGGGGAATTCCTTCAACACTGAGGCCATCCATTTTAACACTGTGTATGGGCTCTCCACGCTGCATTCAGGTAGAAATACATATCATTGATAGCACAGGCAAAAAAAAAAAAAAAAAAAAAAAAAAAAAAAAGAAGGAAAGAAAAGAGTTCATCTGTGATTCTCTTCTGAAGGGATGGAGAATTACTCTGTTTATAGCCCAGATCTGAAACCCAGGACATATCCAAAGGCATACTGTCCTGCTTTTAGGTACCATTTTTGCTAGGTAACATTCCTCTGGGCTTTCTAGTTGTTATCCAGAAGATAAAACAGTTTTACAACTCTCTTAAAATGGATATGTAACCAGAAGTGAATAACCTCTCAGTGTTAAGAATGGCATTACAGCACAATTTTAATTGTATGTATTTCAAGTGTGTGAAATCTTATACAAAAAATTGAGCGTTTGAGAGGCTAGATAAACAAGAGGCCTAATTACCATCTAACTGAGTTGTCTGAACTTTTCCTAAGTTTAGGATCTATTTAAATTATTGATGTACAGTCTAAGAAGAGAGTTCATCCCTTCTGTTACTCATACTGATCACTGCAATATCTGCCTGTGGGCTGTGTGGTTCACAGCAAACTGTAAATCCTGTTACTTTGTCAGGGAGCAGATGGATCACTAGATTCTAGGAGTTTTGATATGCAAGACAAGGCCCCCTTGCTACTTGAATATTCAACAAATCTGTTAGGTTTCAGCTATTTCAGTTTTAAAGCACTGATTCTTCAAAACTTCTTTTCCTATCTCATGTGAAAATCCATTACATTCATTGAACTGATTTTGTTTGGGATTTTCTTTTCCTGTATTTATAATAGAAGTAGCAACTTCAGTGTAGGCCAGTTTCTGAAGATTAATGATATGGTGTTATTTTCCATTCTCCTGTTGGGTCATCAGTTCTAAGGAAACATCTAAGGACTCAATCATTGTTGCATAAATATAGAATTGGAGTCTCATAAGAAGTCAGTATCTTATTTTAGCTATGACGCATAAGCTAAAAGTAATTTAAATATAGACAGTTTTAGAGTAAGAGTTTCTTAAAGTAGAAAAACAAATACGATACTTGTTTTAACTTGAAACAAAAAAAAAGATCAAGGCTCTATGTTTTGGAGCCATTCTAAGGTGTGTTAGAAAGATTAATTTTGGCAGCCAGAATCAGTAGATGAAGACAACAATGTATAAATAGACATTTAAGGGAGAGGAACAGAAACCAGAAGAATGATTTCTTCCCATGTCAGAATGTCATACTAACTGTACATCATGCATGGCCTGTGTGCTCTTCTGAGAAATAATACAGAAGATGTAGAGGAATCCCTCAATATTTGCATTAGAATTGACAATGGTAAATTACAAACTTTCCGTTCCCAAAGCCTCCTTATGAGATGTAGTCATACAAAAAAGGTTCCTTAGAGTCAAAAGCCTGCAGTTGTTTTATTGCTTCTGATTAATTTTCAAGTACGCATGTGTTTTTGTTTGAGTAACCATTGGTACTTTGCTGTTTGGTTCATAAGTTACTCATGTCTTGCTTGTTCTAATTCAAACTTTAGGCTTTATCATATCTATATATTATATATAGTCACTATTTTATTTCCTTAAGTGTCATTTTTAGTAGAAGAAAAGTTCAGTCAAAGTCTATGGATTCTGTAGTGTTTGGATACTAACACAATCATAGCATCACCTACGATTTAAAATTGTGATGGAATTAGAGGGGCTGCTTGCATCTTGTATTAGATTGGATGTAGAATGCTCACTCTTAAATAATTAAGCCTTTGCCACATTGGAGAGCTAAATAAAGTTTAGGAATGTTTCTCTCCTTATTTTCAGACATTAAACAAATTGTTTAAGTATTTTGTCAAGGCCACAGATGAGACAAACATCAGATGCATTTAATCACTGCCATGAGGATACCTAGGGTACTGCTAATGCTTTAACCCATTTCCTGAGGGACTGGTTCAGAAAATAACTATCTTTCTGTGACATGCTTCATCCTTTGTCTCCTTGTTCCTCCTAAAGCTACAAATAAATCATGGACAGTGTTTATCGTGAGCGTGAAAGGAACCCCGGGCTAATTTCACTGTGTATCGTTAGCAAGTTATTACAAAATACTCACATTTCTTGGCTTGTTTGCAACATAATGGTAATTTTCATATGTGTATTTGTCAGATCTCCGCTGACGTCTCTTGAAGAGTCTTGCGCCTCTGTTGCTGAGTGTTGATAGTTCCTCTACCATGATATCTCTTGGAGTGCTGACCTTTTTTCCAAGGTTTAAGCTGGGTGAGACTGCAATACAATGAATAAATACATACCTGTGTTTTTCTTAAATGCCTGATGTCGCACACCCTACACCTGAAACCCAATAACACATCAGTGCATAATTATCTAATACATGGAGGCAGCTGTTAGTGAAATTATTCATTCTTCCAACATTTTGGAATAGAGTATAGAACACTGCAACCCTGATTTTCAAAGATGCCAAGTACCCCAAGCTCCACGTTTATTTCAGTTGAATGACATATAGCTGTTCTGAAAATAGGATCAATAGTCCTGCACAGAGACTAGTAAAAACTGGCTTCTGCTGAAACTAGTAACAAAATTCCATCTGACCTCAGCATTCCCAAATCAAACCTTTAGTTAACTTTGTGTTCTGCACTGAATGGATGAGCAGGCAGCTCCTTTTGAACACACCTACCGGTTTCTTACTGACTGTATACATTTTATTTTTAATTATTCATTAATATTCTGCTTTTTTTTTTAAACCAGGCCATTTTATACTTTAATAGAAGTTTGTATTAGAAAGTCTATATTAGGTAGACATAACATATATATCTATATAACATTTTTTATTATTATCTATATAATATTTTTTATTATATTTAAAGAAAGATTCAAAATAAAGCTCAAGATATTAAAAATGAGAGACAGAAGAAAGTTTACATGTTTATAAAAACTGTAAGTTTAGAATATTTGGTTTTGATTCTCTCTAAGAGAAAATTTACAAGCAAGTCTCAAAACTTGACACTATTGGAAACTGAACTTTAAATGCGATGCTGGTTTATTCACTGTTCAGGAAAACAATTTTTGTCTTTTTGTTTACTGGGCTCCGAGGGGATTTGAGAATGAAGATGCATAAGCAGAGGAAAGGGAAGATCAATTTAGACTATAAATGAGAACATGGAACATCTGAAATTGTACTGATAATCTCTGTGGTGATGTTCTGGAAACGGGGATGTTTGTGTCAAGGGGCAAGCTGATGCTGAGTAGTCACTCTCTTACTAGGTGTCCTCAATCTGTAGATAATGCTTGGAACGTACAATACAGTAACTTCAAGACTGTACTAACTATTTTGTATTAGTTTATTTTAGCTTAGAACTTAGAAGAATTGAACAAATATAACAATAACTGGATCACATAGTAAAACCAATTTTTAACAGAATAATTTCCTACTGCCAATTTTATTAATAATTATTTTTTAACTAAAATTGTTCCCAGTTATTCATTAACTTCAAGAAAAGAAATGAAGATGGAATGTATTTTGAGCATTACATTAAAGAGACGCATTATGTTTCTTCAGTCCACTTATTCAAAGTCACCGTCAGTTATTTCTTTAATAATAAGACCTCCTATTGTTTACATTCTCTTATAACCTACAAGGTATAAAATTTTGAATTTCATTATGTATTTTAATGCATTAATATGAAACCTAATTAGATTTAAGGAACAGTATCTTGCTTCCAGGTTAATCAAACAGGAAGCCCAATCTAAAATTAGCAGTAGAAATTAATTATCTTTGTAGGTACCTAATGTCAAAGTTAATACTGCATAAACAGGGAGGTGACAAAAAAAAAAAAAAAAAAAAAAGAAGGGAGATTTTTATTTTCTGTATTTCATTTTGAGTACATGGCACGTGGCTTATATCTCCTAGTAACTTTATGATGGAAAACCAGTGTGTAGTGCTGACATTTAGGGAAATATATTTGAGATAGATACATTAAACATTTAGCCTAAACTGTATTGGATGAGTTTTCTGTGAAGTAAATCAAAGTTTATAGGCCATGGAATATATAGCTGCTGCTTCACTTTTGTTCATACTGATTTCAATTGAATGTCTGCGGTAGATTTAACTGAAGCAAGATTAAGCTAACTGTACCATGCACTCTCTTCTGCTTTATTAATAGGATGCAGAAAGAATCCTAACACGCTCTTGTTATCTAAGTGTTAGCTGCAAAACAGAGAGTTCTTAACATGGAAGAAAATGACTTGGCTTGTCCAATGCAGATACATTAGTGACAGATAATGGTGGGGACTTGTCTCTGTGGTTGAGATAAGTGCACTAGTTATTGGCCTGTAGCCTAAAATTTTGACCCACAAGTCATATTGTGATTTTCTTGCTTTCCAAGATTAATACAAGGCTATGGGCTGTTGAATGGTTTTATGGTAAAAACGATGAGAAGTTTACCCTTCAGATAAGCAACATTTTCAAATGGAAAAGGTAATTCTTCATTGTCCACGGAATGGGTAGTATATAAATCCTGAGCCAAGATCTCTGTCCAAACCACTCTGCTATTGTCTGGGGCCTGCTGGATGTTAACTATTTTGGGTCATGCTGTTTCTTTATGTATGTACTGTTCTTGCTAATGTTTGCTGTAAGCTCCAAGGTACTTCACAGCCCACAGTTGTGTACTGTTGTGTATCTAGGCAGCAACCCAGAAACATAGGTGTGAAGTTCAGTTGAATCCCCTGCCAACTAAAATCTAATCTGCTGTCTAGTTCATGATGTGTCTAGGGATTGTTTCAGTGTCAGTGCAGGAAAGGTGATGAAAAATGTGAAAAGGAGAACATTTAGAGCACAATAGAAAGAGAGCATCTCCAAGTGTACCAACATAAAAAGCCTCATAAATGGATTGGAAGTTTACTTTGTAGTTTAATCTTAATCTGGTTTCAATTCTTTATTTGTTCCTGCCAAGTCGGCTCTATTCTGCCCTTAAAATCTTACCAAACTTTAAGTATGATTTATATATTTCTTCCTGCATCCCCCCTCAATCCCCTTTTATCTTCTTTACAATCTCCTTAAGACCTTTGTTTGAATTATAAATTTGAATAATGGATATTATGTTTGTCATGGTATTAGAAATAAGAATTTGTAACTCCATCACAAGATTTAGTTGTTCAGCTACCGAAGAATGCGCTTAAGAAACAGGACAAAATTAGACATGAGGTTTGAGTTTAATTGAATGCCAATCTGAGGAACTCTGAAGTCTTCCTTAAACATACATGTCTACATACTCATATGCCTCTACCAACCATGTTTATCATGTTTATGATAAGTCCAGTTCTGTCACATAAAAGAAAAAGTGTTTGAAAGGTCACAGTGTTCCCAATGCTGCTGTACTCCTATGGGCTCTCTTATGAGACCGTAAGAGAGTGTCTTTTACTGAAGCATTTTGTGACACACACAATTCACTAGAATACAAAGTCATTTTCTATAGCCCAACAGGAAAATGTGGACTTTCAGTCATTACCAACCCAGCCCAGATCTGAGACACTCAGAAAAACTTAAATGACTTTTTAGCTTTTCCACAACTGTTTCTGCTGTGAATATCTTTTACAAGGAGTTTAGGGTTCAGTGTTTATGCAAGACCTAAAATGAAAATGCAGTAGGCATACTTCTGGGTGTCATCCCAAGCCAAAATGACTTACACTACAGAACTTTCTATTACTGTTTACTTCTTTTAATGCTGTAGTGTTTCTAAGGTCTGTGAAACAGCAGTTTTTTGCAGGATGAAGTTTACTTTTTAGAAAATTTCCAGGTGCAGGACCTTCATTACAGATAGTGATGCGCAGCATAGAAAGACAGCATTTTATGTTCCAGATATCAGGCTAAAGTTGTTTAATTAAAATTGAGAGGAAATAAATTGTCAAAATAAAAAGAGAATTATTTATTTCTTTAAAAATGGGATTTACCCCTGAGCTTTTGAAGAATGGTTCAGATTTGGTCCTAGAGAAGCAGCATACAGTTTGCCTAATTATGGCTTTGGTTTACCCTTCTGTTTCTAAACTAGTTTCACTTAACTTGTACAATTAAAAATTTTAGAATCTCATCTCACACATTTAATGAAATCTAATATCCCAGACATCCAAACAAGTTGCAGAAGTAGAATACAAAGTTAAGGTGTTTTTATTGTCTTCAGTTGTCTTGTATCGTGTGTCATATAAAATAAGGTGTAAGATCTGATTATATCTACACGTATGAGTCTAACTTGACAACAAATCTGATAATACGTAAGTAATAGAAGGCCAGATTATGTAAGGTAAACGCAAACATCAGCACAGGTTATCCAACAACTCCAATGACTAACAGAACTGTATAGTATGTTTATTAGTATTGCAATGAACAGTAGCAACATTTAGCATTTGAAATTCATGATTCTAAACAGACAGCTTTTCTGCCCTGAAGAGCTTACTGGATATTTCAGGCACATATGTTACTTTCAGTACAAAAAATCTGAGTCGTAATGAAATCTGTAAGGGTTGTCTGGGTTTTAGACTTAGATATATGTTCAGTTGGGAATAAAAGGAGAAAAGAGGAACAGAAATTACTGAAAAAAGTATGTAATTACCAGCATTAGGACCAGGCACTGCATTATATTGCTTCCTTTTTCTAAATTATTTGCGTTTCTGGTCACGCTCTTCCTGCAGTCAGATTGGCCAACGAGCGAGTACAGAAAACCTTCCAAAATTGTTTGCAGTAAAAGACCACAAGAAAAGTGTTTCAGTACTGAAATTTAATGTCCAGTGTTTTATCCTGTGTAAGCAGTATGCTTTTTATAAGTTCTTAATATTAGCAGAGCCCTCTGTTTTTGCAGTGCATCGTGTGGAGTGCTTAGCACTTTAAAAAAATTGATATTTTATATAGATGGTAAAAAAACATTCATGGGAAGGATTGGAAGGATCTCCAAAAGCATCTAGCACATACCTAAGAAAAGCTGAGAAGACCAGTATTTCCGGGTGAGTTAATTGTTTCTAAAGGTGTCACACTACACTAGGAGCATAATTTCAATAACCTCCTTTTGAAAATCAAGCTACCTTCTTATGTCTACATTTTCATCAATGCAATAACAGAATAGTAAAATTTCTGCATATAGGATTAATTGGTGGCTATGCACTGGGAGAAAATTGACAGCAAATTTTGTTAGTTACAAAGATTAATTATCAGGAACTGTAAACAATTATCAGCTTTAAACAATTGTTTAAAAATGTCTTTATCAGTTCTATATATAAAAAAAAACAACACACTAGGTGAAAAAGAGAGAACAGAAAAGAGCAGAACAGAACAGAAAAAAGAAAAAAGAGGATATGGGCAGATCAATGTGTTCCTCAGATGATAGCCATTTAAAATGGAATGAAGTCATGTTATTAACCCCAAATAATGTTCTGAAAGGCTATCCTAGCAGAATGTACATCAGCTGTTAGATTACTTCATTCCTTCACAGCAGTTGTTCATCTGAAAATAGCTTTCAAATGAAAAGAGGCAACTACAAAAGGATTAGTTACCATAGGCAGCATGATACTCCCCCAAGATTATTTATGGCAAAACACTCTGAGACAAAGCCATAAGAGAGTTAAACTCTATGATTAAAAATGTTTTAGGGAGGGCTAGAGGACAGTGCATAAGAGTAAGTTGGATTGAGTGCTATACCATTTCTCTGTATTTCATCCATAATGGCTGATGCTTGTTGTTTCCTCTCTTTGACCATGGCAGAATGTGATAACATTGTGATTTTCTGGTATGGTTTTTCCTTGCTGAAAAAAAAAACAAAAAACAACAACACACATTTTTATATTGTTGAGCCAGCTTGTGCTATTAAGCCAACTTTAATTTCTGATGGAGCTAAATAGTGAATTTTGTTTATTTCTGCTCTGGAAATAGTGGTTTAACCAGGCAAAATGCTCTGGCAGTTTCTGCTTGCAGTTGGATACTAAAATGTATTTACATGGATAGAAAGTGATAAAGAATGAACTTTAAGTTGGATACATACATTTTGCAGCAAAATCAGTGTCAGGGATTTAGGCCTTTGCATATCTACACATTACATTAAAAGATTATTTCATAACTCATATTTTAACTGTATCTTGTATTATGTTTTCAAAAATGTAGTACTAATATTTCTTAATCTAATAAACAATTTGAGGAACTAAATAAGATGCTCTGCCATCTTTAAAGAAAGTACTTTTCTGACTAGGTTAAAAAATAAACATCTTTTCAATTTCAGAGCCAAGAGGTTAAATAAATGTCTTTTATCTGATAGTTTGTGTGACAGGCAATAACAAAATATTTCAGGAAACAATACACTTACCGTACTGTTTCGTTGCGCAGAAAAAGTGATCTCAACTCTTTAGTTGAAGCTTCAGGAGTTAGTTATGAATGGGGGTGACCTGCCTGGTCCAGGATGGTTTCTACCCTTGTGCTTGGGTCTGCATGGTACCTAGTACAGAGACAAACTGGGGGCTGATCCTCTTCAAAGGGATTGGCATCCAGCTGACATCAACTAGTTATATATAGAATCAAACACTCCAGCCACTCATATCTTCCTGGCAAAAGAAGAGAACAGGAAAGATTCAGCTGCACCCACAACAAAGAGAGTTTATATCCCTTTAAGAGCTTATTGGAAAATGTAGAGGAATGGGCTCCTCATACTCATACAGAACATCTCCTCATCACCTCTGAGAATAATAATCTATGTCTTATAACCAGGAAAGAGACATTTAAAAATAAGGTATTAAATACATGGATGTACAAGACTATATCAGATGAGAATGGCATGGGCTAATCCTTAGTGAAAGATGAAACCATGCTTCAATGGTGGCTGATGGCTAAAGTCAGTAGCAGATGGCTGATACACAAAGTCTGTTCTGAAAAAGAAATGAGATTTTTTTTTCCAGTATTATAAGTGGTAGAGAATAATTTTCTATTATAAATGGCTGGGAGTAATTTCTCAACAAACATATCCCCCTCTAACTATTATTCAAAATCTTATTATTTTCATTGTGCATTAGGAAAAGAAACTTGCATTAATCTGAAAGGCAGTCAGATTCAGTATTCCATATACTTCTGTGTCATCCTGTCAAAGAAATGTGTGATATGTGGAGCACAAATCTTACATAAAAGCATAAAACTTTGAGCAGAGAGAAATTGTGGCAGAAAGATAGTTCCCCCCCCCCCCCCCCAAGCTTTTTTCTCAATGCAGATAATTGAACGGTGGGCAAGAAGCAGGCTGAGAGATACAGTGTATGTGGCTGATAAAATGTCCTACAAGTCTTTGTAGGACAAAAATTACTTTTTCTTCAAGCTTTCTACTCTTAGGCTTAGCTTCTGAGATTCTAGAGATCTCTGCCCCAAAAGAAGGGCATTTAGTCCTCACTATCAGGATCTAACTGCTATATTAAATGTTGGTAATTCTTTTCACGGTTTTTGTGCTTAGATCAGCAACTTAAACTGTACTAGCAAGCGTGATCAAAGTCTTGGTTGAGTCTTATCTATTTAACTAAAGAGATTGCTCTGCATCTGTGTGAGGCTTTCAGTGATTTCTCTTGTCAAGTGAAGACTAGTGTAGACTTTTAGATACTCTGAAAATAAAAATGAAAATAAGTCCTTCTCCACTCTCCCATAGAATGAGTGAATTTAAAAAGCATATGTTGAGCACTTCAGTTCCTGTTATGTATTTGAGAACAGAAGGTAACTTTTAGAACATGAGCTGGAAGGATAATGAAACTAAAGTGAAGAAAAAATGTGAAGCGTGATATGACATCCTGTTTTAATTCAATCATAGTGCTGCTTTTGCTGTGTTTTTTTTTTTTTCCTGAAAACTTGACTGGCCAAAGCCATGTGCAACTTGACCTTGTAGTCTCTGCTTTGAACAGGGGATTGAACACCCAGAGATCTCTTCTAACGCAAGTTAGCTACTCTATAATTCATAAAATATTCTCCTAAGACTGTCAAGAACTTTACTTTCCATACTCACAAGAAGTGTCATTCTTCTTTTAATTTCAGTTTTTCTGTATCTTAAGTTGAAAGCATTGTAAGGGAAACAGGTTTAAACCTCTTTTATGTCCCTCAAATATAAATGACTGAAACATCAGTTTCTAAGTACTAGAAAGATAATAAGCTGCTGGTAAACTTCTAGTAGAAATTTATAAAACCAATTCTCATTTTTTATTTCACAGTAGTTGACAGCCTGGGATGAAAGGGCTAAGCAATAGGCATAAATATTCTGACTTTCATTAGGTCTTAAAAGAGCAAATGTTCCTTAAACTCCTATGCAACTGATTGGAAACTCGTACTCTAGGAATTAGTGATTCATCACCAAGCTGTCAATTGGGACTGAAAGATGGTCTGCCAAGGTTCATACTGTTCAGTGTTCTCATTAACAATACCAGTGATAAAGTAGGGAGTCTCAATTAAGTGCAACCCTAAAAATATTACATGCAATCTGCATGAAAAAAATTAAATGTTTCGTTATCTTGATGAACTAGGAAAGAATTTAATGCAATTCTAGTGGAATTATGGAGTAGACGTTCAACTGACTGAAGTTGTCTTTAAGCTTGAATATTTTTTCCAGGCGGACATAGCAAGAGCCATCCCAAATGGGATAGCCCAGGGTTTAACCTATTCTAATTTGCATTAACTAGATCTTCAATAGAATAAAAAATACTTGAACAGTTTGTGCTTTTACAATATTGTACCTGCATATACAGTTAAGCTGTCATTTTTGGATAGCTGCAAACTCTTGAGAAATGTAGAATTCCTGTTCAAAATCGCACAGAAAAACTGGTGAAATTATTCAAAATCAATAAAGTTAAACTAAAAAATAAAATGCAGATTAGTTGCACGTATGAAGGAAAAATCAAGGAATAGCTTCAAAAACAACGTAGCAGAAGAATTACTTTGAATCACAAAATAGGGTGACATTTTGACCTTTGTGAACAGTATATCAAAAGAAAGACAATCTCATTTTACTAATACCAAGGAGCTGGAACATTTTGATTGTCTTTAAATTAGTACAAAGATGTGAAGAACTGAATGAAATGCATGCAGCACATGCTAAGGATTCTTATCAGTGAGAAAAGAAGGAAAGAATTTAGGTGCTTTGGGCTTAGCAAAGGCAAGAAGGATTTGTGTCATGATTATCACTCTCTTCACATGTGAAATGATTCCTTAATCTGGACTCTAATCTTGCTCATAAAATTAGAAACAAGAAATAATCAGCTGATTTTATTTCAGAAGTATTGATGAAATATAATGAGCTTTCACAGAATCACAAAATTGTAGGGGTTGGAAGGGACCTCTAGAGATCATTGAGCCCAGACCCCTGCCAAAGCAGCTCCCTAGACTAGGTTGCACAGGTAGACGTACAGGAAGGTTCTTGAACATCTCCAGAGAAGGAGACTCCACCACCTCTCTGGCAACCTGTCCCACTGCTCTGTTTTCTGCACTGTGAAGCTCTTATGCATATTTGTGTCGAATTTCCTATACTTCAGTTCGTGGCCATTTCCCCTTGTCCTTTCATCACACACTGCTGAGAAGAGTCCAGCCTCATTCCTTTGCCTCCTGCTCCTCTTTCTGGGATAGCAGACATGGACCTGGATGCTTACCAATGTGGTGGAAGGAAAATTTTCAGCAATTTTAAAGATCGTGTAGTTTAGACATACTGGACTCAGCCTCAGAATACATTTATTAACTTGTTGACTTTAGATTTCTCTTCCAGCCTTTATTTTTGCGCAACACTCTTTGAATATAGATATCTGCTAGAAATAAGCAATAATTATTTAACAGTCCCACAACTGAACCTATTAGATTCCTTTTATTCTTTGTTTTTTTTTAATTATCATTTTATTTTATTTTATTTTGCTTTTGTTGTAATCAGTACTAAAATCAGCTTCTACTCTTGAAGTCCTATTTCTAGTACTTAGCACAGTACTAACATATTTCAGCTACAAATGTATGTTTTGTTTTTTTTCCAGATTTTCGCAAGCTTTCACTTATGTATCCAGGAACCTCTTCTGATTTTGTTTGCAACATTTCAGTATCTTGATACTGGAAATAATATAAGAATATCAGATTTCATATTTGGTGGCCATGGGGAAAAAAATGTGGACAAAAACACATGAAATGTCTGAAAGTTCATCCTACTTGCTAGTTTGTGAATTAATCTTACTTATCAATTCAAATGCTTTTGCCAAAATGCTTCTGATTGGAGTTGTAAGAATGTTTTTAGTGGTTGTGATTATTTTGATTTTTTTTTATATGTTGACACTTACCGCATTGTTGGACTTGAACAGTATATTTTATTCCAAAAAAGGAAGCAAAAGGAACTTGCATATGACAGAACAAGTAACCTTACTGATAGACATTTTTACCTAGAATTTAACATACTAGTACTGTCTCAAGATTTGGTCATTAATGGAATGCAAAACAAACACGTCACAGCAGTTGGGAGAAAGAATATTTAACTGCGGTAGCTGAAAATCAAGAACTGATAATGCTAAATGCCATTTCCTTTTACAGTGCTTAAAGAAGGACCCTGTAAAATATACTACATTTCTAAAATATTATTCATATAAATATGTGATTGATTGAACATCCATAATAATGGATAAAGGTTAAGAAAGGTGAAAGAAGTACAGTAGCATCAAAACGAAATCTAACCATTCATTTCAATGAGGAGAAGTATTATTTAGAATGTGGCAAACTAGCATGATTGTGTCAGCCTGTGAACACAATAAACATTTATCTATCTTCTTCCATTAGATCATTTCTGTTTGATCAAGTGTTTTCCTTTTAGTATTGTCTTTCCCAGCTCTTGTGGGGTCTTTCTCACCATCCTTACTTTCTCTAAATTGTGTAATTATTCTGAAAGGAAAACCAGATTGGCAAGTGGAAAAATCCTGAACTAAATAAAGTCATCCTTTCCATTTTCCCATTTCTCTTTTGCCTCTCCTTTCTTCTCTCCTCTTCCTCCCGCTTTTCCCCTTTCCCAATGCATCTGTAGTGGAAATGCTAAGCCATGGCCTGAACCAGTGATTGAGGACCTGGTGGGAAGGCGCGGCCAACCCAGGGGAGCTCAGTTGCACAGTGCACCTGAATGACTGGAATGGGGTGGAGTCAGAAGCCACCCCTTTCCAGATCTCATTTAAGGGTTGGCGGTAGAGGGAAAGGGATCTCAAATGACATCCTTTCATACATGAGATCTTCAAAGGTAAGTAGCTTTTCATCCTTTGTTTCTGAAGCTACTGCATTTGGGCTTGTTCTCTTTTGCTGCAGCCTGAGATTGTGTCACTCTGCTGTTATTGCCGTACTTTCCATCATGTTACACCATGGAGTAGTCTTCTGCCTTTATCTCACTGTCAGGAAAAACTTCAAACTTTTTTTCTCACAACGTTAGTGTAATCTAATAATACAATCTGATAATTGTAGAGATGTTCCTTATGTCTTTGTAACCAACTCTAATAGTGAATATAATGCACCTATAGTCCTGCTTTTACTTGAATTCAGAAGTTGAGCTAACCTAAACCTCACACTTATAATATAAAGAAATCTTAGTTTTGTTAAAAAAATTTGAGATATTTTTTGCATTCTGACTAAAGTAGCACGTAGTTTTCTATTTTAGCTTAGAAATCCCACTTTGTTTAAAAAATGTGTATGGTATTATATTTTGCTTAGGAGGAGAAAAACATTTTTACAGCTCAGAAAAAAATGAAGTATTTACTTTTTCTTTTTTTTAACCTTAAAAAACTAAGTCGTGTTAGATGAAAATGGAAGTATTTCCATCACTTATCTTTTAGTGAGTTGTTTTAATGCATGTCTTCATAAATTTTTATTTTTTTTTAGTGAGAACCTGCATATTCATCCAAAGCCAATTTGTCTGTTTAAAAAAAGTCTGAAGAATTTTCAGTCAATTCCATGTCTGTTTTTGATATTTAATTATTAGTTATCAATAAGAAATAATTGAATAATTATAATTGCATGTCTAATATGTAATTTCTGTAAACTTTAATCATAATAATATGCTTATAATGGCCTGCTTTGCAGTTATGCTGGGTTGATAGTTTTTCTGTAGATCCGTTGAACAGACTGCCAAGAGAAATACTTCTGAGGTGTTGTTATAAACTATTCAATAGCATAGAATGTATTTGAAAGATTTTTCACATTTAAGGTTTTCAAGATTTTTCACTGGTTGAAAAATGTTGTTTTTCTGCTTATGACCCAGAGTCCATAATTTTCTGGGGCCTTTGGTTATCCTCAAGTTTGTTTAAAGGAAATTCCTTATTTTTAAGGATCTACTTCTGGCATATCATATCTAGAAATTATTTACATAGATTGAAAAAGCCCCAAACCCTTCTGTTTTATTTATTCTCTATAAAGTAAAACAGGAAGAGAAAAGGTATATATTTTCCTTGATTATCAGCTGGCTTAAATGACTGGTTTGCCAATTGCTAAATACTTTCCCCTCATTGAAATGCATGGCTTTGTGGTTATAAGTCATCTCAGCGGTCTATATTTGGCTCAAGAAAAATAATCCATAGCTATAGCTACAAGGAGCAATGAACACTTCTTCAATAGCGTTTTTCCCATGCTGTAGAGCTGTTATCCACTGAAGATGTGTAAATTAGAAAGATATTTTTAATCCATGGGTAATGATAGAAAGGAAGCTCAACCCTTCTTGAAGGCACAGTATTGCCACTGCCTTTCATTGGGCATGCTGTAGTTTCTTCAGCAGCCCCTGGGATGCTGTGTTACTGCTAAGATAGTTCAGATTTGGGGGGGACTTCTCAAGATGCATCTCTTATACTTGGTTCTCACTTCCATGCTTTTCTACTACTTTTTGAGAGTAAAAGACTGTTGTTGGGGGTGGGGAGAAAAAAACTACAGTAAGCTGAGAGCCTTATTTAATCCCAAGAGATAAGGCCACAAGCACAGGCCTGTGCTGTCAAAGACATAATGAGAGCCAGCAGCTGTCCAGGAAGCTTTAATTTAGGACATGCATTTTCTGATGATCACTAGTTAAACTCATTCATTTCTCTGTGTGGTCTGCTGCACTGCAAAGCTGACATATTGCTTGTTGTTGTTTTTTGTTTTTTTTTTTCCTTTCATCAAAAGTATGGAAGTGTGTTTGCTGCTTACAAGATTACAGTTTGACATAGTGTCACAAACATGTATTATGTCTACATGAGAATCTTTATCAGGCTGAAGCCTTAACTCTTAGCTGTTGCATGGCATGACAAATATTTGTATGTATCTTTGGCAGGTCAGTATTTGTTTGGAAACTAGTCTTTTTCAAACTGCATTTAATTGTAACTTCCTTTTTTCACACTTGGTGAATCTACTTAGCTGCCTTCCCTACAGGGTTCAGAGATCTGATGTTTTTATTTTGAGAATTTTGATTCTGGTACTGTACCTTTAAAAGAAAGCAATGATAATTTAACAGTATATTTCTTGTACTTCATTACATTTCCCTTCTTAAAGATGGAGGCATTCAAAGGAAAGTCTCTAAAATTACCATTCTGACAAGGGAGTAAGCTGCTCCTGTTTGCTGAGGTGTGTGAGATATCAAACTCCAGACTATATTAGGGTTTGGGTTTTTATTTAAAGGTAAAAATTTGAGTGTAAAGTATATATATATTTTAAATTCTTAACTATATCGCATCTTTTAATGTATTTGAAAATGCTTATCCAACTCAGACCTCAATGTATGCTTGATTCCTTATGAGTTGTGTTGATTCTAATTGATCTACACATCCATCTGATTAATTTCATGCTTATTTTCCTAGCTTCGTATTTCCAGCTATTGTCTGGACAGTGACTTATATTTAATGTGTGTTTTTAACTGCTCTAGGGTAAGGTATGCACACTTCTTTCTGACATGTGCTTCAACTCATTTTATCAGTTTCCTGAGAGTAGAAACTTGCTTTTTAAGGAAAGATGGGATTCTTCTATATGCAGGAGTTGGAAATTGAAAAAGAATAATTTGAAACATGAGATTAAATCCCAGTCTCTTAACAGCATTGCTGCTCTTCTTCAGTCCTGACTTGTTGAAAAAAGTACATATGTTCTTCATATCCACTTAATTCTCTTCTACCTATGAAGACAGCTACAAGCTTGTCAGTTATGCTCAGTGATGCTGGTAGTGCTCATTATGCAAATATCTTTTCAACAGAAGTTTGGAGACACGCTGAAATGCCATCAGATGATGAAAGTTTGCAGGTAGTGTCTTTATCACTTAAACTACTGTGAATCAGAGGAATCTCTAGAGGAGTTGGCTGAGTGTAGCTCCTGTTCATGGGAGCAGGAGTTGGTCTGAAGTTAAACATGGCTGCTACATATACAATAGGTGTGCCACTGTAGTCAGCTAAGCTAGTGCAAACTCAGAAATATTCAGACCTAACATCTCTCCAGTATCACTGGCTAACTTTGAGGTGTCAAAAACAGGTTGAGGAACAGCACTGAAAACATCTTCAAAAGTTTATTTAGACCACTCTGAACTCAGTCACCTCACGCATCATGTAATTCTGACCAACTGCCAGAAAATTTAGTGGCTTCAAGCAAATATATTCAGGTCAACAAGTCTTCTGTTATGAGTTGTGTGAGTTTCCTTATACTTTTTTTTTTAGTTCATGTGTTTGTTTTTAAGTCAAGGCAGTGTGAAACCTTTAAAAATAAATGAAGAGAATAAAATTCCACCACATAAGAATTTACTTTAAAATGGTAAACACTGGTAAACAAAGCTGAGAATAAACAGTTATGTAATTTATGGTTTAAACAAGAAAAAGCCTACCAATAAGCACCTGCTTTATTTTCTGTGTGCTTGGATTTTTATGGGCTTACTGTTCCGTGTGAGACTGAGCAAGTTGAAGCACAAGGAAGTTCACAGGGTAGGACCACAGCTTCTAGAGCTAGAGACAAATTTGAGTGGTAAGAAAAGTATTTTGATATTGCATGAGCAATATCAGGCCTGTGTTTAAGTATGGCTTTATTTCACCTTTCATGGTGAAAAGATTTTAAAATAAATGTAATAACTCAACTGGAAAATAAAGGCAGAAAGTGTAAAGGCTGAAAGGTTGTAAGTATGGCTGAGTAGGAACATTGTGGTATGCATTCACAAGAACTGTGTTGGCAGGAAATAGTCAAACAGAGGAAAAACAACAAAAAATCAGGTGGCCAAATATTTTTTAAGGAAGAAGTTGGCAGGAAAATTGTTGTATAAAAGAAGCAGTACAAATAAGGTGGAAAAGCTTATTTTTGTCCTTTTTTCCGTCCTAGAGAATGAGAACAGTTATCAACATTTTGATTTGCTTCTAAAACAAGCAGCCTGGCTGGCAGCCATAGGTAGCCCTGCTGTGACAAAACATTTCTGTGGCTGATACTAATACTTTATGGTAACCATAATGCAAGAAGTGCTATGTGGAAGGTTAGCACAGAAACTGTTTTATTTCTGGTGTGTTTCGATTACTTTAAACATTTTTTTTTCTTGAAACAAACATATAAAGCAATAATGTGTCCTGTAATGTATACAATAAAAATGAAAATAGATGATACAGATTTAAAAAAAAAAAAAAGCAAGCCACATCCTTAAAAACATAAGGTAAAGAAAACAAATGTAAAACAACTGCAGGAAATCTCATTATATTAAATGTGTCGTTAGTCTTAAATGCAGATATTTCTGTTCTTATGCACAGTTTTGCTAAAACCAGGTGTTCAGTGTTGCTTGGTCACCTGTACAGTTGATCATCTTGCCTTGGACTTGTGTAGTACTTCAGTGGGCTACTGATTTTATAACCAGTGTCAATATTCCTTTAGAATCTTCAGTTTAATTTATCACTTGTTCTCTTTCCTCCAAAGTGGTAATCTTTCTGGGGTGTGAACTTGTGTGTGTGTGTGTGTGTGTGTGTGTGTGTGTGTGTGTGTGTATGTATATATGTATGTATATACATACATACACACATACATTCATATACTGGTTTTTTTGTTGTTGTTGTTGTTCTTTTTTTGTTTGTTTTTTTTAAAGCCAGCTGAATTTTTCCAGGAAGGGGAACATTGGCTTCTACTATAATTAAGAACTGTATCCAGAGATCATCATTCTTCAAACCAGGGTTTTCTTTGTTTATTCATTTTGCAGGCAGATTCCTTTGTATTCATGAAAACCATAATAATAGAATCACAAAATCATCATAATATGGCTTGTGTTGGAATGGAGCTCAAAGATCATCAACCTCCCTGCCACAGATAGGGCTGCTACCTGCTTAATCTAGTACTAGATCAGATTGCCCAGGGCTCTATCCAACATGGCCCTAAGCCGCTCCAGGGGCAGGGCATCCACAGCTTCTCTGGACAGCATGTATCAGCACCTCACCACTCTCTCAGTTTAAAAAAAAGAAAGAAAAAAAAACTCCCTTAAATGTAATCTAAATCCTTTAGTTTAAAACCATTCCCTCTTGCCCTATTGCTATACTTGTGAAATGTTAATAAACTCATGTTAATAAACTTTATTTAAATATTGGGAGGCCACGGTGTGGTCTCCCCTCACCCTTTTTCAGGCTGAATGAGCCCAGTTCCTTCAGTCTGTCTTCATAGGAGAGGTGTGCAGCCCATGGGTCATCTTTGTGGCCCTCCTCTGGACGCTCTCCAACAGCTCCACATCTTTCCTATGCTGTTGGCCCTATACCTGGACGCTAGTCCTCTAGTACTCTAGATAGGGCCTACACAGATGAGGGCAGAATAGAGGGGCAATCACATCCCTTGCCCTGCTAGCCATCCCTCTTCTGATGGAATCCAGGATGCCATTGGCCTTCTGGGCTGCGAAAGCACACTGCCAAATATTTTTTTCTAAGTGGATTCTCTGAAAGTTTTTACTGTTGTACTAGTTAAGGTTCTGATATAAATACTAGCAAATTTAGTTGCAGGATTTCAGATTGTGACATGTAAGTTAAATTCCCTTCTTGGCAAGTAAAACAAGCATTATTGTACTGCTGTCGGATACGACAAGTTAGGTAGAAGGTGCTGTGAGATGCAGAACGTTTAGCTGTTGGATCAAGTTTTGCTTCCTCTGACCTGGGAGTAAATTTGTGTGGGATCAAGTACAGGGGCATTCAGTCTTCTGTGGTCTGATTTCCGTGGAGCTGCACAACTTCTCACCAAGCACATAACACTGTCTGCACTCTTTAAATGAGATCTGGACGTTCACTTTGCAGCAGGCAATAGCTGTATAATCTTCAAGCACTTTATCTGGTTCCTTTTGTGCAGCATTGAAACTGCCATGCCACTGAGAGAAACGTTCTCCATATCAGACTGCCTGTACTCCTGTAGCCCCTTCCTGGTGTTGCAGCGTTGAAGCTTCTCTCTTCACACTGCCATGATAGTGGGAGGGTGAAAAACATCCCCCCTGTGAAGGATGCTCTTCTGCTGAGTTGTAACCTGAAGTAGGAGAGACTCAGAAAATTTGAAATCCATTTCTAAGTCACTGTGATGTCTGTAACACATTTTAAAAAGCTGATCCCAGTGACTTAGTTGACTTGAGCTAAAAATGTGAATTAAAACTTCTTGGTGCAGATGTATGCATGAGTACCTATGACTAGGCACGAAGTCTTAGTTTACAGAAAAAACTGAGAAACTGTCATATCCCTGCTGCCCTGAGGAAAAAATGCTATGGGCATGTTAATCCCTTGAATTACGATGAGTCTATCCTGGAAACTTCATCATAGTTCCAAGAGGTGTCATCTTAGGTAACAGTGATTTCTTTCCAAGATGCTTGTCCTGAGTAGAGTTGCTTTTTTAAGTGATTCAGGTTAACGTCTCAAGGTCTGGAGGAACTTGCCCTCGTGGCAGAGGGCAACTGTGTTAATGTTGCTTTACCCTCAGTTGTTTTGGGCAATGCCGCTCTCATGCCTGTTGATGTCACCAAGTGTTAGGCTTAAGTGTCACAAGGATGGTACTGTTCTTTACGAAGTGTGAATACATGTTATACCATGCAGTGGATGCTCTGCTATTGTGTAGTATTTTTTTTTTTTTTTTTGTCCTTAATCTATTCTTGATGCAGTACTCAGAAGGCTATTTTACTGTAAACTAGAACAAATTAGTGGAAACTGATTTGATTTAAAGCAGCTGAGGTCCCCACCAGTGGCAAGGGTCTTGTTCACTTCAGAGACAGTAGGATTAAACCTCCTTTCAGCAGCATGTGACATATTTCAGTTAAGTACAAATTACATAACGTCCCACAGTTCTTTCTCTTTTTAGTATCCCAGTATTATGAGAATTATGTTCACATTAATCATCATAGCTGCCCATCTTTTTACGTGAACATAAATTATCCTCTGCTGCCCTTCCTACACAGGAACATATATAAATCAAAACAAGTATGTACATGATTGGATCAGGGAAGGGAGTGTCAGCTAATGGGAGCTCTTCTGCAGAAGTATGAAACCAGGATTTGTCTCTGTACTCAGTGGATTGCAATGCTGTGTGGTAGTGTCACTTGCCAAAAAAGATTTCCACTTTTGTACATGCATAGCTCCTTTGAATGTCAATGGAAACTGCATGCATTCATTATAGGGAGACCTACAGCTGAATCTTAAGTAATATTAAATCCTACAGCCTATCATACTGTATCTACTTCTGAAGTTACTTTTTCTGGAAAAGCTGCACTTTCTAGAAGCAGCTATACAACTGCCAAAAGCAACATGCCTCTGAACTCCTATTTAAGATTGTCTCTGACTTCAGTGAGACTGTTTTCAGAAAGCATTTAAAGTAAGATGCCTGAAACGTATGCAGCCACAAAACAATGGGCTGGTTTTGAGACATGACAGGCATTTATGCGTGTTATTGTTTTCAGTCCTCAGCACTTCTAAAAAGTCATTTTTATTTGAACATGAATTTAAAAACTTAGCTTACCCATTGTAAATGTAGAGGTTATTTTTAGAATTCACAAAGCAGTCCTTGGCCGAAGGACTTTTGAAGTGGAGAGTACTGTTTACAAAATCACAAACATAGGCCAGTATTTTCCAGGAACCATCAATTCACCTTCTTGTTTATTGTGTGACGTTAATTGGGAAGGCTGAAATAAGTTAAGGGTTGGTTAAAAGCTAGTTGTAGATGGTTCTCAGGGAACTGAATCTATATTCAGTGGTCCACTTTCTCCAGAGAACGGTTCTATCGAAATTTCATTTCAGAACAGTGAATTTTCCTTTAAAGTATGAGTTTGGGGTTGATTGTATATGGCAATTAAGTTTCTTTAACCTCAGAAGAGATTAATGTCTACGAATTTATATTCTTGTTCTGGAAGAGTCTGTCTCTGACTTGTGAGAAGGTTCTTCTCAAGGTGTTTGAGTAACTACACAGACTCAACATATTATATTGTTTATCTGTTTTCTAGAATCAAAAATGAGATGCAGACCCCATTTTTTGGAGTTACAGATTTCTCTGAACTTGTTTTCCACTCTGTTTTCATTATCACTCAAGAGTTCTTGATTTTTGTGTCAGTTTCTCTGTAGAAGAGACATGCCCTTGCCTACTACCAAAGTTATTCCCTTAAGATGATGGAAACTCTTCTTTCAGAAACTAAAGCCCAACTAGAAAAAGATTCAACACTATCATCACTCTAAGAAAAATATCCATCAGATTTCTTATGTAGACTTTTTTTTTTAACCTTGCATTCAGGGAAGTAGTTTCTGCATTCAGTCATGCAAATCCTTTGCAACCATTTTAGTTTAATTTTTGTGACATTGTATTGATGATGTCAGCGGTCTGCTTTGTGACGTTTGGATATTTTCTAGTGATCCAACTAACTTAAGTTACAAAACCACATAGACCAGTGTTTTTCGGTAACTGTAATTTCTCCGTTCTTATTATTCGGGATGTAGCATTAACTGGGAAGACTGAAATAATGAATTAAAGGCTATAACAATTAACTGACAAGTTAATTAGAATACTTTGTGGCTGAAACATACAGAGTACTTAATCAACCTGTTAGTTCTTTCACATCAACTTAAAAAGGAATATTTTAGAAATACCACTTCTTGGTTAATGACACATCTTGATGCATCATCTTATGTTTCAAAAGTTTCTATCATTGACTCTTGTTGTCATAACTTCATTTTTTGAGAATGAAAACCATATGTTTAATTAAAGTGTGAACTTTATATCACATCACAGCTGAGGGAATGTAATGTGTTACACCAATTTGAACACTGTAAAGTACAAAATATTACAGTGATTTTTGTTGCGTATCTGGTGTGCAATTGTTTTGGGGATAAATTCTGATTGTATGGTTCACTCAGCATTTCTTTCACTTTTTCCTGTATCTGTTACTAGTCATGAACAAATGATTGCCAAGGGAGCAGATCGACATACTAAACTCAAATTTTGCAATATTTATGAAAGGTGTACACCTGGTTGGAAACTATTTTTACTGTGAATTAGCGACAGCTTTGGAAGCAACATTTGCTGCATTAATACGTCCAGATTACAGCATCTTCAAACTACCCCTGTAATTTTTTTTAAGAACATTAACTCTGTCCAAATAATTATGGATTCAGGTACATAGATGTTAAACATGGAGAATCAAAGATCAAGTATTGCTCCATATTTTTCTATGCATACATCTTTACATAAATGGCCCCAAGAGGTAATAGTTTAAAGTAGGACAAGGAATATATTACTCTTGGAAAATACTTCATTCCTTCTTAGTGCTGTTGCTCTTATTTCTTTCTTTACAGATCAACCTAGCTTGGAAACGCTCCATGACAAATAGACTTGTTAGATGATTAACAGAAAACATAACTCCTAGCATCTCGTTTTCCACTTTACAAGAGTCCAACCATTCCATGGATATTTTCCATTCTCGGTCTTGATATCCTACAGATGTGGAATTAAAACTCCATACACTGTATGGGAATGCATCATGGAATTGTACATGTGTGTTTCACTTTACTGAGTAATTTCTCCATTACTTTAACTACACTGAATGTGGGCATTGTGCCCGGTGGAATAGCACTTGCTGTACCAGTGCCTTTATACACTTTAACTCAGATGAGGCTTATCTGTAAAATCAAATTGAAACTGCCAGCTTTTGCAGGTTATTTATTTTCCAAATTCCTCTGTCACTAAGAACAGTGTACAGAAAGGAAGAAAATATTGAATGTGAAAGCAGTAACGAGGGAGGTCTGGAACTTAATGTTTTCTTTACAGTTCCTTCTCCCTTGAAAAATACACTGCAGAAATCAAAGTAATTGGTGCAGGACTTGGAGCTTTACTGGATGGAGAACCAAGAGTTTAAAATTTATTTCCTCAGAATAAATCCCTTTCACTTGAGCCCTGGCAGAAACTCATCTTCAGTGCTGTTTCACTGGGAAGAACAATCTATAAAAATTAAAATCATAGTATGTTTTGAGTTGGAAGTGACATTAAAGATTATCTAGATCTTTAACCCCTGCTGTGGGCAGGGTTGCCATCCACTAAATCAAGTACTAGATCAGACTGCTAGGGTCCCATTCAACATGGCCATGGAAAGCTCTAGGAGGAGCATCCACAACTTCTCTGGGAATCCTGTGCCAGCATCTCATCACCCTCTGAGTGGGAAATTTCCCCTGACATCTAATCTGAATATTTTCTCTTTTAATTTAAAACCATTCCTGCTTATTCTATCACTATCTACTTGCGTTGAAAGCTGATTTCCCTCCTGTTTGTATGTTCTCTTTACTGAAAGACTACAGGACTCTTATTGATTTGTTTTTTCAATGGATTTGGAGTTTCCTTGACATTTATTTTTGGGCTCTAAGAATGTAATTGTACTGGTTGTTAAGCATGTGATGCTACCATAAATAGTGAATTATAGGTGAAGCTAAGAGCCAGGTATGCTGGCATTGGAGTCTATTGTCTGAACAGCCTTGGGCAATTCACATGATCTTTCATTGTCATATTTTCTTTCATTTGTAAAGTGAGATAGTGACATCCATTCATGTCATGGCCTCAAGGTCAGGAATAATTAGCTTGTATTTATGTGTTAGTAATAAAATAACAGTATGAATACCTCCTATCTCTGCTTATTTAGCTCAGTTTTACAGCATCTGCTGTAATTGAAGTGGAAGTCAAATATGTGGGCTAGTTGGTAACTACCTTAGAGGAGATCACCAGATACCAACCAACTCTACCAAATCTTCTCTATTGAAATAGAGCTCTTGTCAGTGGAAGTCTACAGGCTATTAGCTATAAGTGAGTTGTGTGCCATTGCCCTCTGTTGGACGGCACTAGGCTTTGTTAAAGTGCCGTTTGTCTTGCTGTTAAGAGCTTGCAAGTTGGACATTGAAAGAATGCAACCACTTTTTCAGGAATGTCAGCGACTTTTGAAGAAGGTAAATGCATTGTTAGAACTTGTGCACTTTGGGATCCTTCCCTTCTTTTAAACAAAGATTAAATTTCACCAGGCAAAATGGTTTGCAGACAACTTTACATGTCACTGCTCATGTATACTGACTTAGCAATTATCCCAGCCTGAATGTTCTGTCAGATTCATCTGTGTTTTCATCAGTTAAGGAAACAGAAATAGCTGCACCCGATCCCAACCAAACCACACAGTTCTGGAAAAGTTTGAGATACAAAAAATGCAATAGTATTCTAAGTAGGACTGAAGTGTTTAATGACTAATTGACTGTATTTCAGCAGAAAATAAATTAAATTTACTGCAGCAACTTAAAGGTGTTTATAGGTTCTTCACATTCCCAGGTGTTTACAGAGTGCTAGTCCACTCAGTTATTTCTTACAAGAGGATAAAATGAATCTTTGATTTTTATTTTCCTGTTGTCATGCCTTGATCAGGGCATGAGTCACCTGTGGCACAAATAGCCATAGCAAGTCTTTTCAGCATACTTTTCAGAGTACCTATTGATGAAGTCTTTTGCCAAGAGCTTGTTCAGGACTGTGTGTCTGCACGGGATCCAGCATTGCGTGTTCCAAAGACCACTAATCCTTACAAAAGCATGGGAACCTACTGCATCTCAAAATAGTATCTATCTGCTTCTCTGTAACGCTTTACTGTTGCATTTTTTTTCTCTTACTCTCTACTTATCTTAGATCTTCTGTGCTCTGTGAGCATACTATGTACATGTACATGAGTGTTTGTTACAATGCAGTTCCTTTTTCAGCTTAAGTGTGCTTTTTCAGGAAGTATGTTTTGTCAAAAAAAATATAATGCATCTCATATGCTATAGTGTCTGGAAGAAAGATCATGAGTAATGGTAAATATTAAAGAAAATAATAAATACCGAAGTAAGATGCAAAATATCTGGAAGTGTAGGTTATGCCTTAGAAATGCTGTGAACTTACTCCTAAATTACTCTGATCTCCACCCTCTGGTACACAGATTATGGCAGAGCATTCAAAGGAGTAGAAACTATGATAAAGGTCACCAGGAAAAAATAAAGCTTTTGTTGGTAATGTTTGAATTTTACCAGCTGTCATTCAGCCCTGTATTTATACTGCTATTCTTTTGAAGTTAAATAGAGAGTAGTCACATCCAACTCTGCTAATGCGCAACCAAAATACAGTGATGTGTATATAATTCTGCCAGGGTAAATAGCAGCTTAAAATAGTTCTCAAAGGGATATATTTTTTTTAATGTTCCCTTCCTTTGAGAAACCTATATGTCATTTGTGAATAAGTACCTGCCTAGAGTTCTGTATGGCTACCAAAATAACAAGTGTTTATTCATCATCCTTGGATGGATTATCTGGTTTGTTGATAATCCATATCATAAGTACACAACTATCCAATTTCACTTCTGCAGACAGAGATGAGTTTGGAGTGCTATAACTGTGTATTTAAGATCCTAGGTCTGCATTCCTTATTCTAGATCAAGTCTGGCTGGACGAGGAGCATGTTCAGGTTATTTCTCAGTTTGCTTGGGCATTCAGTACCAGCTCAGCATGATTTTGGAGCTATTAAGTCCACTGAGAACTGCTTGTACCAGGATATACGGTAATACAAAGACAATTTAGGTCTGGAAATCAAGGCATATATTCTATCACTTTGCTCAGTTTACCTTTGTATTCTAGTATCTGGCTTGATGAAGATTTGGTTGTAACTTAAATGTGTACTTATCCCCAGTATGACCAAAATTAATATTTCACTTTCCATAACAGCTTCAGCCTTTGGTAGAAATCTTTATGTGCCAATATTTCTACTTAAGATAGATCTGTATATGCAGAAAGAGAGAGATGTGCAGGTGCCTTTCTTCCTGCATTCATCACACTGTCAGTTGCTCTTTCAGTCTATTTGGACAGATGAGAATTACTTAGCACCCAATCCTCAGAATTTAGCTGTGCATTTGTGGATGAGTTGCTTTTTAAATATGCCATTTCACATTGATTACACAGGATAACCAAGACAGTAGCTTGAGCTGGAACAGAGTCCCAACTGAGATACGTAAAGTTATTTCCGTACACTGAAAACAAAGCAAATTCCTAACAGAAGATCACATTAGAAAATCCGATTCATACCCACTTACTACATTGACAATCACTTTTTTTGAAACAATAGGTTTCAAAACACTGCTGACATCAGTTAGTGGTTGTGAATACATGACCTGTTCAAGTTTATGGTCCTGCACTTTTCTCTGCAAGGTGAAATCGTCACCCTGCTGACATCAGTGATAAAATACTAAAGCTGCCATTGTACTAGCTGGATTTAGGATTTTGTTCTATGCAGTCAGGAGGTTTTTGTTGCTTTGTCTTGTTTTGGAGGTTTCTTTGAGCTGCGTTTTTCACAGGGCATGCTTATTCAATAGGTAGATTTATCCTCTTCTACGTTTATTTTGTTACCCTTCTTTGAATACATGCCAAGGCCTCATTGCCTTTTTTGTAGTGAGGGGTTCAAAACTGAACACAGTACTCAAAGTGCAGCCTCTCCATTGCTGAGTACAAATGATAAACTCCCTGGTCCTGCTGGCTGTGCTATTTCTGATACAAGCCAAGATGCTGTTAGCCTTTTTGGCCACCTGGGCACACTGCTGGCTATTTTAAGGCAGTGTGGAACCTTGGATGATACCTGAAGTCATGGTTCTGGATCTGTCTCCTGGTCCTGTAACTCTGGCCTCACATACCATCACAGTAAAGATGGGTAACCCTGGAATTGAAAAGGTAAGGTGTTGATTAGCATTGCTGCTCTGAGTAAGAGGACAAATACAAGCTTGAAAATCAACAGTTGCTTGAGTAAACGGCAGGAACTGAATGTAGCTGACTTGAGATAGAAAGAAGTCTTGAGAATATTTGAGCACCCTCCATGTTAACGGAAACTTGACATGCCTAATGGATCAAATCAATAATACATCTGGCCCAGAATCTTCACTCTAGGAACAGAAGTAGCAATTGTCCACTTCAGTGTCTTTTTATAGGCCTGTCATCTACTTGATGACATATTTCTTGTTTTGCTACTCTTCCCTCCTTAACTCTAGGACTTCCCATTGCCAATAAGGATAACTATATATTAGAATTTGGAGTAAAACTTCCTCATATCTTGAATGCATGAAATCTAAGCTACGCTGAAGAATGTAGATGAGATTGCCTTAATGTGTAAGGAACACATGCAACACACTACTTATTTTAAAAATCTAGTAGTGAATCTAGTGAACAAAATAAAAGCATTAGAGTTAAATTTGAGGAAAAACCAAATAGGTGGGTATTTCCAGGCCACTTTCTTTCTGGACCTAAAATGACTCAATACATTAAATGTTCACATTAAGTAACAGAGCACTCTGGCATCTTGCAGTCACTCTAAAAGCTCTTAAACATTGACGAATGCATCAGAAAATCTAGGGAATTTGAAGAAACTCCAAGTACATTTCATACATACACGACACATACAAAAATAATGGCTATTCATCTATGTAGTGGAATTTTTAAGGCACTGAAAATTGCTCAGTTCAAGGCTGCTGCATTAAAATGAATCTGGTTTATGCTTTCTTTGTTTAGAATCTATTCAAGATCTTACCATATAAAAATGAAAACTCTGCCTGTCACTATGTCATGGTTTTGATGCTCTTGGTCTAGTGGTTAGGAGCCGGCGCTCTCACCGCTGTGGCCCGGGTTCGATTCCCAGTCAGGTATACCCAGCATGCAGCTGGAGCATTAGCTCTTTAACTCTTAATGCAGTACATGATGTTATGATGTGGAATACCAGTACCAAAAATCATAAAACCATGACACACTATGAAAAGGAAGAACACTGATTTTCTTGCAGCCTTGAAAACCCTTTACATATACCTTAGGTATTTCAAGCTTCTATTTTCAAGTTTTATCATTTCTCTAAATTTAAAGTGCACGGTCACTTTTACAGAGGGCAAAAGCCTTACTTTAACAATGTAAAAACTGCTTAGTGATTCATCAAGCCTATTCACTTAAACAGAGGGAATCTGATCTGAATTTTCACAGCTAGATTGTACTTACCTGCTTTGGAGCTTTTCACTGAGTAGTCTGAACAATATCAAGACAGAGTTCATAATTTATTCTCAGTATTTATTTTTTTTTGAGTTGTGTGGTTCAATTAAGATTAAACAACAGGTGCATACAGTAATGCAGTCCTTCTGAACAAACCTAAAGGGAATGAACAGAAGTTCAGATGTGTAGTAAATAACTGCTGCAGGTTTTTACTGTGGGGATGAAAATGTTCAAACAATAAAAAGCCTGACCATATTGTTTTACCTCAGTAGACTATGCTTAACTCTGTTTCCTTTCTCAGCTCTGTTAGTATGAAAATGAAATTCAACTGAATTGACACGCTGCCATTTGACCTGATGCTGGTTTAAGCTTTTAGAAGCTCATATCAGCCCAAGGTCACTGACAGGCAGTCAGTGGATCTAAAAATGGTGCAGAAAAAAAAAGAGATTAGGCTTTACTTGGGTTCAGATTATTCAAAACAAGCAGACAAGAATTTAGAGAAAGCAAAATTGTTTCTTATCTGATTGGTCAAATCACTTTATTAAATGATTATCAATTTACATTTTTGCTATACATTCTCAAAGTGTCTTTTGCAGTGAACAAAAAGCCTTTAGAAATGAAAAGCCTTTTATAAAGATAAGGCAGCCTTTTGTGACTTGGCAGAAATGCAACGTAAATAGATATTTGGTTTCATTAAAGTGAACCAATGTGAAAATAATGAAAAAATTGTAGTTGTCATCTAGTGTAACTAAAAACAACTGTTTAGTTATATCGTGTATTTAAATTCTATACATGCTAACAGAAAACAGGGTGAACAGAAGAACCACATTTAAAGTATCAAGGTATTTTTTCCTCATTTATTGAGCAGATCTGTGCATTCAAAAACAAATGTAAGAAATACTCTTCATATATTCAGAACTCACACTCAGCAGTTACAAATTTGTGGTGGAAAGATGCTTTGCTAGTGAAAGAGTAGGTTGAAGAGCAGAGTGAATGATGCTCTGTGGTTATTCATAAAGCTGTGCATACATTACCATTTCAATTAATAGTCTGGGCCTGCTGCTTCCATTGAAATCGGTTCATTGTTTCAATCTGGTTTTAGACTCATTTCCTTTGTAAAAAAGGCTATGTGATCTGCCTGCGTTCTTCCTTGTGTGTCTGTCCTCTCATTAATAATTTTTAAATTGTTTGCTTCTTTCTATGTGGCAATGGAATAGACTTCAGAAATGATCTATTGCCCACAAACTTTTTAAAAATAGGCACCTGAGTGGAGGATGTATACACTTTATCAGTGTTACTGCTGAGGGAGATGTCTAATACAGGACGTGTTCATCCTGTAACATGAGAGAATCCATATGAGAACCAGCAAATCTTCAGCAGCAGGGAAGAAAAATCTGTGGAAAATTGTTAAGCACCCAAGTTAATCTAAGATGACATACAAATTCATAGGAAACTCAACACCATTAATTCTCATGTTCACGGAAGTGCTTACTGATGAATCCCTTCTTATCAACAGAAGTAAACTGACACATTACATTTTCTTTTTTTCTTGGGACGTTGAAAGAAAGCCAGTGACTGTCTGAAGCTTTCTTATTCTGCTCTTGGTGCCTACTTGGGTGTTTTTGTTTTTTGTTTATTTTAGAGCTTGAACCTGAAGTATTTCGTGTACTGTTATGTGATCACAATATTAAATATCAGTCTATTTCATAAATTTTTTTGAAACATCAAAATTTAGAAATATTTTTTATTTTAATTTGTGTGCACCAGGAAAAATAAGAAAACATTTCCTTTCCTAAGCACACAACTCCTTCTGCACATGACCTTAGAGTTCATAACTTTATTTTCAATGATAATTCAAAAGCCACACGCTCTAGTATGAGAATTAAAATAATTGCATTTGGTAAAAATATCTTACTGCAAACTCATTAATCTAGTTTCTGGTTCAACAGTGTGAAGGATAAATTCTCAAACAAAAATATGAACTTGTCTCGGATACAGGGATTCATTTTTATTATAATACATACCACAGTTCAGCAAAGTATGTAAGCATTAAATTTTCAGAATGCAGTCCTTCTGTAAAATACATGAACACTAAAATTTATTGAATAACTAAGACTTTAATGACTTACCAGCATAACTGCTGGATCTCAATTATGCTGAAATCAGGTGGGAATTTACATATATTTCTGGGGAAAGAGACCTCGATCTGAACGCATACTCTTAAGGCTGATAGAACTGCCACAGTCCCATTGGTTTCAGTGGCAGTATTCCCAATGGTGATGGAAACAGATGTTATGGAGAACTGTAGAGAATAACGTGGGTGAGGGGTGAGTTTTTGTTTCTTTTCTGTGTCAGGAAAATGTAATCATATTATGTAAGTGTATGACTCTCAGGTGCAAAGCTCATTTTCAGCAGCCTTGTTCATGTAATGTTTCTGAATCAACTTTATTTCACAACTTATGTATGTGTAAAACAAATCTGTGATGTGCTATAACAGTGTGACTCAAATTTAAAGATTTATAAAGATTTACAACTTCCATATCCTTATTTCCTGATTGGTCAAAGGGATCAGCTGATTTCAAGGAGTCTCATATTTGTCTAGAGAATTACTATGAACTTAAACTCATTGAAGGCATATTTTTAATGCAGTTAGTTGCTCCTACAGGAAATTTCAGCTCAAATGAACTTGGTTTACTTTTTTCTTTATACTAATTGTATTTTATAATTTCTATAGTGGAAAACTGTTTGCAGATGGGAATGTTTAGTAGTATGTTATTTCTTAATTATGTAGCTGTTTCACTTCTTTCTAATCTAACAGCTTCACACAGAGCTGACAACTTCATTGAAAATAGGGATAGTTAACAGTATTTCTGCAGTAATTGTAGTTGACTGTGCCCAACAGGTTGTTGAAGAATGTCCCAAAAAATGAGGAGGATGCAGAGAGCTTTGTAAAGATTGGAGTATTCATTTAATGCCTTAACAACATCTAAACTACCCAATAAGCTTGCAATGCATATATTTTCAGACACTCATGTCTACTGTTTAAATAAGCTGTAAAAGCATGGTATTTATCATCAGCAACAATTATTTGCCATCTCTTCAGATCCATAAAAATAGCTTAACTCTAACCACCTGTCCAAATATTTGCTACTCGTACTAGACTCATACCATTGTAACACATACCATAAGTCCTTCTACACCTTCTCCCCCGAGCAGGTATTGTGCTTGATGAACAACTTATGTTCTTCAGCTTTATGTTCACAATCAACTTAATGTCTTCTGAACTGAGAGTACAACTCAAAAGCCTTCTGAACATTGAGCTACCTAGACACTAAGAATAACAGCCTACCTAGTTAGACTATTAGATGCTGTAACACTAAATGTCCAGCAAATAGTGCATTTCACAGAGAACTAAATGCTGTTCCAGACTCTCACTTGAGTTTATTACAAAATTGCCTTGCAATCCAGTTTAAATACAGTCTAAATACTTTCCTCATGCCTTTTCTTGTTCAAGTATCATGGTGATGGTCTCTATTATTAACACCTTTCCTTCTGTTGTATTCAGATTGTTCAATTAATTACAGCATGTAAAAGTTCATTGAAACAGTCATGAAATCAATCTGAAATGTATGACTGTATAAAGCTAGCATATGTCTACATGTTGTAGAAATTCCGGTACCATGAACATCTGAAATGCTACCATACTGTAATTATTCATTGATTTACTTTGCTACTTTGCTTTTAAAATGAAGAAAAGAAAACTTAGGACCAATAATCCAACATTTCTCAATCTTCATTTTCCAATTGAACTTTCTCACAGCTGGTTCTATCTAGCAACCTGGAACTCGGGTGTCTAACATATCCAGAAAACATACAAGATCCTGTAAAATACTTCTTGCCTTTAAAATGCCCTTATTTTAATTTCTTTTTTCTTTTATGTATTAACTTAACTGCAAATGCTTGTACTATGGCTATCTGAATCCTCTCTGGATTCTTGTAATGAGGACATTGGTTGTCCCACATTCATTCCCATCCCACCCCCAAGAAATTTGTACTTTTTACCCTTTTACACACAGAACTATCTTAGGTTAGGAGTAAAACTGAGTCTATTCTAGCAGCTGCTAGCCCTGAAGTCATGTGAAAACTGTGCTCCATTCGATTTTGCCTCCTCATTTCTTTAGTTCAGAGATGGTGAGGCCAGCAAGAAACTTTCCTTCTCCAACTCAAATCTAAGATTTGTAAAGTTGGAAGAAGGGAAAATAGGCCAGGCCCTTCTGCTGTTCATGTTGGACGCCTCCATCCTCTTGGCTGTGGATTGTAGTTTGAATCAGCTGCTGACAAGCCATAGTCAGACCTAGAATCCATAGATGTTATATCAGGATCTGTTTGGGACCGCTGACTGCAGTAAGCATACTGCTGCTGAGAGCCAGCCTGTGTGGTGGTATTTGAAACAGACAGGGAGCTTTTTTGGGCTGATGTAACACCTGATTGCTTCCCTCCTAATAAGGCTAGGCTAGCACTTGGGACTGGAGGCTCATAAGAAACTTTTTGTTTCCATTCATCTGGTGGTTCAGGAAGTGTTTTCCTGTATGCAGCTGATACTACATTAGCAGCAATGGATTCCTGCATATTTAGTGGCCCGAAAGCTTCATCTACTAGACCAAGAGGGGATTTTGCTGCTGCTTCCCAGGGAGTCAGTCTCTTGCCAGGCTTGTCAGCTGCTGTGTCTGGCTTGCTGAAGTAGTCAGGAGCAGGCTGAAATATAAGAGGAGAAGTGGGAGATGTGGCTCGAGAAATAAATGAAGGTTTCCCAGGAAGTGATAACGAGCGTCCACTGCTTCTTTCCTAGGAAAACAAAATACGAAATATGGATGAAGTCATTAAACAAGAAGAGCAAAAGCCCCTTTTCTTCACTGCCAAACTGGAACAACAAACTCTGGAAGCACATGACATCCTAGTAATCTTGTTTTATCTCTACTTTTTAATACTTTAATGGAAAGAGATGAGGTATTAAAAAGGAGGCAAAGAATCAAGAATAAAGAGCAACCTGTGTTTCTGAGGAAAGTAAATAAATCAAAGGCAAGCTTTTGTTACTGAAGAGGTACCATTCTATTAGCAGCTTTTCAGCTTTACTTCCATCTCTACTACTTAGCTAGTGTGTCTTGTTCTGAAAAAACTATTTCTAATAATGAAAAAGGAAAGCATGTTGCAACAGTTCTTTGTGTGTTTACATGCAGGCACAGTGTAATTTATTTGATTACAAGTTCAAAAATGATCATGCCAAATTAAAAATGTTAATGTAGTCATTTCCTTAATACCTTCACAGGATGCTACTTAACCTGGCTGCTTTAGAAGGCAATGCCCTCAAAATTTTAGAACATTCTGACCCATTTATGGGCACAATCCATTCATATTTGACAAATCCTAATCTTCTTAGTAATGCTGCACTTTGAAACAGAAACTCTGTTTGTGAGAAGGTTCTGCCCACAACAGTCTTCGTTTGATGTACAAAACAGTTAGAGCCTCTTCCCCTGAACAGATGTTCTTTGTATTAGACAAATCACATTGTTCTTACTGAGTAGTGTCTGTACAAGTGGTTCCTCAAGTATTTGATTTACATCCACTGATTCATATCCCAAGGTTTAAATGCCTTTAATTCTGAAATCCTCTGTGAAATTCCAGGCTCTATTGACAATGGTTGTGCTAAAATTTCATTTAAACGATGATGGCCTGTTAATTTTCCTAATTAACTTCCAAAACTGTCAATACTGAGAAAATGATCCAGATGCCAGTCTATGAGTATCTAATCCTATAAGGCAAAGCTTATCCAGCAAAGGTTCACACAGGAACACATATTTCACTGACTTTTCCATCACAAGGTCTGGATCCACTTAAAAAATTCAATGACCTCTACTCCCCATAGGCTTTTATATTATGCCTTAATATAAGCCTTGTAAATGATAGATGGAAAGCGAGAAAGAGACTTCTGGTTGCATTATTTTTAGTCAGTTTGGTGGTAGTCAGTTGAATCTGTTAAAAGCTTGTAGTGACACAAACAGGCTATGGAACAATAGCTTTGACAAGATTTGCAATTAATGCTTTACAATAGAACTATCTTTTTGCCATTTATCCATAACCAACTGTTCCCAGTTTGAAGTCCCAGAGAGGAAATTTCCTAATATTGCTAATCTTACTGCTACATACTCCTGGTAAATTTTCTTGAAGTTCTACATTTATTTATTAAAAAAATAAAAATAAAAATCCTTAGGTTTTGGCAAATTAGCACAGTGAATTTTTTTTTGATTCTTAAACTATGATGTTATCAAGCATTAAGTATGCGGTTTATCAGGTCACCACATACAAACAGGTCCTAGCTGCAAACTGTAAACTGGTAGCATATAAAAAGCAAAAATATTTGAAAGGTGAGTGAATCAAAGAATATGCAGAAAAAGATTTTAACATAAATGATGTGATATGCCATCAAGAATGAGTTGATCTTCTTCCAGGTTTTCACCTAATAAGAGGAATGCATACTTCCATATAAAATAAGAGTCCGGGTAGGAGATCATACCTGGATCCAAGGAGTTGTAGGCAACTAGTTATAGGCTTGTCTGAATACCTTTTTTTCCTCTAATGTACTGCAATTTCTTTCTTCACTGAGTCTACAGAAAGCAGCTTCTTCAACGTGTCTGACTAGTGCATTTTGTTTAAATCATCAGTAACAATAGTTTTTTTTTAAGGTATGAAATCAAAGCGAGATACAATTTCTATTAGAAGGTAATGTAATAACCAGAGCCATGAAGCTAAGGAGATAGGATTGTATTAATGGATAAAGTAAGTTGATCAAACAGGTTGTGCCAGTTAGCCTACTTGTGATAACTGCTCTCTGGATGGTTCTAGATTTTGGTCTATGCTGAATAGAAAAAGCTTTTAAAAGAGATTTAAACTCCTGCCAGTAGGGACTTCAGAGGTGCAGAGATAAATTATAATGTTGAAAGACCTGTTATCATTGAATGTCACTGTTTAGTATGCAGTGTTTAGAAAAAAATTAGCGTTCATCAAGTGGCAGAGGTATCTTTTAGGGCTAACTATCAGTAATAAAGTAGGAGCTAATTTTTCTTGACAGTTTGGTTAGGGAATTATGAGTTAAGAAAAGTATTTCTGTACTTTGACAGATAAAATAGTAGAATGGCCAATTTTACAATGGTAGAAGCTTGTAAAGGCAGCAATGTAACATGGACAAAATTAAATGTTTGCTCTGTGGTGGTGTTCTAGAGATTCTTAGTACAAGTTACCACTGTATCAGATTTGACAGGTAATCAAGATCATTAATGGAGAAGAAAATAATATTCTGTAATGCTGGAAAGTGTTCTAAGAATTCTTTATGATAAAAGGCGAATAATAAGGCTAAATGAATTCCTAGGAAGACTGTCAGCATAAATCAATTGATACAGTATAAGGGGGCTAGCACAATTTTAACAAAATTGAAAAAGAATGTTTTTCTATCTTCAGAATCTTAATTTGTATGACTTCAAAGAACACCTGTTTGTTCTTCGAGTCATTTCTATCCACAGCACCAGCAATGTCATTCAGATCTTAAATTCAGCATGTTCAGGCTGTTGCAGAAAAAGCAGAATCTCAAACATTGGTAATATGGTGAATATTATTTTCTTCATTTGGAAAAAAAAATAGTGTGAAATGCTTGGATTTTATCTCATAGGAATTATAAATCTTTTCTCATTTTAGTTCTGAGTTTCTTCTCTGCTTTTTAGCTTTTGTGCAGTGTGGGTCTCTATTTGACAAGAATGTTAGGTCTTACTGGAAGATAAGCAGTCAGTAAAGGTGGAGCATGAGTAACACCTTCAAAATGAGGTTGGTTACACTAAAATTACTTGAACTCATTTTTTATTTCATTTTTAACTTCAGTTAGGCTCTCAGGGATAATATGACTACGTAAGAATCCAAATAGCTCACACCATCTCATAGATGAAGAACAGCTCATTACGTGAGGATGGCTTTTCTTTGTTATGAAAGAGATTTTACCCAGTGATCACTTTATTAGATGAAAATATATATGATAGATTTTTTTCCAATGAAATTTGATTTAGACTCCCAGGTAACTTGGAGTAACTGTTACAGTTTACCTGGCCGATAAGAGATTGTTCCAATTTAATTGGAATAAATTTCTCTTTTTCTACTCCAGAACCTCCCAATAAGAATAGCCATTTTAGATCGTGTATTTTGGCGAAATGGACTGTTTCAACAAATTGATTTCAATTAGTTGGAGTAGCTTATGCATTTTTTCATTGGTCTCCTGGATCTCACATAATCATGTTAATTTCTAGACTTCATTACCATAGCTATTGTCAGATATCTAACTTTTATAGAAAAACACTCCAGGTGACAAAAGACTGATTTCACTTGCCACAGTGGATGGCTTTGTTAGGTGCAAAGTATCTTTCTTGGAAACTAGATAAAATGGATACAGTGAAATGCGTTCAATAAGATCTTTATGACTGAAGGTAATCAATGATTACTTCATTTTGAATGGTTGTTCAACCCATATCTAAATGATAACAACAGAGTTCTTGCTGCAAGATGAAAATTACGAACTACAGTACTGACAGCTGGATGTTTCCCGTTTGTAGGCAGGTTTTATTTTATTTATTTATTTATTTATTTATTTATTTGGTATTCCAATTTTATTTTTAAAGAATTTAGGAAAATTTGGGCCTGAAGCAATTCTACCGAGTTTTGTAAAGTGGTTGCACCTTGGAGCAGTTATAACCTTTTGGATTCAGGGGGATATATTTATAATTCTTCTGATTCTTTCACAGAAAGTTATTCAATTTCTTTCCATGAAAGAAATAAAGCAAATGCACCGGTTATGTGCACTGTGTCATAATGCCTCAGTGCTTACCCCAAAAAGGAGGAATTTAGTCTCTAAGCCATCTCATTGATGAGATTGCTGTGGTTGTGCCTATTGCAATGTGAGTAATCCAAGAGCACGCTGCACTAATAGTTTAATTAACCTAATATTTGTCTGTATCTACCTACCACAACTTTATACTGAAACTGAATGATCTTTGGCTTGAGAATATATCTCCACGTTTTTCCTCACCTTTAAATACTTGTAGATAGGCAAGATTTTCTTTCAATAGAAAAGTTTCAAATGTAAGAACTGAGATATGACTAATATTGCTTTTAATTCTTATTATTGGTGGTTATGTTCCTAGACTGAAAATCTTGGTCTGAAAATCTCTAAACTCAAAGCAGACCTCCATTTGATATTTGTAAACTGCATTCTAACCAACCTGTGTTGTTTGTCCCCTTTCAACTAACAAACTGTGAAATCAAGGCAACGTTTAATCACCAGAATTCATCATTCCCTTACTGGACAGTAGTAGCCAAGCATGGTGATACTTTCTATTGTTTTTCCTTCTTATTTAATATGTTAAGATTAGATCTTTTGACATGAATGCACTAAATAGAATGTGTAAACCTCTGTTCATTAGTGAGACAGTGGGAAATATTAAGTGTGAATGGAGAAATAGTTTATGGTGATGGGATGGAATAATCTAAGAATATTACAGACAGAACAGGGGAGATCTTCCATTCTTCTCACAATCAAAAGAGAAGGGAAGAAAAGTGATGTGAACCAGAATTATTAAATTATCACACACTATGTTACTGTACTCTTTATGAAAACGTTAAAAATGATACTGTACCAGAATGCAAAGTGTTGTTAGGCTGCAAAACAAAAGGGAATGCCACACAGTGATGAATTTGCATTTTTCCATTGCCCCTATGAATATCTTCAAAGGGCATGGCCTTTTCTACTATAGATATTAAAAGGAAAATGGTTCTTAGATATCAATAAAAGGCAGTTCAGAACTGTCCATTGCAGCCATAGAACACTAGCATGAGCTGCTGGCAGCCCAGGTGTCTATGCAAACAGATAAAACTCCAGTTTAAGTTAACGCTGATTTAAAAAAACTGAAAATTTTTATAAACTGGTGAGTGAAGAACACATTTATTGTAGGCACTGTTAGTACTTAAGAGTTGTGTATTAATAACAAAAACTAAAATAAATGCAATATGATTGACTTAGATTGCTAAATCATTAAGGCCTTTTTATTTTTTTCTTTTCATTTTAATTATGGGGATTAAGCAGGTACAAATCACAGTTAACATTAGCATATAGTTACTGTTTTCCCCAAAAGGCAACAAAAGAAAGGGATGTGGCTAAAACAATTGGACTGCTGTAAAATATGGCTCCCTTTATAGAAAGTTGAGGGTTGCGTTTATCATTTTGCTTTTTATAGTCTTATAATGGCTACTGCAGTTAGAGAAAAAAACATTGAGATCATGGTAGGATGAAATAAAAAATACCTGATATATATATATATATATATGAAACATATATATATATATGTTTCAATTCTTTCCAATTTTTTTAATAGAAAACAAGCATTTCAGATTTTTAATTTAATAGAAGGAAGACATTGCTAAGCTTATTTGTGCTTTTCTTTCATTTGAAACCGTTTACAATTTGAAGTTTATGTAATGATAAAAACAACTTATCTCTGAAATGCTGCCAGCTTTTCAGTAAATGCTATAGCTATTTTACAGTACTGCTACCAAAAAAGGAAATAAAATAAAAAATGCTGGAAATAATTTGTAGCAGGCAAAATGGAACTAATAAACTTGGAATGCTGCATTTTGGTCCTTGGGGCTATTGAGACAGGGAATCTTACTAGTCTGTAATAGTTAAAGCCTTGTCAGTGACCATGCTAAGATTTGTGCTAGATTAGAATCACGTGGGTCCTGCCTGGTCACAATTTCATCAAGTCTGCCTTGTCAGAGCTGTCTTTCAAAAAAAAAAAAAAAAAAAAAAAAGAGAGAAATTTAGAACTGCAACCTGTTTTATTCTAAATTTAAGTTGTTTTTCAACTGTGTTATTATTTCAGGCTACCAATCATAGCCATCAAAGTGAGAATAATTTTGTTTTCACCACTGGCATAAGAACTCATGAAACAGTTACTGTCAAGCATTTTATATAGGGTTTGTGACAAATGTTGCTTTTGAGAATAAATTCCTTTTTCTTTGTTAAGTAGTAGTAAAGAGAGGACATTAAGATGTAAGAATTAGTCCTTCACTACTGAAAAATACCTATAGTGTACATGGAAAAGAAACAGGAGTACTGCTAACCTGTCTTAGATTTGTTACTGACCTAGTTCAATTTGCATTTGTGTAAATGAAAGGAAATCAGTATTTTCCAGTGACATTTAATCTTTATGCATATATGATTATAAAAATAAATGCAGTTACGTGTATAATAAGTGAATAACTGAAACTTCTTTGGCGGTAAGCATCTTAGGTTTCCTTGGAATGGACAGTTTATTTCTCGTAAGAGAGAACATTTGCTGCCACCTTCTGGACTTCAGTATTATACAATTTCAAAGGAGGCCTTAAGAGCATGAAGCCTTACTTCCTCGCGATTGAAAATTTGAAAACAAGTGCAAAGTTGGTCTTCGTTTCTCATATTTCTATTTTGAATGGACAAATAATACGTTTAATATTAAGGGAAGGGAATATTAAGGGTATTAACTGATACATTTTTCTAAAATGAAATCAAGTAAACACTGAATATATTGTAATTCTTGGAGATGGTGGCAATATTGTTTCTGAACATTTCCAAGAGAAAAGATAATTTTCTCATCAAATCTTTCAAACCAAAATCCTCAGTCTGTGGTTATTTTTCTTATTTACTTTGTCCCAAATGATTCAGCCCCCTGAGTTGCCTTTTAACCAAGTGAACCTGTATGGTTCAACCACTTCACAGAGTGAGAGTAGGAAAAAAAAACATATAAAAGCAAAAAAAATTGTAGCTTACTCTTTCTTGAAAAGTAGCACTGCTTTATGCTTTAGAATTGGTTTGAGACTAAGCGTTGCAGCTGAAGTGTCTCATATCTTTATTCTAATATTCGCCTATTGATGTCCCGACTGAGCTCTCCGGTAATTTTAATTAATACAGGCTAAGCAGCAATGTGAGGCTCAATAGGAACACCTTATCTGTTCCCCAGTTCCTGCAGTGTTCTGCTTTCTCTACCAGTCAGAAATGCAGTCTATGTGTATCTCCACAGGCTGGAAAAGTCACTGTGGTTTACCATAGCTCCAGCACTTATTGCACAGCTGTATTTTCCTTCACAAAATAGTTCTGTGCATAGACATGATGCATGCCTGTGTCTTCACAACACTGGGTCCAAACACAAGGCTGCACAGTCACTGTTCAGGACTGAGGTGTACAGCACACGTGCCTCAAGACCTCCTGTTGGGCCAAAGTGTCTTTGAAAGGGGAAACATCTGAACTGAATATACCGGGCAAGAAGAATTTCAGCAGAGTGGAAGAAACCAGCAAGGGAAGGATGGGGGAAAGACTGACCAAAACAAAACTAAGAGATGGTAATACTTGATGGAGAAGGAAAAACTGTACTCAGGACTGGTTTGGAGGGTGATGAGAGTAGGTATGAATGGCCAAGTTTCATAGGCTTTTGGATAGGATGATGAAATGTAGCCATGAGGGTACACCTGGGGAAAAGAACCTGTGCTTAGTGCTGTGTACTTCAGAACACCAGACCAATTTCTTCCCCAGAAGGATGGAGTTTGCCCTTCTTTCATCTCACTGATATCAGAAAAAACTTAAGGGCTTCACAGGAAACTGTGCCATCCTCCCAGTGCAGATTCACAGCCAGATGTCAGCAAGCAGATGCTGCCAGTTACTTAAGTAGCATAATGGCAGTTGGTGGCTCAAGTTAATCTGGAGGACCCTGCTGGTTACAGTGATCTGTGTGATAGTATTTTGAAGTTTGACTTGTTCTAAAAAACCCTTGGGTCTTAAACACACTTAAGAGGTAAGTATTCAAAAGCTATGAAATGTAAACATAATTGCCTAGTGCCTGTATATTTGCATTAAATTTAGCACTGCTGCCCCATCCAGTACAGTTTTAGCATTTCTTTTAGCAAATTATATGATTATATAACAAAGGAATATATTTTGTGAAAGACATTTTCCCTGGTTGATCACTAGGCATTCCCTTTTCTGGAGTTCCATTTGGAGAACTGTAATCTGTGAAGAGATTACAGATTACAGGCTGTCGTTAAGGGGAGCCATGCTTTTGATACAGTGACTAGTTCAGATCCTATAGCACTGTATTGAACTGGGAAGCTAAGGCTACAGAGTACCCTAATATCAATGCCTCCATCTTCATTTACTCGTTCATACAGTAGTGGAAAAACAAATTACAGCTTCTGAATGAAATACTAACAAAAAAGCTATGAGTTAATAAGTCATTCAGCATGAGGAGCATACTTTGAAGAGTGTATCTTATATAAGGAATGGTGCTAAGCACAGAACAGGGTCAATACATTAGTGAAGGGCTGTTCATTAGGTGACAAGTACCATTCTCTGCTCTAAATTGAGTTGGAAATTCTCTGAGAAAAACAGTGTCAGGTGATGATGTGTTATTGTTGTAGCAATGTATCTTTCAATTGTCTGGAATTACATTTTCAAGATGTCTGTCCCAAAACCAGCAAAAGAATCAAGGATTCTTGTTTGAAGACACTTCATCTTTGTACATTGAATAACCCTCTCACAAAGCCTTCATCTACTTAGTCCATCTGTAAGCATGGTTCAGGAAGTTATTTTTCTCTTAGCTCTTTCCTCAGCCTAAGGGAGCGTACAGTTACTGTTACAACATACCACCATATAATTTATGATGGTTTCACATGCACTGAAATTAAAAACAGTTTGTCAAGATCTTTGCAAACAAGAACAGATTCCCCCCCCCCCCCCCCCCCCCCCGGAAACTACAGTATAACAGGTGACTTGATTAGTGTGTTACAGAAAAGTCTGCCTGCCTTACTCAAGGATGCCAACATTTAAGCCATGGGAATATCATGTGATAAGCCTCAGCTTGTAAAGTGAGAGCTCAGATCTGTTTCTCTAGAGAACCTTCAAACACAGTGCTTCCTTCACCTTCAGGATTACTTTTTCATCATTTGATTAAAAATCCTAAATTTCTTCCTGGAGTAAGGCTCCAGCCTAAAAACCACATGTCAAACATAGCTCTTGAATGATTCCAGCTTCTCCCTCATGTAATTAAATACAGAAGTAATGCTTATGAAAAAGAACAATTCTCGTTATCGTACTCTGAAGTCATGAAGGTGGCACTAAATAAATATCAGGCTCACATATTTTCCCAAGAAACATTTCTACCAACAGTAAGTTCAAAGGTTCTGAATCCACAGGTTTTTTTTTAATATCTTGTCAACAATTTTCTTCTTTGTATATCATTTCTCGTTCAAGCTGAGTAGATTAATTTAAAAATGCCATTATGCCAAGCTGCATAATTGAGGTTTGCACTTGCCATGCTGAACTCACAAAGCAATCAGTGGAATCCTGGACATTTAACTTCAGACAAAGTTGTATCGTTATATTTTGAAAAAGGTAATACTGGAAAAGTGGATGATTTTATAACCACTCGGTTTGCATTCTGCAAGCTAGGAAATCTGGCTGAAGATCCTGGAAAAAGAGAGGAAAAAGATTGTGCAAATTGTTAGATGCAAAGATTGTTGTTGTTTCACTGGTTCTTTCCCTACCTCACAGTGTATAAAGGATTCCCCATGGAGAGGCAGTAGCAGTGGAATGTGGTAAAGCTGGTCCTTTGCTGATGTGCTGTCCTGGATACCTGGTGGATACAGTGCTCGTCCCAAATCATCTTACATCAAGTTCTTTTTATAGTTGCTTTTCAGTGCTGACGGGGACTTCTCTTTATTATATTTTATCAGAGTTCACATTAGGATTTTTGAAGACTGTTGTGAACAGGAGCTATCTAGGATAATACATTTGTGTATCCGTTGCTTCTCAGAGCAATACTCTTTTGATTGGGTCTGCTTTTTTAGAAAGCTCACTTTTTTGCTGTGTTTGCTGCATTTCCATTCTTTCACAATCTCTTTTTGTAAATAGAAGAAGAAAATCATGCCCAGTGATGTGAGCACTCTCATCCTAGAACCTAGCAAATTCCAACAAAAGGCTTGAAATAGTCAGCAATCTCAGTGCAGACTTAAGTCCTTCCTATTTGCTTCTCTTGTACCTTCAGTATGTCATGAACCTCTGATGAAACCGAACCTCCTCTTGTTCTGGAGTTTCTCCTCACTGCACATCTCCAATTCTAAATTTTTTTCTCTCAACATTGCTGCTCTGTCACTTAGCAGTAACCTACCTATATGAAACACATACCAGCCTTTCACTTCCCAATTGTTGTAGCCTGCAGATGCAACAGCCTCATAGTATTTCTTCAAACACAAAAACTATGTGAATTCTAAACATTTGTTTTTGTGTGAATACTAACAGCACTCTGCCAAAAGCAAAATAATAAAAGCCTCATTACTGCATGATTGCTATGGTGGCAGCAAAATAGGTCATAACATTTTTAGGGCTGGCTTTGTGTCTCGACTCTTGAATGTCTCTGGAACTTTATTCTTGAATAAAATCAGGTATATTTTGGGTCAGTGCAATAGGACTTCAGACAAAAATGAACCGAAACATTTTGGTGACTGATATTGTAATGTCATCGACTTGATCTTGTAGTGACTTGTATGCACATCTACAAGAGAAATGGATGTTCCCTACTACAAATCTTAATATGAATGTTATATAAAGTCCCAGTCTAAGACTAAGGTCCAGGGGCTTTTGGTACCAGGCAGCTTGTCACTGGGTGTTGACACATCTTAGGAAAATGACTAAATGAATTCTTCCATAAGAGAGCAGAAATCAAAAGAATAAGATGTACTTGTAAAATATGGTATTGTTTACTCTGTAAATGTCACTACTGAAATATATATATATATATATATATAATGTATTTAATATATTTATGTTTGTTTCATAGTATGTTATCTTCTGCTGATCAGGAACTTAATAAGAGTAATTCCCCTAGAGAAGGGAAGAGAAGCTTGCCAGTTCTATTTTCAATAACTATATTTTGTTTCCTTTTCTTTTCTAAAAGCCACTTATCTCCAAAACAGTTAAACTCAGGTTTTATAAAAAGCAGGTTTGGAACTGAAACAGAAATTGGAAGAATATAAACCCTTCATTAAAATAGCTGTTTTCAAAGAAAGGTTATCTCAAACATGAGATCCAAACTGGTATATTATAATACCTCTACTATGGACCATAATTAAATTTGGCAAAAGCAATTTAAAGAAATTAGATCTTTTAATGTGCATTTATTAGAAGTATAGTTTTTAGGAGTGACCTAAAATTCACTGGTAAATATGCTCATATATTAAGCACATCCACTGCATCTTTGAAAATATCATATTCTCTTAAGATAATTCTAATAGATTATTTTTTTTTGGGGGGGGAGAGGGGGAGGGAGGGAGAGAGAGGCAAAAAATAAAAAAGCAGCAAAAGTTCCTTTATCATTTATGGAGAAATTTTAGATGGCTTCATTTTCTTCCCCTTTCAGCTACTCTTGATGTTGTCTTTAGCTCTTAATTTGGGTTTATAGCAACGCACAGCCAAGCTTTCCTCTAAATATCTGCATTCTGAGAGACTACACTGTATAAAACTGACAGTTTAAATAGGACTTCTTCTGAAATATTAGTAAGAATTACGGACTTACCTGACTGGTAAAAGAATTGAAGCCAAGCTGGATCCAAGCACTATGCATGTAAAATTGTGTATGTGTATAAAATTGAATTCAGAATTCTTTGGGATTTTTAAAAGATCATAACTGAGTTAAGAGCACTGTTGTTCCTGGGGCTTTTGCTTTTAATGCATATTGATGCTTTAAAAAGTCCTTCTATCACTGCTATTGGGCTTATGAAATACCTGCATTTGAAGAGCAGCAAAAGAATCCAAATCTTATCAATAGCCAAATTTTTAGCATATATTAATTTCCTTTCCTTCTGGCCAAAGTAAAGGGAAGGTAGGCTAATTGCTTTATGTTGTACAGCTACGGCAGAAGCTGACTTCTAGTATATAGCTGTAAACATGGAAATAATGTACATGATGTCCTAATTGAAACTGTGGTTTCTGCTGAAAGAGATACATAAGTATTTTACAAGCTCATAACACATTTCTGTCCTTTAGGTGGATTCTGTTCTAGACAGATGGTTTAAGATACTGAAATGCTCTGTTTTAATCACGACTCTCTTCCAGTTCCCGTTAACTTGGCTTTTGTCTTTCTAGAGAGCCAATTTTCTTTGAGTGAAAAGATATCTCACCTCCACTTTCTTTTCTTGTGCTTATTAGAACAATTCTGCTTATAATTTCTTACTTGGAAAGTGATATGAATGCAGACATAAATACGCTAGAAATTAGATTTCAGTAATTCAGATATTTCATAAAGGACACTCTAGAGATGGTGATAACCTCCAGAAGTTACTGGCCTGAGCTTGAGGTGACCTGGTCACCATGCTGTATAAGATTCTGTATCTTGTTAGTCAGCAGGTTCAAAAATCTCAAAACTGTGGTGAAGGTACAAAACTGCTAAAAATCTCCTCATTAGGGAAACACTTGTGTGGTGATACAGTGAACAAGAACAGAAGTGTGGTTATAATTTAGATATAATTTAAAGGAGCAGACTACGTAAAAACATATAAGGCAACATAGGGTTGTCTGAAAGGAGTTAGATTTCTGTGTTGCCCTCCAGTAGCATTTCCATTACCTTTGGAAGAGTATCTTTATTCCAAGGGAGGTAGGAAAAAAGGAAAGGGGGAGATGGGGAAAATAAATGAGGGGGGATAGGAAGGAGGGGAAAAGAAGGGAGGAAGGAAGAAGGGGAAGTGATTAAAGGGAAAGAATTACATAAAAACAGAATTGCACAGCACATAAAGTTCCTCTAAAATACTGTCTGTCTGTATATATAAAAGGAATGAAGAAGAAAAAGAAAAGAAACCCAAACAGGCAGAGAAGAAAGGGTCAAGTTTAATGATGGAAGAAAAATACAGATACTGGCAGTGGAAAATAGAAGAGAGATCTCCAGAGGATTAAAATATTGCTACTCCATTTCCTGTAAAATACAGTGTCATTCTTGAGTTTTTCAAACTGTTTTTCTCAAAATTTCCCATCGTTGTCCTGAATTTTAAGAGGGAAGGGGATTGCTTGGTCATTTTCTTTTAATGTAGATAGTATTCCAGTCCAGAAGTGGGAGTGGAATTTGGAAGGTCCAAAATTAAAAGGAGTGATTTCTGTTGAATGATTCCAATCTGCTTTCTATATTCACAATGAAATAATTTTTTTTCAAACTTGATTACAGCTCGAGTTACCATCATGAGACCAAACATACGTTATTTTTCTCATACTGGGGAACACCTTCATCTAAATAGACAGCTTCTATTAGAAGTGTATGCACCGTAATAATATAAAAATATTTATGTAGCTAGCTGGATGGAAACTTAAGTAAATATACCAACGGATTCTGCCACCTTTATTCACATATCAATGTTTTAATCTTTAGTGTTGCATTTGGGATGAATTTTGATAACCTCAGCTATGTGAAATAACATTTTGTTTGAGACCTAGCTCTACTGATGTAAACAAGTCTCCTTACAGAGTAGCATGCTGAACTGTTCAAGTATAGTCACTGGATCTCAGCAAGACTGTGTATTTTTTGCAGTATCATGAAGCAGGTTTCAAGAATATGGATTCTTAGGAACTTTCTACTGTAGCAGTATTTCAATCCTTAAACCCAATACATGGAAAGGTGAAAGTCTAAGATCATAGTTAAAAGATTTAGAGTGGGAAAAAGCACTGTGAAGCCCAAAGTGAAATTAAGAAGATGTGTATGAGACCGATAGGAAGACAAAGTAATATTTATGATTTACTGTTAAATGCTAATTTTTGAGGCATACACTACTGTGGTTGCCAGACTCTTGATTATGTACATCCCTTCAGTTCTCAGTCACTATGATTTCACAAGAAACTATTGCATTACATCACAGCTGCAAAACCAAAAAACCCATGTCACCTCACTAAATCAATATTTTCGGTTTAGTTGTTTTTATGTTACTCACTGGATTCTATGCAAAATTTTGGCCAAATATATATATCTATCTGCACTTAGGATGTCAAATTTCCCCAAAATGGGAAATCTTTAACAATTTTTCTGAGCTGTCATTCCATCTACTTTAAATTAGTCTTCTGCAGAATACTCTTGTATCTTGTATAGCACATTCTCTGTGAAATCACAGAGGCAATTCATGATTTTGGATCACAGCTGATCCACATAACTTACAAACTAAGTCCCTGACCAATTGATCAGATTCCTATGGAAGAACCTTTGAGCCAGGACAGATTCTGACTGAAGTCAGTGGGATTCTGTGCATACCCAAAGGTATATCCAGCTGTATTCTGCTAGTGGTCAGTTGGAGTCTAATACTTTATCTATTTTAGAATATGTGTGTTAGTAATGCATGTTATTAATAGCATTTAATAAGGCACTTAAAAAAAAAAAAAGTCCTCAAATCCCTAGGTCGTTTGGACATAATTATAGTGGGGGATAGAAAGAAAGCTCTTCTCTTTTAGTTTGACAAACCATGAATACTGTTTCTGTTGTAGTCAACTTAAAGCAAAAACCTAGTGTCCTGCTTACTTAACACAACAGTGTCTATTTATTGCAGGATTGTACGTGCATAAAGCATCTGATAATGTGCATAAATACGCTACAATTTGTATCTATTTTGATTCCTTAAAAAAGTTCAAGTACTTTGGACCCAGATTTGAGGTGATACATCTGAAGATATTACATAAGCTAAGGAATACTCTTGACACTCTTTGTGTGCCCAGTTACTACTGCAAACAATTAATGCATTGCAAGCAAGGTGGACACTAAGTTTTAGCTATAATGTTTACTCTTCAATAATAGATGGTTTCCACACCTGTGCAATGACGCCAGCTTTCTTTGCTGAAAATTTTGGCCTTGGAGCAGTAAACAAAGAGGATGTAGTGGATTCTGGCTTAGAAAATGCAGAATAGCCTGTAGGTGTATACGATTCATTTACTGGGGTGGAGGCATTTGATTGGAACGATGGTTGCGAACCGTAGGCTGGCACAGAGTACACTGAAGATGCCCGGACATTTGTAGGAGATCCAGGACCAGGTAGTCGTAAGGACGTAGCTTGCTTTGAAGTGGGTAACTTTGGTATCTGCTTAATAGCTAGGCTTTCCTTATTACTTGGAGGTTGAAAAGTAAATAATGATGCATCAAGTTGGTAAGGTTTATGTTTCATAATATCCAAAGCATTGAGACCTTTCTTAGGTTTTCTTTTGGTATTTTTGGTAGCAGCAGTGGACTTAGGGAAAGGCTTCGTTGCAGCAAGAGGATAAGATGGACTGTGTATGGGATTATAAGCAACAGGTGGAGGTGCTCGGACATTAGATGAGTATTTCCATGAAGCTGGTAAAGATGGAGTTGGAGATGAGGCTCGTGCGTGCATGTTTGCTTGCACAGTCTCTGAATCAACCACATACTTTTCCATTCGAGAGTGCCTTCTGGCAAATAATTGTGCTCCTTTTCCCCTCATATCTGGTGGCATCTCGAAGGGTGGTTTTGTTTCTCCAGAACTTGGTGTGACTGGGGTCTTCACTGGGTGGTTTGGACTCGCCAGGGTTGCCTGAGGTCCTTTGAAAGGACCAGATAAGTTGAGAGTATTTGGGGGATTGGCAGAGGGAGAATGAGGATACTGTGGGGATTTGAGTGGTGCAGGATATGCTGCCTGTGGTGAGGCTGGAGCTGGGAAAGAAGGAGCCTTGTTAGAAGCCACAGCTGGTGACCAAACTGGTGAAACTGGGGTACCAGCAGCAGGAGAGACCTTGACAGAAGGCTTTGGAGCAATAGGAGGAGGGGTCTTTTGCTTAGATGCTTGACTCTGCATGAAATTGCAAGCTTCTGCTCCCAAACTGAGGTAGTCTTCTTCGGGTCCTGACTCAAAACCAGCTCCAGAACCTTTTTTGCCTTCTGTATTGTGTACAAGGGACAACAGGGCAGGATTTGGACTTACTTTGGGTGCTTCTTTGAAAGAGAACATAGGCTTTGATGTGCTCCTTCTCTTTGCTTCTTGCAGTATCCCAGTTCTTTTGGCTGGCACTGCAATCCTTTCATCTCTGGATGCTATGCGTTCGGTTGGCTCCGTGTGTGACCACTGAGGTGCAGCTTTGCTTGCTGCAGGAGCTGATAGAGGTCTGTATAAAGCCTCTGGTGGTGGGCTGATAGAGCAGTAGGGAGGTGGTGCAGGTAAATCTGAAAGAGGACTAGTGACATTTCTTGTAGGTGAAAATGGTGCAGCTGCTCGGTTTTGAACCCCAAAGGGGAAGGGTTTAGCTGTTCTATTCAAAGATGCTGCTTTCTGAGCTTCAGAAGACTGAAAAGAGAGGTTTGTGTCTGGTGCTAAACCAAATCCATTTTGTTGTACAGTTTTACTGTGATTCTGGCTCACATCTGCATAGCTTTTGCTTATACAGGGTTGCTGTCTTAACGTTTCTTCCTCTTTTGTTTGATAGGCTGAAGTGCTTACTTTTTGGAAGTTCTCTGACACAGTGACTTCCCTTTGTTCCTCTGTATGTACTGTGCGTGCCTTCATCTCCTCTTGCTCAGCTGTAATCTGATCCATCCTCTGCCGTCTCCTGGCAAACATGAGGGCCCCTTTACCTGTTGTCTCTGGAAGCGTCTGCATCTCGTCTCCACTTTTCGTCTTCTTTTCAACCTCAGGTAGACCACTGTCCCAATCAAACGTCACAATCTTGTTGTCGTTGTCAATGTCAGTGAAGAAATCTTCATCTATTTCTGACTCGCTTGTTGCAAGGAAACTCACTTCAAAAGTATTTTCTTTGTCCCCCTCTTCAACTTCACCTTCTTCACCCTCGTCTTCGTCACGTTCCAGCTCCCCAGTCCCGTAGCTGACTAAAGTATACTTCCTTGCTCTTTGACGACGCTTCTTGAACATCAACACCCCCTTCGAATTGGGATTGGGAGCTGCTGTCAGCAGCAACGCAATACTTTTACATTTAGATTTGGCTTCTTTGACCTGCTTCTCTGACAGGCTCTCACTTCTCCGGAGTCCTGTGGAAAGAATCAATGTGCATATTAAATTGCATGCACCCCACAAAAATACATGGAGTTTATTAGCAAGTAGTTATTCATCTGCCTATAGTGAAATTTTCATAGTGCCACTCTCCCTCATACTGAAACATTTCTTTTCTTGTGCATGATAGGGTTGTTATGCATAAGCTTTGCCCACAGTAGCAACTGTGGTATAAATTCCATACCCAGCATTTCTTACTTAGAACCACACCCAGACAAGCTCAAAGGCTACATCAGTTTCTTTACTTCAGCAGGACATTATGTGCATCTTTTTCTTAATTTCCTCCGTTTTCATTCCCAGAAGTCATCTCAGCAGCAGTAGGTGGGCAGTCTTTTCTCATTTATTCCATTTCTATTATCTGTGTAGCAAGTGTTTGACCACCGTTCCTAGGCTTATAGCAGATTCCCAGCCAGCCAGGATCATGACTGTCTAACATCAGAGTGCAAATGAAACTGTGTATTGTGTCTGACAGTGGTAGCAGCTTCTACCATCTGTGAGTTTATTGCATTATAAGATCTGTGTAGTTAATAAAAATAGGTATATTTATATGTATTAGCTATTTAAAAGCAACTATATATCCCTGGAATCATATGAAGAAATAATTAACTTTCAGCTCCCTCAAAGATAGTGGGAGTGCAAAAATAATCCAGAATTGTGCAGAATATAACATCTTCAGGTTATATATTTTTAAAATAAATGGCAAGAATGAATACACATTTAAGAACTGAATGGAGGAGGCTGCTACCAAAATAACATATATTTCTTAAAGCATAAATTATTGGTTTTCATCAAGTCATGGGGAGCAGGAATATCTGCAGCTGTAGAGCTAATACATGCACTGTACATCAGCATGACCACCTCACTGGCTTCTCCCTTTTTAAAAGCTAGGATTTATAGAAAAGCTAATTCTGCCTAAATTAATGGCTCCCTTCCAGTTATTTTCAAAAGGAAAAATGTGCTTCTGATTTTTGAAAATGAACCACTTAATCATTATCTTCTGCTAGCACAAATAAAGCAAACTTGTTAAGGGAAGCACTGTGATGTATTTTCTATTAATGATTCTTTTAGCTATGTCAGAGGATGGAGCCTGATACTTCTCCTATTAAAGACACTTGGAGTTTTGCCATTATGCCAGATGACAGCATGACTAGACCAGTGGTTCTCACAAGAACCTATAAAAGCAAAAAGAGCGCACTGCCTTTACAAGCAATTTGTACTATTTTATTTGGAGAGGTTCAAATCGCAAAATCATTGGCTCAGTTCTTATACAAATCAAATGCTAACATTGGTTACTGGAGACTATTTCAAAATTATGGCCTGCACCTTTACAGTGACTCTGCAGACAGATATGGTCACCCTTCAGCATTTAAGTTCCATGCTTTCAAATAAACTGCTTTTGCATAAGCAGTAGGGATTGTTTTTCTAGGAGGGGAATTCAAGAGGTACCTATAGTATTGTGGAAAACAAAAACTGAAACTTCATTTTGCTAGTGTATCTTAACTTATCTGCATAGTTACTTAATCAATATCTAGAAACCTTCAGAAGAAACATAAGTCAGATAAATATCGTCTAATTACTATTTACAGATAAAATCTATGCTAAGAAAATAAAGAACCTGTAATAAATATTTTTTTGCAGTTTAGACTGAAATGTCGCTTTGTAACTTAATTTGACAAAAAAAAATATATATATATACATGTCTTATGTGCGTGGCTTTTGCTGCATGCAGACTATTCCTCTATGCTTAGCAATGTGGCAGTTCTAATGTGTAAATCGCATTTTAAAAATAATAATAAAAGCAAATATTTTTGTAGATTACATCTATTACTAAGGATAATGGCCTGCCACTAGGTTAGAAAGAATTAAGACTGTCATAGTTGAGATGGGAAAAAGGCAAAATATACATCCTACTTGAAAGAAGATTTTGTCATGTAATATGTAGTTTGTTCTATATACTCCTGCCTTATTAGAAGGGCAATAGAGTTCACTTAGATAGACGGGCACAGCCCCACAGTTGGTTCTAACTTCACAGCCAAAATGTAAAGTATGTGCACTCTTCTTATATGCTCTATTTAAAAATGCTAAAATATGTGGATTGGAAGCATATACTTAGGCATAAGTAACTGCTTAATCCACTTGCCAGTAAGATACAAATGGTTATCATGCTAAAAATATGCTTACAGAGGAATTAGCAAAGGGTTAGCAGACTAATTCCAACACTACATATGAAATAGCTTGTTGCTACAGTATATCATTGCACACATTCAAGCAGCTTTGCTATACTGTTACTAAATCTCTGGTCAGGATTCTTAACATTGTTGGGAAAAAACAACACACCAATAAAAAAGTCTCAAATAAAATAATTAGTTAATTAATTTTATGTATCTGCACTCAATCAACTGACATTGGATTCAGTTTCAAATTTACTTTCATGTAAACTTCTAGGACAGATTTTGTAGCTGACCTCTGGACATGGGAGTCAGAAGAAATAGTAAGTTCACTTTACAGTCTAGAGAAGACTGACAAAGCTGAAAGGATCATGTAACCGTTATACACATGCTAGTGTCTGTCAAAATGTCGTCTGCAGGCAACACCAAGCTTTGCTAAAAGCCTTTTTTATTCAACTTCTAAGAGCAATAGCATGGATTTGATTTTTGATGACGCAAATGACAGCACAAAGTTTTTGCTGTAAACAGAGAAATCCACAGGATTTGTTCAGACGTGCAAGCAACCTGGTTGGTGGGTTTTTTGTGTGTGTGTTTTTTGTTGTTTTTTTTTTCTTTGTTAGTATTCTACAGATTGTCTCTTAGTGTGCATGAGAAAGACAGCAGAATTCATTCAGCCCTTTCTGGAGATAAAAGTAGTTTCAGTTGGACAGAATTGTGAAATAGATTCAAAGTGGAAGTCTACTGAACAAAGTTATTCAGCACAGTTAAAGCATGGCTATACTCTTGGCTTATTACCAGGAGCATTGCATTACCCTGAAAAATTATATAAAGCAAGAATTGTTTAAAAGGCAGAGAGGAAGTTAGAAAACTGTGTAAAAACACTCTAGATATTTTTTCTAATGCAATCTAAATTCTGAGATGATGTTTCAAGTTACAAAATATATCCTCAGGCAGTGCAAATGATCAGATGGGACGTACTTACTTGCGTGCCTTGCCCTGTGCTTGAGAGGTCTGTGATCCCTTTCCGAGTGCTGGTTGTCTTCTCCCTGCTCCGTGCCTTCTGATGAGATTGCAAAGGAGGGGAGAGAAGGAGGTGCTTCTGACTGCCCTCCTTCCACTTGAGAATCAACACACCCCCTTTCAGCTAGAGACTTGGGTGCTTCTTTTTCCCTGTCTGAGCAGTCTAGGATCACCTCCACCCTGGGGATAGTTGGAGCTGCACCTTGGATCCTCTTGACCTCTTTGCTGCTAGAAAACTGGACTACTTTGCTTGACCACTGGACATTGCCCTCTTTCACACTCAGGGGAATTGCGATTATGGGGTTGGTCCCATCTTCTTGTACACTGGGTCTTCTTCCTGAAGGGGTGGATTTTTCTGCCCCTAAGAGAGTCACAGCAGGAGCACTGGTGCTCTTGTGACCATCATTTGAGAGGGATAACTGCAGCTCAACCATATTGCCTGGCCTTCTTTCTTCTATCTTCCCTCTGAAAGCAGATTCATCAGTCACAAGTGCTTCGGAGGTGCCTATCACTTTAGGAGTAATTCTGTGACTTTGTGTGGTCTCTTGTTTCCTTTCAGAAAAGTGTATGTTGCTTTCTCCTGCTCCCTGGTGAGTTTCACTATATATGTCTGTGATGCATAAGTCTCCATGGGGTATCTCTTTGGCTGTATTAATCTGCAGTGTAGTGCTCTCCCTATAGTCCTCATTTTTTACGTTATCATGTTTTCCATTTTCTCTTTCAGCACTCAAAGTTTCATTTATTCCACTGGAAGATCTGCACATACATAAACAAGTAATTCAAGAAATTAAGCTGCTGTAAGTACAGTAATTGTAAGCACAGCTGCAAAAACAATTTTTGTATAGTATTTTTCCCCCAAAGTGAATTATACCTGCTAGCAGGTTCATTTAAGTAGAAGAATTTTCCCAGAATTTAGAAGTCTGAAAACATCTTTGAATATTTCAAAATTCTTCAAGTTAACAGCTCAGTAAGAGGGAAATTGATATGTTTTCTCAGACACATTTCTGTTATTGTGATCCTACTGAGACTTCTAGAACAATGCTTCTTCATATTTCACATGTACATGAGAAAATTAACTTTGCATGACACCAGAACAGTGCTTAATTTTTGGCACTGTGGCTATTACCCCAGCTGTTTTAGGCACCATACTCACTCACAGTTGCTGTTTCAAATAGTTTACTCTCTAAGGAATAAACTACAGGATGAGAATAAGGAGAGAGACAGAAAGGGGGAGGGGGGAATGGATACTTAAAATACACATTCAAAGAATTCCTGTGAGGATCATAATCCCATAATCCAAATGTAAAATGGAATAATTAAAACATTCTGGCCCTATTTTGGTGGTCCAACAATAAAGTTTAGTGAAGCCATACAATATTTTCTACTTTAAGACAAAAAAAAAAAAAAAGTATTCCTTACTGTCAAATGTCACCACGTTTTCCAAAGTCTGCTACATACTTTGGTGTAATTCTCCTGAACTAAAACCTGGCAGTTTTACTGAGTTTAGGATTGCAAGTTCTCTCTTTCAGTTCTCTGAGCCACAATGACTACTAATTAATTCAAGGAGAAACCTGCTTCTGTACAACAAGATTGCAGCATGCTATTAAGGTTTTATGTTGAATAGAAGGTAGCAAAGCACAATTTCAAATGGGAGGAGAGGTGGGTATCCTCAGTAAAGTATTCACATCAAATATTACAGTAATTTGTGAAATCAAAAGAAAGTCCAAAGTATTCTGAAACTTTGGAACAACCCTACAAAGAAAAGCTGGAAGAAGAGAGAGAAGAAATAAATCTGACAGTGTATTGAAGAAGCTTCAGTAACACTTTCATTTCTGTCATGTGGCATACTGTTTGTAGCAGTCTTGATTTGCCTCAAATAGCACAAAATGTGTAACATCCATTACACCGCATATAGAGCTACATAAAGGGCAGTCAGATTTTGATTTAGGGAGCTCCTTGTGAGTGTTGCTGGATTCCATCACATTATGTTATTTGGATGATCAATTGCACTGCTTTTAAGTACAGATAAATTACAGAAATCCATAAACATTTCCATGTAGGATATAAGACTGGGGGATGGGTCAGCTAAATGTTAGCCTTTATTGGTAGCTGAATGTCTGTGTGAGAGGAAAAGATTTCCACCTTAAAAGGCCTTTGCTACTTATGGATATATTTCTACTCTATATAGACATAAATGTGTATCCATGTGTCAAGAGGCAGGGTACTTGCTCTGATCTCTTTTTTGTCATTTATGATTTTATCCGGTCAAATTATTACTTTTGTTTCAGCTCTTTCCTGCTCACTGTAGGATTGTATAATTTCAGGAAGAAACCAAAACTCACAGAGTCAGCACAGCAGGGTTTGACTCAAAGTCACGTTTTACTCTCTACGTGGTATATTTCTTTTGGGTATACGTTGAACATACTCCCTCCTTCCCCCTAGAAAATTTTCTTTCTAGACTCAGCTGAAGCCCAGAGTTGCTAACAGTGATGTAAAAAGGGCAGGGTAGCATTGCTGTCACCACTCTCAGTGTTTCTCAGATACATCTATTCAGCAATTGTTGGGGAAGATTGGTAAGATTATCCCCCACATGGTATATGGAGAGTGCCTGCCTCTGCAGGGTGTCTCTTCTGTGGACAATGTCGGTTAGTAACTGTAGTTTACAGATCAGAAAAACCTTTTCTAGATATCAAAGCCCAAGTAGCATTTTAAAACCTGATTTAAAAGGTAATTTTTATTCCAGTGAGTTCAGTAAGAACAGAATTAATCAACAGTTTTGAAAATCTGAACTTTCATGTGCATAACTCAGGAACAGTCAGAAGCTTTCCAAGAAGAAATATTCTCTACCACCAAAAGAAGCTCAGATGCAGAGATCACTGTTGGAACGCCACTTCAACTACGCAGTATTCCTTCTTATGATTCCTGGCCTTTTCTTGAGATGGCTAACAAGTGGCTGCTTGTGAAAAAATGACTTGATTCTTATTTTTCTGAGTATGCTAAGGCAGCTACTGAAAAATCCTTCTGGTGGTAATAGTGAGAGGGCTATTACCGACAAGAGAGATTGCAAAGGAGGAGAAGGGTTTCGGTTTAATCTTCCCCACTGTAGAAGATACTGACATGAAGTACTGGGAGTTGGGGAAGATGAGCTGACGAAAAGTAATTCACAGATTTTAATAGTGAATTCCATCAGAACATTTCAGAGCACTGTTGAGCGACTGCAATTTGTTAAAAATTTCTAAGAGGTGCAGAGTTTCATTCCATGAAACACTGGTCCTTAACACTTTGGCTCAGATCTGATTTTCAGAAAATGTCTTGCTGTTTACCATACATTCAAGCAGAAGCAATTGAGTGCCACTTTGAGCCAGAGCGTAATGGGACCTTCAGACCAATTGAAATGTCACTTAAAGAGCAACAGCCAGGAGTCAAAGCATATGGATTTGTATGGCTGCAAAGAAGGCAGCTGGTTAACCACAAATATCATTTTTTCAAGTTTGTTTACTGTTGTCATGTTATGAATTAAATCATAGGAATGGAGTTGCCACATGAGGGACACTAAAATAATACACTACTGAACCAGAAACAAGAACTACATACCATGTAGAAAATAAGCTCTAATGTTCAGCTGTCCCTGCTCCCCTGATCTCATCACATCAATACAGTTCTTAGGCCTTAATAAGATGCACAGACAGGCCATGCAAAATGTTTGTTATGAGTAAAATGAATATTCTTTCAGAACATTTTATTTTGAAGGCAGATAGTGACTATAAACTACCAGACACTTTGGAAAAGTTTCCCTTGCACAGGTTGCAGAAACCATAGAGGAATGTCACTTCTTTTTTAGACTTTCATAGGAAGGTTTTTTTTTTTGCAGCAGTCTTTTCAGTGACACTGCTCTGTTAGCTGTTGTGAGGAATCCTGGCCCCGTCTGCCCTCCTGTTCTTGCCTTTGTGCGAACAGATACAGGGAACTACAGCAATACAGCAGGGAGCCATAATTCCTTACAAGGAATGGAAAAGTCTCAGTTCTTTTCTTCCTCATCTTATCCACACTGAAGGTGATTCAGACTTCATCTTGTCTGACTGCACAATTTGGTGAAAATGTGTTCTCTGTCAGTGGTTCTGAACACAAAATAGTATAACTTAAGTTGATGACCATTAAAGGACTGTCCTTGCAGATGCGCTGACATGCAATCTACTGGCTTCCTTGTAAATTCACGTGAAAGTTTTCTACTCTAAGATAGCTCTAAGCATTTATGAAGAAAAATGAAATTCCCTGTAGCTGTTTTGTAAGTGGAGAATCTGAGACCCAGAAAGATGTGACTTGTCCCACCTCACCCAGTGAAGTGATAACGTCTACAAAAATAGAATTCATGATTTCCAGGCCCTCTCTCCCTCCTACTACTACACATTTTGCCACCCAAGAAGACAATTTGCCATGTCATCATCAAGGCACATCTGTCTAACACACTTTCTTCATCTGTACAGCCTTTGTTTTTTGTATGCCTCACTTCCCTATCAATGAGGAATAACAACATTTCACTACTTCAAAGGAGTAGAGAGAATAACTCAGAAGATATGGTAGTGGACACCTTTTAAGTACCAAAGATTGTTAATGAGAATTACAATTGTTATGTTTGGAAACTGCACTCTTCTGAGCATAAACTCTGCTGTTTGAATTCCATACATTAGTTCCTTCAAATATGTTGTCTCCCTCCCTTTTCCATGCAGAGAAACAGAGTTAAAGACACAAACAGGAGGACTACCAGCAGCTCACAGTGTATGCCTGCAAAATGAATGCATTCAACACCAGCATTTTCCATGTGGTATACTGAACAGAACTGAATCAAAGCGTTCTGAGCATTCCTGTACCTCTTGATAAGCATCTGCAGGACGTCAGTCAAGCTTTCCATCAGAACGATAACTTCAGCATAGGTTAAGTCTCCACAGGGTTTGCCATTGATAGACACCACCTCATCTCCCTCACACAGGCCAGCCTTAGCTGCTTTGCTTTTGCTGCGAACCTATGAGTCAAAAACAAAATTCCAAATTGCACATTTAGTGTTCATTTGAAAATAGCAGCAAATATGTCCCCAGTTTAACATTGTCTGTACAGAAAAGAATAGACAAAGGTCAGTAACATTGATCATGTACATATTTCTAGTAACACAAATCAATAACTTGTCCCAGTTTTGTTCAGCAGTGTTCTGGTTTGCAATAGCAAAACAAAAAACTTATCCCAGAACAGAAGACTGCTAAGCCAAGATTTCAAAGGAGGAGTGGATAACTTCAGGCTAATCTGGGCAGAATGTCAAAATCTGTATGTTGTTAAAGCTACAGTTTACACATTCCTGGTATATTGGATACTTTCCCTTAGATGCCCAACTGTCAGTTTAGTTGCCAAACTATGAAAATCTGAACAGCTGAAGATCCTAAATCCATGTTTAATCATCTGAATAAGTTCCCTGATTTATTAAAGATTAAGACTATGGTTTAACCTCTCCCATTAAGTACTCATTCGAGAATTGTCAAGAATCTATGCTGCTTGTTTTTCATGTTTCACTCTTCCTTTTCCACTGGCAGCTTGTTATAGTTTATCATAGCCTTTGTGAAACAAAGCCTAGACAGCTTTAACATCACTCAAAATATGCCTTACAGTTGGCTACCAGTTTTAAAGTACATATTTGGCAAAAGTACATTTTACTAATCCAGGAGTATTGCAGGAGTATTTACTATGACTTATCTACATAGGAGGGCATTTGATGGTTCAATATGTTATCCAATTTGTTATGAGGATGAATAAAATTGTCAAGAGCATTTTCTTGAAACTTTTTTTAGAAGTAGCACAGATCTACCACACTTAGAGAAGCAGAGTCAATCTCCACTGACTCTAGAAGAGCACCTTCTTACATATACTGGACTTGAGGATATAGTATTCCATGAACAGATAGAATTATCCCTGGTATCCTAATAGGCCACTAGGTTAGTGCCTAGGAGGCATTTCTGAAAGATGTTCTGAAGTTTCTTGGGAGTCAGAATGATGTGCAGAATAAAGAGTGAGGTTGTTCATATTTTTTAATGTGGTGGGGCCATAGATCCTTGTTGTTTCAATGTAAGCATATTTGTATGTCATATTATGGCTTTTTGAGCAGGGAAAAAACAGATGGCTCATGCATACAGAAGCTGGTTACTACCTTGCAGAGGAGTTAACATTTACAAATATGGAGTGGTATGCTGCTGTGTTTATCTTCCCCCAGGCAAGAGCATAAACATCCTTGTACTTTGGGAAGAAATGACAGGTTAGACAGCATTTAGTGTTTTACTTTATATATGAGCTAGGATTTGAATTGATTTTTTGTTACTGTTTTTTGAAATGGGAAGGTATACTATTAAAATTTTACAAAGCATTCTAGGCTTGAATGTGAATATTTAATGTGTATGCTAGGAAGAATTTAGAGTGACCTTTTTTCAAAAGACACATAAACGTGAATACAGCAGTAGCATAAGGTGATACCAACAATGTGAGAAGAAAACTTGTTTCTGTTTCGTTATTAAGAGTCTGAGAATTTAGGATTAGTTCTGTCATAGATTACCTTTATGTTACCCATTTTTCCATAATTTCAGTTATGCATGTCAAAAAGAACAAGTACAAATGTACAGTGTTTATATATTTCTATAGTTATTGGACAGCTCAAACAGTTTCATTATTTTTTAATAGTCTCCTAGGTATCATTCAAATAAAATACAAAAGGACACTGAATTTCTTTTACTGTTCTTGAAAGGGTCTCTTAGTCCATTTTGTTCTCCTGTAAATTCTTGAAAGATCACAAGCGTTGAGATACTTGCACTGGCTATGCTGGAAAGAAATTGCTGTAAGTCATTATTCTTCATTATCTGGTAGCATTGCATTTCATATGCATATTAGAGCAAATTTCCCGTCATTATTTTATTTCCAGGTTTATCCACATACATCAAACCTTTAACATGATTTTACCATCACACTGTACATGCTGTACCCATTAATGATTCTCCTGTCTGTATGCCAGCCTTTTCCCCAACCTCAAGATAACATCAGTGTTTTCCTCTTTTTGCTGTTTCTGTTAGAGAAATAAAAGGGGAGGGTGAACTACAGCACCTTATATTGTGAACTGTAGCAGACTGCTGGTAGGGTGGAAACGTACCATCATTGCTTTAGTCTCAGAATAGGAACAGGTTACTCAGCAATATGTAGACTGCCTTACCAGACAAACTTAATTGTTTTTTGGTGGTTTTTTGTTTGTTTTGTTGTTGTTGTTTTATTTGTCCTCACTGGAAACTGATGAAAATGACAAAAACAGTTTACTCCTGTAAACAAAAATGTTTCATAACTCCAAAAAAAAAGGAAAAAAAAACTTATGGAATTCAGGATCTTCCTGGTAAAATACTTTCTTAATGAGTGGTTTTCTCACAACGGAAGCTTTGGCAGGAAGCCTTTGACTGGGAACAAAAGCTAACTTTGTTAGCAGAAATATGATTTGATCACACAGGGAACAGTAAGAAACCTTTGTCTCGTTCTTGGGAATGTAAAACAAGGCACATCTCGTCATAAAGCAGAAGAGATTCTTCCAAAAGCAGTGGTTGCTCCCATGTCACCATGCAACCCAGGCATTCCCTCTTTCTTGTTGCTTCTGTCTGCTTTGGGCTGAACTTTTCATTGGGTTGGAAGGGTAGGGCTTTTTCAACCTAAAATTTGTAAATGGGGTCTACTAGAAAAATACGTTTGTAAAATATTCTTGATTTTTCAGTGCTTGCAATACTGGTATAACACAGCAAAGCTGAGTCTGCACCACTTGTGCTGAACCTGTCTAGACAACAGCTGCTCCTGGGGAATATTGAAGCACTTCGGGACGGTTTTTCCTGGTGCTCTATGTATTACTTTTCTGATCCTGCCTTGGCCAGGACTTTTTATCATCGCTGTTTATACTGTATATTATATATAGTATAGTATTATAGAGGGCTGCTCTGATAGTAACAACTCCTGCTTTATTATGTTGGGTTATTACGTTAGAGGGAGAAGGTGGTGGTATGACAGAAGAGATTGAACCTTCCCACCAATATTCTGTCACGTGTTGTTGCCATGTGACAGATGGCAGCAAAAGGGCAGTCTGACAGAATGGCATCTGATGTGGAAGTGCATATGGAGCAAAGGTGTGTCACTGAATTTCTCCATGCAGAAAAAATTGCACCCACTTACACTCTCTGAGTGTTGACAGAGACCAAACAGTGTCTGTGAGCACAGTGAGGTGATGCATTTCAGCAGAGGTGACACTGACAGTGGGTCACCTCCACTGGTGCAGATTTTATGGGCACAGCATACAGGCTCTTCTTCATCACTGGTAAAAATGCATAGCTAATGGTGGTGACTATGATGAGAAATAGCACTCTGTAGCTGAGCATTTGCTCAATCAAACAGAGTTATTGTATTCTTTGTAGCTACAGTAGTTTCCACAGAAATAAATAAGAGGCATTACTTTTGGAGCAACCTACGTAAACTATGGTATTACATATAGTACAGTATTAAGATGCAATTAGTTTTTCCAATCAAGTGGCAGTAGGATCTGGTGGAGGGTTTCTAATTGCCCTCACCTGGTACCTCATCACCCCGGGGGGTGGGGTCTGTTCATGGTCATCTGTAAAGACTGGAGCTAGAAACTGTGAGTAAAATTTGGGAAGATCAGATTTCGGTTGTCAGAAACTGGCTGCTGCACAGCAGTGCCAGGAAAAAGTCTTACACAGATGGGCACCCCCTGAGTTGGTGCTATGAGTCTGGGTGTAGCGACGTACTGGTGAGAGGTAACATCTCACAGGCACAGATCTGTGGAGGAGGGCATGCTGTAGTAACTTAACTGTGGGTTTGTGGTAGCCATGGCATGCTGATAGGTCTGGGGTAGTCCTTGGGGTTTGTAGCAGGCAGCAGTTTCAGTCACTTTCTTATCCAATGAAAGATGAATAAGCAGATGGAGTATAGCGTGGCTGTTTTTGCAGCATGTCAAAGGAGAGGTTTTGTAGATAGAGCTAATGTGTGCCAAGCTTCTATGCTGGGTGCACAGTAGCACTTCTACTTTAGGCAAACTGTAGTCTCATCATATGACCTGAAGACCCCTTGCCTAGTATTGTGTATGAGATGTGCTCCTTTTATTTTACCCAAAACCAGTTCAGTTTATACAACCCAAAACTGTTTCACATTGCAAATCAACATGTGGTAAATAAGGATAGCAGGGAAACGCTGCAAAAAAATGTAGCCCTGAAGAAGCTAATCAGCTAAATTAGATGCACCTGTTATTTGTTGTGGGCTGCAAGTGGAGGCGTAGAAAGTAACTTGGGCTCAGGTTACCAGCTGATAATCTTGGTTGTGCATCTGTGCCCTGTAATATGTAGATCAAATAGTTGTGGTATGTTGAACCTGATAATAAAATCGTTGGATTGTAGTGTATCATAAGGTAATTACATTTAAGGACACTGAGTTGTTCTGGTCCTTCAGCTGCCCCAAAACTAAATGTTTTGGAAGATTTCATAGTGTTGCTTTTACCAGTGACTTATTGGAAGGATATTTAAATCTTATTCTGGTGTGCTGCTGGGAGTACAAACCTGTATCTGAGAAAAGCATCTAAGTGAGGTGCTTCAGCTGTAGCCTCTGACTGAGCCTTTGCTCTGAATGAGAAATTAATCAATCTGAGCATTAATGTAATCCTTTTACTCTCTACCTTCACTTTTAATAAGTATGATTTTTGTGGCCTTAAAACACACATATATTTACATAAGAAATATCCTGAATTTAAAGCAAACTTTCTGAAACTTAAGTTGTTCTCACAGCATTTTACAAATCATTTTCCAGTATGTCAGCAGGAAGCATAACAAAACAGAAAATAATTGCCCTTGGATGTAGTGGAAATGCACTTCTCTATTTATTGTCTTTTTCTCATACACATGGAGCTGTTCCTTTATTTGAGGAGTCACCTTGGGAAGAGCATGCTCAGTTGAATATGCTGTCTGATTCCTGAAGCCTCTTCTGAACTGTTGCATGTTAAAGCCAGTGGTAGTAAAACCTTATTTTTACGTATAAGTCCTCAGTGAAGCCACAGTTCAAAGTGTTGGTCTTGAGCCTTTGATGATTGGCCTGGTGTTTCATTGTGATGAGGCAGATATGTGCTGCCCACAATAGCGCAGCTTGCCAGGCACACGGGGCTTCTGTAGATCAGCTGCTCGTCTTTATTATTTACTACTTTAGTTACATCAGCTTCAAGCTTTACCAGCAGTAACTTTGTGGTTTCTTTTAGAGTGATGATTAAACATCAGTAACAGTTGAGAAAGTTTAATGAGAATTTTCCTTTGACTACTCTTTTGCTCCTGTTGAATAATGATTTCCAGTTTAAGGTTGTTTTCTCAGACCTAATGAATAACTAGCTTCTGAAGCAGTATTTTTTTACTACAGGAGCAAACAGTGCCTTTAGATGTCTTGCCATCATCAGTAAGGCACAAGTGTGTTAAAAAAAAATAAAAATCTGTTAAATAGATCCATTTTAATAAAAATAATCATTAACCTTAATCTCAGGATTACAAACAACCTTTATTCTGTTTAGTCTCTTAAATCTCACTGTTACCTAGTAGAGCAGCTCTGTTTAATTATGCCTGGAGCCAAAGTCTTTCAGATTTTTTCCACGGAATTGGTGACTTATTTTTTTGTTTAAAAAAAAATATATATAATCAGTCTAGGCCTTTTCGTTATATGGAAATTGTATAATAAATATGTTATTCTACAAGCAGGTTGTATCTATCTGCCACTTTGCAGAGCTTCCCTTGTGCAACATTAAAATATAGGGACTTTCTAGCAGGTAAATGAGTGACAATTAGTTGTCTTCCTTTTTCTTTTACAAGGAGTTTCTAAGGTAGGCTTTTTTTTTTTTTTTCCTTCATTCACCAACATAAATAAGTTAATGTAATCAATACATAATTTAATTGTATTGAGCATTACCTCATCCTTTCTAGAAGTTATATTCCTCATTAACTGATTAGCTTCATGTCAGTCATGAAGTTCGGGATCGGGAATCAAAGATACAGCATTTAAAAAACAGAACAAAAAAGCACTTCATCTATTTTATTATAATCCCCTCAACAAAGACAGAGGCTGGAAAGTATAATTAAACATATTAAAAAGTAATCTGTCACTCTCATAGAATTAACAGTGTACAGTGCTTTCTTAGGAACAGGAAGCAGAAGCACTGAATGGCACAATTATTAGTGTATTAGTGGTTCTAATAATATGAAATTAAGGAGTTAAATATTAAGCTACTAATGAACTTAATTCCAGTACTAATTATAAAAAATTGTTGGCCTTGGACTTTTTTTTACTACGTTTATGCACATGGAAGTCTTGTAGACAAAAATTAACATTTAGTTAGCAAGATATTTTAGACAGAAACATCTATACAGTAACATAATGGGTTTGGGTTTTAGTCTAAACAAAGAGACCTGGTATTTTTGGCAGGCTGGAGTTTAAACTTATGGGTCAGATCTTAAGCATGTATACTACTGAGATTTTGTGGTGTTATGCCTGGAATTAGTGCAGATGAGACTGGGATGTCTTTTCTTCAGAGAGATACTGAGTGTATGGACTATGAAAATCCAAAATGGCAACATAAATTGTATTCTTGTAAAGTATATCAGTATAAAGGATTTCAGTGTTTTCGTTAGCTGTACCTATATCTGGGTTTTGAGTATGCTGCATGATGTGACTCAAACCAGTTGCATCTGCACTGTCTGGAGGTAGGTTTACATCAAGTTGATACCATTTCCCATCCCTTCTGTACTGAATTTCTTCACTAATGAGCCAGTTTCTTTTGGATTCAGTTGCAGTAAGAGCCACCATATGAAGGATTTGGGCAGGACAAATTCAACTGGAGTGTGAGGTCCAAACTCCTGGCCCTGGACCTCTCTGAATGCATGGGCATGTAGTAAGGATTCTTGTCTCTAGAGTATATAAGATGCTGAAGTTGGAACGCTGTGACTTTAGCTAGTATAAATCATCCAATTTCCTATATTTTCTGAGTCAGTGTGTCCCATTCTTTGAGAATGTATGTAGAAATTATACCGTAAGACTAGTGAGATCATGCAAAAGTCTGTTAAATAATTGAGTTGAACAAAGATAGTGATGATGATGATATGTCTCGTGAATGTTTTTGAATAATTAATGATCTTTAGTTTGAAAGATAAGCTCTGAAATATTTCCTATCACCAAATTCTTTCTGATAGGTGTAGGGAAACTGTTATGTCACAGCCTGAACTGATGATTGAGCACCTGTGGAGGGGGTGGCTGGCCCAAGAAGCACAGATGCAAGCAATTCACCTGTTTCCCAAGAGACTGGAAGGAGTGGACCCTGTGTCCATCCCCCCCTGGGCTCATTTAAGGACTAGGTTTTGTAGGGAGAAGGTCTTCTGGGTGAAGGCTGCTTCCTGAGAAGGAATGTTTTGTAGCTGGAGACACTCTTTTCTCATCAGGTGAGTAAATCCTATATGTGACTATTGATAGTTCCAATAGTGCTTTGCCTGATATCACAAAGGACTTATTAGAAGTGGTTTCTCTGCTTCCTAGGACTAACACTAGGTGATAATACTGAGAATTTGCCAGTTTAGTGCACCCTTTTCTGTTTCTGATCTCAAGGGGAAGGTCCTAGGCAGAACCACTGTTAGATAGATGGCTTTTATGTCTGCCTGTGAAATTTACTGTCTTCCTGAATAGGTTTTAAACTGGGAATATACAGCTGCAGGGGAACTGTTGGGTTGTGGCCCAATCTGAATCATCAGATTGAGCACCTGACGGAGGTTGACCCAGGTGCAAACAATTTACCTGTGCTTCCCATGTGATTGGGAGGGTTAATATAGAGGGATGGAGCCTGGTGCCCCATTTCTCCAATGGGCTCACTTAAGAATTAGTCTGTGGACTTTTTTCCCCCCATTTGACCATTGGTATTCCCAATAATACTTTGTTTATTATCACAAAAACCTGTCAGGAGCAGTTTCACTACTTTGCAGGACAAACAACGTTAGCTGAGACCTAAGAAGGAATGAATTAGTGTATTCAGGTATATTTTTGTTACTTATTATTCTTACAGTTATTCTACTGTCTGATTTAATCTAGGAAGCCTTTACAGAAGGAGGGGTAGGATATTGTTCTTTGAGCTTGTAGAAGTGCTGCAAATGATTATTACCAAGGCCGTCACAAGGAAAGTTGAATGCTGTTACGATATTATGCTAGTTTGTGACAAAGTATGTGGACATAAGATGTTACACTAGGTAAAGTGAGGGTACTTCTTAACTTTATATTCCATCAGTATAGTTGCCTGAAAGGTTCTGGGTACATCTATCAACCCATAATTCAGGGAAATTGTTAACTAGTACTTACTCATGTACAAATTCATGGGTTATTCTCATAGAAAATTCAGGATGATGGTTAATCAGATGGATAATCAGATTATTGGTTTACTTGTACAACTGTCTCCATTTAGTCTTCCTGTTACTTTTTGTGTATGAAACTACACTTCTTTAGTCTGATCCAGTTTAGTAAATGCTGTTTTCTCCTTCCCATGGTGTGAGGAGAGCATGTGATGCTGCTCTGAAAGTAATGCCTCCTATTTTATTATGTTGGCCCACAATACCAGAGGTTGGTGGTATGACAGTAGAGGCTGAACCTTCCATGAACAGTACTCCACTGCATTTTGTTGCAGCATGATGGATGACAGTAGAGGGGCAGTCTGACAAAATGGTGCCTATGTGGAAATGTGTTTGAAACAAAGGTGTGTTGTTGAATTTCTCCACAAGAAAAAAATTGTGCCTAGTGAGATTCGTTGATGCTTTCTGATGGAGACCAGACAGTGGCTGCGAATACAGTGAGATGCCAGATGGTGCGCTTTAGCAGTGGTGACATTGATAGTGGGTTACCTCTGCTGGTGCAGATTGTTACAGACACAGCATACGGATTCTCATTCATCAGTGGTGAAAATGCATAGCTAATGTTGGTGTTTATGTTGAGGATTCATGTTACTGTGCTCTTTGTATCTGTAGTAGTTTCCATGGAAATAAATATAAGGTATTATTTTTAAAGTAGCCTATGTATAAAAAGGTTTAGTTCTCCTCCTGGTTTCTTTGACAAATGCAGAAATTTTTTTTTTCTTTTTTTTTTTGTACAGCTTACACACACTGTTGTAGGAGAGTTGAAGAAAAATGTTTGACCATTTAAGTCTTGAACAAGCCTGTATGACTTCTGGAGCCAGACAGCAGACTAATTTCAGTGAAAATAAAAGCTTGCTCAAATTCCCAAACTCATGCACTGGTGTATCATCTTGCTAGTGGTTGCCATTCTCTGGCAGAAATCCAAAACTAGCAGCTGAAGAAGGGATGAGATAATGACCTCTGAAATATTGATCTGGTATGCTGGCGACACAGCACATTTCCCAATAGTGAGTTTGTGTATAGAGCCTGAAGTGTCTCATTCACTTTGCACAATAGTTCTAGCATATAGCCTGCCTAGCTTTGGATTATCCTTTAATTGGAGTGTTCTGTTCTGTACTAAGTAGTTTGTGTCAAAACTAAAACGTTATGTTGATTTTCACTAGTGCTGCTTGTGACTTGGTGAATATGTGGCAAGAGGAATTCCACCTCAGTAGTGTGGCTGCATCTTGTCTGCTCCATTTTCCTTCTTGCCTTGAATGATGACTGGCTGCATGCTTCCTGGCTTTTTCTTAAATCTTAACCAACTTTTTTTTTTTTAATGAGCAGTATAGGTGTGTTCTTTTATTTTCTTCCTTGTATTCCCTTTGTGCAGAGAGACAATTGAATTGTCAGTGCTTTTTCACTAGTTACTTTATTATATAGCTAGCATTGAAAGACTTTTCAGTGTATCTTATGGTCTGGAAAAAAGAACTTCTATGGTGAGTCAAGTTATGAGAGGCTAATATGGTTGCATGCAGTTGAGAAATGTGAATGTCTATATTAAGTGCTACAGAGCAGTTGGTAATAAAAACAGAACTACCACAACAGACTGTGGTTATGGTAAGCATACCTTCTGCATAATCTTGATATGGACTTGTCACTGATACAGCAGTTCCCTGCCATATACTGGCACCATTAGTATGATCTTAAGGCCATATGCTTGGTGTTTCCAACAGAAAAACTGTTGTTTCCTATACTTAAAATGGGATCAAAAGGCAGGTAAATAGCAAAATCTGCCACCTGGAAATTGGCGTCTTACAGTGATACTAGTATTTGAATGCACATGGTTACAAAGAGAAAAACTTCTCTAGCATAGGCTTGTCACAGTTGGCAGAAGAAGAAGATTTGAGAAGTATCTAAAAGGGTGTGCAGTTCCATACCTGAAATTTAGTTTCTCTAAAAGGACAGTACCTTTTATTCTCTGTATTTGCAAGGGAATGGAAAAAACTGGCCATATGCTTCCTCTTTACTCAACTGAGGCTTGATATCATGTATTTTCTTAGTCCATTCTGTGGAGTTTGTATATCATACATTACTGTAATAAAGATGCACAAGATAGCTGCAGAACTAGAAAGTGGGATAACTGTAAGAGAAAGATACTGAACAGACATGCCTGACCAATGCCAGAAACTGCCAGCCTCTCAAAGAAAAGTTGCAGGTCCTTGGAGACAAATGGAGGGAAACAAAGAGGAGACAGAAACTTAGGGTGGAGTACTGGAGTCAGGAGACTATTCTTGGTGTTTAAATATACTTGTGTGGCTTTAACTGTCAACGAGAATGAGTACATACTGTTAAGTGTTTCAGGAATGAGCTGTTTTAAATTTCTCAGGGAAAATCTGTGGTGCCAAGGCAAGTCCCTTAGAAAAAAACATGTTACATCAACATGATTATGTTTCCTTGATGGAGTTAATCTTGCTGGGAGACAGCTCAAGTATGTGATCCTGTATTGAGCAACCCTTCATAGCCATTAATTGCATGCTCACGATTCTTTGAGTCACTATACAGCCTGCTGCATTAATACAGCCAGAGCTGATACCTGAACATATAATTACCTTTGTTTATCCTTCTAAAATACTGTTGAAACACTATTTTTCTAGGCCTCTGACACTGAGCGCTATTTTCTGACAATGAAAATTAACGTTAGCTGTCTGGAGGCCTGTTGAGACAGTTTTCAGAACTTCTATAGATACTTAAAGAACAAAAGCTCTTACTGCTGTAGCTGCATCATCATGTGTGAAATTTGCAGTCAGGTTTTGTTTTTTCCAATTAAATGTGTCCAAAAATGTGCTCCATAATGTAGAATTTATGAGAATTATTTATGAATGAGATTTAAGGCAGGTTTGCAGGTCTCATCTGTGGTGGTGACAGAGCATGCATAGCTCAGGGTCTGATAATTGGTAAATTTCTTGCAGCATGCCATTTGGCTGACTTTCAGCACAGGCACGGGCAGCAACAGAGGGTGCATCATCTCAGGAACATCTTTGGGAGATTCAGATCACGTTTGGCATGTTTGTATGTCAAAAGTAGCATGGAAGATAAAAGATTCAAGTAAGAGAATAGTCTGTTACCCACTGGAATGCTATCCAGTGCTGTGATAGGAAAGGTGTGAAACATGTCCTGTCTTAAGGAAGAATGGTGAGGTGGGAGGGAAGGAGCTTGCTTGAACTCTTTGCACTTTTAGTTTAGTTTGAGGTATTTAGTAATGTGATGTTTTTTCTGTTACCTGCCTTTCAGACTAAGCAATAAGAAGGGGGGGAAGATACTTGTAGGGGGCATGAGCAACTGGCCTATTAATTAGTGACATACAGGCCATAAATCCATCCTACTAGCAAGCAAATGAGCCACTCAGCTACAGGCATGTGTTTTGTCAAACCCACTCATTCCTAGCTTCATATCCTGTATCAATTACAGTCCTATGTGGCTGCCCTGTCTCATTTTCACTCTGTTGGTCATCTGCCCAAATTCTGTTGAAGGAGGGAGGGGGAACAGGCTGAACAAGGAAGGAGCAAGGGTTCTCGTTACAAATTTGGGTAATAAACAACTTATTTAATCCTTAGAGCAAAACTAGTCCAGTAGCAGTTAAAATTGTCTCATCAGTCCATTCCCAGAAATGGTTTTGTTTATGACAGTCGCTTAACATTATGTCATGAGCTTGCAAATATACAAGTGTGGTGTATGATCGTCTGTTCAAAAGGAATAGCAAAGGCAGCAAGAAGAAACAAATGCTGTCTTGCAGGTTTCTGTTTCAGCAAGGACTGTAGCTATTGCTGCCAGTGATGTTAAGATTATACTGAAATGTGTGCCCCATGATGTATTTTTTGCTACTTGTCTCACTGCCTTGGTAGCAATTCAGTCAGTGCTGAAAGGATCATGAAGAGGTAACTAGAAGCTTTGCCTCACTTGCAGTGGAATAACCAATACCAGTGCGCTTATTAAGAGAGCTTCCTGTCTGTACAATGCTTTGTACAATTGGGCCGCATTTCAAATTGCAAGACTTGGGGGCTTTTGGGATTTCCTTAAGTACAAATAAATTGTATTGTTCATAGAAATGTGATAATGTGCATCTAGTAAATGCAGCATTTAGATAATTTAAACCGTTATTTTAATATGCGCTAATTAAGGGCTGGTGCCTGCTCTTAAAAGGAAAGCACAAAGCTCCAAGTCACTGGAACAGTTTGAATCAAACAGTTTCTCAAAGTCATCTGAGAACTATACAGAGACAGAATTACAGTCCCCATTACTTTAGGTCATTTTTTAGCTTTAAAAAAGCATGCAAACTTTCCCACCAGTCTTCTTTATTATTTAGTGTCCTTCATGCTTTGGGTGTGATGTTTTGAAATAACTTTTCAAGCCAGAGCAGTAACAGTCCTACCCATCTTATTGTTTACAAATGAAAGCTCTGCAAATCCAGGTGAATGTTTTCTGAATGCCTGCACGTTCACAAAGTAGGTTTGTGTAGATGCCTTCTAGTGTCATCTGCCTGCTATCCTGGACAGCTCCTGGTGACTCATCAGGGAACTAAGATATTCATCAGCCTCATCTCTCCCTGATGGCTCAAATAAAGCTGGCTAGGACAGCAGAAATGATGTCTCAGGAGGTGTGTGGACACCAGGAATTTGCATGCCTACCAGAAGAGGTCAGTGGTCTTCTGGTTTGCTTTCAGAACGGAGACAAGATTTCTGTACTTGTGCTGAAGGTGTGATAGTAGAGAAAATGGTGGATGGAGATTCCCATGTGTTATTTCCAGTTCCTCAGTGGATCTAGGAGATGGAGGTATTCCCTCTGTGGACTTTGCCACTCATCTGATAACAAGACTGAGCATGTTATTTAGGCCTGCGCTTTCAATTAAATTAGCCTATGCCCAGTTAGGAATGGAAATTTACTTATCTGAGTTCTGTCCTTTTTTTTTTTTTTTTTTTTTTTTCCCCCTCCAGATTTCACCTTCATTTAATTCAGTCAAGCTTTAAAATGCTCATAATGGAGTTGATGCAAGCCCTCACGTGAAATTCTTCCTTCTTTTTCAGTAGCTTGTTTTTTACAGCTTTAACCCAAAATAAGTATTAAAAAAAACAAAACATAGGAGTATGTATGTCAATTGCAAAGATGTATTTTAGCACCATCTCAGTCCAGTCTTTTCTTGTATAGGCAGTCCTTGAACCCCATTTGTCAACTTGTGCATGTTTTATAAAACTGACATGGACAACAGTCTTCATTGACTGCTTTTCAGTTCTTAATGAAATACCACGTAAGGCTACGTACCAAAATTCCAGCATGGGGCCAACTAGTGTTACAATGAATTATTTTGCACTAATGCATGAGACTTTCAGAAGAACTGAAGACTGTAGCACAGTTGTCTGAGCAAGTTTGACAGAGGTGCTGAGCTCTGTTTAATGGTTCTGGATTTAGTGCTCTGAGGAATCAGACCTACTCCTATGATCTGCAGTTTAGGTATGCTGGCAGAGTTGATGACTTTTTATTTCACTGACTTTTGTAAGAGCAATTTGTCAGCATCTTCAGAAGCTCAACCAAGAGGATTTGTGTTTCCTCTGCCCTTTCCTTTCTGTATTTTTCCCAAGGGGAATGTCTGCTTGAGAACTGGAAAATCTGCTGTGCTGACATACGAGATTTCTGGCTGCTTGTTTTCGTCTGCCCTTCTGTCCTCAGTACAAGTGTTGGGCTAAACTCAGGGTATCTTGCCCAGTCAGGCAGTCTGGGAATGGCTGGCAGTTGTGTATGAGGGCAGAGGGAGGGGGAAAGAAAGGGTGTTATTTTGCAGAGCTGTAAATCCAGCGCCTTTTGCCAATGCTGCTTTTTTTTTTTTTTTTTTTTTTTTTTTTTTTTTTTTTATTGCTCGCTTCTAAGAAGCTATTGCTGCTACAGCGCTGGCTGCAAGCAAACTTACTTTTACTCTAAGTTCATGACAGGACGGGTTGCACATATTGCATATTTGTGGGACACTTGCAGAAGAAATACAGAGCAGCTTTCCAAAACTTCAGCTTGAAATGCAACAGTTTCCACGTTGCCTGGCACTTCAGTGTCAAAGAGATTTCTATTTTTAGAGAGAGATTCTACTCAAAGAGCTATATAAGGCTGTGCTGGGGAGATCATTACTGTTTTTATAATATTTTTTCCTATAATATAGAAGCATACAGGAATGGAGAAAAGGAGTTGATTCATCTATGTTCAACTGAGAAAAAAGAAACAAAAGTACTCCAATTTTGATATCTTATATGGGGAGGGGAAATAGAGATCAGATCTAAATATCCAATATTTAGGTTTTTATGCTACCTGGAATTTCTCTCAGGTTATTAAAAATATCACATTAGCCATTAAAAATGATGAAGAAAGTGCTTTATCACAACCGATGATGCAAGAGGGAAGGAATGGTTCCAAGCATGATCTGATGCCAAAAGGCAACTTGGTGTGCAAGCAGATGACAGCACTGGGAAAATCCAGCAAATTAGCATCATGTCCCTCATGAGGAACTAGGTAAAATTGGGTGTAATGGGTTCAGTCTTTCTAGCTACAGTTTTCTTGGTTGTTCAGAGTACAAAGTGCACTTAAGCTGCTTGAATGCTGAAGAGAAGGCAAGCAGTCTAGTGGGGTAAGAGTAGCTGTTGCAGTTAACAGCAGAATGAAGGAAGTGTCTGAAATCCAGGCTTCCAGTGTGGCTTGCTAGAGAGCCTTTTTCTAAAGCTCATTTACTCTTGCTATAGAATCATCCAGCAAACATGTAACTCTGTCATCTTTAGTCCTTAATTCTGTTACGAGTAGATAGTACAAAGATCTGAACAGGATTTCTTTAAACTGTTCTCAGTGAACTTTCTTAGTGTCATTTCTGCTGCTGTTTGGCACCAGGGAATAATTTGTAAACCAAGGGAGACCCTCAGGTCTGGTGGAGTTTTCAGAGGCAGCCCAGGTAAAATTGGTTTTAGCAGCTGTTGCAAATGTTAGCACAGCACTTGAGGCCAGTATGACTTTGCTTGAGTAAGGACTAGATAAGGTAGCAGTGCTAATTTAAGGACTCTGGGTCTGTCTTTGCTGCAGTCTGATGTGGCTCATAAGATGAATTCTAAATAGAGACAGAAATGAACAGATTTTGGCCTTAATATGCCTTGGTTTTATACTTTGGTTTTTATGTTGTGTAACTAGCTGTGGTTTAACTTGTTTGGCTCCAGTTGAATAAGAGTTAGATTATCTGAAATTGGCATGAACAAAATACAGCAGTTGGAAATGATGTCTGCATTCCAGTAACATGCAGAAGGCAAGACAGTGGCAAAGGCATTGCCAAGCAGTTCTTACTTGGAATTTCATAAATCTACCCAATACACTGAACTAGGAACAGTGAGAGAAACAGTACACTCTGCTTTTAGAGTTCTTTTGAATACACTGACATACCAGTCTTGGCTTACTAAAAGTATAAGAAGGAGTTCAAGTACACTGGGAAATATATGTTCTGGACAAACTTTTGCACACATGTATCTTTGCAGCCTCACTGGAGAAATCTGCTTCGTGTACATTCTATATTGCTTTTGGATATTGGGCAGGAGCAGAATGATTGAATGCCCCTATTAACGTCTCAGGCATTTGTTATGTTGAAAGTATAGGAACTGCACTTAAAGAAATTATCAGCTGGCTGGAGAGGGAGATAAGTGGCAACAGGTCTCTGTGCTTTCCAGCAAAGCAACACTGCCCCTTAGTGGCTGAGTTGATGGCTACATCGGAAAAAAAAATGCCATTTGTATAGCTGGAGTGCTCTTCGTAGTATAAATGTGACACAGTGGAACGCTATTACTTAATCACCAGGGAATCTAGTAGTCATAGGTTAGCAATAAAAAATGTCACATGATTGAGTTAATTTTTATTCCATTATAAACTTAAGTAATTTGGTCAAACCTTTTACTATATGGTTCTGAGAAAGCCCTTTTACAATTTCTCATTCATTTCCAGAGTACTACATCAGAAATGAGCTTCTCATCCTTCCTCACTAGTGCAGAAGCACTTAACTGTGCAGTGAGCTGAAAGTGTTTCCTGTCTCCTTCCTATGAAGTGCTTCTATACCCTTCCCTGCCTCACTGAGAAAGCACCCAAGGAGTATTCCCATGGCAGTCCCCTCTTCCTTCCAAAATGTCATCAGCACTGCTGGCTTGCCCTGCAGTAAAGACATGTTCCTAATTTGATCCACTTTGCAGCTGTCTCAGATAGGAATCCCAAGCTGCCTCTCCACAGCTCCACAGTCTCCTTCTAGAGCTAAACAAATCTCTACACTGTCTCCTGAACAATAGTTGGTTAAGGTTATAAAAATTAATTCAGACTGTTGTTGACTATGCAATTCACGTGGCAGTGGACTTCATACTTTTTATTAATGGACATCTCAATTTTAATGATGTTAAGAGGAGGTTTAATGTACATCTGCTCAGCCAGTTGTATCAATGTGTTCTCAATTAACTTTTTCAGTGTCATTTCCACTTCTTCATGCTCTCTGTGTTACTATCCTCCTCTCTGTTTTAATTTCCTTATCTGTTATACAAGGAAGACTAGAACTGCTTACTGCTATGTAAATACAAATTTCCATTTGATGGGCACTAACAGCTTAGTAACAACATAAATCTATCACATTGTCCTTGCATTTTTTTTTTTAATTTAAAATACACATGCATTAATATCATACAGGTGTCTAAAGCAGTGTGACAATACAGGTGTATGAGCTCCTAGCTTAACATTTAGACCACAGGGAACTTTTAAGTGGGTTAAGTTCTCTAATTGTTTCTTTGCAGTGAGATATGTAACCTTTCATTGGTCAAGTTTCTTTTCCTGTATCAGATGGGCATATTGGAAACAGGGTTGAAGTAGAGCTGAAAACAAAGGATACATGATGTGACCTGGTGTAGGGAACCTGTTTTAGCAGGGGGGTTGGACTCGATGATATCTAGAGGTCCCTTCCAACCCCTATGGTTCTATGAAGTTTCAGTGCTCGCTGGCTGATCATATAAAATTGTGAGTTCTAGCTTTGCAGGGTATGTATGAAATAATTGGAATGGGCTTCTGTTTAATTTGTGAATATTTATTTTATACTTCAAAATTTGATTAAAAACAATTAGCAACTTTTTTCTTCAGTGTTTTCTTCAGCTTTATTTTAACATCTGTCTTTCATGTGGGATTGGACTCAATCTCTACAAGTCCCTACCAACTCCTACAATTCTGTGACGCTGTGCTATGTCTGTAAGCATGCTTCTGTTTTCAGTGCATACTATTCTTGTGTAAGGCAATAAAGTATTCTGAAAAATTAAAGGAAAAAAAAAATTAAAGCTTTTAATGAGGGGAGTGGGAAACCCAGCCTGTTCTTCAGGGCTTCTGAAGAAAGCAGAAATATTCTTGCGAAATACTGCTGTAAGAGGCAAATAAGATTATGCAACAGCATAGTGCTGTAAACAAACACCATTATTCCTTGATTATGATTATAGTTGTACAGTGTTTTGATCAGAGCTTTTCTAAATAGCTGAAGGTCAAATCAGCCATAAAAAATGTGGAGTTAAGGAAAACAGCTGTGGTGTGTGTGTGTGTAAACCTGAATTTAATTTAATATAGAAATTTGTTTGACAAACCACTTCCTTCCAAAATATTTATAAACTTATTATTAGTCTTGGAGATCCTTTTCTGTTTGTATTTTAGAAAAATGTTTTCCATAGTACTTACTAAGAATCCAAAGTGGAACGCCTTAACCAAACTGAGGAAAAGTAATGAAACTGATAGAAAATGTTAAATTATTATTTCTCTATTAGAGTACATCAGAGCTTGGGAAAACAAACTGTCCAAGCAAAACCTGCAACTCTTTCATTAATTTATTCATTCAGTATTGATATTAAATTATTTAAGATGGTGTGTTTGATATAATGTAGGCAGATGAGACTTTAAAAAGTAATGTGGAGGCTAGGTAGTCAACATGTGGTCACTGGAAAGGAGTTGTATATGTCCTGTTACAAGAAAGGTGAAGTTTAAAACCTTTTACAATCTCTTTGAGTTAGCTAGCCATGCTATAAAGAGCGTCTGTTCAGGTGTTTTTTATAAGACCGGTCTCATGAGCATATTAGTCAGTGTCTTTATACTTTGTAGTTGTGCTATGTCCAGACTGTAACAGCTTTCTTTTCTCAAGTATTTGCCCTTTCAAATTTCTTTGAGTGAATTAAGATTTCTGATATTTCTTGGATAGTTAGTGTTTCTTTCAAGAGCAGAAGAGTCTTTTTGGGTTTGGATTAAGGATGTATATGTGATTTTTCTGTACTATTCTCAGATTCTCAGTGTCTGACATCAGTGTGATCTTTACTGACTTCCTTCCTTTGTTTGTCTTAGATGCTTTCTCTTAAAATGAAATATATAGACATCATATATAATGAACACCAAGTAAATATGGGAGCTTGTGTGTCTTTCACCTTACAGTTCTTGCTTTCCTGTGATACGGAAAAGATTATGCTGGAAGTTGTATGAGATTATCATGAAGTTTATGTATAAAATCACAGCTGACACAATTAGGACTGAACTTTAACTACTACCTCTGTCTTTAGTTTTATGGAGGTTTTTGAAGTATAATAACTGGCTACCATATGGTGGTCAAAGAAAAACTGTACATCAGAACTATACTCACAGGATATGTTGTGAGATCTTACTGAAGAGTTGACTTTCTTGTTCAGCCATTTAAATACTGAACATGTGGACAGAGCATCTTAATTTTCTTAAAGATGTATTTTTTTTTTTTTATTCTGAGAACCATGTTGTATCTTTGAGAGTGCTAAGATAAAAATGGCGATAATAACTGTCGTTGATCGTGGTCACTATTATTTTAGCCACGATGTGGTCACTATGTATAATAATATATAAAATCAATGTGTAAATTTCTATACTAGAGGTCTGGATGTAGATGTATGCTGTAACTGAAGGCAGGACAATAACCTATCTTGGCTGGACTCTTTTAAAAGGTCTCGTGTCAATATAGATAGTTAAAGTAGCTGATGGTGGTAATGGACATAGCTGAAATTCACCAGCCATGTGAACAAGTTGAGACACAGACTAAAGTCTAGGGAAGAGACGATGCATTTTAAAACAGCAAAAGCATCATTTAGTTACAAGTCTTTCTGCTTTCTCTAACAACTAGAAAATGGACAGTGTTCAGTATGCACAAATAAAGAGGATTTTCCAAAATAGTCAGAATGTGGCTGCTTAAGCAGGCTGGCAAAATCAGTCAGGTACAGAATACAGTATGGTAGTTGCTTATAGTGAAATCTGTGTAGTTTTGTTGTTTTTTAAATGCACAAGGCCAGGGCTCAGTGTAATCCTGAGGATTGCTGTTTGCCTGGTACTAGCTCTTTCTCTTCCCCATCAGTTTCTCTTGGCAAGTACCTGTGATTCCCCGAACATGTGAAGTTGTAACATGTCATTACTTGTATGTTTTGAAAGAATGAGAAGTGCTCAGCTTGTTGAATTGGGATTTGTGTATATGCAGTGTGTAATTATGCAATTAGGATAGCTGTCATAGTGCTATAACCAGCTGCTAACTTGAGATGAAGATATACTTGGATATTCGCCTTCTTACTGTCCGTTACTGTTGTTACAGTACTTGCGAGCTCAGTGACCTGTGTACCATTACACTGTCATTAAATGTCTTAAATATTTAGATAGAAGTCAGTTATTCAGTAAAGTTCATGCTGTACTGAAAAGCCCCATACTAAACATAGTTGAAAATCTGCTAGCAGTCCTAAAGTACAAATCTATATATCATGCAGATCAATGCCAGAAAACCTGAATATCTCTTTTAACAAGCCACCATCCTACTTTCAATAACTAAGGTAGAGTTCAGTATTTTTATTCAACCTCAAGTTCTATTACCCTTTAGTGAGGTCATACATTGCATCATTCCAGTGCATTTTGAAGAGCCTGTCCAGAGCATTTACCTTTTCATTGCTTTATATGAACACATATCTTGGTTTTAGATACCAATGTTTCATTAGTTATATAGACACATTTATGGTCAAAAAAGACTGAATCTGTTTACTCTCTAGTAAACATTCATGTTCCATCAAATGAATATACTAACTAGTTCCTCATTTACTACCAGGTCTGAAAGGTTGGGATTTTTTAAATGCTGTTGAAGATCTGAGATCCTGCATATCTCTAATTCTTGACTATTGATGTTTTTGTTTTTTTTTTTTTTTTTAATTAATTTATTTATTACTTCCTTGCTTGGGTTCATACACAGACAGTGCCCTTTGTACAAAGCAATGTGAGCAGTGTGATGTAGTTCAAACACTTTAGTTTGAGATAATAAAAAAAGACCTTTACTCTAATTGAGTGATATTTTAATGGAAAGCCTTTCTGTCAGTACAAAATGTAATTCTTCTTAGGAAGCCGAAGAGACTACTGTTTTCTTATTACAGGTTTCCCATTCAAATTATATTACAATCTACTTGTCAAGAGAAGTTAAATTGCTCTTTTTGCTCACACCTGAAGCAGTAGAGGGCAGTGAATGCACTATGAAGAAAACCACAAATGCTTTATTATAGGAAGATGATTGTTTTCTTTCCTTACAATTGCAATTTCTAGTCATTCTTTATCAGCAATTGCCATTGTTGGGCATGTGCAAGGTATATTACAATTCTGTGTAGATACTATGATGATTTTATTTTTACTTAATGGTTTCATTGTGTGCACTGTTAGATGAACTGTTTAACTTTTGTGTAACTTGTACTTTCAGACCAGAGTGCTGCTTGCTACCCTGCATATGTATTTTAAAACTATCCTATTAATCTTTTTAGTACGCTTCAGCATGTTGTAAAAATGAGTAGAGAAACAAGACAGAGAGAAGGACCAGAGTTAAAACTCGAAGACACTATTATATTATCTACTGCTACAGTTCCGGGTGGTTTTTTTTTCTGATTTACCATATCTGAATATATTTGACAAAAGAGAAATATGAAAAAAGAAAATGTTTCTTTTCCTCATGAAAGTAACAGGCTTTATGAAACACTCATTTTTTTTCTTAAACCTCAGCTTTACATAGGGCAATACACCCCTTGGAATTGAAAATCAGTTGTTATCGTTAATGGCAGATCTCCTGTGAGTTTCTGTATCTCTTGCATGAAGCATTCCATACTTTATTATGACGAGATTCCATCTTTGATAAGATAACTATTAATGTTCTACTCAAAGAAACCAGTGAAGGGTTTCTGTTACAGCTCTTTCAAAATCATTTATCATTCTTGTCTGGCTGTATTTTGCAAGGTTAGGTCCTTTAGAAATTTAAATGTTTTAAAAAGTAGTATTCTACTTTGAGACTAAAAAGATATTTTTAGAAGCATTATAGGGTTATATCAAGATTCTATCATGGCTTACTTTTTCTGGATGAAATATACAGATAAAATTGGCTAATGATAACTTGTTGGGTGTGACTGCTTGTATTATGAAAAAGCAATGTTCAAGATGATTTGGAAAACGAAAGACAAAAAGTGAAATAATAAAATTCATTAGAGTAGTGCGAACACATTTACTTGAGAAAGAGAGACTGCATTTATTAAGACAAGAAATATCTTGCTGATACTAGTTCAGCTGCAAAGGTTCTGCAGGCTGTTTAATGTTCCTAAAATAAATAAGGGAAGATCTGGGGTTCTGGGAGTAGAACTTTTTGTGGTTCCTGAGTTTTGTTTAGATTTCTTTAAGAGGGAAACGTGATCCTGGGCCATATTAATAGGACTGTAGAAGGATCTGTAGAATACGGGAGATAATTTGTGTTCATTTGGCACTGTGAGTACTCTGTCAAGTTCAGAAAGATGTAGGCAAATTGGAGAGGGTCCAAAGTTGGCCAGTAAGAATGCTAAGAGAATTAGAAAACATGACCTATGAGGAAGCTCTGGAGGAATTTAGTGTAATCAGTCTTTTTCTTAAAAAAAAAAACCAAAAAAACCTAGAGATGTATTGGGGGTGTAGAATTTCCCCTATTCACAGGGGAGAACTTAAAAAGACTACAGTTGTTTGTTCTTTTGTGAGGGCTAAGAAATAATAAGAAATCAACTTTACAGCAAAGAAATCTTAGGCTTAAATCTTAAATATTTCTGATGATAAGAAAAAGTTAAGTTAACCTGTGAGTCCTGGAATCTCCACCAGTGGGTTTTTAAGCAAATTTGTCAAGAATGGACTAGGATTATTTAATCCTTAGGGTTAAAGACTGTTCTTCGGTGATTTTCAAGTCAATCTTAGCTTTGGCTAGCCACAGTTTATGACAGCTGCAATTTTGACAGAGTAAAATTGCAAGAAGTCATAAGCTGGTAGATATGGTATGATTTTGCAGTAAATCAGTGCACTGTGTAATCAGTCTCTTGAGGTGAAAGCAGCCCCACATATCAATGCGAACTGTCACCTAAATAACCTTACTGGAAAGAGGAGTCAAGTGTGCAGACCTTATCAAATCTGCAGTTTCCGCAGTAACAGACTGGGCCATACAAAATCATAGAAAGCGAAACAGATCTTCAACTCTAAACGCAGCCATATTTCATCTTAGGTGGGTTTGTTTGTTTGTTTGTTTTTTGAGAGGAAGTGTGTCTGCAATATGAATCCTTGAAAATCAGAGCCAAAGCAGGACCAAGTTACCTCTGTGTTGGAGAAAATAGAATTAAAAAAAAATAAATCTATGCTCTTTGGAGTTCATAAGGTCTACACTGGTTTTACAGGAGAAGGCAGCAGCCAAGGGAGAGTATATAATATGGTTTTCTCCCATCCTATTTGGGATGTTCTTGGGATTGTAATTGCCTTAATGAAGTATGGGTAATATGGACTAAGTGGCAGAATGATAAAATGAACAAGGGTTTTGTTGTTTTTGTTTTTGTGTTTTTTTCCTCCTGACTCAAATTTGTATCTAATACGGAGAGTCTGGAGTGCTTTTTAACCTCAGTCTAATGCCCTGGAAATAGTAATTTGCATCGCCGTTGGAGAATGCTTCGGCATTATGAGTCATCTCTATTGAGGCGGCCCTACACTAAGAGAGCAGATAGAAACTGAAATATTGGAGGGAGGGCAGACAGGTACATACTCACAAAGAACCTTTGGGAAGTCTCTTACTGTTACTGTAATTATGCAGCAAGATGTATGGGAGAGAAAAAAAAAACAATACTTCCTGCCATGGGTAACACAAGATCAATTAACTATTTTGCTTAGCACAGCTCTCCATTCACTCAATCTGTCTCTGAGAAGCCTTGTGTTATAATGACAGTGCTGACTTACTATTTAGGCAGTGTAATATAGAGGTGACGTGACATTGAATAAAAGAATAGTCATATTTGTAGTAGGCATTGCATATGTATAAACTATAGTTTCAAACCTGAGGAATAAGTCTGGGGAAGTTATGTTTCTGTTCTGCAAGTATATAGAGATATATATGGATCATGAAATGCTACAGTCTTGCCCTACAAATTTATATGAAGAGTGCAGAGGTTTATGCTACATCCAAGTCTGTACTCCAAGTTTTCCTTGAACTCTTCATATTGAAAGAGAACTATATATTTAGAAGTGTTGCATATAGTAATAAGGGAGAATTTGTAACACTTCAACAGTAGAGTTGCAGCATTGTAATAGGAGAATTTCTGTTAATCATCTCCAAGGCCCTTAGTCTTCTTTCTTCTGTACCTCTGCTCCTCACTTCTCTGTAGTTCTCAACATGTATGTAGACTCATGCCACCAACCAGACTTTCTCCAAATACCTTTATTTTCTCCCAAGTCTCCCCTTATTAAAAAAAAAAAAAGGCAATTATTGAGTCATTTTCAGTAACAATTACAATTCAGAACCTTAGTAGGGAAGAGAGCTGGAATGACTGCTTTTAACTTCAGTTATTCAGTTGAGATTTGCGAGGCACCTCTTCTCCCCACCCTGTTGTTCAACTTGAGCTTAGAAAATTATTCCAGTCTCGAGCACTGTGGATAACGGGAGAAAAAAGTTATCTGAACAGTTGCTTGAACTCTGTTTTTCTTTAATTCTGCAGCTCCTAATATAGCTCTTCCTGAAGGTCCTTCTAGAGTTGGTTTACCACGGCAGAGATGCATTTTTTTCCACTGTATATTATATGTGTATTAAAGGGTGCTAACATTCTTTATTTCTGAGTGAAATAGAGGTAGGCATGAGGATAAGGGCAGGTAGTTTCCATCCATATTCAAGCTAGCATGCAATATACATGTTTCCTGGTCTTGCAGAAACAGAAGAGCATGAGAGATGTCATGATAGCAAGACTGTCTTCATCAGATGTGGAATAAGTTAGCGTTCAGAAACCTATCATGTCAAAGTGCAAGGAGTTTTTAATTGTAAGTTATTTCACTTGTGTTCAAATATATGGAAAGTTCAAGCCAATCTCTATTGCCAGTTCAAGGCAATGCTGTTCTACAGAATTGTGTTTAGAAAAGCTGAGAAAGAGTTCTTCCTGTTTTAAACTGGAAAAAAATTCCACTGTCTTCTGGAACAGTGTTTGCTCTCTGCACCTCATTCTTGCTTGCTGCCACACTCAAATGAGATTGAGAAATCTTAGACGCAGATACCATGAAATTTTCTTAAAACCAATCAGTCACTCTGAAAAAGGAACATCTGGTTCTGAGTAAGCTAAATCTATGGAAGAGACCAGAAATGGGATGACATCTTAGAGCAGAGCTCTTTCTTAACATAAACAAATTACTCTCCTATTTCTTTTGGAACTCTGCTGTCCCAGCCCAGCTATGAGAACAAACAAGACATTAGTTATTTCTAGTATGAAAGTCCCTTAAGGAGGTCTACTGGGAAAAGTGGGTCTGAAAGCCACTGGCATTGTCTCAACCTAAGCTATTGAATTTTGATTAATTTAAAAGGACAGCATTCTAAATTTACTAAGTTTTAAGTAGAATTGTGAGAACTCAAGAGAGGATTGAATTTGCTCAGTCATAAAGAATTGACTATTAGCTTTTTGTCCTTAGAGGAAGCTTACATTAGAAGTATATTGATGAGGACTTTGACATGCATTCCACAGTCTTTCTATAGATACGGAGATCATCAAATAGGATAAGGTTTATTCTTAGTAGAACCTGAGAAGTTGGTGGTGTAAATACACGTCTGGCAGGAAGCTCAGTAGTGACTACAAACTATGTAATGGCAACTACAGTAAGCCATCTATAGGAAAATGTCTCTTTACTCAAATTCTGCTTTTAGGATCCAACGTTTCCTTTAGTTTTAACTTTAAGCATCTCTAGTTACTTTTGTTAAGTCAGCAGTGTACTTTGTTTTTAGAAAAAAAAAAAAAAAAAGTGAGCCCTGTAACAAAACTAGCCTCGCTGTTTTTCAATTTTGTGTTTAGGCTAAATTTAGAAAATCTAAAGGTTGGCCTGAAATCTCACAGCACACTTACTGTGTAATTGTCAAGCAAGAAATCTTCAAAAAGTCTCTGGAGAACATTATCCTTAAAAATAAACTTATAGACATTCAGACTCTGTATGCTATACTTTTTCCTTTTTATAGAGGATGATATTAATATGAATTTCATTGTATCTTATCTCCAAGTAAAACAGATTTCATGGATCACTTTTCCAGTTCTTACAGCATCTGTATTGGATGTTTGACTGGTTGGACTGTTGTTTTAATTTTGAAGCTAAGTTTTTCCGCAGACTATTCTTTGACCTCATATACCTTCTTTTGTAATGTGCTTTTAAGACAGACAAGTGTTGAACAGAGCTTTTATTCTACAGTTATATGGAATGTCTTGAGCAGTGTTACCTGTCCTATCTAATTTTGTTATTAGAGAGCATGCCAAGGTCTCCTCAGCCTCAAATAAGTGACTTATCTTGATGATAAAGAGATTTGTTGACTTTATTTTTGACTACTTAAACCTATGGAGGGAGTTCCTCTCTCAAGTAACTGCAGAAAAATGTAGAGTGTGAAGACACTCAACACCCACTGATCATTACAGTTGTTGCCAAGAAGTAAATCGTTCCAACAAATCTGCTTAGAATTGAACCTGATTCAGTGCTGATTCTTCCAAAGCTGGCTATGAAACTAGGTTATAATTCCAGTCAGAATTCCTCATATTCTGAGTTTTTTCAAGAGAGTGGAACTTACTGTTTGTTATACATATTCTACCCCGATTCCCCTGGGGGGGGAGGAGGGGGAGAAGGCTTTTCAAATCAGGAACAGAAATACTTTCCTTCAGTAGGGAATTGTGCTGAATGGATGTCAGTAGTACTGTTCAGTTTCCCACTTCACAAAAATACTGTACAACAGAAAGCTGGTCCATAGGAAATTCTTCTCTATGCCACAAACAAGTGGGACTTAGTTTATTGGGGGGACTGGTTCTTTGTGGTGCATTAAAGCTAAGCGGCAGGAGATAATGAGTAAATCATGTCAAGAAGCAAAGCATGTTGGAGAACTTGACTAACATTGTACACAAAGTCGTCATTACTTCACTGGAATGGTTTCTTTCTCTTCAGATAAACCAGATAAAATTAAACAGCCTTGAAATGTAAGGAAAAGCTTGCAATGACTACAATGGGAACAGAACCCATCTTGGGTACAGTAGTTTCACATTTGGATTAGAGATGTGTAAGCAATACTTCCCAAACTTTTGTGTAAGCTTCCATTGTGTTAATTTTCAATGCTCTAGCAACTGCAATTAATGTTACATGCTGCGTACATTTTCTTCTAATGCAAAATTGTTAGCTGAACTCTAAACCTATCACTTGAAAGTGATAGGTATGTAAAATTAAGGCAGTCACTTTTAATGACTTACATCTATGTTTTACTTCCAAAACGTAACAAGACTCAATTCTTAACCCTTTTCTTTCCTCTGATGGTGAATTGTAGTTCCCTGTGCAAAGCTAAGGTTATTAGACGTAATTGTTTTAGTTTTGTTATATTGCTTTACCTACTCGTTAGTCTTCTGCTTCTGCAAAATCCTTCACTCAGCTGTTTTCCTCTTTTTTCATTTTTATCTTTTATGTGAACACATTAAAACTCTGGATACCATTTGCTATTTGCATATTCAACATCGTTACCTTAATGATTTTTTTTAAAATAAATTAAGTCTTCTAGAAACAAAAGGAAACAGTCATGTCTGAATATATCTCAGGAGATGAAAGAAAAGGACTGACAAACCAGGTCTTTGATCACAGAGTCATTAAGTAGTTGATTTCTTCAAGCTTGGACTAAGTCTATGCAACAAAACTGTCAGAAGTATTTTGGCTAGAATTAAAAAAAAAAAAAAAAGTCCTCCCTGAGATAAGCAAATGAAGATACCTTGGTATAGATGGTACTACATTGTCTTTAATTTTTATTTTTTTTTCCAGTGGCATGGTTTGAGCAGCTCCCAGAAGACACTACTATGCCACAAACTTGGAGAAAACCTCTGGCACATTTATGCTGAAATATCTCTAGAGGCAGAGTTCTATGTTTTATTTAGAAACCCAAAATTTAGTGGATGTTTACTGTCTCCTGCCTCTGGTAAGAGCAGGTCTTTGTTGAGGTTCTCGCACCATTAAAGGTCAGCAGTGTTACTGCTTGAAGGTATGGAGCTATTGGACTACTTTCTTTGACAACTGATGACCTATATGAGGTGCCCAAGACAGAGTATGCTTATGGTTCATAGCTTACACCTTACCCATTTGAGTTGGTGAGGATTTAAGCCTCTGGGCCTTGTTCTGTGAATACTATAGTTAACACAATAAACAGAGAAGAAAGCAATGAAGTATGAAAGGTAGAAAGGGCTTAGGTGATCCAGGCTTTGATGTTGTATTCTATGAATAAAAGAAAGATGATCATTCCTACACAGATTCTAGCAATGCCTATGCAAATAGTGTTTCAGTGCTTATAAACTGTTGAATGAAAGGTCAAAATGCAGACCCTGTTAAGAATTTTCTTTCTAGAACCCAGTTATTTTCCAGACAAGAACAATACTGCAATTCTGCATGTTCATTTACCTCTGACCTTCTCATATCTTCTTTTCTAAGCAATTGATTTTTCCCCTAAGTACTTACACAAAATTAGAAGATAGTGACTTGGTGTTCAGGACCTGCTTGTGTGAATAGCAAGCTAGAATAGCAAGTTCTGAGAGGTGTGCGAAATGGAAAATTACTGCAGTGGGCTGATGAATTTCAGGACTGGGCCCAGGAAGGAAGGAGGAAGCAAATTTATAATCTCTTTATCCTACTCCCAGTTTAAAGTTGAAGTTATTTTCAGTTGCTCTGGTTAAGGAATATATTATTATGTGGCATGGAGTTCTTCACATGAATCCATCTTTGAATGTTGAAGAGTGACAATACAACCTACTGCTCTGATGAACCACCTGTGGAAACTAAACATTTTGATTCTTTTGAGTGTACTTTTTCCATGCCTCTCTTTCTAAATTTTATGAGTAGATCTAGGAATTATTCCTCTAAATTCTTATGGCTGGGGTGACAAAGCATGCCTGTACCTGAATGGCTCTGGATTTCTACTATAAGAAACCTATCTTTTTGAAGTTATTATCTCTGGGACTCAGCAACTCCCCAGTAGTTTCTGTGAAGCTGTTCTGTGCTTTCTGTTCTGTCTTGTTCTTTCTCTAGTATGTGTAGGAGTTAACACTTGAAATCAATTTAAGAGATTAAATGTAGAGCTCAAGCTAGGATTCTTTTGTAAATACTTGAGACGCTAAGATGCTGTGCTCGCTGGACTGGTATAAGAAATGGCACCGGTATTAAGTTGTATGGATCTCATGATTATATGTAGATGTTCCTTTTTTTTTTTTTTTTTTTTTTATGATTTAATCCATATAAGAATTTTTATTTCTTTTGGCTGTATTTTATGTTTCAGTGTTTTACAGGAATGTAATCATGTACTGGCTGATAGTTATGTTTGCTGTTCTTTAGCCAAGTATTTCAGAGTGAATCAAGTTTTGAACAGTCTGTCTTTGCATTAATAAATGTTCATCTACTTATACAAATTATGTACTGAAGTACGTTGCTGGGTTATGGCTACTGTAGCATGTCATATGCCACTTCTGACTGAGGAGGTAGATAGGAATCAGTGCATAAGAGTTGAAGGCAGTCTCAGAAGATCTGAAAAGCAACATGAACAGTGCAACTGTCCAGGCTCTGTTTTCATGTTTTCACAGTTAATGCCCATATGTTGTTGAATGTAAATTCTACAGATGATACTTCATGGCTTGTGAAAAGATGCTTGTTCTATAATTGCAACTAATGTTAAAGTTTAAGAAATCAAATATTAAAGCTGCTAGTAGTAATATATCTTGTATTGATGTTCATAAGAGGAAAATAGATACTATGCTTATTTGAATATGAACTTTCTAATATGTAGCTTCTGCAGTTCACATTCCAAAGTCACAAGTATGGCTATGAAAACTTAAGTTTTGCCTTCTACGTATATGCCCATGTAAACAGTTTGCATTCCCAGACATTCACACTGAATTTGAATGAATTAAAACAAACATCCTGGCAAAATTCAATTAAAATTGCTTCGTATCACATGGTTCTACATGGTAATTGAAGAAAAAAGTCATTTCAGGCTCATTTAAAATTGAATTAAGGTGCTTATTTATGAAAAAGTCTGGACTACTATATACAGTGCAGTCCACTGTAGATATTTGGCAATTCTTCAGGTGATTGCATCCACAGGAACATTTGTTTCCCACGGAAAGTGAAACCATAATATTAAAAACAGTATTAAATTACTGGCTTTAAATTGTTTTAATGTTTTTAAAGTGTTTGTTTGTTTTTCTAATTTAGAACTCAACATTCAGACAAGGTAACGCTCTCTACAGTGACAGAAAATCAAGATTTCTTTCTCAGATTCATTATGGAGTACTCTCTCATGATTCAGTGTATAGAAGCATTTCTGCATCTAGAACTACTAGAGGTTCAACAGATTTAATAAACTGTATTGTAATTACAATGGCAATTTTATCCATAAACTTCTTATTTGAGGAATTTGCTTTGAGCTTTGGGAATAGTTTTTACTTCACAACCTTGAGAAAACTCACATGTACTTAAGGACAGATGACAAATTAGAAAATCTCTATTTTGATTAGTGTTTTTATCAATTAAGTCTTTTGCCCACATCTTTAAAGAAAAGGCTTCCATGTCTGGCATCTTTGGGGACAAGGGAGTTCAAGATAATTTCTGGTGCTTAATATATTTAGAGATTTTCCTCTTCTGGATTTACTTAACAGTGTTTTAACAGTGAATTTTTATTGAAAATAATCATCCAAGGTTATCTACTCTGAAAGTCAGAAAAGTGCATACAAGTACTTGGTACTCTAAAGTAAGAAATAGCATTCAGAGCATTTCTTAACTAGAAGCTGGAAGTAGTGACCATAGTAACTTAAGTATTATGATCATGCTGGAGGATCGCTTCAGTGTTATTTGAAATCTTTTATACTTTCCCTGGACTCTTATTGAAAGGACTGAATATTTAACAGTGATGATATTGTGATGGAGTGGGGGTCTATGGAGGCTTTAGTCTTTAGAAATGCATAATTTGTTTTCTGTTAAAAATTTAAGCTAGAAAGGATTTTTTTTTTTTCTTTTCCCAGGGTTTGGAAAGAGGTTAATGTGGCTATAAAAATTCAAGCTAGCGTTATCAGTCAATTTACATGAGTATCCCACAGGACTGAGTCATCTCCAGTGGGGTATCAAAAACTTGAATCGATGCGAGGCCTGTGTTTGAGCAGAGCAGCTGCTTTAGAAGTAAGGGATGAGATTTAAATGAGAATCACAGGACTATGAATGTTAACAACTGCCTAACTTTTAATAAACTGTATATGAAAGTCTGAAAGAAAAAGACTGAAATTAAAAAAGCCGCCTTTTGATCTCTAAACCATTAAACTGCAATTATGAAGGTAGTGATCACCCACAAGCCCCTGCATCTCTGTAGTAATGTGGCAAGATTACATTATGTGGAACAGACCTGTAATCTTATTGACCTTGTCATAAAATGGATATAAATCCAGATTAGTTCCTCATAGTTCCACTGAGATGATTATGCAGTTACTTATGGGTGGTGGCAGCTGTGTTACCTTCATCTCTTGCTGTTCTTTTAATGACTTGCATTATCTGTTCCTTTCTCTTTTCTTCTCCCTCTGAACCATTTACTTTTGGGGGACTGCTGGGGGCAGGATTTGCCACCTTCTCCTAACCATTTACTTCTGAAGAAGGGTTTAGGAAGTTCAGCTTATAGGAATATATTATTTCGTTACTGGATTTAAAAGGGGAATGACCACTCCTCATTCAGGAGGGAACGTAGTGTTTGCAATAGTTGTTCTTAACAGCGCATATATTGATGTTGAGGGAGAGTACAGAGGAAAATCTCTAACTTTAGAGGCAACGTTGTTTCCTTCTTGATTAACTCCCAAGTCAGATAAAGCTTCACACACTCCAGACTTTCTCCTACATAGAATGGTCTCGTGTAAGAGTTAAACTAATAAGAATGAAAATAAACAGTCTTTACACCTTTCTGTTATTGAGATTCTCACTACAAGTGCTAGGATTTTTTCTGTTTGTCTTATAGACAGGGCATGTATAAGGTACATCTTATATGTATAGAACAAATGCACCACAAAAGGGAAATAAATGTAACATTTAATATTTAATTCTTGATCTTGTTTTTGATCTAGCTCCTATTTGACAATTCTGTACCTGGTTTGGGGCTTGAACTGTGAAAGAGAGACACAGTTTAAGAAACTGTGACAAACAGAAAGATGAATTAGTGTAGTCTTAGAAAAGGCTTTTTGTGTGCTTAAGGAGAGCAGATAGTATACTAGTACAGCGTTATATAAATGAACTTGTTTCATGTGGCTTTAATCAAATCTGGGATGTCTGGAATTAAGGGTCATCACCCTGTGAGGCACCTTAAGAAGAACTGCTGTTTCAAATAAGGCCATTGCTGACATGAATGTGGATGGAAAGTTATGCTTTGTTAGAAACCAAGCATAACAACCAAACCAAACAAAACCAGAAAGAAATTAAAGAAAACCCACATGCCATCAAAATCTCTCAATTTGTACTTTACAGTAATTATAGTACTTTAAAGAAGGAAGGTCACTTAATAGTCCAAGAAAACAAGAAAATTAACTTGTTCTAGTATATCTAATATACCGTACAGTAATGATTCCCAGTGGTTCTCTAGCCAAGCTATACTTGAAAAAATTGGCAGGATTTAGCCTCTACTGTATCTACTTCGTCTTATTCCCCTCTACTTCGTCTTATTCCCCAAGTCTGCTGCAGTGTCCTCTTGCCTTTGCTGCCTGCAGCAATAATACCAAGCTTAGGCTAATAAACCTGGTTCATGCAGCTCCTGGATTTCCTCCATTGTGCTCCCCAGAACTTCAAGCACGTGAACCAACCTCACATGGAATGGTAACTTTCACGCTTATGTGATTCCACAGTGTTTCTTGTGTTTTAATATGCTAGACTCCCTGTGCAGAGCCATAGCTCATCAAGTGCCACAGCCATCCTCTGGGCAAGAGCTCAGTTTAGGTGACTAATAGATCATTGTGCGTTGCTCTCAGTGTTCACTTATGGGAGTACTTAAGTGTTAGTCAGAAATGAATCTTAGTTGATGGTGGAAGATTTAGGCATGATAGGAATCTACAGGATTTAGATCTCAAGTTAAACCTACCGTTGTTAACTGTCAGTGATGTTGGGTCTGACAGTATTTATTCTTGGAGTTTGTTTTTGGAAAAAAAAAAATAACATTGAAGATAACATTAGAACTCCCAAATTTATGTCTTTGACCTAGATTTTTTCCATTCATTTTTATTTTCTAAAAAAAAAAAAAAAAGGTTGGACAGTGTACAGCTTAATACGATGCAGTGTTAACATTTCATGAGTAATTATTGCTCATTTGTTGCCTAGCTATCCTGAGTACAAGCAAACAATTCATTCAAGGTAGGCATAATTCTGCATTGTGGGAATGGCTGAAATGTGTTGTTTTTTGTTGTTGTTTTTGTTTTTTCCTGGAGGACTATAATGAAAGATGAAACTATGTTCTGGCACATCATCCTAAACTGGTCTGGAATGGAACTGCCCTTGTGGTTTTTTTTTTTTTGGTTGTTTTTTTTTTTTTTTTTTTTTTGTTGTTTTGTGAAAAAGTATATTAAAATAGTGTTAGGATTGGGAAAAATAAACTCATCAAAGGAAAAAGCTCAAAGATTGCATAGTTCCCTGTGTAATGCTCCTACCAAGTTCTATGGTACTTAGTTATTTCTCAGAGTGATTATTCCACAAGGGTAGGAGCAGTCTCCCTCGCAGTGAACAAAGGAGAGGAAACAACTTGACAGCCAGTAGGTCCCAGTAAATATAATTGTGTGCTTTTTCCATTGCATCTTTGTGAGATTTATATGCAAGTTTTGCAGAAGACTAAACCCCTGAAGTTTTGAGTTAGCTCTCTTAATGTAAAAGATGTGATGATGAAGAAAGAAGATCAGACAGAGGTCAGAGAGAGGGAACCAAAGGAGCTAGATAGGCTAAATGGTAGTTATACATTTGGGTTCCTTGGAACCCAAATCTCAAAATAGAAAATTAAAAAATCTCAAAATAGAAAATTAAATATACTATTATGTAATGTGGAGCAGAGAGAAAATAGAAGGAAACTGACGAACTTCTTCACAGTATTTCTACTTATTTATCATTCTCTGGGAGCTACCAAACATAGTGGTGAGGAACCCCCAACCATGCCTAGGTGTTGGCTTTTTGCTAGGGATGACGCTGGCAGTGCTGGTATCAGCTAGTTCTAACTCCGTTTTCACCTTTGTGTGTGCTACAGGTGCTTCAGGCATATGAAAGCCAGTGACTGATGTTGTGAGATGTCACAGGCCTGACTTAGGTCAAATAGCAAAATGTTCTGAGTACAAGCAAATGAAACACTTTTTCCAAATTGAGTTGCAAAGGAGGAATTATAGATTTTTAATTTTTTTTCCCAGAGCACTGGATGCAATCTGGCCTTTTGAGACTGTGTGCTAAGAACACTTATAATATATGAGAATTTTATACTCTTACATAAAGTGTCATACAATTTTGTGTGCAAATGTACTAAATCAGTAGTACTAGCAAATTCTGTCTGAAAAGTAGCTGCCAACACACTGCTTTCTTTCACAGTCTGACAGACTAACAGACCTTTTGCAATCCTTACTATGGACAAGCTCGTTGTGTATCTGTGGCTGTATTCTAATACTGTACAGGGGATAAAGCTTTTTGTCATTTTGAGTCAGCTCGCAGTTACATGTTGAATGCAAACGAAGCAATCTAAACAAAAACATTACCAAAATAGGACAAGATGGGTACGCTGGTTAATGCTGTTGAGTCCAATGTGCTGTAGGTTGCCAGAATGAGTATATTTTTATTTTTACTTCTCCCTGCCAAGCATGGTTAAATACTAAAGCTTACCATAACTGGATATTTCTATTTGCTAAGAGTTATAGGTAATTTTGGTTTGGAACTGGCAATGTTAATTCTGTTTAGTATATCAGTGCTTTTGAAGGTATGTTTGGCCGATGGTTTTCTGAATGCATGATATGTAAGCTAGTCCCTTTCCATTTTTATTTTTTTGTGTGTGTGTATACAGTACTATTGTGTGACTTGAATGTTTAAGCAGTTTATGTATTGGGATATAAAAGTACTTACATGACTGCTCCTGAAGCTGTTTTGGTTTGGGAGTTCTTTTGGTGTGAGGGAGATAAATGATATTAAGATTCTTTTGGAAGCCTTTAATTTTATTTTCAAATGGATAGATCTTCAAAGCTGTTTCAGCTGTACAGATATGTTTGTGTTATGCAGTCCAAACAGTTTCTTAGACTACCCTTTCCCCCCCCCCCCCCCCCACTGGCTGAAGTAAACTTACTCAGCTGCATAAATGAAAAGGAATGTCATCCTGCATCTTTGAAGTCCTTTGAACCAAGTTTAATCTGCTTTTATTATCATTTATATCTTTTTGTGCATACAGTATGTGTAGCAAAGTACTGTGCATTCAGTTAAAAACTGAAATTGTTGTTCTTCAGTGTTTGATAATCCTCACAATCTCAAATGGAACTGCTGCCTTCAATGCATAATATAGCTCCCTAGTGCCTTTATATAGAACAGATTCATTGAAATACACCTGTGTACTTTTTTTTCCTCCGTAAAGCATCTAACTCATAAAGGAATAGGAAACATCAAACAAGATCTATGTACTCCAGTAATGATTAAACAGTAGGGAAGCATAAATGAGCTGTTTCACGAGATAGGAATTTCTAGAAAAAAATGTTGACTGATATTTGTATATGTGAACAGACAGATGAAATTGACGAGGACAGAGCAGAATAAAGTAGAGTAATGTCTAGTTTAAGGGGTAGCTAGGTTTAAGCAATGCAAGGTATATGAAGAAGATTTTTGAACAAAGATTTAGAAGGAGATTGTTCACAGACAGGAGTTGCAATCTCACATCTTTTGATATGATAAAGGAAGTTGGAGCAGCACTCTGCAGTTGTTAAGAGATGGGGGAGGGATGAGGGAAAGGTGAAAGATTAGAGGAGTTTCTGACTACATCTGTTTGGAGCTAATCCACTTAGTATCTCAGATGTGATGAAAGGCAGGTTTGAAGATAAAAGAATAGAAACGGGAAATTTGAAGCCATAAATATTTGCAAAAAGAACTGTATCGAATGTTTAAGCTTAGATCTTGCTCTGTAATACTAAATGGGACTATTCTGTGTGGATTCTTAACTCATCTCTGCCCTTCATCAACTCTGTCTCCTGCAATGGTAACTGGAACTAAGACTGCCAGGGTAGGTCTTAGGTGTAATTCCATTTACAGTAATTGCTCAGCTGATTACATTAATAGAAAAGCTAAACATGTATCTAGAAAGAGTTTACTGAAACAAAGTCCTAGCATCCAAAACTCTGAAAATCCATGGGTGCCAAATTTTTTTTTAGCAATCTCACCCATATAGCAGAAGTCTGAAATGGGTCAAGAGTGAAGTTTTAAATATTATTTCTGACATTTAGTGTTGGATTCTATTCATGATCAGTTGTGTAATCTGAAAGAACAGACACTTAGATTGCTAGTCTTGTTCTGTGCATCAGGCTGTGCATCAGTTTTGTATTATGCTGCTCCTTGCAATTTTAATTTTAGATAATTCAAGCATGCTGAAAAATGCTGTTATATGAATGTGGCCATATTTGCAAGTGTGCTATCAGAAACAGACTGGCTTGCCATTTGACATTTCAGCTGCTGGCAAGAACGGGGTATTTGTCAGTATCACTAGTCCATAACCAAAAAAGGCATTACTGTACTTAAAAAAAAAAAAAAAAAAAAAAAAAAAAAGTCTTGCGAGCATTTTCAGTTTCTATTTCTGATTGGAAAAATTCTACCACTTAGGAGCACATTTATATGTATTAACTTGAACTCACAAAAGTATTCACCAGTATTTCTGGAATAAATTCTGAAGGATTGTTCTTTACTGTTTTGTGGGGGTTTTTTGTTTATTTATTTTTTAAAAGAGGAATATTTAGCCCTCAAAAATATACTGAGTTGAAGTTTTTTGGTGCTGTGTGTAATTTCATGTTGCTGGGAGCTGAGGATACAAAATGATTCACAGAACTCAGGAATGTTTCTACATTGGAACACTAAGATGCAGCATGGGGAAGAAGTAGGACTTCACTTTCAGATTGCAAGTTTGTTAGTCATTAGTTCTGTGATTTTTTTCAAACACATCTACAAAATCTACTGTAAAACAAAAACATTCAAGCAGTCTAAGTGTGCTCTTACATGTGACACTTGTCTCAATTACAGGGGATACTTCGTAGTTGTGCCCAGCTTCCTTCTAAATTTCTGGATTTTGTAAGAAATGCTATGCCTGTTACAAATCTAAAGCCAGTAACTGCTTGCTGCTGAATGCCTAAACCATTGCTGAACAGGCTTAATCTGCAGTCTTCAGGAAATGCTCAAGATGCTTCCTTTTAAATATGAAAATTGCTCTCATTAAATCAGTTAGTTACCAATCCGTGGAAAAATGATCTAGATCATCTAAAGATATTAGTAGACTGTTGCTTTATATCTTCTTGGTTAAGGTTATTTCCTGACCAATTGTTTGGATGGGATATTTTGAAAATCTTCCTCTAGAGCATCCATTGTGAGGGTTCTGCAGGAGTCCTCTGTAGAGGAGAGAAGCAAACATTTGCTCACACATGCTGTTGCTTCTGTTTTCCTTTCACCCACAAACTAAGGGAGCAGTTCCTCAGAAGGGAGTTGATTCCTTGCTGCATCACCACCTCCTATGGGTCCTGAAAAATTACCAGCATTGAATAAACTGAGGTGGGCAATGCCACATGTGCAGTCCTAGATGTAATCATGTCCTGAAGGCATTGCGGATGTGTGATGTAGTGGCCCATATTACACAGCACTGATAACTCAATATACCGTAAAACAAGTCTTTGAAGACTGATTTCTGTGGTCATAGCCACTTCTGATTTAGGGGCCTGTTTGTTGTACTTGTTTATTTAATTAGATTACATCAGCAGAACTGAATTCAGTGCAATTACTTCTTCCTTTCCTGTCTCCTGCCAGCCTTCTCCCTCCCTCAACTCCTTGGCAACCAGGTCATTCCTTTAAAGAAGCACAGGTTCTCTTTTACAACATCACTCCTGTTACTACTGGGGAGAGTGCTGCACCTCTGTCTCACTTTGTCTCCTATTCACAGCAGCAGGACCCTGTACTGTCCCCTCACAGCTACCAACCATGCAGGCCCCAACACTGAACAGTGTTTTGGGAAAGTAACAGTTTCACCCATATGTTTGTTTTTTGAAATGAAGTCTTCTAAATGTTTTGGTTTTTTTTAATCTATTAAAACTGCCCAAATTCTGAGATTCTCTCTATGCATGACTTACTGCACTCAGTTTCTTCCTATGAAATGGTAAATTATGGCTGCAACTTTAGGTTTCTCATAACAAAGGTACTTCATAAAGCATCACAGTGCATATCTGTGATCTTCCTGAGCTACACTGTAAAGAACAGAGCAGTTGAAGTTATGCAAAACTCTTAGATTCTCGAATAAATAAATACTTGAGATACGTGCGTGAACCTTGTTGGGCCAGGATGTTTTCAGGTGACCAAGTATTAGCAGGGTGGAAGGCAGATGAGGAGGGCTTTGTAGCAATTTTTTTCTTTTAAAATCTAGTTTTATAGGCCATGGCATGTCCTATACATATTTAAAAGAAGATTCAAGTACAAGTAGTTGCATAACAATGTGGAATGTTCCATGTTTTCCCATAAACTTCCTAGAAAAAGAAATTTAAATAAACGGACAGTCTTGCAAAAATACTGTTCTGTTTTTGCTTTTGAAATAGGAAACTTCCATTGGAATCACACAGTCACTTTAGATTAACTTCAGTCTCGTTTGACTCCGAAGGAACACTCAAAAACAGTTTCATGATGCTAAAAGCAAGAGAGATTAAAGAAATCCCATTGGCACTTTAACACATTAATTAAGTGACCAATATCATACACTTCAAAGTGAACTCACATAACAGTTCTCTGATAGTAAAGGTAGGAACAAAATTCTAGGGCTAAGTTCTAAGGGCTAAGTAAATCACCATCTTAAAAATACAAACACCTTTGTGTGGTAACTGACAAGTTTTTGTCACTACTTAGAGTGAGCCTGAGATTCATTAATGCAGAATGTTCTTGGGACTACAGAGTAAGAAGTGTATCTATATAAAGCAATTTGCTAGAACTTTATTCCTTCAGGATTTACTCTAGCTTTAAGGGAAAATGGTATTTTTCAGTATATTGTATTTCCCACCAAATGGTTTCTACAGAATTTTGACAAGCGTATGCAATATTAGCATGGTTGGCCTTCTAATCTCTTACACTTTAAATACACAGACCCTAGCCTTACAAAAATTATTATGAACAGTTCAGCAGATCTTTAACTATCACGCAGTAGTAAATAGACTTCTAGTTTTTCTCACTTGGGGTTTAGATAAATGCTATTTAAGAGTGGACTACATACCAGACTTTTATAGTTCATGGCACTGTGTGGCTACAGCAGAGATCGTGTAAAATCAAAGATAGGGCTTATGATGAAAGATACAATGATCACTTGGATACTGTCACCTACTTTATGATCAGCCTCCCCTTAGAATAACATGGTGAGCAAACGCTGTGAGGTATGAGGCTACCTATTTCATGTGTTATGCTCTGCCAAAAATTTCAGTTGACAAATCATAAATGATAATGGAAGCTTAAGATGAAAAGGGCTTTTTTTCTGTCCTGGCTTTGTTATAACCTTTAAGCCATAAGGAGAGAGAATAATAAAAGGAATAGCAGGATAATTTTTACATGTAGCACTTGTAGTCTCTAATGTCCTCAGCAAAGCTGTTTATGTCATGAATTATGCCATGAAAGTACTTTCATTTTAAATAATTTTATTGCTGTGAGCAGCTGGGCTTAGAGTGTTGGGGTTTTGAGGAGGTTCCAAGAAGCTGAAGTAGGAGTGGAGCAGTAGAACAGTAATATTATCTGTGCGTGGCTGAGTGAGTGATGAGTCCTGAGTTTGCTGTGTTTTTGGCAGTCAGTGATTTGCACCAGTGGGTGAAGGAGCTTGCTTTCAGGCCAAAGCAGAATAAACTTCATGTGGAGTCTGCATATAGGGGACTTCTGTCTCACGTGTAGAACCGAGAGGAGGGATAAATGTTTTATTTTTCCTGACTTTTTTCCTCTCTCCCTTTAGAACTCTGCTGTATTATCTTGATTTATATTGTTCTGAAAAATCTGGTATTTTCCACTTTAAGACTATCCTTATCGTGCCCAAAGCAGAAGATAATTGGGTTTGATTTTATTAAAACCCTTTCTGAACTTTTTACGCTGTAGCTATTCTTCTCAAATGAGTCACTCAGTAACCATTCCTAGTTTGTAGCCAGATCTCCAAAGAAGCAGAAGAAAAAAGAAGCAACTTCCTTTTAAGGGAATGAGACCTGTTCGTAATGATAAACTTCTTTCCATTTCTATTTGAAGACATTCTCCATAACCCAAGAATTGATAGTTATAAAAACACTACCTAGTCTGTTTGGATTACAGAAACACTCATAACTATAGAACATTGTTTAATGTTAGCCTAAAGATCTGTATATACAGTCACGCACAGGAATAATGTTGAAATTACACATGACCTGTCAAAGGGATATCCATTTTACCAGAAATACTTAAGAAACAGCCTGGAAATTGTTTGATTTCATTTTACTTAATGTTTTAAATGAGTGAGTGTATCAAGGAAGTATTTAATATTCACACACAATATTATTCACATATAATAATATTTTATGTGGAAAGAAAATGGTTCGTGAGTATGTAATCGAATAAGTAAGCTAACACAGCAAGTTCTGTTAAAGTGCTGTGTGATTTCCAGAAGTCGTCATACTCCTTGAATGCTGGAGTATTCTGGGATTCTGCTAGAAATAGGAAAACAACTTCATATCATTGTGATCATTGCTGTAAATTCTAAAACCAGGGTGTTAATTTTAATGGTGTTAAGCAGATGTTATCATATACAAATTAAAATATTTCATTGGACGTGTCACTTAGATGGGAAATTAGAATGGAATTATAAAATCAGTGGGGGCTGTAGAGAGAAAAATTGTTTTTACATTCAGATGCAAATGTAGAGATGCTTTAAGTTGTATTGTCATCCGTTTAGCTCTGAACCCGACTCCAGAGTTTATTAGAGAAGTGGAGACAACAGTGTTCTTTGTAACACAGATTTGTATTGCCACAGAAGCTATAGCAGAATTCTTCAGTATTGATAATACTAATTAATCAAAAACAGCAGGGGAGCATTTTTGAATTACAGTGGTTCTGTTATTTAGTAACAGCGAAGACTGAATTTTTAAGGAAATCCAAAAGGCGTGTAGCTTGGGAAGGAGCTAGTTGTTTTTTAGTGCTGCCATTTTTAACAATTCTGGAGTAATAGAGGAAACTGAATATTGTTTCAAGCAGATCTTCAGCATACATTCTCTATTATTTCATTTAATTATTTTTCTCTGAAGTACTATTATGCACTAGGTCAAACATAATATGGCATCTCTCATCCCACTCAGAAGTGCTTTAATGACCTTTGGCCAAAATCTGCGCCAACTTGAAGACATGTTTGCTAACTCGCAGGTGCTATCTCACTATTTTTATTTTCAAAGTAGATGAACATTTCATAAAAACATGCTATAAAATGTGAAAGACAAAATTGACTGCTTTTGTTAGTGTTTTCATTAAGTGATGGATGGCTCACAAATTACTGTGGTCCACCAATGAGACAGTCAACCATAGCAGATGTGCACATCTCCACTACCAAAAGACAAGGAACTTGAGTATGAAAGTGTACTTTATATCTTGTTATAATGGAAGAGCACATGTGAAAAGCTTTGTGTTTTTTAAAGATATCATAGTTCCTGTGCATTACAACTTTACTAAATTTCCAGAAGCATTAAAACTTAGTGAAGTAGCATTAAAGATTAGTGAAGACAAAACTTAAGACAAAATTCCACTTGCTTAATAAATTCAGATTAACAGAGGATTTTGATGCCACTGAATTCTCCTATTTTAAAGCCTTAAAGATCTAAAATTTGCAATAAGAGCATGATAATGCTGAAGAATGCTTCAATTCCAATGAATTGTGTGACAGAGTTGTGTCCTATTCTATACAGTGTTACAGACATAAATGCTAGAATTTAAAATCAGGATAAGCTCATGTCCTTTTGTCTCTTCCAAAACTATAAATAATAGAAGTAACAATTAAGAAAGATAGTTGAAAAATGCTGTAGGACTAAAATAAACATTTTCAAATCTTATCCTGATGTTAGAATGACTTTTAAAGAATTTTCTGAAGATAGCAGTGAAAGGAACAAGCAGATGCAAATGAGCAGGATAATCTCATTTGTATCAAACATCTGGAAAATATAAGCACGCATAAACCGTTTCTAAGGATTTAATTTTATAATTCACTCAGTTCAAGAAGATTAACATAAGGCTTTAAAATACCTACTTGCCGTTCAGAATATTTCACCCTTATGTAGCTGTAGAAAGCTTTTTCATTTTTCATAGATCTATGGTTATATTACTTTAGGACAGCAGCATTCCTTCTTATTTTGTGAGGCGCCTGTTGCTTCCAATTCTTTACAAGACATCTTGCATATTTTTCAACTGTTAAATGATCCATCTAACTCAGTTGCATTGCTACAGCCACATGGAACCTCCAAGTAACCTTAGTTTATATAAATTCAAAACTGCCAGATGTTTACAACTTGGTTTTGAGACCAAGCACAGCCTTTTTGACATAAGAAAACAATGAAAAACTATTTTTTATACAGAGTTAAGTGGCATTTTTTGTAAATACATGTGAAATTAAGGGATTGGCTGTTACTAGGACAAAATCCTCCTTAGAGTATTTCCTTTAGGATCTATGGAAAGGGCTTCAGCTCCCAACAAAGGTCAAATACTAGCTTAAAAAGATGAGATGCAAACAGAACAGGAAATGGAAGTCACTTTATCTTCTTATGTGCATGCTTAGCAGAGAAAGAAAAAAATAAAATAATCTAAAGGAATATCTGACAACAGGACAGAATGTTATTAAAGAAGGATTGTTATGAGCATCATGAAACCTGTGGTAATGGTAAAGTCAGCCCAAAACTGCAGCTCTCTTCCAAATGCAAATCACCTAATACAGGCAGTGAAGGCTAGGAGACACATGTGGAGACCAGCAAGAAACTGGAGAGGTATTTACATGGATCAGTGCTGTATTTTTTGAGTTGTTTCTTGAGCAAGTACTTCTCTGTAATTCATGTTACCTTGCGCACTGGAAATTGGAGTGATGTAATTATTTGATTCATAGTACTGCTTCTTGCTGTCTTTAAGAAACCTTCACAGTCGAGTACAAATTAAAGCATGCTGGTCATTAAAGAAATAATTTGAAAGTCAGCTGAAGATCAAGAATGGCATTCTAAGTTATTAAACAGGATTGTAGAAATGTACAACGCTCTCTTTAATATGAAAGAAAATCAACTCAGATTGGCCTGGAATAGTTATAACTTTGTTGATGTCTCCATTATTAATATATTTTTGTGGGGCAGGGCCTGCTTACACGAGCTGCTGGTATCTTCTCAAGTTTCTCTGGGAAGCATGGTTTTTAAGGATTGCATAGTCTTTCACCAGATGTCGAAGGTCAATGCCTTCATAAATCAAATTCAGTGTTACAGTGTCTAGTTTCCTTCTCTGTTTTTTGTTATTTTGTCCTGAAACTTACCTTCTTCATATTAACTTAAGCCTTATAAGTAATGTAAAGGAAAAACTTCAGCAAGAGTGTATTCATATCACAGTATCAGAGGGGTTTGCTCACAGTTATTTTCATTTTGCATGAAAGGAACTAGGAAGCTGCATGTTGAAGGAAACTTAGTCTCATCCTCTATGCCTGAATGAAGAATCTTTGATGCCAGAGATCACTGTAATTTGTGAGAAGAATTGTAAGACCAAGTCCAACCTTCACCTCCCCCCAACTACAGTGTTCATTACACATTACTTTTAGAAATTATCTGTGATCAACAACACGGGCCCACAGCAAAGCATTCCATGTTAAGAAGAAGAAAGTAGAAGAGGAATCAAGAGGTGGAAGGGATATCTCAAAAAGGACGATCTCAGCAGGTCTGACAGACAGATACATAGTAAGCAATATTAGCTAAATGATGGGACTGGGGCCTGCTTCTCGGATTTTACCTTAAATGCTCCTTAGCTGTGGGCTCAGGCCAAGCAAAGTAGTTGTATATATATATGTATGTTTCTGGCTGTCCATGTGCAGCTGGAATCATACTGGAGGTATAAGTTTAGATTGCTACTGAATCAGTTAAAAAGATGGAGAAAATAGAGGTACGCAAGGCTTGAAGGAGCCAAGTGGAATACTGACAGTGAAACACACATGTAAAGATCATCTGGCTTGAGAGCACGTTACAAGTGTAACACTGGAGAAATTTAAAAGTTAAAGGAGGTTTTTATATCAAACTAAGCCAACATGTAGGTTTTTGCTTTAACTGATGTATAGGTCTATATGAATCCCTACGAGAGAACGTTGCTTTCTGTTGCACTACAGAGCTATAAAAACAGAGAGAATTTTGTAGCATATCCTTTTCTCTCCCAGTAAGTAGACAACAGTGCTACAATTCAAAAGGGACAAAAAGTCACCAAGAAACCTATTAGAACTGCATTTCCAACGCGCATAGAATGAAGGTTTTCTCCAGATATTAAACTCAATCCCAGTCTGCAGATTACTAAAAATCCTCAACTCTTAGGAAGCTGTCAGAGCCCTACAGCACAGGTCTCATTTGAAGGCTTGCTTACTGTCATCTGGTGGAAACCTGGGAGAAGAAAATTTTGTTTAATGGCAGGCAAGAAAAAGGTACTGCATAAGACTAGAGCAATAGGTAACTGTCCTTGCAATTCATAGAAGTAATACTGTGACTAGTCAGCATGTCCACCCAGTATGGTTCATCCAGTCATTGAAATAAATTTTGTTCCTTCTTCTCAATGGAGCACACCAGCACAAAAACATAGAATAAGGAATATTTTATATTCTTTAAGAACTGTTTCGGTCAAGAGCAGTAGTAGGGTTTAGAGGAAAGATTTAGTTTGGCTCTCGTTTTAGCTGTATTTAATTGCCATGCTGTAGCCTAGAGTGCTTGGGAAGAAAATGTTTTTCATAAGAGGAGGAGAACCTTCCCACCCTTTTCAGTTTCAGCTGAGACTGCGGTAAAACATGGCCCGGTCAGTCACTGCCTCTCTATTTTTATTCCGTGACCCAGCAGCTGTTGAACTGTGCCAGGTTTTAATTCTTCAGAGCTTGATGATGCAGGAATCCAGGCCTGAATTCAAGCCTAATTTGAGCAGGCCAATGCATCTTTAGCTTTTGCTTGAGCAATTAGCAGCCTGTATCAATTTGTGCTAATTGTCAGTCTCTGCAACTTTTCCAGGCCTCTTATGCAAATCAGGACTGGAAGCAAACAACAACTGAATGACCCAGAAGGGTGGTACAGAGCCTGGCACCATTGTTCGCAGGCAGTGAATTTCAGTGCAGCATTTGTTCGTGGAGTAACACTAAAAAAAAAAAAGGCCACAAAGATAACTATCTCCTTGGGCTTAATTATCATGCCCTTTGTACTGTTCTTGCCTGTGCAGAAAAAGAGGAATGCGTTGTCCTTGCACTAGATCTATATTTTTTTTCACTGTTGCTCTAAATATAGAAGAAAACTGTTAACTCTTAAGACTTTGGAAGATGCTTGCTTTCATGGATTGATAAAAGGTTTTAAAGGTTTCAAATCTTTTCTCTAGTTACAGATTGTGTTGCGAATCCATAAATCTTTTAGTCACATTATGTTGGTCATCTGAGAATGTAGCACATGTAGAAGCTCAATCAGAGCCTTTTGAAAGAAAGATGCAGTCAGGGAAAAATGTGTTGGATCAGACTTGTACTGTTCTTTTAAAAATATTCCAGTGAAACTGGGCAGAAGCTGTAAAACTCAGATTTCCAAGACCCAAGATTGTTCAAGGATGAATCTTTTAGAAGGTCTAATATTGCAGGCTGAAGCTGTGAACAAAAAAAAAAAAAAAAAAGAGGGGAAGGAAAGGAAAAGCAGGATAAGAAGCTTAGAAAAATGAACATTTTAGAATATGTCAAAATTTAGTTTAAATTGGTTAGAAGATCTGGGAGATGATGTAGGTCTTCTGTTGCTCCCTGCCCTGACTTTTGACAAATTAAGCTGGGAGAAACTGAGATTTCATGCAATTATTGTTTTTTTCTTTTTCTTTCTTTCTTTTTTTTTTTTTTTATTTTCACTACATGTATTTAGTAGGAATATTTGGTTGCAATATTGTATGTTACTAATACAATGTTACAAAGGTGTAGAAATATTTTTTTTTTTTTTTTAGAACTTTGACTGCTTCTTAAGTCCTTATGAAATATTCCTTTTTTAGTCATTTTCTTAAAAATCAAATCATGTCCTAGTGCTACAAAATCACAAATAAATCTGCAGCACAAATTCAAGGAGCCCTCTTTCAAGATATTATATTCTGTTTGTACACTGGGATTATTAAGCAGATGTGATAGGAAGACTTGGAATGACTTGCAAAAAGCAGTGAGGGAGGTAGAGTTTGATTTGGTATAATGTGATACTTGATTTGTTTACATATTTGTCTTGAATTATTTCTACACTTTGAAATTATTCCATCTGGGAGACATTGAACATACTTAGTAGCTTATGTAAGAAAACACTATGCTGGCAACTAAAATTACTCCAAGGTGTATCTATCTTTATATTTAGTTACCTATGATTTTGGGGATTGTGAATAATAGCACCATCTAATGATAATCAGTAGTATGCCTTTATCATAGAAAGTTATTATTCAATCTTAGTGTGAATCATAGAATTGATTGAGTTGGAAGGGACTTTTTAAGGTCATCTAGCCCTGCTCCCCTGCAATGAACAGGATACCTACAGCTTGATCAGGTTGCTCAGAGCCCTATCCACCCTCATCTTGTTCACATCCAAGGATGGGGCTTCCACCACCTCTCTGGGCAACTTGTTCCAGTGCCTCACCACCCTCACTGGAAAAAAACTTCTTCCTCATTTCCCATCTAAATCTTTCCTCTTTTAGTTTGAAACTATTATGCCTTGTCCTTTCACAGCAGGCTCTGCTAAGAAGTCTGTGCCCTTCTTTCCTGTAGCTCCCCTTTAGGTACTGCAAACTTTCTGAGGGTGCCCTCAATCCCACTGTCACTGTCTCTGATGATGTTAAAGAACACCAGTTCCAGTGCTGACCACTTTCCATCAAGACTTTGAGCTGTTAACCACCACCTTGGGTACAAACTTATAACCATTTCATCATCCAACAGTCCACCTATCAAATCTGTATCTTTCTAGTTTGAAGAGAAGGATGTTATGGAGCCTGTGTGAAGTGCAGATAGATGATATCAGAGTCTCTCTGTCCACTCTCACAGTTATGCTATCATAAAAAGTGACAGGATTGGTCAGGCAGGACCTGCTCTTAGAGCAGGTTCTCCTATATCATCTTCCTCTCTTCCACATACCTTGGCATAGCTTCCTGGAGGATCAGCTGCAGGATTTTTTGCAGCAGAGAGGTGAGGCTGACAGGTCAGTAGTGTCATGGCTCATCCTTTGTACCCTTCTTAAAAATGGATGGACTTCACTTGACTGCTATGGCTTTTCAAATGTAATGAGAGTGGGTTGGCAGTTATGTCAGCCAGTTCCCTTACGACTCTGAGATGTGGTGCATATGACTAATTCACTTGATAAAGGGATTTGGGGACTTACAAAAGAATAGCACTCTAGTTGTGATTTCCTGCTTAGTTTATTGACTGGTATCATCCCCTGGATTCTCCTGAACATGCATAACACATCTAAACATAAAATTTGACTGACTATGGATCCAATTAAATAACGTTTCATAAGCTAATTTGTGTAACTTTGTTATGCATTATAACTAACTCCTCCAAGGCTGTGAATGGCTTGTTTAATATTGATCAGCATAACGTATTCATGCCACTGACGGAATTTAGGTGAAACCATGCTAATTCCTCATCTGTTATCCATTTGTTGTTGTTGTTGTTGTTTTCTAAATTCTGTAACAACTTAGAAAAGTTATAAAACTTTGCTTTTTTTTCCATGATGTGACATGTGAAACAGCTGCTTCTTTGTAAGGATCTTAGGCATTAAATAATATTATATGTTAGACTTCACTTAAAACATCCTTGATTAATGATAACATACAAAATTCTTCAAATTAGAAAAAACAAGTATTACACTACTCGTTCTGGAAGTACTATTTCCACCGTGCTGGGAGATCATAATGAATACATGATAGTATATAAAGCAATTTATCTCTTTCATATTATTTCCATATGCATCCCCTGTAATAGAATCAGTGGCTCATGACAGAAAGTCTTTGAACTGATCTCTGTAGAATAGGAAAATGTAATTTGTGGAACAAAATACTGATCAGTGTATTCCAGCCACATCTGTTATGCTCTAGCAGTTCAAGGATTTCCGTGATGAGTTCACTCAAAGCAGAAAGTTTCTTCTTTCTGTCCGAAAGACTGAAAGTGATGAACACTATTCTAGCTGAGTAACAAGGTTTAAATTCTTAGGCAAACTTAGCCTCAATTTTCAGTAAATTTTCTGCAAGCAGTGCATAAGTAAGTAGCTGTATTTCTACTGTTAAATGGGACTTCTGAGAGAATTATAAGAGAAATTGGAGGTAAAATTTCTGTCACAGGAGGATTGAAGCTTGCATAGAGAGATAAAGAGAGATATGATGCCTTCAGGAGCACCAGAAATAGTGCTAATAAAATTCATGAAATTGTTCCCTTTTACTGTGATACATTCAGGAAGCACCTGCTCTTATACAGATATAGGCAACCATTATAAATAATGTTGCACAATTCTTCATGTAGATTCTGCTCTTCTAGAAAAAAAGCAGGGGTTTTTATTTATTTATTTAGTTAGTTAGTTAGTTAGTTAGTTAGTTTTGCAAGGCACTTATAGCCTTTTTAACTATCGTCAGCCGATTGAACAAACTTCTGCACATTGTGCCAACCAGGAGTTGCTGGCTGCCTTGTTTAGCCACAGCTGTGTGTGTTGAAAAGGTTGCCACCCCGAGTTGCTTGGCACCCTGCTTTCCTCCTCCCTATTCTCCACTGCAAGTTTTTACACTTTAAATCTTGTAGAAGAGCTGTTCACATGGTTTTTCCCAAGGCTCTCAGACAAAATGAGATGAGTCAGCAAAGCTCTTGTATTTATATTAAGAAATACGTGCTCATTTCAGCTAACAAAAGGCTATCAATTTTGAGAGCTGAAGGAAGCAAGAGGGGCAGTTATAAGGTTCCTTCAATCAGTAAATGTTTGCAACTGAGATATATGTCCATAGTTTAAATTCGTCCTTAGCTTGCACTTATATACTATGCCCGTCAATAAATGTCCCTTGTAATGCCAGTCGAGTACCTATCATTAGCAATCGTTTTACCTTCTTATAAATAAGCACACTGAAATGTGTTCAACTTGAGGCTATCTAAGACTTCTAAGATAGCTTGGAAATGAAATATTCAGTTACCAAACAGCCAGAAAAAAGTTACATTGTTCAATGATATTCAACCCTAAAGTCTGTTTTTATTGAGGTTTGTTTTCTCTTTTTAGAGAATGACTTCTGCTAAACACAGAATATTTTCAAAAATAGATCTCTAGCAAAAAACTGTTACACCCTTCCCAATGAGGATTTTTATTCTCAAAATCTGATTCTAATTAAATATGTATACTATATTATACATTCTAAGGCTCAGTCCTTTACCCTTTCAAAGTCAGTGGCAAATTGCCCATTGAGTTCATGGGAAAAAATGCAACTCCTTTGTTAAAGCTTCCGTTATAGCAATTCCAGCTGCTTGTTTTTTGAAAACAAGGATTCAGCTTTGCCACCTTTTCTTATAGATACCAAGCCTTTGCTAATTCTTTTTGTATTTCAGTACTAGGAAAAGGAAACTTGGTCTTATGAAATCATACTCATCTGCCATTTAGTTGTTTGGTTTTTTTTCTTTCACTGAGTGCTGCAATGAATGTATGATTCTCTTGCATTATCTTTATTTTATAAACTTTCTCTCTTGAAATTCTATATTTTAAGTATTTATAATATAACATATATGATGTGTTTATGTGTAGGAAGAACATACCAATTGAAAGCAGCAAGACATTATCAGCATAGGAAGCCATATCTGATATAATTTGCCCATAGTTGTGACCCATCACCAGTTCATCTGCAAATGAATTGTAATATAAAGCGTGCTTACAAAAACCAAAGCATCCAGCTTTCGATACGAGACCATATTTCTGAAATATAGTTAAACTTGCCTTTTTTTTTTTTTTTTAATAAGACAATAATTTCACATCTTCCCTGTCCAGGATAATAGTAGCCACGCATTAGATGCCCTGACCAGGATGTAACAAGGAGGCACCAAAGAAGAAATCTCAAAGGATTCAGAATAACTTCCTGTGGAAGCAGGATAAAGATAGTTTGTGCTTCCCTTTTAAACAAGAGAGGCTCCTGTGCTGTGCCCAGTACTGCAGCACATGACAGAGAGATCTGGGCAGGAGCCCACTGGCTCTGGAGAGCTTAGTGATAGTTCTTCATTGTAATTTACCTTCCACATAAGCAACAAATAAAGCAGCTGCTTTGCTGTTCTCAGTACTCCACTGTGAGCAAGGTGCCGAGGTGTTGAGAAGTTTTTTTGCCTTTCATGCTAATTGGCAAGTAACCAAAAAATAGCTTTTTGTGCATACTGAAGTGTTTTGCTTTAAATGTGCATTAGTCTTATCCTACCATCCACACTGCCTATGGACAGCAGATTCTAATGAAAAGTGACAGATGGGAAAAATTACAGAAAAGGAAAAAGGAATCCACTGAGTAACTTGTGTACATTAAGTCTGAAATTTAAAACCTTCAAGCTGATATCCAGGGCTTTTCCTTACTGCCAGTTTCATTCCATCTAACAAACAGTACTGATTGCAATCTGAATGTTATCATTTTTGTCCACAGTTAATTCCATGCACAGAATCATTCCTTTTGAAGTATAATCTGTTTCTGTGCATTGGTCTGGCTTTATAGAGTGAAGCTATATATAAGCATTTAACTACTGAAGTATGGTCCCTTACACTATCTTCTGCTCTGGAAAGCAAATATGAAGCATGCCAAGTTCTGCATTTGGAAGGAAGCCCTTCCATGATTTGCATAGCTGTATCCTCTCAGATGGTCTGACACAAGCCTGAAGAGTTGTGTAAACAGCATTTCCTGTTGTGATATTTTATGGTGAACTTAGCCAAAAGTCTTACTATTGCATTCACATTCACAATCAAAGTGCAATGGCAGAAAATACAGAACAATGAAATATAATAATGACATACTAAGTACTTCAAATGTTTCCAGCAAAGAACCTAAACAATGAAACAAATCTCTATACAAAGCAACTAGTGTAATTTAGTAGGAATACACTGTTTATTTTTTGACTTGTTTGATTTAAATCAGTGTGAATTATGTTGTTCTTTCTATTCCATTGAAGACTCTTCTTGCATGAGAGCTGTAAAAGTATGTGCTAGAAACAAACACAGAAGAATACTTCTACGTATCCAAAGCATGGTTGTATTTGTCTAAATACTGTGGAAGGCATGCCAGTACCAGCTTGGTATGTAGATCTGTATGTCCAAAACAGGGTTTATATAGTCATGCGCTAATTCAGCCAGCAGCTTTTAAACAACTTAGATGGGACTACAGTACTAAACATTTCCACTTGGCACAACAGCTGGAATGCAGAAGTTTGGAACTAGAAAATGTGGAGCCCTAACCTTGGGAAGTACTTACAAGCCTTTGCTGGTACATGGAATTTTCTTTCCTAATTATTTTTCTGTCTGTAATTAGCAATGAGAGCTTTCCATTTCCAGTTATTTAGCAGTAGTATATTCTAGTTAGATTTCAGGGAATTTAAACTGTTATTTCATTTTGCAAAATAAGTTAACCTAATATCTATAAGACCCAACTTCTTTTCAGCTTGTCAATGTAAGATTTGTCATTTACTTTAATAGAAGCTGAACTATGTCATCTAAACGTGCATAAAAAATGTATCAGTTGTTAAATTGAGTCAAGGCCTGTAAAAGACTCAAAATTATCTTTTGTAAAGATAGGAAAAAAAACCCATAACTTTCTTTATAACTCTTTATGTGAAGGAATATGTAAATATGCCTCAGAGGGTTTTCTGAATACCATCAGATACAAGCTGTGTCAGATGGGTGAATCTGAGAATAAGAGCTTGTCCAGACCGTGAAAACAAACTATGTTTGGAAATGTATTAGCTAGCAAATTTAAACAAACAGTTCTAAATACAGTCCAAGTAAGGAAAGTTGTGTTTAAAATCTTGTATGTTAACTCCAAACTCTCCTCTTTTGCTGCCAGTGTTCAGCTAGCTTTTTTTAAACACAATTTGCTCTGTCTATATTAGCCTGAAGTTGTGTTCAAATTCTGTTTAAGATGTCAGTTAATACAAATAAAGAACAATCAGCAGAGTCATGGTTCAGTACTGAGCCTTTGCACTACTTGTATGCATCTTCTTTTTCAAACATGCTAGCATACAGTAAGATCTTAATTGAGTATGTCTTAACTAGTATATTTTGAGAATCTACTGTCACCAAAGCAACAACTCCAACTCGAAGATACTTTGAAATGTCATCTAGAGATGGCATTAAACAAATTCCTCCTTTCCTGTTTCTCACTGGGAGGATGGTGCTCCTATGCTATCAGTGCAGATCTACACCAGTGAGCTAAAGCCATTTCTTCAACAGCTGCTGGTTTATTCCTTTCGATATGACTTGGCACAGAAATGAGCTGGGAGCACAGGCATAGCACCAAGTGTATTTACCATATCTCAACTAGAATGCAGAAAGCAGAATCTCAGCTTTTACGAACACATTTTTTCTGCTTGGCATTGTGAGCATGGGTCAGTGGTGAAAATGTAAAACAACAGTGTCTTGAAAAAGTTTCCTTACACCTAGCAACATTGGTATATTTTTTGAGTGAGCCAGCTGCATGCTAACATAATTCTCATGCACGTGACAGTGACATGAGTTGCCTTACCTCAGGATTGAATGCATAACCATGCTGACATATCTTACACTGTACTTCTTCTCTATTAAACTAAGCGTAAAGGTCAATTTGAGGAAAAATCTCTTGAGCACGAACTGCATGTATCAGGTATTTCAGATATGGAGAGAAAGCCAAATGGCCGCAATAGAGTCCACCTCTATAAACATCCGGCATTAATCAAATCCAGATACCACTTTTCATGCTGATCATTCAAGTTGTTGCCAATTCTTCGAGTTTCACTTTTGGTTTCAGGTTCTAATGAATCCAAAATGGTGAAGCTGACACTTGGATTGAAATCAGGCGCACACATCCAAAACGACCAGGCAGCCAGTTATCACGTCATTACTAAGGCAAAAGTAAAGCAACTATCTGAACAACAGCATCAGCAGTAGCCTATTTCAGAAACTGGCAAAACAGTCACAAACTGTAAAGGTTTTGCATGAGGCCTAGCTGAGATTGTTGGATTTGAAGCCTGAATGATCAAGGCATATCATAGGATTAATTTGGAGTATAGTTAACATTTCCAAGACAAGGAATTTGAACAGTATTTTCCATCTTCTGACATAAGAAAATTTTGATCAGAGCATGGCAAAGATTGGGTTTCAGAGGAGTTTTTAAAAAATTGAACTTTAAAATATCCATAAAGATTTTCCAGGTAATGTGAAATTTTGGAGGATAGGCATAGCAAATAATACATACCAGCAAACTGGTATGGTTGAAAGTAAAAGAGGGAAATTTTTACCATTTTATTTTTCTGAAAATTTCATTTTAAAAAGTTTCTGAAAAATTATATAAGATTTTTCAGCTATTTAAGAATTCATTGCATGTTTCTTCATATCTTTGTGATATAAAGATATAAAACAGGACATGATTCCCATTGAAGATGTTTTTCTTGCTGATACATGTGGAAATATATGTGTATGTTTACTACGTATTGACTGGGATAGTTCTGGAACTGACATGATCTGAAATCACTAACAATTGAGGCACCTTGCTCAGTAACATTAGTTCTTCCAGTGTCTCAAGCATGACAATCTGTGACACCATTGATTATAAGGATTTTTAGGCTTTTTGGATAACAATATGAGAAAGAGGACTGAATTTCCTTTAAAGTGCTTAAGGGTCTGAGTGATGGAATTTATCACCTTGAATACTAGAAATATTCAGTTAAGATCCCAATCTTAAACTACCAAAACTTTGACAGATAAAAGCAGTGGGTTTATCAAATTGCTGCTTTGGTGTAGGTAATGAATGTAATATGCTGAACACAGTGTATCTGTAACAGGTAATTTTAATGCAGATACATCATGATTAAACCAAAATCATCTATAAGCATCCTCATTAAATTTCCCATTGCAAAAGAGATGCTTCTGAAAGGATATAGCTTCAATATATATAATATGGCTGATACTGTTAATTATTAGTGGGAAAACTCATGGGAATTTCTTCTAAGTACTAGCCCTGAAAATCATCTATCATTTTTTTTACAGGTTTTATATATTTTATAAATTAAACACTGCAAAGATATTTGCAAGGGAAACATGTATGACATGGTGGAAACAAAAGGCACACTGTGTGTCACTCTGCTCTTATATATTTTGAATTCTTAACCATGTAGGGTCACTGTTGTATTGAGATTTCCTAACCACTGGGAAAGCTACTCTACAGTGCAGTACTGACATGCTTTATTGTCATGGTGCATTCACAGCATAACCAGCACTACCACTGTTTCCCTTAGTGTAATACTCCCAGTTATCTTTTTTTTTTATTTCCAGAACAATTGTTTATGAGACAGTTTTCTTTGGCAGGATATCTTCCTTGACACCGTGCTTTAAAAAATATTTTTAAATCATTTTGGTCAATATTAGATTATGCACATTCTTTTAAATAAGAAATAATTTTTTTATTAGTTGTATAATTAGTGGACATAATGTAAGTTGATTTCAGGAGCTGAAGTTTGAGTCGAAGAGTGGGTACACATTTTGTGTGCTTCTATAAAAAAAAAGAATAAAATGATTGTAAAATGTATTTGTTTTGAGTGAGAGTTATAAATGGACGATGTAGTATATTTCATGATACTTTATCACAAACTCCTCATTTGTGTCAATCTCACATTTAGTGAATTGCTAAATTATACTGAACCTAATTTAATGGTTGAAAAATTATTTGCCAATGAAAATGTCCTATTTTATATGCGATGAGAAGAAAAAAAATACCAAAATATTTCTTGTGAAGGCGAAAGGATTGTCTTTATCTCGCTATTAAAACATAGCATGATCATGTTATATGGTATTTTGTACTACAGACAAAACTCTAACTGATTTCAGTGGGAATGCTACTTGCATGAATATTTTAAGAATTAGGCAGCAACAACAGTAAAGCTGGTTGTTTTTGGTAGTGAACTACAGTGACTTATTTCATTAGTTTTAAACAGTGTTTTTCCTTTACCAAATTGTAGATACGTATGAATTTGGGATTTTTGTATCCTGCCATGTTTTCATGGATTGCCTCTCTTTCCTCTGACCTACATCCCTCTATTCTTTAGATCTGTATCACAGCCAGTGCTCTGCTTGTGACCAGGGCCTGAATGCACTTCCACTGCAGTGACTGAGGGGTTACAGCATTCAGGCTGTGTTCAGCAACCACCAGAGCAGCCCCTCTGCAGCTCTCCCACTACCTATGAGCTGAGATTCTGAAAGCAGATGCACGCACTTATGACAAACCCTCCATTGGTATACATTAGCAATTGGATCTACATTCGTATGCCCCAGTACAGAACTTTATATATATATGTATATAAACTGTGTTTGGGAAATACTAGCCTTGGATCTTGGAGCCAGTACCAAAAGTTACTATGCAATAGTTGGGGAATCATTTAATCTTCCATATGCTAGTAGTGTCAGTTTTCATGGATAACAAAACTGAAGCTGAAAACATTACCTCTTTGCAGACCACCCACCTCACAGTACTTCAGCCTGTCGGTGGTTCCTGAGCTGCAGACCCAAGTGTGTGTACCTCCAAGAGAGCCCATGCTCCCCAGAAAGGATGGCAAAGCCTACCGACAAAGGCAAGTAGCAAAAAAAAGCTGTGGCCTATCTGCTCTAAGTTTCAGGTTTTTGGCCAGATACTAGTGTCGATTTTCAAGTCTCACTGATCCCATCGACTCTGAAGTGTAGGGAAATGAATGGTCTGGAATTCAGAAAGCATCGAGTCCACCATGCTTCTAATATGTATATGCTGGCATGCAGGAACTTTGTTAAAAAGTATATTCTTAAGTATGATATTGGCCTTTTGATTGGTTTCATTTTCAAGATAACAAATTCTTGCTCCTTAGTTCCTAAATAGTTTCCTAAGTTTAGCTATCCCCACTGGAAAAAGTGAAAAGTCACAACTGTTAACACGGATCTCTTTTTTAAGCCCCAGGTTCTAATGGTAAAAGATGCCAGACTCATGTGCTGCTATCTGGGATGTGAATATGAAAAAAAAAAAAAAAAAAAACAAAACATATTTGGTATAGCTTGTTTTTCACCGTTACTTACAATTTTTGAAGTTCTAGCTATAAATTTTCACTAGATGGCAGGACTCCACCATTATCTATTATCAGGGGTTTTACTTGCAAAGCAACAGCTGCCTATCAGTAGGAAAGCTTTTTATACGTGTTCAAGTTTTGCACACTATTAGAACACACGCACATACAAAAGAAACACTAACAAGAAATTGATACATAAACATAATAAAAGTAGTTCTGTCGCTGAATATGGTTAGTATTATGGAATTAAAATCATTGAAAATAATTGGGAAAAATGTTGCTTCCTTGACAGAGGAACTAAAAGTCCTTCTTTTATAAGATGAAGTAGACTTGCACCTATTGTTCTGCTATTTGTGAAAAATTTAACTGATCCAGTAAATTAAATGTGACTAATTAATAAGTATATTGACAGGTTAAGAAAGTTAGAGTTTAAATAGCTGAACTGTTGACCTAAAATATTATATAAAAGTTCAATAAACTTAACACTTGGTGTACTGGGACTACCAAGAACTAAAAGGTGGTCTGTAAATCCCTAGGCATCTTGTTTCTCAGCCTATTTTTATATATTTTAATCTCTCTCAATTTAACAAGGCAGAATTCATTGCATGGTGAGCAGTCCCTGTATTGTTTCAGCCAATTGTATTTCGCTGATCCCAGTGCTCCAGACAAAATCTGTCCGCCTTGCCTAGGAAAACAGTCCACAGCTCCATACAGTTATATAAGCCCTAATAACTGTGACAAATCATCACTGTTGCAATGGAATAAGCACTGATTTTTAACAGCACTTTTGTGGGTTGGGGGTTACCAATTCTTATTGTTAATTTTTCTGAATTTCTTTACTATCTCTTTTGCTTTCATTTTATAAATGAAGATAATTTATGAGGCGTTCAGTAATTTTCAGTGCTGTTCGTGAAATATAAAAGGAAATGTCTGCCTTCTATTAAGGCTGTTCCTAAGACTGGATCACTTTCCAAAAACAGAGATAACTTGGTGCAATTCTTTCTGGGATTCCCAAAATAGTAAGGACATTTTCTCATGATAAAGCTGTACTTATTTTTTTCCTAGAGAAGTATCATGAATAGATGACTGAAACAGCATTTTCTAATATGAGGTTCACTTTTGCTATATGCTGAGAGCACTCAAAAACTTACAGCAAATCATATAGGAGCTGAAAGGCATACATCATTTCAGTTTGCAATCTTTTACATTCAAGAAAATGTTTGCAATACTTATTAACTGTCAAAAAGTAATAATTACTTTTTATTGCAACAAACACAGTCAGCACCTGTATAATCTCCATGAAAAACATTAGCACAGTCAAACAAGCATCACAATCCATACCAACAATTTCATTGGATACATTATATAGTTAGCAAACTATTGTCTTAACTCATGTTCACAAAACACTGACAACATCTCATGATCCTACCTTGGCGATTTGCAAAGGCTGCTTTTGCTCCTTGCCACCTTGCAATCTAAAGCCCCAAGGCGCCCCTCCACTCATAGCAATGCAGATATAATCCCCTGTGCCCATTTTCCTGGTGCAATTAGGCAGCATTCATTTACAGAACTTAAAAAAAAAAAAAAATTGTCTTGCAGATGTTCAGTGAGCCTGAGGCAGAGCTGGAGACCCAGAGCACCACACTGTTGCTGCTGCTGCGTACTGCACTAGCGAATGTATTCATTCAGAAGAATGTAAGAGCTTCAGATCAAGGGCACAGCCCACTCTTTCGTCAGATTCCTATGCTCAGCCCACCTTCAAAGTAAAGTAAGTAACACTTAGGAAATGCACACAAAGAGACTCGGCCATGAGGCAGAAAAGCCTGCATTTAAACATGAGTTTCTCATGACAGCTAAATCAAAACAAATGCAGAAAGAAATGTGTATTTCCCAATGATGATTCAGGACATAAGTTTACTTTAGTAAATGGTGCCAGTTGTTTTAAAATTTACCCATTTCTTGCTTTCGTACTCCAAACAAAGAAAAAAGCAGAATTTCAAATGAAGCATTGTGTACTTTCTCTGTATTAATGATACAATTAGACTGAAAGCTTTTTTAAGATTTTTATTTCCATCCTGCATGCACTGTCTTCAGCACTACTGGTCTGTCCTCCCTCCCCCAAAAAGGAAAAATTCTGCAATTTTCGAGTCCTAAAGTTGCTTCTTTCACTGTTTCTCTGTACCCTCAGTGTAGTTTAGCACCCATTGCTGTTTTTTAATGATCTGAAGCATTGTTAGACCCTAATAATACACATCTGCTGCCTTTTCCACTGCTGAAAGGAAAGGAACTGGTGGAATGAGATACCAATTATACCAATTCTCTCTACTGATGATATCAATAGTTGAACTGTGTTGTACCCATCAAAAGGTAACCTTATCATAAGCATAAAAAGAACTGATGTTGTGTGAAATTAGCCACTGCATTACAAAGCCTGCCTGCAGTTCTGTTCCCAGTTGCTGAACTTGAAGTAGTTTAACTGTAGGCAGCTGATCTCCTGTAGGTTTAACTGGAGTGTTTTAAAAGGTGTCAGTACAAAATGGTTTTGAATGGCTAGTTCTACATATTCAGAGGTGTGGGGACAGTGGGAAACACTTGGACTTTAAGTTACTTGACTTTGCATCTACGTAGCTGATAGCTGCTGAGGGTTTAAAACTAAGCCTATTTATCAATTTGATGTCTGTGGAGTGATGTTTCCAATTGTTATAGCAATGTTCTTTAAAGACCATTCGGCAAAATACTGAGGTAGAGGCAGGTTCTTCTGTTAGACTGAGATTATGGAGAAAATAGGCAAGCTTTGAGGTATTTGAGCCCTTCATCAGAAATGTAACGGCACTAAGTAGGTAGAGACAAGTTCCCTAAACAAACCGAGGAAAATGTCACTTTTTCAATGTCAGGATTTACTTGAAGGCAGAGTGTTTTCTTTCACTGACTGCAAGTCAGAGGCTCTGGAGAAGCAGAAGAGGCTTGATCTGACATAAAATTAAATAGTTCAAAATAATTCTGCCGGACAAACTATACTCAGAAAGGGAATAGTCTTTAAAGGAGCATTGCTAGATGACATTTGTGTGGAAAAAAAGCCTTGAAATAGCTCAGTTCAAGAGGGCTAGCTGATTCTTACTATCTTGCGCAATGTTGACCTGTTGCTGTAGCACTTCTTAAAAATCTTTTCCTGACCAAAATCTTGCTGTGGATAAAATTCTCTCTTTTTCTTACTGATAAAAGTTGTCATAGATACTTCTGTGACAGTAAAATTCTTAAGTATATGGCTGCAAAAATGTCCTCCAGCACCCTGGTAAATATATTTTATTTTATTTTATTTTATTTTATTTTATTTTATTTTATTTTATTTTATTTTATTCAGAAAAATGGATCTTAGAGAATATCAGCCCTTAATATATTTTATTTATGAGTAGATTTATAGTTTTGTTACTGCTAGGGTGCTTTTGAGTTTGTTTGAGACTATTTTTTATCATTTTGGTAAAAATGAATAATCAAATCTGATCTCTGTTTATGAATGTCTTGTTGTAGAAAACGAGGTAAGGTGCACCATTATTAAACACTTCTGCATTTGGACAGTCACACTGACTATCACATTTACTAGACATCGATGCCTTTATCTCTTTTGACCATACAGGAGAACTGTGTAAAATGATGATGTGGAACAAGCTTCTTTCATCATCACTCAGTTGGAAAAAAACAAGTCAGAACAATTTATGTGACAAGTGGAGCATCTCCATACAGTTGGTGAAATATCAGTAGCTGGTTTTCCTTGACGTTAGTCCCACCCTTGATCTATTTGTCATCTTTGAGGCAAAAGAGAAGAGAGAAGCACTTCAAAATTGATTGGCATAGCAAAAGGCAACTTTAAATTGATATGTAAAATGATGTCGATGTTTTTGACCAAAATCACCATGAGGAACATCGGAGAAATTTCTCTTCAACAGCAAAACTAATAGTTATGTATAAAATTGTGTGCTATTCTTAAAGCTGAATATTCCAGCATTTGTTTAAAATTCTACTTACTTCTACTTTGTGAAATCTACATGGTGCACTGCAACTTACTGGAAGTAGCAGCAACAGATAACATCAGTGGTGCTGAGACCTCAGATCTCTGCATAGAAATTCTTTTTTAAACCCTGAGTTTTTATATATATTGTGTAGTACTGACAACTGCAGAACAAGCTGTGAAAATAATAATTAAAAAAAAAAAAAAGAGTTATCAGATGTGATGACAAGGCTTTTGACTTGGAATGTTTAAACTGTGGAGTCCATTTCTTGAACTAATAAGGATTAGGGTTCTCAGAGGAGAAGAGACATAGAAAAAAAAATCTTTCTTTCCTAGCAGTCTGTTGAGGGCTTTTTTTTTTTATAAAAACAGTCCAAGGAAATTGCTGTTTTTTTTTTTTTTTTTTCTTGTAAGAAAATTTGTTGCTTTCTCCTCAGTAAGAAATACAATTGAACTCTGTAACTAAGCTATACCCATAATGGGGAGATGCAAAGTTTCTTATGTCCTAATCTCTAGAAAATAATGCTCCATAGTCATTAACTACTCCCATTTGCCATATATGACTTTCTTAAATGTTTATGCCTCAGCATGTCTTGCTTTTTAATAGTATTCTTATCTTCTTGTGCATTCTCTGCATCCTTTTGGGATTTCTAAATGCTGGTCAGAAACTGGACTTCATCATGAAACTGGATTCATTTGTGGGGTTTATGACATTTTGGTTGATATTTTATCTCTATGGCACAAATACATTGCAGCATTTCGGAGACAATTTTTGAAGATCACTGAAAACTTTGAATTTAACAGCAAACACAGGCATTTAAGCATTGCCCTCATCTCCATAATTTTCTCTAAAACCTCAACATTCAAGTCTAGGCAACAACTGATAAAAATGTTATGTAACAAAAATTAACTTTAGAAAGTCATCACATTACAAATCCCAGAGCTCAACCAACATTCATCTGTGCCCAAATACAGGCAAAAGTTTAGCTTGAAATTTGATCTTTTGTGATAAGCTCTTTTTGAAAAAGAATCCAGGTCAAAATCCCAACTGCTTATCTGCTTTTAAGAGCTGCTAGTCAAAAAATCTAGCATTGTTGAGTGATGGTAAAATAAAAGTAGCTAAGTGGTAGTACTCAGACCTAAGTGAGGGTGTATATCCTGGTAAGGGGTAAAAAATGACAGTCTACAAAAAGTAATAAGAACATGGAAATTGTATGCTGCTTAACCCAGGTGGCATTCAGTGAGTACCACTCAAGAAATTCCTCAGCTGAATACAGTTCTTCTCTATTTTATAACAGTTACGATTCCATTATTTTTTTCCCACCTCCTTTTGAGCCCACATAAATTCTAATATTGATAGCTGATTGTAGAAAGTCATCTCCAACTATACGTGACATGAAGAATCACCTCTTCCTGTTTGAGTCTGGATCCTCCAGGTTCATTTGACATCCCCTGCTTCTTGTAACTCAACAAGAAGTTCCCAGCCATCCTGGGCTTCTTACTTTATAGACAACTGTCATATCCACATCAGTCATCTATTTTCAAGGGAAGATAAATAGAATAATTAGTCTTTTTTTATTCAAGAAGCTGTCTAATACTACTTTTATAATTAAAAAAAAAAAAATCCCCAGTGTGCATCACCTTTATGCTTTTAAGCCATGTTACAATATGGCCATTTAGTTTTCTTAAAAGCCTTTGGTGAAGGAACTTGTCAAAAGCCTTGTGTAAATCCAAGACCAATCACTCTCATCCTTGTGTTTCTTGATCCCATCAAAGGACAACTTTACAGCTGTGAGTCTTCCTTTTATGAAAACCATTTTAACTTTTCCCAGCTAAGTCACATTTCTCAGATGATCATTCCTCATTATGGTTTCCACCTTTTAGTTTTTTGTTGTTTTTTTTTTGACATTGATTTTTTTGTAAAATCTGATGTAAATCAAGAAATTATGTAGCTAGATTCAGAAGATATTCTATAAACTTGCAAGGAAAAAAAGACATATGCTAGTATGTCATTCTGCAAGAAAAGAAAAGCTGTCATTTCACCTGCAGTTTCTTTCAAAAGTACCCTACGGCTGTGGATTGTTTAAAAATGCAAACCTTTCCACCCATTCCTTAGTAATGAGAAATAGAGAGTGGGAAAGGGGATATCATGATCTCTAATTTATGGGCAGCATTTTAGTGCTTTAAATACCTTGATGGTATGGTTTTCTCCTTTTTATGTATTTCATTCTTTTCCATCTGATTTTTCTTTCATGTAAAATCAGCTAGTTCCCTAAAAATTCTTTCTTGGAGATTCTAACTGGATCATCTGTAAACAATTTAATAAAGTATACAATTTGGTTTAGTGTGTAATTTCAACCAAATGGGAGAATCAACAGGAAAAATAAAAATATAATAAAAAATAGGAAAAAAAAATAAAAAAGAGAGAGAAGGATAAAGAGAAGCAAATAGAGAAAGAAAACAGATTTTTAATGCTTTTTTTGTTTGTACATTAATTATACAGAAAAAGCCCACACTTGTACGTAGTTAAATTGGAAAAAAAAAAAAAATCAAACCATGCCACTGAAGAAAACATGAAATACAGTCTCTTCCAAATGAATTAAAAATGGCCTCATCAAACAGATCTCTTCAAATGAGTTTTTAAAACAAAGTGGCTCCTGGGAGCAAAAAGAATTATAAGGCAATATAGTCTTTGTTGTTGTCCTGAATCACTGCCTAATAATATTCTTTGTTTAACAGTAATATAATTCAGTAGTTGTGTAAGGTAAAAGCAAACTTTGAATGCAAATCTAAATAATATTTTCCCCAAATGTTACAGAAGTAGAAAACTACATTTCTGCTTAATTTCTAGCCTTAATTTTGTTGTCCTGGCTTTAGAAGCAACAAGAAACAGAGACACATGGAAAGGATTTAATTTTTGGAAAAGACTTTAAATGATGGACAAAGTGAATGAAATATGTTGATGGAAGGTTCAAGCTGCACAGCTCCAGCTAACATTCATTAAAGCTGATTGCTCTTCATTTTTCCCCCATCAAGTTTCTCTTGTCCTACAAGAGAAATTAATAGACTCCAGATGTTTGATTGCGTGAGGAACCTAGCTGTGCACTGCAAACTAAATAGAGTTTGCTGACTGAAAGCACAGACATGTGGTGGTAAAGATACTGTAAAGTAGTAACATGAAGCTCTTAGTGAGGAGAAATGAAATTAAAGATAGAATGTTGTTAGATATTTATTAGATGCCCCTAAGGCCAGACAGGAAATACGGCCTGCACTCATAAGAGGCATGAGCATTTTCTCACTGGTAAAGGCAAAGGCTTCAAATTTTAATCCCTAATGTGGATTTTTAGGCTAGATATTGTGTAGTGGTTAGAAATTCAGAACTATACCCAGGTTTTGTTATTTTATTCTTCAAAAACAGCAAATGAATTGCAGTAGAAGTAGAAGAGAAATGTTCTGAATCTGACTCTGATTTGAAAGAATACTTTCTCAGAAACATAAAATAAATCCAGTGATGCTTTAGAACCTGAGATAAATCTCTTTCTAAACTGAAGTACGCAGGGTTGCACTGTAGTTTTGTGAAAAGCTGCAAGTCTGCAATCTGCCAGGTGCTGGGGGTAATACAGAGTAGTACTCAGCTGCATTTTCCTCAAAGGCGGAAAAGTAATTTGTTTTTGTTCTCTGCTGGAGATCTCCATTCCAGCTCAGTTAAAGTTTACAAAGTTTTAGATACTGAGAAAAGGTCAAACCTTTGCCTGTTTGTCTGGCCCCTACCTCCTTGTCCCCTGTCCTGTTCTTTGTGGAATGAGTAACAGTAACACAATAGTAATTCTAGCCATAAGCTAAAGTTTATTAATGCAGGTAGCCCATGCAGAGAAGGACCCTGTTCCTCTTGATGGTAGCCATAGTCACAGTCATGCCTTTTTGTTATTAAGTATCACACTGTGATTTCCAAGCTGATTGCATATGTAGTTAATACCAGACATTGTTGAGAGGTGTATTAGATTATTAGATAACACTCCCACCACTTGTATATCATTTGCTAAGATAATGTGAATCCACTGAATTCAACTGTAAATTGAAAGTTGTCTTCTACTGGGGGGGGGGGGCGGCGGTTGTTCTAAGCAATTACATTTGTGAAAGTCACCCTTGATGCTTGTAATATTATTATCATTACCATTTTAGGAGTGAAAAAACAGGCCAAAGAAGCAACTTGGACCTCCAAACTAGAAACTAAGTTAATGTCCTTGAGGATAACACAGTGAATAGCAGCAATTCATACAAAGTGTTTCCTTGATACTTTACAATTCACCATCCCAGGATGTAGATTAGTGAAGACCTACTCTCTGAGGTTATGCCTAGGTGAGTGGCAACATGTCACAGATCCACTATAGGAAAAGACTGGTCTGGAATTCCTGTTTCCACATATCATTCTCCAGCAGTTTTTACTTACCGTTTGACATTAGCAAGCAAAAACATCTTTTCTCTAAGGATCTGGGGAGATCTTTCTTCCTTACATATGCAAACAACATTTCATGCCTACTTACTGGACTAAATAAGTATGCTATATTGAACACTCCTCTGATGTGCTACGGTGGCATGAATCAAGAGCAACCATATCATATCCAGCTGAAAAATAGATCACCTGAGCTAAAAATTAGGCCTTAATGGTGTATGGTAAGTTTGAAAGGATGGTTTAGCATGGCACTAAAAATTGAAGAGGTCATGAAGATTCAAAATTAATCTGATGAATGCTCAGATTTCATCTGCTTTGAACTTTGTTTCATGTTAGCTAGCACAGAAGTGATTCATTCCCTTTGACTAGTTGCCTTTAAAAAGCACAAGTGATTGCATGCATGGCTCACATCCAGCATAAAAATCAACTGTTTCTGTATTGCAGTTTAAAGCACACATTGTTTTCTACTTGAAATCTCATAAGAATGAATTTATCAGTACTGAAAAAAAGAACAGAAGAATCAGAGGAACAATTGTGTTATAACACAGTTTGGGCCTCGGGAAACTTGGGTTCAGTTTTTACAGCTGTACATTAACATCTAACTTTGAGAAATCTGCTTGAACTTCAGAAAATATCAGTGAGTAGTTTGAGAGTTTTTATCCTTCTGTAGTACCCTACTCTTCCCTGTTGTAAGGTTTGTAAAGCAGTTTCCAACAGGTGCTACCCAAATGCTGTAAAGCACCTTGTTCAGTGTCTTTCTCAGTGAGCCTGATGTTGGCGGCTCTAACTACAGCAACTAGCAAGAGGGCAGCGCATAAAGAGCTGCTGCAGCATCAAGTTACAGCTGTGCAAGGCTACCAGCATTTCGTTTTCTCTGTATCTGGATGGTTCCGTGTAGATTTTTACCAGAGAAACAGTAACAACAGAAAGGATACAGCAGGGACCTCCCAGCGTGAAATCTTACCCGACACGCAAATAACTGCAATAGATTAAAGAGCAATTCAGATATCTTCATTCATGACTATAGGAACAAGAACTCAAACTCTCTGCTTTGATAACTAACTCCTTGCCAAATGGAGCGTATTGGAAAAGTCAGCCCTCAGAAAACACCTTGATGTTTAACCCCTGCTGATCCTACATCCTTTCTTGCTGTGCCGCGTCTTCTTTCTGCAAATCTTGGACAAGAGTTTTTTATGTACTCACACAGCAAATCTAGTATGTGTTCTGTGAGACCAAGCATGATGTAGAACTTTGGTCCTGCCCTTTCTTATTTTCATGCCAGCTGCATTTCCTATCCCTTTGTTGGATCTATCATATACAGATAATGTAATGGATTTTTGAATTCAATTATGATTTCTTTTTTATTTAATTCTGATGTTGGTTTCTTCACCTGTGATAGGGAAGGAATCAAATAGTCAATATAAAAGGTATCAAAATGTCTTAAAACAGCATTCTGAAAAATAATTACATTTGTAAGAAATGCTGATATTTTTTTACAAATAACAGATTGATTTCCTTTACTGCGGTCTAGTACTTATATAATTTTCCGTGCTCTGGTAGAAGACATCTTTCTCCCACATTAACAAAGGTGTAAGGCAGGAGCACGGTGAAGATGAGCATGAATAAACATGAAAGCATCAGCATATCCGTTGCTTTCATAGTAATTTTGAAAAGTTGCTTTTTTATACAGTAGATTCATTCAGAAGTTAGGAATATTTCTAAGCACTATCAATTAGAAAACAATCCTGCTCATGATATCAACCAAGTAGAGATGGGGAATAAAGTTATATGAGCTGCCATAGGCAATCAGTTATATGGAACAAATACGACTTTACTGATAGCAGCAGGGGTTGTGCTGAATGGCTGCTAGAGCTGGCTGAAAAGCAAGTGAGTTATTAAGTGGGCAAAAGGAAAAGACAGACTTTGTAAGCTCATCCCATGTTTTCCAATGGGAGTACAATAATCAAATAGTTATCTATGAAGTATTTGGCAGCTTCTTGCTCAGATGCAGTTTCATTTTTTAATTTATATTTTATTATTTTTTTATTACAGTATGCTTATTTGATTATTCTTCTCTAGCAAGACTCCACTAACAGAAATCTTATACACCAGCAGATTATATATATGTGTAGAGAGAGAGAGAGAGAGATGTATGTATGTATGTATATTGTAACATGAAAGCCAGTGAAAGTAAGGCTACTTCAAATGCAAATTGAAATGTATCTAAGTTTCAGAAATTCCGAACTTTAATCAGGCAAACATGGAAAGGATCGCATAACTTTCTGCTGTCCTTTCTCAGACTGTTGGTGATGGCTTAATGTTTATTCACAGTGCTTTATCTATCATACATTATTCATCAGGTTATAATGAGTAGTTCTCAACTGTATTTTTATGTTTGTTATGTAGCAGTTACAGTGGGGTAGTCAAGTCTTCGGTTCCTTTATTTAAGAACTAGCAATGCAGTCTTCCACTCTCGTGCACCTTAGACAGTACTAAACTAATTGAAAATGATAAATGAAATTCCCCAACTGAAACATCACAGCAGTTTTCTCAGAACACTGAATCTATCTCCTGTAAATGCTCCAGATCAAGTTGCAAGAATGTTGATTTCATTAGAAATCCAAAATAGCAACAGCCACTGCAAGTAAGGAGATGAGCCTTGCAGTTTGCAGACAGTGAAAAATCCAGAGGCTTGAACTAGCCAGAAAATCCTTTCTAAAAAAGCAGCCACAGTGAGTTTTCAAAAACACATTCACTTTTATAATGTTTGACTTGTATAGTTCTTGTGATCCTTAAAACATTCATAAATATTTCTGGTTTGCTGAGTTCCAGGAGAAGAAAGTGGTTTTACCTACCAGAGGCCTAAATAACAAGAAATCAGGAACTTAGCTTTAAAGCAGGTGCCCTGTTCACAAGACCCAGAGAGAATTTCTTAGGGAAATAATGGCATTGCATACAATTTCACTTGCATGTCATGCTTTGTCTATTAACATAACTTCATGTTTGTAATTTTGCCAGTAAACTTTACAAATTCTCTTTGAGGTAGGCAAGGATTGGACTGTCCTCTGTGGTGGTTGGTTTTTGTCCTCTGTTAGGGACTGTGAAGGCAAAAGGGTTTATCACTGGGGATTTACCATTTGCCACTGTTGTTTAAAGATGATTGAAGCTGGGAGGGAATGACACATTCCCAGCTTTTCTGCCTTTCCTATCCTCTGCCAATACAGACTGTAACAAAATGCAGCCATTTTTAGGGTGGAACAATGCAGCTGTTCAAAGGCAACCAGCAACTGTACAAGTACAACAATCTTCAGTTCACAACAGGGAACAGAGATTAATATTCAGTTAAATGTATTTGCAGAGGAATTCAGATAGACAGGCTTAATTTTTGCAAACTGGAGTTTCAGCAGGGTGCAGGGATTTACAACTCTACATCTCTAAAATATTTGGGAAACTTTAATGAGTGCAAGGGGTCAGGACCTCTTTGCGTACATATGCTACAAGCAGCCTGAGGTAGAACTGTGTTTTCCATCACTCTGGAGTGAGAGATCCTCAGTAAGAAAGTGAGAAAGGATGAATCTCTTTCATTATCTGTGTGCTCAGCAATTCTTAACTGTGTCCCAGTAGCCCCTCTGGCTGGCCTGGCTTGATTTCGATTCTGTGTACTCTGACTAATCAGCTGCTTCATTAGTGCCTGATCATGGGGAAAAGAAAAATAAATAAATAAAAATAGCAAAGTTAATTTGACCTTTAATGTGAAATAGGACTAATAGATAGTGGATACTCACTATAGGAAGTATCTAATTAAGACCAATTATTTAGGAGAAAATTATGTACCAATGACTGCGTGCCCATGATTTTAACATTACTGTGTTATTTTCCCCAAATAACAACAACTATGTCAGCCTAACATTCTAAAACCTCTTTTCTGCCTGTGTTTTTGTTTTATATAGCACAGTCATTAAAGGATGTACTTTACAATGTTTCCTAAATGCTACTGAAATTGTTTAACAGAGAGATCAGTATTCACTTCTATTGTAACCCTGTTCATGATTGCGGGGTGCCTAGTTTCTTATATGAGAAATGCAACTAGTCAAAGTACTGATGTGCTTCTTCTTTCGGTAGGGTGCTGTTTCCTGAAATACTAATCTTTCTTTTACACATTTTTTAGTCTGACCTCAAAGTCACACCTTTTTTTTTTTTCTCCAGAAGAAAAAACATATTCCCTTCAACACTTCATTGCTTTTTTTGACAAAAAAAAAGTTGCCTTTGCTTTTGTTTTAAACAAATTATGAATTTTCATTTCCATTTTACTTCTAAATTGCTTCACAGTATACTGTTGTTCATAGACCATAACTACAGAAGACAAAACATTAAAGATTTTTGTGATTTATTGTAAGCAACATAGGAAAATATACATAAGTACGTATGTAAGCAGCCTTTTGGAGTTTCTGATGCTACTCAAAACCAAACTTACTGTTATGTCTGCAGGACATACAAATGAAATTAAGAGAAAAATGGTACCACCAACAAAAAAAGCCATCTAATATATAGAACTTTGGGGGTTTTATGACCCATTCCTTGTGATAAAGCACTTTTCTTAAAGAACATACCCATTATTGTCTACATCCTCACTTCAAGAATGGTTTACTATATTTTGACAGAAAAAAAACATATAGCACTGAACTGGAGATGTTAACTGAACAGCTGTATGTTAACACGATTAATGTTAACTGTTAGAAAAGTCATACTGTAGCTATCAGTGGGAAAAACATGTCTGTATCTCAAGTGCATCATATTGTTGTTCTCATTCTTCTTGGCAGCTTCTGCTAAGGACATTTTTAAAGACATCCTTTAAATTGAAAGATTAGGTCAGGATTTAGGTTTTGCTGAATCACACATTGTATTAATGCAGTGTGTTATGACATAGAGACATGAAATCTGTTTGCCCATGAGAAGCTTTCTTAGGCTGTCAGAGAACAGATCAGTCCCAAATGATTAAAGTCATCAGGAAAAAGACGGAAAGAAAGAAAGAAAAGAATACTGCTCTCTGAAAGATGTGAGTTAGTCTTTTAGAGAGCTCTTGTTGATTCTGTCACTGATATCTCCTAAGGTGATGGAAGACTTTGTTTTCATTGTTTCAGATCTATTAGAAAAACATATAGTGAGAACTTTAAATTCAAAATTTTGGAGGCAGAGGATTTGAAGGATGAAAAAAAATCTAGATTTAGACAAATTCTTCTATTTACTTTAACTGTAATAACTCTAAATTAGATCTTAAGTGTCTGGAATCATACTAGTTTTCAGTAGCAATGCACAGGTACAACTTCAGGAAGAACTGTTTTAAATAAAGGTAATTTAACCTACAAGACCTTCATCGCTTATAGAGAAGAAAATACTGACTTCCAGATTTTATGGTAGAGTTTAATTAAAATGATTTAACTAAAATGAAGTGACAACAGTTTAGCAATCCAGCAATGTCATTTTTTTTATGAAATTACTTTCCAGATCAGTAATGCGCTTAAATCTTTAATGATGTTTCCACATTTCTGAAATTGAAGACCTTACATTACTTTTAATGCTTATAGGTGGAAACTGTATGTGAGTATTATTTGTAGCTTTAGAATGTCAGGATCGTGGCACACTGGACACCTTTTGTCTCAGCATTCCATGCAGATGGAGGGGACGCTGTGGCCTCCAAAAAAGAGGCATCCTGAGCCATCCCAAAACAGGGGAAGAACTGGCATCGCTTTTCCTTGCTATCTCTTGTTGATCTACTCCTTCAACTTCACTAGAGCTGATTTCACAGAGGAGAAATCCGATAGTAAGTATTCAGTGGTCAAGTAAGTGCAGTGCTCCTCTGTGCTGAATTATCCACAGCTGCTTACTGTTAATAGATGCAGGCTAGACACAACAGGGCTGGCGGGACAAGTGAGCCTGTCTCCACAGCAAAATAGGGAATGTCCAAACTTAACATCATTATTTTTCTCTCAGTAGCTTGATATTTCAAAATAACTTTGCATAAGGTAATGTATCTGTCCATGCAAAAAACAAAAGAGGGTGCGACAACTGATGGAATGGCGGCACAGAGGTGCTGAAAGATTTTGCATCCTGCTTATGGAATAGTCACTGATACTCTGCAGCCAAAACCATATGTAGCTCAGCTGATGCTTGCCACCTCCTGGACTACTTTTCCATTCTGAAAAGACTGAGTGAAAAATCTGAAAAGTTTTAGCAGATTTTCTCTAACATACGCGATAGTATTGGTTCCAGTAATGCCTAGAAAAACAGCTTATGTTATTCAGTGGTGTATGAAGACAGGTCAAGGCTAATTCTTGTTACTTTCTGCTGCCTTCAAGCAACTCATTCATGGCAACAGTGCTCCTGTAGCCTTCTTTTGACATCTATTTCAAAGGCACTGGGAAGTTTTTTCAAAATTATTTTGTATAGTGTTTTTTTTGACAGTCTTGTCTTGAGATATATGTTACTGAGATTCAGTTCCATGTAAAACTATTCCGCCCCAAAATCTACTTCCAGAAGCTTTGCTGAGGCTGTAGAACAAGCAATCAAAGCACGAAAAGTCAGTGGAGCCTGAATTCCAGGTGCACCTGAATCGTGAAGCTGCCTTTAGCTGAATGAGGTGTTTTTTTCTTTTTCTTTCCCCTTTCTTCTCTCCCCCTTCCCTTTTTCCTTTCCTCTTTCATTTCCTTCTGTGTGTGTCTGCCTTCTTTTAACACCACAAGATTGTTTTTTGACTGGAGCAATGCATCTTTCTCATTTACTCTGGTGCTCCCAATGTGTTAATTAGGGAAACATTTTTATCCACCAACCAATGCAGTAACTGAAACCAGGGCAGGCAAACAGGTGACATGTCTATATCGCATATATCACCTCAGATGGTGCAGATTTCTATGGATGCAACACACAGGCTCTTGTTCCTTGCTGCCAAAAACACACGGCTAATGGTAGTGACCACATTGAAACCTAATGTTCTGCAGCTGAAAATTTTCTCTATCAAATAATGTTACAGTACTCTTTGTCGTAGTTTCCGTGGAAATAGCAGGAGGCGTTACTTTCGGAGCGAGCTATCATACTCGCACAAATCTGCAATGGCTTGCGGGTCGGCAGGGCCGCACACACCATCCAGCTTCCCGTAAAAATACATATATACGCATTTAAAAACAAAACCCAAACAGCGGCGAGCGAGGCCGGCGCCCTTTCCTCCCGGCCTCTAAGGGCACAGCGTCGCTGCGCGCAGTGCGCAGGCGCTGCCGGGCGCGCTCCCGAGCGCGGGGGCCGCGTGGCGGTGGCGCGCGCCGGGCTCAGACGTGGCACTCGGGTGAGCGGGTGGCGCGCGCTCCGTCGCGTGGGGGCCGCGCACCGCGCCCAGGTAACGGCCGTCCCGGCGCGCCGCCCGCGGCCGCTGCTTTTTGAGGCGGGCAGGGGGAGGGAAGGCCGCGGCTGTGGCCCGTGTCGGGAGCAGCGGGTGCTTCGAAGCGGTGCCGAGGTGAGGGAGCTCGGGGGAGCCGGTGGCGGGCGCAAGCAGCGGGCGGGCAGGTGCTAAGGACGCGCCGTCGGTGTACGCTGCTTTCTTTTTTCCGGAGTGTGTGTTATAACGCGTGTAGCTGTGTTCTTGCGCGCCGGTATTTGCACAAGTGATGTTGCAGCAGTGCCTCTTTGCAGATGTCACCTTACTAAGCAGGATGTCTCGAAAGGAATGTAAAGTTAGTAGTTGTCCTTCAGGGAGCTGAGATCGTGATGCTTTGTTCTTAACTGTGTTATCCTCCACGTGTGCATCTTCACAGTGGCATTGGTGCAGCAGAGCATTGCTTCAATAGAGCGATCCTGTGCATAAAAAGATGACAGCCACTTTTCTACTGGCACTTGGTTGTGGACAAGTGTTCTAGTGGTGTGCAGGCCGTGGGGGATGAGCTGGGGCTCAGGGACACAAGAAGTTTTGTCCTCCTGTGCAGTGACACTTGCAGTGGATGAGCCCAGGAAAAGCTTTCAGTTTAGCAGATCCTCAGATCTTTCCCATGTGATTTCCTGACAGAATCTGTATGTCCCTTCTTAGAACTTGATAAAAGTTAGGCAGTCAGTTGCTATTGATATTGTAGATGTTGTGGAAGCTGCTTTCGCCTTGAGTTTCTATATGCCCTTGTCTTTAGAAGGGATTAAATATGCTTGATCTTAAGTAGAATCTGGAATTGTTCTCCATAAGCTTTTTTTTGTGTTTGGTTGCTGTCTCTGCTCAGTGCACCCTGCGTGTGTTTATGCTGTCTGTGGGAAGTTCGACGTGGCAAGATTTTGTGTGAGTAAGCGGTGCAGGAAGTTGTTTCCCTGGATGCTATCGTAGCTGAAGGTGTTGGCTGTTGCTTAACTTGAAAATCTCTTACTAGGTTTAAAATATATGTACGTTTATACTACCGTGTAGGTAATTAAGTTCTGATTTATTGTCTTTTGGAGTAACTACAGCACACTGCCACGTCTTTTCAGATAGGGGGTGGGGACAGGAAGAAAGTATTGCTGACAGCAAGAAGCCTCTCTGTGTAAACATTTATTATTTTCTTCTTCCTATACTTACCTTACATTCTTAACTAAGAAATAGGAGGCAACCCCTAAACTTACCCATACTGAGCAATTTAGTGCTGGGTAGTTTAACTGAGAAATTTTACACCATCACGTCAAGTGCGGCTTAGTACCATGGCCAGGCTGTGAGGATGGTACCCAGCGCAAAGTGATTTCTTGTCTGATGGGTAAGATTAGTAATGCTTTATATACATATACATATATATATATATATTTCTCTAGTGAAGCCATGAGGTGGGTTTTCTGATGAGTATAGGTTCTGTCTAATGCCATGTGCTAGTGCAACATGAAGTTGTCCATGTTGTGATCTTGGAGGTGCACCTAGTTTTGAGGTGCCTTCATACAAGCTTCTGAAACACAATTCTTCAAGCTGTTTGCGTGCTCAGAGATCACCCCATGCTACAGCTCAGAGAATATGAAATACAGATGGTTGAGAAGGCTATTTGAAAGGAACATTTAACATCTGAAATACTTGTTTGTTTAATGGATCTCTAGCTCTGAGGATGCTTGGCCTGTGTACTTGGGTTTTTACAGTAGCAGTGAGCGTTTGCTGGGTCAGATCCTTATCATTTCTCAAAACAGTTTTAAGTTGGGCATAAATAAAATCAGTGCAATTCTGTTGTTGTGTTTGTTTGTTTTGGGTTACTTTTTGTTTTAATTCAACATTTAATCAATTTTTTATTTTTTTTTTAATCTGGAAAAGTGAAAGCTAGCCAGCAGGGCTTCAATGTGTCTAACCCCAGTAATTTTTCAAATCCCATAGTGGAAAATGCTCTGTATTTGAAAAGCAATCATTTGAAATAGAGTCGCCTGGTTTAGTAACATTGCATTCATCAGATTTCCCAGTTCTTGAAAATTTTCTTAAAGTACTTTTTAGAACAGATCTCATGGTGGGAAAATATGTTTTCAGTTCTTGGTTTGTTTGTTCTCACTTTCTCTGAAAGCAACAGAATCAAGATGTGAAAGCTTAGGAAAAAGGTGCATGGTAGCACAAAAGACAGCATATGGAAATGTTGTGGCCATACCACGTTTCTTGTGGAATACTTTGTCATCTAAAACAGGACTACTAGGATAAGAGACAGATTTACTAGAGGAGTGATGTACTCTAGTCACTCTGCTTTTCTTGATGTTCCAGTGTGTTTTTTGGAATAGTTGGTATTTAGAGAGTTGGACTTGCTGTCTTTTTGACAGCTATATTAGAAGTTTAGATTTTCCCATTAAAGGGAGCAATTTTACACTTTTCGTTTTACTTTTTTTTCCACGTATGCATCCTTAGAGTTTTTTTTTCTCCATGGGCCAGGGAGAGGTTAGTCTTGTTCATATAATTTCAGTGATTTGTTTAAATTCACGGTGTTGAGGAAAGTAAGCAACCAGTCAAACGAGAGCACTGTTTGCCCTAACTGTCAGGTCAGTTTTCCCTTCTATTGTGTCTTCTGTCTTTTTGGGAATATAATTTTTAGCCTTTTAAAATATTCCAAAGAATGAAGAGTAGCAGGTGTCACTTCTTTTGCAGATTCCTAAGGAGAACTCCATACTTGGAATGAGAATATTGCCATCATGAGTCAACAAGGTTATGTTGCAGCTCCTCCATATTCCCAATCCCAGCCAGGAATGGGAGGCTATTCTGCAGGTTTTGGACCACCTAATTCTTCACTTCAGTATGGGCATTATGGAGACCCTAACTCTTCACATGCAGCACCTCAGCCAAGTATGTAATTATCTTAAAATGTGTCTTTAGAGTCTACTTTTTTTTTGTGGTGTTTTTCATCTCTTCTTCCTATGTCAGCACACAGTGCTCGGTTTTACACTGCTAGTGCAACAGGATCTTGCGCTTGCTTTGCCTGTGTTGTTGTTCAGGAAACAGTAGGTACCAGTGCTTAATGCAGCGCTGTGATTAGCACCTAGAACGGAAAAATAAAAAGAAGTGATTTCTGGGAAAAGAGAGAATTCTGAACGGATATGTGTTAATGGCAGGCAGGCTCTCAGAAATGTGCTGTATTCTTTGCAGTAGGACCTATGCTCAAACTTGCCTATGATTACAAGTTGGTATTTTCCTACTTAGTCTTACGTGCTTGCTGATGTGCTTGGAAAATGTACAGTAAGTGGAACCCATCTGCTTTCTAACCACTTAAGGGACAGTTACTTTCCACTGGGAGGGAAAACTTGGGTAGCTTTTACATGTAAATGGGTTCTTTGCTTCTCATCTCTACTGGTGAAATCATGTTTCAGATGATATAGTTGACAGCCGAAAGGTAAACCTGTTATCATCTGTTCTTCACAGTACATTAATTTTATCTTTTTATGGGATATGCTTCAAAAGTTTCAAGAAGTAGAATAGTGAACTGGGAATGTGGAAAATATCTAAAAAGTAAGATTTGCTCTTCCTTCTGTAAGTCCATTTATATACGTAGGCTAAATAGGGAGGAAGGAGATGGACCACCTTGATCCGGTAAGACAGAAGAAAATTACAATTAAACAAAAATGAATAATTTTTAATAGCAGGCATTTGGTGATAAGTTATATTACATTCACTGTTTGTGTTGGAATACAGTAATAACAGAACTAAATATCCACTGTATTAAATGAAGTCTTCTGCTAGATTTTTGTGGTATCATTAAATTATGGAAAAAACTTTATCCAGTTTCTCTAGGAATTCTTATTAAAAGCAGCAGGAGGTGATACTTTAACCCAATACTCAATATAGTCACAATTACTTCTGACTATAACATAAATTATAGTAAGGTGATGCTGTAGTTCTCAATTAACTCTTTAGCATAATTTTACTGGATCTACATATAGAGGCATTTTTTTAAAGGTTGTTTTACGTTTTCTTATAACAAAAGTCTCTCAAAGCAAAGTGATCTCTTTTTCTGCAAAGGTTACAGGGTAATAGGGAATTTCTAGTAACTCAAAATGAATCAAAGGTTTGTTCTTCCATCTTTACTTCTTTCTCACTGTCCCCCTTGTGTCCTTTTTCTGAGAAGTTATCAATAAATATATAGTTGGTTTTTTACTGTCCTTTTTCACATCTACTTCTGTAGCTGATCAGAAATTTGTCCTTTCTTACAGAATTAGAAAATAGCTGAATTTGGAAAGAGCATCTTGAGGTTATCTTGTGTAATCACACTGAGCGTGCAGGGCCACATATAGCTGATATTCTCATTTCCAGATCGGGACTGTACACTTGTATTTCTTGATGATCTTGTGCATTTTTACAGGATTCTTCCATAAAAGTGCTTCTTGTTTGGCAGGTATGTCGAAATCAACTGTGCCTCTTGGATCTTCAGCTCCTCTTGCGCCCTTATCACCTGGTACACATCAGTTTAACCAGAACAACTTCCAAAGTGCGCCCAGTGCAGCAGGACAACAGCCTCATAGGTGACTTTCAAGAATTAGTACATGAGATTTATTTGACCTCTATTTCCTCTCTTTGGCTGCTTCACTGCCATTTAGGTATAGCACCTCTTTTATATTTAGCAGTTCTAACTCATTCCGCTTCTGAACTGGATCTCACAGTTTGGTTTCCTATGATGTTAAGCTGACAGATCATAGATTATAATCTGTAATTCTGTTAATTCAGTTTTTCCCCTTAACTTTAGACATACTGCTCAAAACCATCAGTGAAGTGTTAGAATTTTGTTTTTTTTTATGTATAAAAGTGGCATTTTTAGTTGTTTTTTTTTTTTTTTTTGATGTCTTAATTCTCTGTTGTGTGGTCCAAAAAAGTTAGTAAAAAAATTTATAGTTGTCAGTGAGTTTTGACTAGAGGCTGGTACACAGGATCATAGAATTGCTCAGACTGGAAAAGAGCTTCAAGATCAAGTGCAACCTCAGCCTAACCGTAGTACCCTAACTCTAACAGGCCTCCACTAAATCAGTCCCTGAACATCACATCCAGACAGTTTTAAAGGTATTCAAGGATGGTCACTCAGCCACCTCCCTGGGGAGCCTGTTCCAGTGCTTGACAACCCTTTCTGTAAAGAAGTTGTTCCTGATATCCAGCCTAAAACCCCCCTGCACAGCTTGAGGCCGTTTCTTCTTGTCCTGTCACCAGTGAGAAGAGACCAACTCGGCTCTCGCTGTAATCACATCTGTATAGCTGTAGGTTTTCCCCCCTTTTTAGGGTATCTTTGCATCATTTTTGTGGGAGCTCTTGTGAGGTTCTGTATGTTACTTTAAAGGCACTTCTATAATGCAGGTTTGGCTTTCAGGTAGATGGCTGTTGCTTTTTTGCTCAGGGCCGAGATAAACAATGGCAGTGCTCCAGGCATTTTGCTATCTCCAGAGCTTACAGGAAGAAGTGTAAAAGACAGGATTGGGGAAGGAAGAATGCTAGGGACAGGTGGAAGCTATGAAAATAAATCTTGGAAAAACTGTGCTATGATGAGTTGAAAGGATTGGGTGGACAAGCTTGATTGCAAAATGTCTGTATTTCAGAGGGTTCTAAGTGGGTAAATATGCTTGCTTCTTACTTAATTCTGTCAGCTGTTAATTATTTTGCTAACTTCCTGTGAGTTTGTGAACCTATAGATATTTTGTTTTAATGAACTTAATATCATTTAACAACATTCTTGTTTTAATTGTTTGAACTCTTCTTCTGTATTAGATTTAGTTGCGACGTAGTTACTTGTGTTTAAGTAAAGGCACGTGTGTTTTGTGAGGTTTATAAATATGAAAGCCTGTTGTCTGTGCATTATCACTGTGTGAAAAGGACCTACAGAAACTGGAAATATCCACATCAGAGTTTTCTTTCAATAGGACCCTCCTCAGTTTTAGAAATTGATTTAGGTAAAACAATGACATGATCTCCTTGAGAGAGAGCCTGAAATCTCGTTAGTCCAGAATGAAACAGTGTCACATATATTACCTTTTCCTTTTCTTCATTCATTTGTTTCTTTCATATTTTCCCATGACTCATAACTGTGCAGCAGGTTTTCCTACTTGCAACTTTTTTCCCTCTACATCTAAGAATTCCTTAACAGTTTCTCAGTTAATGCTCTCTTTTCACAGAGACTCTGAATATGTATTCTCTGCATAGATTTCATTCATCCCCAGTAGGGAAGGTTCTTTTCTAAGTAATAAAGGGGATAGAGAGATATGTGTTCAGAAGTTTAAGTTTCTTAATTTTCAAGTTTTCTTATAGTTATTCTCTCTCTTCTCCATGGAATACATTCTTCTTTTTTTTTTCTAATAACTAAATAAACATTCCTTTTTTGGTTGTGTTTGTTTGTTGCTTTGAAAAATAAGAAAAAAGGAGGGGGCACTCTCTCTTTGTGCTTTTTTTTTTTTTTTTTTTTTTTTAACAATAATACACTTCTTCTGAGTAGAAGATGAGAAGACTCTCTGGAGAGTTTGGTCATCCTAAGAAACTGTTTCAGCATTGCAATTGAGAAGGTATCAGACTTTCTGGAATTATGACTGGTTGGTATGATTTCTTTCATAACTGCACTCATTTTTTCCCTTTAGGTTTCAAAACCCTCCACCTCTGAACAATACAGGACCTTCCTATCCTCCCTGCAGTCATCAGTCACAGCCAGCTTCCCCAAATGCTGCGTCCACGTCGTGTACAACACAGCTTGCTAACCAGCTCAACAGCATGCAGATAAATAGCTATGGTAATCAGTTTTACCTGTTTGACTCTTTTCTCAATTAAAGGTATTAAGACTGTTTTAATTAGAAAGGTACTGAACTTCTGCATAAGTAGATAATAAAATCTTGGCCACTCTCATTTACTCAAGTAATTATGTTTTTAATCTTGTCTTATTTCCTATGTCAGCATTGCTGAGTTAGTTCTGAATTAAAATTTGTTAAACCTTCTCTACATATTGGTTACCTTATCAGTCATTTCTCATTGTTTGTTTATGCTGTCAATAACAGCCAAGACATGATCAAAAATTTGGATACAGTTTCATTTTTCTCATCTTTTTATAGTTTCCATTTCAAAAAGATCCAACTATTTTTTGATCCAAAACTTGAAAATTTGTCTTCTAAACTTTTTTGTATTTAACCCAGAGTTAAAAGTAAACTGTGGTAAGATGCGATCCAGTGATTGTTCCACGTAAATCACTTCCATCAATAATTTTGTGTCTGGCTAGATTTTCTGAATATTTTCTGGTCAAATTTATGATAAGATTGAAAAGCAGTGGAATGTAGTCAGCATTGTGTTTTGCTGTGGCCATTATGTTTAGGAGGATGAGACTGTTAAACTAAGATTACTTTGGTCATCGATATCTTCTTAAGATCTGAGTAAGGATGAACTTTTCAGTTTAGACTGTATGTGTGTTCCTTCTCTGACTTTACAAGTTACTGATCTAAATAAAAACTTGTGTAATTGCCAAGGGTCAGACCCTCTATTTGTATAATTACTTGTGAAAAGTCGCTTCTTTGCTTTAATAAAAATAATTTAGACTTGAGTTTAGCATTTCTGTCCTGAACTGCAAGTTCACAATTAAGGCAGACTGTTCTATGCAGGATGAGGCAGCAGTTCATGTACGACAACTGAAATTATTTAGAGAAAAAAAATAATCGCTTCAGTTTTATAGTTTTATAAATGGGACATTTTGCTTAGCTGTAAGCATAAATGAAGTAACTTGACAGAGCACTGAAGTTGATAGCTTTTAAGACCTCTGGAGCAACATTTGATTCTACCTGCTGAGAATCAGATCTTGTTTTCAAATGAAATTTGTTTTCAATAAAGAAATCTGATAGAAGGTTCCAGTACCTCAGGGGAACCTACAGGAAAGCTGGAGAGGGACTAAGGCTGTGTAGGGATAGGACAAGGGGAAATGGTTTTAAACTGGAAGAGGTCAGTTTAAACTAGGTATCAGGAAGAAATTCTTTACTGTGAGGGTGGTGAGACACTGAAACAGGTTGCCCCCTGTTGCGAATGCCCCCTCCATGGAAGCAGTCAAGGCCAGGCTGGATGGGGCTTTGAGCAACCTGGTCTAGAAGGAGGTATCCCTGCCCATAGCAGGGGGTTGGAACTACCTGATATTAAGGGTCCCTTCCAACCCAAAGCATTCTATGATTCTAAGGTGCGTTTCAGTATTTGTTTATTAGCATCAGTCCTTTTGCTCTATTTTACTGTAGTTCTTTCATAAATGCTTGACTAAAAATGAAGGTTTTACAAAGTAACATTTATGGATTTTACGTCTCAGAAAGAAACCACTTGTAGGATCTCTTAATTCTAATTGAAATCTAGGTCATATTAACAATAGAATTCCTCACCAGTGTGTGCAAAGTAATTTCTGTGCTTCATTTTTTAGCATCAGTTCTAGAGAATGGTTGTAAACCAGATTAAATGTAGGTTAAATTTCCATTGAGTTCATCATGGTGAAATGGGAACAAAGTACTTACTAACAAAAAAAAGTAATGTAAGAAAAATCGATTGTTAAACCTAAAGGAATGTTTCACGTCATAAAATTAATTATAGTATTAGAGGCAAATAGTGATTTATGTGTATTCTAATCAAGAATTGTTGAAGTGGCCTCCGTGTTTTTTCCCCATCCACCCCAGCTACAGGGTTTTATTGACAATAGAGTCAAAGGGAATGAAGTTGAACATCTGAATCAGTTCAGACTTAAGCTGTGAAATTTGATTTGATAAATGGGCATTCAGAATCTACCTGATGAAGTGCTATCAGTATGAGATAAGTATTTGCTATATGTTCCAAATGTGTTGAGTGAAAAAAAGAACATCTTCCACGCCAAACTAGTAGCCTATCATTTTTTGACTCTTGGTATATAATTTCTTGCACAGGTCCTGGTGCAGTCCAGAGCTCTCGCATGTCTTCTGGACATCCAGCATCTTTTCAGGGTCCTCAGCCATTGCCACTGACACAGCACCAAATGGCTTTACCGCCTGGACCACAGATTCCTCCACCACCAAGCAATTTTAGTGGCCTTTGTGCTCAGTCATCATTGCCTAGTATGGCCAGACAAGATGGGATCCCTGGGTCTGGACTTCCAAATCCTAACTTGCAGCAGCTTCCAGGACAGACTCCAGGGCCTGGATGTCATCCTCAGCAAGGTAAAGATGGATGTTTGTTATCTGATCGGAAACAAAAAAAAAAGGCATTGAGAATCACTGTTGGAACTGTGACTTCTCAAGGTTGATGTTCTGCTGACTTGAAGAAATGAAAATTTAATCTCTGTTCTGTAGAATGGGAAGTTGTTACTGACAATCAGAGCATTCAAGGCAGGCTATACTTTTGCTGTACAATTCAACACTGTTAAGAAAAGGAAAGGAAAAAGATCAGAATTATTTGGTTAGTAGTGGGTAAGGGCACAGTATACTACAGGAAAGAGTCGCTTTCTTTATGTATATACTCCTCTTGACTATAGTGATGAAGAATTGAAGTTGAATTTGTAAAAGAACATGCCTTATTTTACCTGACGTGTGAGTAAAACAGCTGGTTTTTTAATTGTCAAAATAACTAGAGTAGTTTTCACTGATTGATGGTAAAATAAATTCTTACTAATGCAATCGCCTGTTCTCTAGGTGCAGTAGCTGTAATAACCTGTACTAGCTAGTCCTACATAATAAGTACTAAAAAATGTCTGAAGCTGGAGTTGTCACACCCAGTTTTGTGCTTACTTTCAAAACAGATTATGTGAGCCATCATCTATTTGTGATACTTGCTGAAAATGGAAAGTAAGGAGGAAGTTAGCTGAAGTAAAAATGATTCGTGTGATGAAACTTGATTTTAAAAATGGATAACAAAACTTTAAATCAATGGTCATTTGTAACTCTGCAGCGAACTATGGCCCTCAGATGGCAGGATCTCAACTGTCTTATCCTGGTGCTTTTCCTGGAGGTCCAGCACAGCTCTCCGGTCCACCACAGAAGAAGCTTGATCCTGACTCAATTCCAAGCCCAGTGAGTAGTGGGCCACTTAATTTTTATCAATTTCTGCTACGCTGAAGACAAAGTAAAGTCGTCACTGATATTCTAGCTAGACCAATTTGCTTGAGTGTTCTAGGTGTTACAGCCTTCTAAGAGTTTCAGTAGCTCAGGATGTGATTAGTGCTTCAACTTCATGCAATTCAGAAGGGTCAGTTGTTGAAACATGCCTGAATATGCTCTGGTGGGCCTTCACCTCTTCTTCTTGGAGTGATAATAGAGGAAAAATAAAACAAGGTGTAGTTTGTCCATCTAACAAAGTAGTCTTTTACCCAGAGGAATATCTTGTTAGATTCAGGTTGTATTTATATTGTTTTTTTATTGGAAACAGTTGATCAAAGTTGCAGGGGGGGAATGTACTGAACTCCTGGGGAAAGCGCACTCTGATGCACACAGTTCTACAGGTTCTGGTGATCAGCTGGACGCTTGGAAAGGTCTTTGGGGAGTTAGAGTTCTTGAAGCAGACTGCCTTGCGACTATAGGCCAGGACTTTCTACAAAGCTCTTCTGAGTGAAGGAATCTTCCAGTCCTTTGCTGAAGCAGTACTGCTGTGTGGGAGAGGATTTGTATCTGACTGTGATTAAAGAAAGCCCTGTCTAGTAGGGTGTTGCCATGCTTCCTTATATTGGAATTTTTCTTTGTTTTATCCAATGATGTTTTCACTGGAGAACTGAAAATATCGTAAGAGTTATGTAACAACTGCAATTGCCTCTGTTATGTGCAATTTTCAAGATAGATGCAATTGAAAGTCACTCTGTGTTTTAATGTGAACAGACAAAAGCAATGCATAAGCACATCAAAAAAAAAAAGTGTCATTATAATTAGCCAGTGTAGGCAATGGCCTTAATGGATAGTGCTTTGGTATGGTAATTTTACATAAGAAAGATAAGATCATCATGTCTAATGTATTTAAAAAACATAAAGTGGTTTGGGTAGAGGGAGGTCTGGCATGAAAGCATGGACTGATGTCTTGTTTCAGTTACACACTTAGAATAAACAGCCTTTACTATGACAGTGATGCTACAATAGGTTAAAAGGTTTGTTTTAGCAGCACAGAGGACCAGAATGACATGTTTAAAAGAAACACCATCTGAGACAGTGTCTGTAGAGGAAAAAAAGCTGATTCAGAAGATTAAGTATGACTGTGTGTATCTCTCTTGTTATATTTACATTATACAGTTACACTAGTGTTGCCAGATAAATTTACTTTGCATTTATAGCCATTATTGATTTATGTTTTCTTGTATATATTAACGTTGATATGAGCTGTGACAACATCTGTGAAAACCAGCATCTAGTTTCCAAGAACCATGGTATTATTTCCAAGAATGATGACATGTTTAGGTCAGTTAACTGCAGAATAACACAGTGCAGTGATCCTTTGCAGAGCTAAGTCTTGAAAATGGTTTGTTTCCTTCAGCCAGTGGATGTTTTTAGAACAAAGCCTTTTTCCCTTCTGATGCAAAAGTTAGCAATAAGTATACAAGCCAAGCAGGCAGGGAAAAGTAATCCAGCAGAAGATAGAACAAGCTCTGAGGAATGTATTGTATATTTAGATAGCTATACAAGAACTTAATAGAGAGAAAGTTTTACAGGCCCCGAATGATTTCCAGTGTATTAGGAAATACCTTTTGGACAATGATCAATAGACTGTGTTGACCAGTTTTGTTTTACTTTTTTGTTTGCTTTTTAGCAGAGGCTTCTGAAATACCCCAGCTATTATTAGAAAATCATTTGCAGTGTAAAGATGCAATCACATGGGATACCAGCAGCAGTGACAAAGGCATTTCAGAAATTCCCTGTCTCCTTTCTCTTTCTTTCTCACAGCTGTTAGGCTACACTTTAAAACATATTGCTGAAAAGATATCTCCTTTGAGGAAAAAGAGTAATAATGGTATCTCTGTAATTCACTTTACAGTGTGGACCAGAGTACAGCTTTATAGATTTTATTCTGGAAAGTATCGAACAGGATGAAAGACTGTGCGAAAGCAACAGGATTAGAAAGTGTATAAAAAAGGAATTTGTTCAGTACTAATGCCAGCTTCAGGAGTATGTCATGAAAATACATCACATCTTGCTGGAAACTAGGCATCAACCAGAGTAAATCTGTACATGATTAGAGCTGCCTCACCAGAAGTTTTCTGTGTTTGCTCTCCTTTGCTTTTATTCCAGAAGAAAGCTCACAACGTGGTAGTCTGGCTCAGGGATTGAGAATACTGAGCTTCAGTGTTGAAATACTACCTAGTGGCGAGCAAGAATTTCTTGGGGATTGAAATTACTACTTTCTAAATGATGGTGTTGAAAATAGCTCAGCAAGGAAGGTGATGAACTCCATAGATTATCATTTAAGTCTTAACCATTTTGTGGATGGAGTTTAGAGGAGGAGTTAAGGGCTAACTCATCTCACTGTTGCAGTCTGATTAATCATTTGCACATTCATTTATGAAGAACAGCAGCTGGCACAATTGTGGTCATACAAAAGATAACCTGGCAAGTGAGTCAGGTGATACAACCTGTTGGTAATTCTGTTTGACCGCAGAGTATGGAAGTCCTGATGTGATAGTGAAGGCATATTTACATAATCACTTTCCTCGGCTTGCTGGCTGGACTCTCTTGAAAATGTATGTTCTCCTTTCAGTCAACATACTCTTAAACAGTCATTTGTTAACACTTCTGTACTATCTTCCGAATTGGAAGTAGCTAATTAGAGTGATGATGACAGTGTATATCAGTTTGTTGCATTTTCTTATATACCGTATTGACATAACTACTGAGGGTTTGTCTTATTACTTCCTTTAACCTCTTAGATACAGATATTGTCACTGAATATAATCCTGCACAACCCCTTTGTGTAACTTTTCCTCTGCAGAGCTCCAATAGGCAGCTGGTTTTTGATTGTTTTTTTTTTTGTTTTTTTTTTTTTTGAGTTCTACTGCTCAGCTTTGTGTCTAATTTTCTAGTACCAGAAGTTCATGTGTTAAAAGTTAATGGGATATCTTTTTAAGAAACTGTCAATAGGTTTACTTGGTGTAGCTGTTGGTTTTTATGGTTTATGAATGTAACTGAATGTATGACTAACCTCATACTGTTCTTGCTTCTTATTCATCAGATTCAAGTAATTGAAAATGATAAAGCTTCTAGGGGAGGGCAGATATATGCTACAAACACAAGAGGACAGGTTCCTCCTCTTGTCACCACAGACTGCTTAATCCAAGATCAAGGTAACTGTCTTTCTTACTGCTTTGGGAATCTTCTTTGGTAAAAGCAAATGAATATATATGTATCTATGACTCAGTTCTCGCATCACCTAAAAATGGTGCTCTGTAGTCTTAAATTGAACATGAAATGAGAAAATAATTCCCTTTAGAGGAGTGGGAAGAAAAAGTGGGACGAATGGGAATTGAATTCTGGTACCTTTGGTTAACTCTAGTGAAATCCCTGAGATTGCCTTGCCCCCACCCTCTGTGCTTGCTGATATTTAAATAATAATAACATTTCAGTTCAAACGTTTTCGAGGTTTTCAAGTTGAAAAGCATCTTCAAAGTACTATGAAATTTTAAGAGATAGATGTTACAAGAAGCAGTGAGCCTAGCATCATTGTATGTTAAGATATACATTTGGGAATGTTTCATTCAAGTTATAGCTACAGAGCACGAGCTGTCAAGTTGGCTTAATGTATGGTAATGCTTAATGTATGTTTCTCATTTGGGGAACTGAGCTAAGTGTGATACAAGAAATTATGGATTTTAGCACACTATGTTTTGTAAAATAAATGAGTGAAGTGCTGTTAAAACTTGTATACTATCTTCTGAATTGAAAGTAGCTAGTTAAGAGTGGTCTTGACAGTGTATATCAGTTTGCTGCATTTTCTTATGTACAGCATTAGTGTTAGTACTGAGAGTTTTGTCCATGTTATTTCCTTTTAACGTCTCAGATACAGACATTAAGTTAATCTCTATTGAAATTTTTACTGCAAGTAATTGTACTTTTTTTTTTTCCTTGATACATTTAAATACCTGTATTAAACTCAGAGAAAATTTGCCTGCAGGGGAAGGCTGTAGGCTGACATAAATTGATGAGCTGAAGGATGGGGAGGGAGGAGGGAAAGCATATGCTTAAATTAGGAATAGGCACTTGTTGCTTTTTGTTGTGTGCAATTTTTTGTTGTTTTTTGGGGTTTTTTTGGGAGTTTTGTTTTTTGTCTTGATATGAATTTGGTTTTTATCTTTCACTGTGCCTGCTTTGTTGGGTGTTGTAGGTCATGCCAGCCCCCGTTATATCCGCTGTACTACCTACTGCTTCCCATCATCTTCAGATATGGCCAAACAGGCTCGCATTCCACTGGCAGCTGTCATCCAGCCTTTTGCTATTGTTCCACAAAATGAGGTAAAGACCAAAGGAATATTAGTCTTACGTAATTTTGTCTTCTAAATGTTACTGATGTCTTTGATGGAATGGGATGGAGGATGTCTTATCTGACTGTGAAGGAGTTAGAGAGAGTACACGGGTATCTATCCACAGGAAGGCTATGAGTTGCACTTGGGTTGTGATGCAACTTCAAGGGGTAAAAATCTTTGAAAGGTACAGGAGTGATATCTGTATAATATGAACTACTGGGTTTCTCACGTTGCCTTATCAGTCCCTACTTTGTCATCACTATCAGTTGCTGGAATTACTTAGGTATAAGCAGAGATGCTAAAAGAGTATAGTCACTAGCTGTATCAAGAGATTCTAGGGTTTATTTTACTACTGGGGGAGTTAAAATTGCTTTTCTCCATTTTGTTCTTTGCATTTTGTAACACGGTGGAAAGTGTAGCAATGACAGCATAGTAGCAAAGTTCTAGGCTGCAGCAGGTGAGGATATGCTCAAGTGCAACAGCCATGAACACAGAAACAGAGGAAAGAGTCTACGTACTCTTGGAGGGCCTCAGGCAGAGATCTCCAGTGAGATCCCTTTTCTTCACTGCCAGTCCGTAAATGAGATCTGGGAAGGGTTGGATCCTGGCTCCATCCAGTTCTAGTCATTCAGGTATATTTCTTGCACCTGAGCTCCCCTGAGTTGGCCCTGCCTTCCCACCAGGTGCTCAGTCACTGTTTTAAGTCATGACTTAGCATTTCCACTACACGGTTTAATTTCAAAACAGCCTGAGAAGCATGTTTTCTACTTGGTTGAACTGAGCCATCAGAAGAAGACAAATGTAACCACACTTGATTTTCTGGCATTACCATCTTTAATAGCCCTTCATATTCCAAACATAGCCCTAGTTAGTTTGTAGAATAATTCTGCAGATTGACAGTGTCCTGTGGTCTTGGGACAGTTACACAGTCTTTTTTGGCATTCCCAATGGATTGCATCAGTAGCAGGGAGACAATCAAGTCTTAAATGGAACATTCAACTGCATCGTCTCTGGGGCTGTCCTTTCTTGTCCTTCAGCTGCCTGCCTCCTTCATTGCAGAACTTCTAAGTTCTGCAGCTGATATCTGCAGACAGCATTTTCTTTTTGTGTGCAAATCTAATTAGCTTTCAGAGCATTGTTTGCTAGGAAAAAAAAGCAAATATGAATGTCATGTAAGTTATTGTATGTGATTGTGTCTTTACAAATTCTCTCATAAAACACAGACACAGAAAAGCCTAATTAAATTTACACAGACTTCCAGTTTTTGCAGTTGTTGATTTTCTTGAATTTTGTTTTATTGCTTGTAAATTCTTTTTTTTTTTTTTTTTGGAATAATAATTTGGAAAAAAAAACAGATGTTGTTCTTTATCAGGATGGATAACTTCCAATCCAACAGACCTCTGTATTTTGAATTCGGAGTTTTATTTTAGCAAAGCAATATGTAGTTATCTTTTCTGGGGTCCACAGGGGAATGGAATATATTACTTGCAGTTCTGCAGATTGTACATGTCACCATTTGTCTGCTAGATAGCAATTTTGGTTTTTGTTCCAGTTCTTGAAGGGAATTGGCTTGTTGCCCCCCTGCATTTTCTCCTAGATGGAACTCCTGCTGTTGCTTTCCTACCTCTTCACCTTACCAGCCAAATTTTCCTCTTTAGTACACTCCATCCTGGTTTCTGTACCCAAATGGCATATATCAGTTCTGCTGTCATGTTGGTTCCCTGTTTGTGTGTCTTTCACATTGTCTGCTTCAAGTCATTTATGCTTACCATGTGTGGCTTCCCTGTCTCCTGTGTAGTGTTTGGATAGGGTGAGCAGTGAGTTGCTGAAATCTAAATCTCTTCTTCATACATAAACTAGCAGTATGTGCAAACAGTTACACTTGGCCAAGTTCAGGTGGATTTTCCCAAGGTTGGCAAAAGGTTGTGTGTGGTGGCCCATTAATTCTAAAGTTAGTGGAAAGGTCAGCAGGATTTGTTGATCTGTGAAGAGCAATGTGTTTTTTCCCCTAGCTTTTTTACCAGAAGAGGCTGGAAAACTTTGTCTGAAAGTTATCTCTCAAAAGAGGCAAAAGACCATTGTGGAAAATTTCTGTCTGAACAATTGTAGCTGGGTAAAGTTGTAAGAACTGAAGAAATGGTGTTAGGGTAGGAAGTACTGGAGAATTTTAGCTGAGGCAGTTTTTCCAGGACTCGCCTATGCCCTTTGTCTTCACTGCTGCTGCCAAAATAATCTCTTACTCTTCAGATCTCATAATAAAAATGATCTTCCATATGGGATTTATAACCACTTTCATTCTGTAAAGCCACTTAATTTGAAAGAATGGAGCTTTTTATGGAGGTAAAATATATTCAAGGATTTATTTGTGTTTCTGAATTTCCTACTATGGTGCTTTCTGCTTGGAACTAGTGACTGCAAGGCACAGAATGTTCTTCCTTTCAGAGTATCTTGCCTATCACATGGATGCCTTTTTAACAGTGCCAGCAGGTGATGTTCAGCACATGTTAGAGTGCTTTGTTCTGAGTGGGAATCTGTCTAATATCTCATACTACTGAAAAATAGCATGCCATATTAAAGTAACTTTAAAATCATGATCTTTGTTTCTAACTTTTTGATTAATAATTCTCATTCCTTCATTTCTGTGGCAGCCTTAGCAGCAGGTATGCTTCATTTCTAATATACCAAGTGCTATCACACAAATAATTTGAATTCTATTTATTTTCAATGGAAAATGAAGAAAAATAATAGTTACAAAAGAGTTTTGTGGACCATAGCTGTGAAATGCTCACAGGCAGATTGTGTGGCTGGTCACATGGAGTTGAAAAACTGACCTATCTTACTGACCTGTAAGGATTTCAGCAAATGCATGTGCTCTGCAGAATCCATTATGATGCACATTGCATGGATCCTATTTTTCTGTGTTGATAAAGATGTGTTTAAAAAAGCTGTGGACTTTCACAGTCATTTGAGCAACTAATACACTTACAAGTATTCAATAAATACAATTCTTAATTGTTGCTTTGCTTTTACCACCAATTACGGTTGAGGATTAATTTGAAATACTATATAAAATATGTTTGCATTTTCAGTGGTCTTATTGCCACAGAATGTTTGTCATTCTTCTGTATGCCATTTCTTTATTAGGGCAGTTAGGAAATAGTGGGAGAAGCTTACTTTGCTTACAGATAATTGAGGATACAGTGTAGTCACCCTTTCTGCAAGCCAGTCTTAAGTGTGGATTTCAATTTACTGAGAGGACTACTGTTTGCATGAGTGAAGCACTGTGTTCTGTTCAGGTGAATGGCACTGAAAACTGCGGGTCATGTTTTCTCCCATCCAAAAAAAGGTAGTAATAGCTAAGTCTGCTCATACCAATAGAATTAGGTGTGTGTATGAGAGGGAGAGCACAATTGTACAAACCGTATTTTCCTCTTAATTGAATACAGTCACCATTTTGGTGTCTGACTTGTAAGCAGTGTTGTTACATGTTGGTACAATTGGAGGGTTATGCACTCTGAGTGTCTCCTGCTGGCTGTAAAGTGTAAACTTCAAATAGCAGAGCTGTGTGTTGAACACTTGGTGCCTCTGCAGGCGGGAGGAAGGAGTGCCTGAGAGATGCTTCAGCTGTAGCAGTGGGGAAGAAGAAAAGGTGTCTGTGCTTCCCCGAGTGGTTAGAGTTGTGTGTGGCAGGGACGATAGCCATCGCTTTGCAGTCAAATATGAGAAATTCATGAACTAGCTCTGTTTGCAGCTTACTGGCAAGGAAGCTATGTTAATCTGTATAGGCTGCTGCTCTTACATTAAACTAGCATCTACAGGTGATGCAGCATTCTATTCTGACAAGTCGATGCTTCACGTTTGTTTTTTTTTATTCTTTCATATTTTGCTCTGAAGGATCAGTAGTGTTCTGTCTGACAGAGCCTGGAATGTCCCCTGACGTTTTGGAATCTGTTTCTGTCACGAATTCAAAAAACTCAACTCTGTTTATGGAAATGGCAGTCAACTGGAATTTGAGCTTTACAAATTTGTTTCTGATCCTGTGAGTTTTTCAAATATAAAGTTTAAGTCCGGTAGTTTCTCAGGAATACTCTTTCCAATCTGAAGGTCCAGCCTGGACAAAGAGAATTTCAGGGCTTCAGGGTGTCTGGAAGGTAGATTTCAGTTTAGTAGGTCTCTGCGGGTTCTTCTGGGGGAGGTGGAGTGACACACACGCACACCACACACACACACACACACACACACACACACACACACACACACACACACACACGACTTGGGTTGTATCTCCAAAGTGAATTAGAATTGTTAGCCTTCAGCAGGAATAAGGTTATTTTGTGAAATAAACTCTAGGAAAAAGTCCCCCAGGAGCTGAGAAATACACAAGCATGAGCTGGGGCTTTTTTAGAGGATGTGTGCAACAGGTATCTACTCTCATTAAAGAATGGGATACGAGTTATCCCTGAGCGAGTAGATATGAACACAAAGTGAAATCAACGCAGTGCTAAGTAAGGATGATAAATGAAAATATCTCATGCCTGTCTTTAAATCAGGACGGTGCATTTCATTAAAACAGAAAGCAACAAGACAAACCACACCAGGATTTTTGTCTGCAGTGAGAAAGGATCTTGAAAAATTAGAGAAATACTGTGGAATGAAAGGGCAGAGGTACGGAGTAGCTTAATATGCTGCTAAAATTCCCCAGGGAATTGAGACCCTACAAAGTATGTTTGAGAAGTTCCATAACATCTAGAAGTCTGGAAGCCCTAATGGAGGAGACACAAGACTGGCATAAATGAATACAAAGAAAGGCATAAAAATAGACCAGTAGTCTGCAATATTAGTCTTCAGCTCAAACCAGATCAATTAGAATGAATGAGAAAGACAGTACAGCTAAGGCAGGATTTCAGGTGCTTGCATGTAACCTGATGCAATTGCAAAATGAGGTTGTTCTAGAGAAGCTGTTTATGGAAAATTTAAATAGGTGCCAAATTGACCTTGCTGAAGAAAAACTTGGTTTATTTCAGTAGTGGTAAATCACAAGCAAGAGCTAATTTAAGATGCAAGTAGAGACCATTCAATAACAATCACTATACAGTCGTGTTTGATGTCCTACTAACAGCCACACCTCACACAGAGCCACTGGGCTTCAGAAAAACAAAGAAGTGCTGAACTTATTCGGAAAAGTCCTCAGGTTGAAAGAGAGAGGCAGAGTGTGTGGAAGCCACGTGGTCTCTCTCATAGATTACTGCAGAAGATGAAAAGCCTCCCACAGTCAATCTAGAAAACTATGCTAGGGGACTTTACGTACATGCTGTATATCATTAGAAACAAAGGTCATTAGAACATTTGTCCCTCCCCATGCTCAGTCAGCATCTAAGCAGCTCTAGGCTGTGCCTTATTTACATTCAGAATCTTATTTCTGAGTCTCAACTGTGCTAGGTCCTTATTTATTATGTCTCAAAAATAACTGTTCATTTTCACTCTCCTCATTTGGATAATCTATGAAAAGTATTTGTTATAGACTTTGACAATACAGTATCATTGTTCAACAGAAATTATTTTTAGTCCACAAGTGCTTTAGCAACAGTCTATAAAAATAAACTAGCTCTCATAGTTATCACCATGGACCAAGCTCTAAATGAATTTGTTTTGGAGATGCATGAATGTTTCCAGAGCCCGAGTAAACCATGTGATAAAAGAAAAAAAAGCTAGTTAAAAGAGTATTTTGTGTTTTAAAATCAAATATAAACAACTCTAAATAATTATGGATAGGTTAAATATTTAAATATCTAAAGTGACTTCTTCTTTTCTCCTTAGTATTTTGTTTTGTATGAATTTCTCTACAATATTCTGTCCTTCATAGAAATACTCAGTAGGGGGAATTACTAAATGAGTCAATTTCTGTTTCCTCCTCATTTGATGTACAAGATAAAAACATAAAACTTGAATGGAATTCCTTTTCAGAAACACTGGTGTTCATGAGCTGAATGCCATTTAACCTTTTTGGAAGAATATTGAGGTTTGATCGTGAGCAATCCAGCTGACCTCTTTGAAAAGCCACGATTTTTACAGGGGTGGTAGTACATTTCATAGGTAGAGTTGTGTCAGTGTTGTAAGCTTAGCAGAAACTAGAAAGTGATAGAGGTAAATAAATAGCACATGATACAATGTTAAAAACATTTTTTCCATTTCAAGAACAAAGTAGCAGCGGGTGAATTATCTTTTAGACCCCACAAGTGTTAAAATCATTCAGATGTTAACTAAATTTAAAGAATTAAGGGATATCACTGCACTCTTAATCTCTCATGGGTTCAGTGAGGACTCAGGTTCTGCAGTTTCTATTCAGTGGCTAGTAGTTACGACAAGCAGGCTGTAGCTTTAGTTTGGGGTACTTTGTTGTTAAGCACGTGCATTTTTTAATGACTATGTGCTTGTTCAGAACAATGGTTTGAGGGGAGTGAGGAACACTTAGTTTCAAGCAATATAAAATGATTTAAAGGATACATCTTACAATTGCTCCTTTCCACTGGGAATATTAAAAAGCAGAGTCCATCTTTGAAGTGCTCACGGATAGCATCCATCCACTGTAAAATTCATCTTTTTTTTTTTTGTAATTTTGCCCTTTGATTTCCCTCTTACTTAGTTACTCTCAGGAGAACCAACATTATGCAAGAGCTTAGCTAATTTAATGACTTCTGCTGAGAGATTCTATTAAAAGATTTATTTTAAAAACCAAAGTATGTTTTATCAACTAGATGATGCTTATCTGCTTGTTGGCTGACCCTTGCAGGATTCAATAGATTGTGTCACGACATCCCTCCTCAAGAGCTACACCATCTCTTCCTCTGTTTGTAATTTTCATCAGAGTCTTTTAATGTTCTCCTCTATTGTAATATCTACCAATTGGCTTTCTGTGGGAGTACGACTTGCTGGTCTGTAACCCAAGGATCACCCAGAAGTTCTTCTTAAAGTTTCTTTTTATATGGGTGCCACCACTACTTTTGGGCACTGCAGCTCATGTAAACACTTGGTTTTGTGCTGTTCAGCAGTTTTAGATGGTGAGTCTTTTTAGACAGAAATTGTGTAGCTAGGCAGTAAAATTGTCCGTACTACTAGAATACTAGAAAGCTTTTTTAAATAGCAAAAGATGGTGATATTAGAAATAATAGATCTGAAGTCTATGAAAAGAGATTAGCATTTATTTTGCCCTGTTCTCTGCTTCTCTCTCACTGTTCTGTGTTGGCTTGTAATTCAGTAATCCCCGAAAGTACTTGGGATTTGTCTTAACTGAGATTTCTCTTCATATTCATCACTGCTGGGAAATGAAATGTCTGAGCTGATTGAACGTTTCATGACCTTTTTCCTTTGTGTAGGCTACATATCACCCTTTGTGTTGAGGCTTTCATTGTAGTTTCATGTATATTGTCAATGCTGGACTTTTCCTCTTGAGTGTAGGTAACAAAAGCTTCCCTCTCCAAAGCAGAAACAGCAGCTGTTGACCAGCGAAGAGATATTTTGCTGTCTCTGAATAGTAAGTTGGGTGTGTTGCATTGCATGCTGTGTGGTTCTCTGGATTGTCAAATATCCAGCAATGTATGATTTTTATCAGTTTGATTTGGTTGTGCTGTTAAAGTAATATGTGCTTGTTGGGGTGTTTTTCTAAACATTGTGAGTTTGGAAGCCTTGTTCACCTGTTATAATATAGTTGTTAGGATACTTAGTTTGTCTGTGTTGAAATGCTTCTTCACTCTCCAGGAATGATGGGTGAAAAACATCAAGCTACCTAGCAGTCTGTACAGAAAAGTTAATTGCCTCTATTTAGACTTACAGTGATGGAAAATGGTGGAGCATAAAAAAAAACACATGCACCAGTACTACCTTGTAGATTACAGCTAGGCCAGTAAGCGTAGAGACAGAGCTGTGCTGTAGACTATCTCTCTATGTTCTTAGAGCTGCCTTACATTTTTACGACCAAATCCATTTTTGAGTTACTTGGAAGAATCAGTCCATGTATCTTGAATTCATCACTGTGTACCTAACATGTTAAATGTGTGCCAAGTATGACTATTCCTTCTATTTTCCAGGTATTAAAATAAAGCATATTCCAAAGCATCCCTTCTGATGCCTTTATTTGAGAGCGAGAACTGCAAGACTCTTGGCTTGTAGTTCTGTCTGAACTCTGGAGGAGAATGCTAAGCTTTGTTGCTCTATCAGTGTTTGCTGGGTTTTTTGTTTTATTTCCTTCCTAGCATCCATGGTGAGAGCCCAGAGCTCACATGTATCTCCAGATGCTAAACCCAGAGAGCTTTAGATCACTTTGGAGGCCAGTTCTTGTAAGCTAGATTTTGCAGTGCCTAATTTAGAGGTGCATAAATCCTGTATTAGATAAGGCTTTCTTTATGGAGTATGCTCTGCCCTAGTCTTCATTTGGGAGTAAAACATTTGAAATTGGACTGCTTCCCAGGTCAGCTTCATCTAGGAGAAAGTTTTTAGCCTATTGAGCTGTAACTGCACTCTAACTAGAATGAAGAACCAAAGTTAGCAAGAATTTTAGCAGTAGATCTTGTCCTAAGTCAAGTAAATACCCATATTTAACTATTTTTCTCTTTGTATTTAGTGTACATTTTAAAGAGCTGTTTATATTTCTGTAGTGTTCCATGCATTATTGTTATAGCAGTGGAAAACTTGGGGACAGTGATTTGGAAGACTGTCATTCATATATATCATGTTTATGGTTTAATCAGAAATCTTGATTAATTTGTACAGATTTGAAAGGCTGGCCTGGGAAAGTGCATTTCTGAAGATTGAGGTTAATGTGATGTAATTAGCTTCCTATTAGTTGGAGACTGTGTGTTCTTCAGAATGATAGTGCAGGAAGAAAAGCCTGATTTAGCAGAAGTGAATACTGAAGGAAAAGAAGGGATTAAAAAATAATCTTCATAGCCACATCATTGTTTTGCCAGCGAAGATTATACTCAAGTAAAAAGTGGGTTTGGCTATTGGTAGATACATCTGCAACTCAAAATATCAGCTCGAGTGTCATCTGATGTTCTGTGTGTATGTTTTCCTTTACAGGCTGCATGTTGCTCTCCTGAAGTGGTGTTTCTTTCCTCTTACACTCTAGCCAGCGTTGATCATAGCAACAGCAGTAAATTGAACATTCTGAGTTTGCAGGCTCTAACATTAGGCCTTCAGGGATGTTACTGAGTTACCTTGGAAACTTCTCAGGGTCAGAACACATTGGAATTTAGTTAGTTCAGGATTAAAAGCCTGTATTTTGCTTTTTAAACTGAAGTTATTCTCGTGCCCTCAATTTTTATCACATTTTATTTATCTGTCCAGTAGTGCGGAATCATATTCCGAGTGGATCCATATGAGGTATGTAATTCCATAGGAAAAATGAGTTTTTGTTAAGCTGAGTAGGAAGCTGGTGTGGCTTGATTTTATTTATTGATTTTTATTATTTTAATGGTTAGATTTTTTGCAGTATCTGACAAACTGCTTCAGGTTATACCTAGGGTTTAATCATAGAAGGGTCTAGAGCTCACCTGTATGAAAACAGGAGAGTCTAAGCCTTCTTTTATGTATGTCCCTTTATTCTCTGGGAAGGGAAACTTCTCTTCTTGTAGGATGGGAAATAGATGGAGGAGGAAGCTGCTTTTCTTTTTTTTTAAGTGTTTAACCAAATTAGTTCATCTGTGCTTGGCAAGTAGAGGCATAGATTACCTTCCCAGCCTGAGACAGCAGGAGCAATAGTACAGAGTGGTGTTCTTCCCAGATAGTTTAGTTCATAACTCTGCACTACCCCCTTGCTTGTGACATCCAGCAGCAAATTCCCTTACTAAAAGAGAGGAGGGTAGCTGCATACAAAGGTTTGTAGTGTTGGAAGGAGTCTGCCTGAAGCGTCCAGCTATCATGGCAGTGAAGGTATTCATGGAAGAGGAGAGACTCAGTATGAGCATTCCTACCCGATGTGTCATTTTAAAAATAACAGCTAGTTTTTGATACTGACCTTAAAAACTAAGCTTCTGCGTCATGGAAAGGACTTCTAAAAAGTATATTAAACTCATCCCAAAAATTCTTACTTTAGAGGTGAGGAGATCCTGTGCTGCTTTTTGTTTACATAAAAAACTTCTCCTTATAGGTCATCCTGTAACAGAAGCAATTAGCCAGCTATAATTGTCTTGCGGTTGCAGAGTGACAGTTTAAATACTTCTGTTTGATTGTGGTGAAAACAAATTAACTAGCATTGGAGGCATGGTTACTAATGAACGTTGTTTAAAAAGTTACCTGCAAGTCAGCAGAATTATTTTGAGAGCTCCTGTCATAGAAAGTTCTCAGGAATGCAAACATGAATAGTTGCCTTTAGAAGTCACAGCACCTTCTAGTAAAAAAAGTAACATCTCCTAGCTTTTGAAGAGGAAGAAATCCTCCAGTCAGTATGCTTTAAATGCTTTAAATCTCAAGTCATCATTGTTTTTCAATCACATGATAAAAAAAGTTGTGTATGTATCTGTCTGTCTACATCTGTGTGTGTATCTGCTTGTCTGTGCATGAAAGGAGGGAATACCCACATACTTGGCATCTAAAGTTGACAGTAGCTCAGCGGGACCTGGTCCTGAAATTTTAAAAGCTCAAATGCATAGTCCCTAAACCTAGAGTTACATGTTCCGTGAGCACTGTTTGGTGTGTTGCTTGATTGGCTATCCTAAGGATATCCTAGAGGATGTTAGAAGCGGTCACAGCTGTGTTCGTGGTAAGTGGTCTTTGGCCTTCTGTGCGGAACTGATATGCCAATTTACTTAATATGTTTGTATGTAAGAGACTGTGCCTCTATTTTAGACTACACTGTGAGATGCATCGTGTATTTAGCAATCCTGAGAAGTTTTATGCAAGAATGAAATAACCCTGATATGACCATCCAGAACTTACAAAGAGACTGGGCCTGTCAGAACGTCAGTAGTAATAATATTTGGAGCCCAGGTTGTGTGTGGTCTTTTGAAGATTCTTTAGGGCTCTCTTGCAGTGATTTGTCAAAAAAAAAAAGTTGTTTTCCTTTTGAGCTGAGTGGATGTTGAACCAGGCAGGGAATGAATCAGAATGTCTTCTTGAAAATCAAACTTCCGATTCTATTATTATTACCTAATCTATAAAGTCTGTGGTCAGTAAAGCTACACCGCCTCCTCTTGTAACTATTACTTAGTGTTTCTGTACTGAAGCCACCTACAATTTATCTGTTTCTATTACTGTGACAGTAATGCCAAAAAGTCTCACACAGGAGCTGCAGTGGAGGACCATACCTGATGCTGGTATCTGAAAAGTGGAGCTGTGGGTTACTGTGTGTGCTTTAACATGGGCATGTGGGAGGTGATCTCCTGGAATAGCTTTGGCTCTCCTTTACTCCTTCCATTGTGCTGTCCTTGTGCATACGCCTCCGCACTACTTGCACTTTTGATAGGATGGGCTGGGAGAGGTTCTGCATGAGATCTGATTGTTCTGAAGTGCTAACATTTGGGAAGTCTGTTGTTTAGTACAGTTTCTTGATTAACCAGTTTCATGCCTCTGATTACATCATCAATCCTGGCTGCTGCCCTTCACTTGAGGTGCAGCATGGCCAAATGTCCAAGTAACAGTCAGCACTTAAAAGCTGATTAGTGTGGGAGAGCACTGACTTGTTGACACTTGGTATTCCTATCCTGAGGTTATGAGTAGGAGAACTTGTGCCTTTCTTAAGCATATATAGGGCACCTTTTTTTTTCCCTTCTTCTGTCACTGGTGTGATATGGAAACTTTAAAGTAGTAAGCTACTTAGTTCTCAGATTTCTTTGTGTCAAAACTTTATCATTATTTCATGTATTTTCCCCCATCCTTAAAAATCCTCTGTTTATGCTACCAACTCTATTCAGTTAGTTGCAGCACCCTTGTTAAAAAGGGGAATGCAGACAATAAAGAGTTCATAGATGGTCTGAGGTTGATTCACCTTTCTGTTTGTTTTTGTACACAACGGATCGAATCCAGTGTGTGGTGCCGACTTGAAGCTCATGGTGCTGCATTTTTCATGCTGTCCCGTAGGTGAATGTTTGGCCTGGCTGTGGGGGGGTTCAGTAAGAAGATCTGAACATGCCTCTTGCATTTGAATGTGTTCTGTGCAAATGCATCGTGGGGCTGATGCTGTAGCTGTGCTGCAGTCATACAAACAAAGAAGCAAATAAATGAAAAAACAGTATTACAAAAAAAAATACTTAAACCAGCTGTGAACCTTGCAAAGGATGTGGTACAAACTGCCTCGAGTCCTACCAGCTGAGGGGTCCAATAGCATTCAGCATCCAAAAACCAAGGAGTGACAAAATGGGTTTTGTCTTTGGAAGAATGGCTTCTGACAAAAGACAGCAGGAGCAGTGCAAAAGGAAATGTTTTCCTGACATTTTTATTTGAATCAGTAAAGCAACTCAAAACCCAGGGATTATTTGTACAGTGGTTAATCTTTATCAAATCCAATCCGTTGAGGGTATAATGAAGGAAAACAAAACCCTTCAACAGTCCTAGGCAACACAAACAGTTTGGTTCATGACCTGAGGTTTGTTGGTGCTTTGTTTGTTTCAAAAGTAGCATCAGTGCTCCATTTCAGAATTCTGTATGGTTTTCCTGAGCACTTTTTCCTCGTGTCTCTAGTGTACTCATTAAACACAGGATTTGCATGGGGCAGTTGTACCACATTTGGCCAACCATCTCCCCCTGGTGATTAAGAAGTTGTACTGTATAGCCTATCTAAAAATTCTAATTTAAGTGTTTTAATAATTAGATTTACATAAACATCAATATAAGTGACATCTCGGCCTTTGAGGATTTTGTTGTCTTGTACAACTTGTTTGTGGGATGAACTGCTTGGATTGAGTAGCTGGCAGTTGAGTATGTCTGATAATCTGCTGTGCCTATACAGAGTGTTTAATATTCACTGTACATAAATGTTAAACACTTCATTGTGAAGTGTTTGAAATGAATTCGCAATGTAGTACTGTTGATCATAATTATAAGGATCTGTCGTGTTGGAAGTCATCAGGAGATGCATATCTGTGCAGCTCTTCAAACCTGTGAGGTACTCTTTTGAAACGAGTAGCCCTCATCTAAACACCTCCAATAACTACTGGCCTGTAATGTAGATACTGTACATTGTGGGACGTGCTTTCAAAATCATTCATCCCCAGATAATTTACAGGCAGGCAGCTTGTCATAGGTAGTATATAATGTTGCATTGTGAAGAATGACTCTGTAAAGCTGTGAAGTTCTTCAGAAGTAAGTGGGAAAACTGATGGCCAGTTGCTTCTCTTGTGGGGAGAGTAGGGGTGTGATAAAGGCACTGATCAGATTGAAAATTGTGCTCTTGGTGTGAGATGTGTTCCTCTTGGATGCAGCCAGATTTGCAGACTCAGTGGGCCTCCCTTCAGTTCACCTTCCTGTCATTTCAGGGACAGGGTGTAAAATGCATCCAACCAGTGATGAAGTAGAACTTAAGACAAAAATATGTCTCCTAATGCAGATTCATCAGTGCACTGATGGGATGTATGTCCAGGCATGGCTAGGAATCCTCCTTGGCCATGTTAGGTAGGAAGAGACAAATGCAAGGCATTGCACGCATTGTATGTGGAGATTCAACTTGCAGCTGTAAATACAGCTGTAAATTGTTTTCTTGCAGCCCTGTATATATACATGAGTCCAGCAATGAAAACAGATGCTGTATATGTATTATTTTGTTATGTGATAAATAGCTAATTTTCTTCAGTGTTAGCATATGCTTCTTTCATTCTCCAGACTCCTGTTTTTCTCTTTAGAATGCCTTTACAGAGATGTGCTGTGATGATCTTGAGCTTCATCACAGTCCTTGTTTGTACATTTACAGTTCCCAGCTGTAGCCCCGATCCTGCAATATGAATACAGTGTAAGGAGCCCTCAGGATCTTTATTTTCCTAGCTAGCAATAGTAATTCAGCTCTCTGAGACATTAAAGAACAGGTTATAGTCCCTTTGAAATTTTTTATGTATGTATTTCGTCTTGGAGCTGTGCCACCAGTGTCTGTCTGTTGCATTGTGATATAGTTGTGACTCCTGAGAGATGTTCTTGCTGAAATATTTCCAAAATAAAACTCTTGCTGTCTCAGCTATATTTGGACGAGTGGTGGGATGAGTTATGGTTTATCAGATCGGCTTTCAGGACTCACTGTCCAGTGAGGCCCTGAGGTTTCAGAGAACGGAAAGTCTTGCAGATCTTTTACAGCATTTCCCATCTCTTCTACCCAGACCACCTTTTCTTCAGCATAAAACCACGACCTTCTGCCTCCCAGGGCAGCTGGCTCTTTCTGTCTCTCCACTCCCTCCCTCAGCTTACATAAAAGGAATCCCTTTTGAATGCCCGTTTCAGGTTGGGTTTGTGCTAGCAGGTATCATTGATTTTGGCAGTGCTGGAAAGCCAGCAGTCAGTATTTATTTGTCTCTTTTTGTGAGGTATGTCTCTGCTCTCAATCAGGTGTTCCAAATAGGCAAGTTGGACAAAACGTGGGAGGAGATGAAGGGGAAGGGTGGTGTAAGGGTGAAACACGCGAGTGCAGATGTTCAGATAGTTACAGCATGCGCCTAAATTGCTTTGTTTACTGTTGGTAGAAAACAAAGGGAGGACAGAAGGAAAATGCTGGCATTATTCACTGGTTTTCAAATACACGTATTTGAAAAAATATCAGAATCTCAGAAGTTTGCTTCTGTCAGAGTTCACCACTGACTTCCACAGGATCGTAACAGATCTCTGTCTTCTGGTGATCAGTGTCATCTACAGAAAGGGGAGCACAGAAAGCAGGCGTTTCCCACACAGCACCATTTCTTTCCCAATTCCCATCAAGGTCTAGCTATTAAGAAATAAGTAATTTCACTGTGATGGAAGTCGTTTTAGCAGGTGGAAATGCAGTAGCAGTTTACCCAAACAGAACTGAATTTATTTTGTTGGGTTGAAAGTAGTGCAGTGATACAGTGCCTTGAAATATTTTGGCTTTTCTTGAGGTAAATTTTCTTTCACAATTTGTTGTTGACATCACAAAGTGTCGGTATTGATACTTTCCATCTGAGTCTATTCAGAAACTGCTTTATTATTAGATTTTCTTATGTGATTTTCTTTGTCAGGCAAAATCCTTACTTGCGTGCCTTTCTTGGTTAGGAATAGCTCCATTCATTACTTCAAAATGTTTCTTTTTTAGCAAGTTTATTCGGAACTGAGAATGCCGTCCTGTGCAGTATGAGTGTACAGGTATTTCTGTGGGCAAGGTATGCAGCGTTTGCCAACCACTGCTTTTGGGTTCTGTTACTATTTCAATGTGTACAAATGCATCACGAGTTATTCTAGGGTGTTCTTTATTTCCCTCTTGGTTCAGATATATAATGTAATTAATGACTAGCCAGAAAAATTAACAACAAATCCAGACCTCGTTAAATTAATACAGCAGAATGATAATGAGATGATTGCCAAGTAATGAAAAAAAACAACCCACAGAAGTTTTAAAATTTATGAAGTGATTGTGGCTGATGAGCAGTTTTTGTAGTCAAGGCTCTCATGTGTGAAAAATGACCGCGCTAGTTTGCCAGCAGGCATTATCTGTTCATCTGCGTTAACTCCATTTTCATAGAAGAAAGAGTGCAAAGCCAAATGTTTTGTCAGTGGTGCAGGAGGGGTCGCTTTAAACTCGTGTAGTACAATCTAATGTATAAAATCTTTGGGAAAAGCATCAAATCCTTTAAAGAAATGAATGAGTAAAATAATCATCTCTATGCAATGTAAGCAAACAATAAAATACATGTTAGCAGTGAATGCAAGACAGACGTATTATTTTCTAGGTAACCAGAGATTTATGCCCCAATAAAAGATGAAAGTGTATATAATAGATGAGATGTGACCATTCTATTAATAGAAGGAATAGTAATTTAAATAAGTGAACACCATAGTGGAAAAATATTGGCATTCGGGGCTGTCCGTATTCTTCTTGTGTCGCGTTCTGTCACGTGCCCCAACGTTGTGTTCATTTCCCTGCTGGTTGGGCCAGGGATTTTCAGTTGAGGTTGAAGAGAGTACAAAAAACGAGGGAAAACAGAAGAGGTGCTTATGCGCTGTAGAATTTCACAAATAAGTGAACAAACTTGTATTTGTCTAGTGGTTTCAAGAATGACTTTTTTTTAACATAAATTACAGTTACAGGAATCTTTGATTGCTGTACAGTTATTACTGAAAGAGGCATCTGGAAAATGTCTTCCATTAGCTGTGCTTTTTGGCAGAGGTTATAAGCAAGCATGGTCAGTGTAATTAAGCTGACAAGTGTTTAAGATACTGTGTTTGTTTACTGTATGTACTCTCCTTCAATAAATATTAGTGTTTCTTCTAAATCTTCTACTCTAGCTGCTGACCTTGACAGCATTCAAACCATAGGGCAGCACGTAACACAGCTATACGAGGGGCCAGGGCATTCAGTAGAAAAGATCAGCAGCTTTCTTCAGCAAATAGCTGTAAGAGAGAGACACATGGAATACATGAGCAGCTATAAATTTATTTGGGAAAGCCCAGTCCAATAGAGGAGACAAAATACCTGGACCTCAGCGAATTTTCCCTAGTGAGCTGTAAAATCCCTTTGGAGAAAGTCAGCCTCCAGCCCTAAACTTTCAATCCTTTCAAAATGTTCTAGGTTGTGATGTGAATCCTTTTTTCCTTTTTGGTCGGTATAGAAATAGGGTTTATGAAGTTGCTAATTTAGCCACTCGGGGTACCGGGAGTCAGTTGTACTGAAGAATTTGGGTAAATGCTGAGCAGTGTTCTCTTGTTCAGGTGAAATTTAACAAGAGTAAAGACTGAGCAGCAGCTTTCTAGCTCACTTTATTTGATTTCAAGTTTGCAGGGTTTTTTTTAACTTCATTTCCTTCTTTGTTTAGACACCTCTTTATGTTGTAAACCATGGAGAGACCGGACCAATCCGATGCAACAGATGCAAAGCTTATATGTGTCCCTTCATGCAGTTCATTGAAGGTGGTAGAAGGTACCAGTGTGGATTCTGCAATTGTATAAATGAGGGTAAGTGATGTTCCTCTGATGTGTGACCCCTACAAATTCAGTCAGACTAAAAGTTCTGAAGTTATTTTCTTGACTTGCTGTCAGGAAAATGCAGAAAAGAATCTATTTCACAATATATACACAAAACAAAAACAATTAAAAAATTGGAAGCAATTTTTCAATCCAGTTTTTAAAAATGTGTAGGAAAACATAACAGTGAATAGCAAAGTCTGGTCTGATGCGGTCAAAAGTTTATTTTAAAATATCATATCAACATAAGACACAAAGCTGCTTGCATTGCTACCCCAAAGCAACTTTTGTGTAGAGGAATCAATTTAAGAAATGTTCAGAAAAGACCAAATATTTAGAAGCATGTTAAATGAGTCCTGTCCGTGGCTGTGGACGCAGTGGTTAAATAACCCATTAATCTCCCTGTGACAACTGTTGGTTTTCACAGAAGATACCATGCCATATTTGTTCAAGTGTGCTGCATGTGACTCATAACTGTTCTTGTGCTCTTGGCTAAATCCCAGATCTTTGCCAGAACTAGCCTTTCTACGCATCTGTAGCAAGTTGGATTTCCTCAGCTGGATCGCAGTGCTATAGTGCTTTCCCTAATACAGTAATATTTTCAGCTCTGAAATGGGAACCCTGACAGCCTAACTGCAACTTCTTTTCAGCCTGAGGCTCAGATGTTTGGGCAGGCATAGCAGATAGCAATTTCCATAGCTTGTTAGCAATTCAGACTCGCATAAAGAGAAATTCGAATGCATTATGAACTTTTTAAGAAAGTGTCATTTTCAGTTATGCCTGGTGTGAGTACAGTGTCATTTATCCAAGTAGGAAATCACTTAAAAAAAAAAATAAAAGCTAATAAAAAACATTGAGACCTTCAGTGCCTACGAATTAGGGTGTTGTGCACCCCCCCCAAGCTTTTAAGAGGCACAGATTGTGAAAAATAGTCATTTTAAATGTATACTGAGAAGAAGTAAGCTAAAATGGAGATGCCACTCTTCTTCGGTGTGCCAGCCCTTAGGCTAACCACATATAAATTGTTGGTGACAAAACCCTCGATTTCTTACTGCTTGCTTTGGAATTTTGCATCTTTTATCTGTAGCTGCAGGGGGTTCCCAATAACACGGGCTGGATGCAGTTTGCTGTACAGTAGGCCAGGGATATGAACACTGCGGAGTGGTATTTTTACATAAAGCAGCACTGGGTTTAGAAAATGTGCTGTTTTTAACTCCAGGGACTTGAATTAAGCTTTGGGGAGACAGCATTTACTCAGAGCTAGTGTTTATCCTGACCGCGGACTCCTGCCTGTGGAGGTAACCTGAGTCAGTCCTACCTCCCTGAGCTTAAGGGATGCAGTTGGTATATAGGGGGGCATATGCCTTATTCTCCAAATACAAGAGGACCTGAATTACTAGAACATAGGTTTTGTTTGCTTTCAGAGATGCATGTGGGGATAAAAACATAACCCGGCTGAGTGTTTACACTTTTCCCTTTATCAGTAACAGAGTGGGCTCTGTTACCACGTCGTATCTGTGGAAAGGAGCTGTTGGGTTGTTCCCCTCTGCCACAAAATATACTTTTTTTTTTCTTTCTGCTCTTGTACTTCTAGTCCCTCCATTCTTCTTCCAACATCTGGACCACATCGGCCGACGGTTGGACCACTATGAAAGGCCCGAGCTATCTCTGGGGTCATATGAATACGTTGCTACTTTGGATTACTGCCGAGTGAGTATCTTCAATACGCAAATCCTTGTATGATTTGATGTTACCACAAACAAAATCCTACAGATACCTGCCTTAGAGTAAGTGTGCTTATACGCTGAAATATCAGAGTCTGGGAATGTTTTAGAGAATGTACAGATGTGGAGAATTTAAGCTGGTGATAATCCATTCTGGTTTTTTGTGAGGTGGAATATGGGCCGAGCAAGTGAGAGCAATAAGCAGCGCCTCAACGCCCTGCATCACAAGTCTTCGACAGGGGTGTGCGTTTGGCCCTAGCAAGCGTGTAGAAGGTCTTTCAAGGATATAGTTCAAATTCAGTTGCAGTGTTGCATTTTAACAGCATGTCTTCTGTTAACTTAGAAGACAGACTGAATTGCCTTCTCAGCTTGGCAAACCTTACACGGGAATTGGAATCTTCTCCTGACATGCAGTTTTAGTGTTCTGACCAGTAAGTCACAACAGAGTGGGTTCTGTCTCCTAATACTGAATTACTTAAGAACTTGTTCAGGAGCCCACCCAAGCCACTGGAAATAGTTGGTTTTATTAGAGAGCTATGTTTGATACCTCCTGTAGCACAAATTGCTTCAGCTCTTTGAACTTCCTTCCAGAATTTTAGACAGTTCTCAGTCTGGCTTCATCTGCATGAAGTACAGATATATTTCAGGTGGAACTGTATTTCTGTCAGTGGAATGAGTTAATGATAATATTAGGAAAGTAAGTTGAATCTGACAAAGTCTTGTAGTAGATACAGTAACTTCCGCAGACGATCAAATTCTTGCTGGCACGAATGAATGAACCATTGTTGCTCAGCTGTGCCTTCTCGCAGGGAGAGTGCTCCAAATCTAATGAAATACCTGAGAGTGCCTCTGCAGGCTGTGCTGAGAGCTGGGTCACACCCGCTCACACTCCGTGGCCCTAGTGGGCACTGTATGCACTCAGTGTACATCTGATACAGCTCCACCAGATTTGGTTCAGCTTTGCTGATTTCTGCAGTCCATTACGGTCTGTCTTCACATTGCAGAAGCCTGGGTCACAGACTAGTAGAATGTTAGACAAAATGAAGTTCTTACTGGAAATGCAAGGTCACTGAATTTTAGAGAAGTCAACATTATCTATACGTATATATATTATTTATAATCATTTTCTCAGTTTGCTCCAAGTTCGAAATGTTTAGTTCTTTTATAAATCAGTTTAAGACCAAAACTGAAAAGCCATTTCCTTTTGTGCTTATCAAATGACAAGGATGAACAGCTACAAAAATGTTAACAAATAACAGCTGTTCTGCATTATTGTGCTCCCGCTAAGCGGATGTGGCAAGAGCACAAGTTCTCGTTTCTGCTGTGTATTTGTCAGGAATTATGCAGGCATTCCTCACAAACAGCACTGTGCTGTGAGAAGTTTTATAAAGTAGCATTTGATACGGTGTATGAAACTGGAACCCAAATATAGAACACAGAATAGCTGTTAAAAATGCTGTCTGGTTGTAGTTGACAAGAGTTAATCTTGATTTACATGATTCAAATGAAGCGAGATCAAGGGTGTAGTGATTAGCTTGAAGTGTTCAGGGACCGCAGTAAGGCATAATCCAAAGGTTAGGTGATTTTTTTCTTACGTGAAGTTTCCTGAGGTCTGTTTGTAACATGTGTGATTTGGGAAGCGGTCAGGAGTCTTTACACGAAGACTGTGGAACAGCGCATGTAACAGTAACGAAGGGTTGTCCTGAGTTCGCCACTCACTGAGAACCACTGCTTGTCTTAACCAGAGTTAGGAAGGCTGACATTAGAGCTGTGGGCAGCCTATCTACCACAGCGATTATTGTTGTCGTGTGCGCTCCATATGATCTTCCCGGGTCCATCTGTAAGCATGCCATGGCTTTATTTCAAACCAAAATCAAAACCTTCATCATCTTATCGCTTACAGAACGTTGTGTCAGTCCGTGTCATACAGTTTGTATGCACATACATTATGAGAAAGAGACTGCAGCTAAGATGTGCCCGAAGGAATCCCGGTATCAGTCCAAATCACTGCTGCATGTGCAGCAGTTGCATACAGGGAATGTGATGCTCCGTGTTTTCATTATCTTAGAGAGAATCAGCTTATTCCTGAAAATACAGTTTTCTCATCTATTCAGAGTGCACTGGAGCATGAGAAAGAAAGAAAGAAAAGCAGACACTCAGAATGCAGATGATCAGTGCTTAGTTCTGCTAAGGACTGTGATATTTTAGTTGTGGTTCAATACTTGCGTTGCGTTTTCTGCTTCCAGAACAGTTTAGAATTGATTAACAAAAACTGAATGTAAGTATTCCTATTAACAATATTGTTGCGTAGGGGTAAATGGAATACACAGTACAGGTACAGAAAAAAGCTGAAGACACATTTGTTTAAATAACTGAATTCCAACAGAAGATGTTAGCATTCAAACTACCAAACTGTTTCCCTTAAAATACTTAATTCCAGTGGGATGCTGCTCTCCAGTAATAGTTTTATTCCGAGGATGGACCTTAGCAACACACGGTCTTTCTGTAATAATTGCTACTTTTAATCCGTAGCATTTTTCAAATGACAGCATGCTGCTTTTAGATTGCCTCACAGCACCGTCTGTAGATCCTTTTCGACATGTCAGGGCACCGTCTGATTTTCCCTGTTAATGATATTCTGTTCTGTAGGATAACAAGCCCCCAAATCCGCCCGCTTACATCTTCATGATCGATGTGTCGTACAGAAACATACACAGCGGCCTCGTCAAACTCATATGCAATGAGCTGAAGACTCTTCTGGATAAACTCCCCAGGTAAGGAAACATCAGTGTGTTCTGCTTAACTCGCTGTGCGAGTTACTGTCACAGTGTAAGCACTCCTGAGGTGACAGTGACCAAATGTTAATTTGTTAATTTTAACACTGCTGGCATGTTCTGAGAATCTCCGACTGAGGTCTGGGTTTCCTGCTGCGTGCACAGAAAGCATCTGGTGTACAACTGCACGTGCAACATTCTTTCTTTTCCTTTCTTGCAGTGAACTCTAGTGGTGTTACCAACAAGGTCCCAGCCTGTAGTTTTCACTTGCTGTAGTCCTGCTTACTGAAATGTGTTTTTATCATTAAATTAAGCAGAGAAATATCACACTCCAGGATACGCAACAGCGTAAAGCCTCTCTGAAGATATAGTGTTGGCGGCTTACATCTATGGCCCTTTTTGTTTAATTGGCAAAACTTCTAAAGCTTTCTGCTGTGCTGTCAGGCTTTCCTGGATGGATCTGAGAGGGAACAGCTCTTGTAGGTAACCAACACTTTGAGAAATGCAGTGTTTGCTCTGTGAGCATTAAACGTGCCGTGGTGCTTTCACTACTGAGAGCATTAATGATGGTATATTGTTTTAGTGTCATTTAGTACACTATTTAGTATTGTACTATTTTCTGCTGTTACCATGAGGTGAAAACACCATGCTGGGAATTGACCCTGTGCTCAGATTTCTGGGAGGCCAAGTTATTAAAGAGGAAGGACTTCTGGATATCAGATAGGTGTGTAACAGAGAGGCCACTGCTATAAAGATGCGTGGCAGAGAAGCCTGGAAGTGGATGAGGAGTGAGGAATGGATTGAGCGAGGTGGCTCCAAGAGCTCTTGTTGGAGGGGTTTTGTGCTTTTGCACAGCAGAAAACACTTCATTTGCTTGCTTGAAATGTTAGGGTAAACATTTTCAAATGTCCATGTTCTAAACCAGGACTGACTGTTGAGGGAAACAGGGAGAAATATGTTCATAGAAATTGTACGCATGAGCTCAGAGTCAGAACAACTAGTTGTGCCAGTATGATTTTCAGACATATAACTGAAAAGCATTTGAACACGTGATACAGGTATCTCACTTTGAAACTTGGAAAGGAACAGCGCTGTGTGTTAGCTGCACAGGTTATCAGCTGCTGTGTTTAGAACTGATCTTCAAAATTATGAAGAGAAATTGGGTTATGTGAAGTGTACAGACCACCGTGTCCCAGATACGTGCTAGGTAAGAACTCTGGGACCAGAAGATGTTGTGACTATTTCTCTTTTGAGTTAGAAAGTGCTGTATGTCCTAACTGAGCTCCTGAATGATCTCTGTTAATCATGATACTGAGAATATAGTAGCCTCTGAGTGTTTGGGAATGTGCATTCAGAAGTTATGCATTTATTTGAGTCACAGTGCCTTGAAGGAATTATTAGAATGTGATTCCTGTTAGATCAAAGCAGCCCCTTTCTTGTCTAGCAGTCTCCATAAAACATGGCAAAGCACAGGTCAAAAGTCACTAGGCATTATTCAAGCATTAGTGCTCTCACTAGGTATCACTCATTTCTGTCACTGAATTATTATGTATTGTAAATGAAGGTGTTTTTCTGATTCTATCTTGTACTACTTGTCCTATCCTCTTTTCCATGTCTTTAAGACAGCATGGTTCATTATTTATCACAGATACTTCTGACTTACCAATGGGTTACAAAGCTGATAGGGCTGACTTCTGATAAAAATATATTTTTTAATTACAACAGTAATTGTAAGTAAGTGTTTGTAATTTGACCCAAGGCAAGGATTGGAATGACTGACTGCATCTTCTTGGTTGTTGTTGGCTTTGTTTCTCCCAGTACACACAGTGATCTGAAATAGCCCCGCATCTCAAAGGAACGCCTCTATTGCAAGGTCAGGCTTTCAGAATCCTAACAGTTGCTTTTTAATTTTTTTCACAGAGAAGAGCAGGAAGAATCCTCGGCAGTTCGAGTCGGTTTTGTCACTTATAACAAGGTCCTCCACTTCTTCAATGTGAAGAGTAACTTAGCTCAGCCTCAGATGATGGTGGTCTCAGACGTTGGCGAAGTTTTTGTTCCTTTGCTGGATGGTTTCCTTGTTAACTTTCAGGAGTCGCGATCTGTTGTTAACAAGTAAAGTACAGTTATTCCATTTCTGAGTAAGACCTAAATACTGTAATACACATTTTTCCTTTTAGTTCTTTGTCTTTGAGAGTTTGGGGGATGCGTGCCCTTGTTGAAATGCTTCAGAAGTTATCTGATGCTTTGAGTCCTGTATTTCCACCTCTGAAGCAAAGCAGAAGTGCCATCAACAACTCCACCGTGCTGAATGTGGAAGCACGTTTAGGCCAGCTCTAAACCACGTCATCAGCTGTGCCATTTCAAAACAGGAGAGAGGGCTGTGGCTTTGTGCCACGTTGCTCCTATGCATGTGATGCATGTCTTAATGTCTGTTCCTTTACGTTATCAGCTTTGTAAGTATTAGTGCAGTTCAAGAGAATTTAAAATTCACATTTCTTTTTATTCTGGCTGAAATCCTAAGAAACTGAGCCACCAAAATTCTTTTTTCATTTGCTTGGAAAACATGTTCCTCTGTGAAGACACGGTATGGCACGTTTTGGGGGTTATCAGCAATACTCTGTCCAGTTGGAACACTAATCCTTTCCTCTTTCATAGCTTGCTGGACCAGATTCCCGAAATGTTTGCAGACACTAATGAGAGTGAGACCATCTTTGCTCCTGTTATCCAGGCTGGCATGGAGGCGCTAAAGGTTAGAATGTTCCTCTCTGAAAAGCAGCAGCTCTTTGATAAGGACTAGACTTGAGAACATACATAAATTCCGTTTGCTGAAGGCCAGTGATGAGTCCTGCAGATCACAATGGGAAATGAGGAAAATCACAGGCTGTTTCTAGCACTGAGGTTCCATTTCTCTAATGGTACTTTTGAACTTTTTAGTTGAAATGAAGACACTGACTGGCACGTCTGTTTCCAAATTCTCCTCCTTGAGGGAAACCAATCCCTCAAGAGTCTGTTCCATACTGGAAGGATGTTTAGGGAAAGATGGGGAGCAGGAGTCGAATTCTCGTTCAGAGATAAAAGGTGTTCAGTTACTACAAAACTGACAGATATTTCCACAGACTTCTAGTCCTTGTATCTTTGAAAGGCAGATTAAGAACTGGTGTAGGGTACAGTTTTACTCTGCCTGTTCTCTGACCTCTGCCGACTTCTTGTACAAAGTGGGGTATCTGTGACTATAAAATTGAGTGGGGAGTGGGAGGGTTTCTGCTGAACTGCCAACTTCTGTCAGCATGCATACAGCTGAAAATGAATCTGTGATCAGATGCATCCCCAGTCACTTTCTCTGTGTCGTGGACAGCCCTTGAAATGCTGATGTTTGTGTGGAGCTCTGCCAATAAAAGAATGCCACCACAGGATTTGTAGGGGCAGAGAAACAGAGTCGTTTTATACTCTCTTTCATCTGCAAGCTGCGTACAGGTAATCACAAACCCTGAGTAGGTGAATCTGTTAAACCAAAATTATACAGCATTTCTCAAATTTGTTTCTTAAATATTTTTCTTCTTCTTAATTAATTCATAGTAGCAGAAGGTATATGTGCAAAACAATTGGTTACCAACTATCAAAATGCTCTTTCTTGGTATTTGACTTCCGCAAAACAAACTTAAACATGAATTTTCTTTTGATGCTGTTCCTATTAGAAAAAAGGCTTTATCAAGTCAGCTTTTTATTTAACTCAGTACTTGGTGATAATTTGCAAGGATTTTCACTGTAAATTATTAATACACACATACATGTGTTCAAGAAAACAAACTTTGTCTGAAAAGAATAATGGATTCTCCTCTGTGCTAGCAATACATTTATAGAAATAATAACATTTTAGAGAGCTTCCCAGTAATTCCTGATGCCTGTACCAGTAACGGCGATGTGCTCAGTCAGGCTTTCACTCTTTACAGAATGCTTTTTGAAAGTTAGCAAGAAGCCTGGTGGTCACAATTAACAGCTGCAGTGCTTAAACTATTAGGGGTGAAATTTCAGCTCTGTTAAAAGTGAGTACTGTCTTTGATTGCATTTCTGCCATAGCAAGCAAATTTCTACTGCCATGGTGTATTCTGAAGTGTGGAATCATCTTGTGTGTATCTTTAGATGTAGAAGGGAAGGACTGTTGAAGCAGAGAGCAGTCTCAGGTATTGACTGCATGTTTAAACTGGATGTGCTGGTAACCCCGGAGCAGGAAAAGAACAGTTGGTCTCTGCGCTTCTTTCCTTTCACTCAGTTTCTTTAATACTCAGTGAATTCACAATTGCTAGTGAGCTTTCATTCCTGTTAGCTGTCTCAGTAACAAGAATGAGTAAAAAACTGTATTTCCTAAATTCTGGTGGAAAAGCCTGTCTCTGTACAAAGATGGCACTGCTACTGCTGCCATTCTGCAGAGTTCAGGTTTCTCTGCCTGCAGGTTGCCGTCCCAGTCAGCAAATATCGCTGCCTCATTACAGTTCTAGAGAAGAACTGAAAACATGGGCTAAAACTGTATTACTTCCTTTCTTAGTGAAAGGAGGAGATGTTCATCACAAGTTCTATTGCTCCTGCGTTTTAGTGCAGATTTGAATGTAGAATGTACAGGAATATAGCTGTCACTCTTCTCTAAAAATGTAATGACCTCATATGAAAGCAGTGTATTTTCTGTTGAGCCTTCTCATTTATTTTTAATTGTATCTAATTCAAAATTCTCTAGGCGACGTACTTGTAGTACTCACTGACATTTTAGCTTCCTTTGTAGAAATGACTGTACTAATGCATCATCCAATGCACCTGTGTTAGACTAAGTCATTTAACGACTTAAGATCCCCAGCTTTGGGAAGCTATCAGAAGTAAGGACTCCAAATGAATTATTTAGCTCGGAAAAACTTTTGCAGAAATGTTACTGCTCTCATAGAAACAATAGTGTATGGAAATGCAGCTCATTAATTGTAGCAGCAGATTCAATGTCTATATGGGTGTCTTTGCAACAGGCTGCAGAATGTGCTGGGAAACTCTTTATCTTCCATTCTTCATTGCCAACTGCGGAAGCACCAGGAAAACTGAGAAACAGAGATGACAAAAAGCTGCTCAACACAGATAAAGAGAAGGTATTTTCCATTCAGAGTTTGTAAGGGAGTGAGTGCTATTACACTGAATTTCTCTAACAGAACCTTGATCTTTTTCCTTTATCTTCTTTTACGAGGTTTGTATTAACTATAGCATTCCCACTGTCTTGATTATTTAGATGTAATGGACAGGTATGTTGATATGGCCCTATGGGAACACCGAAGTTGAACTACAGTTCAGCAGCAGTGCTCATTTATATAAGAAACCCATAGCTGCAGATAAGCCCACTCATCAAGTCTTTGCTACCTACCCGTTCAGTGATTTAGATCAGTAAGAATGTAATGAGTGAGTTTTTGGTGCATATGAGTATCAGTGGAACATATGGGCAGGGGCAGTGTGATTTTATTCAAATCCACTCTCATTTAAAACTTCCATCATTTTTATTTTTCAGGTGGGTGTTTGGATTGTGAGTGACTGCCAACAGTATCTAATGTTAGCACATTTCTATTTTCTCATTTCATGCAGACACTCTTCCAGCCTCAGGTAAACACTTACGAGTCCTTAGCCAGAGACTGCGTGGCCAACGCCTGCTGTGTGAACTTGTTCCTGTTCCCGAATCAGTATGTGGACGTAGCTTCTGTGGGTCTGGTCACCATGTACACCGGAGGAACACTGTATAAGTACAACAATTTCCAGGTGAGTGGTGCAAGTTCTCAGCCCGTCAGCTGGTAACATCTGGGGACTGCTTGTTTCTATTTCCAAGACTACCTCTGACAGTTAACCAAAAAATTTACTTAGAAACCTCAGGAGATAAAATTCAAACTCAGAAATGGCAAGTCAGGCTGAAATTGAAGTGCTAAAAGAGTAACTAACTTTTCTTTTGTATAAATTAAACCGACTTACCTAAATATAGAATGTAACTCTTAACAGCCAGTGCTAAATCATGTTCCTGAGCTCCGCACCACATCCAGGCGGTTTTTGAACACATCCAGGGATGGTGACTGAACCCGGGGCAGTCTGTGCCGGTGCTTAAGAACCGTTTCTGTGAGGGTTCCCTGGTATCCAACCTAAACCTCCACTGGTGCAACTTGAGGCATTTCCCTTTGTCCTGTCACCTGAGATACACTGACAGCCAGTTACTCCAGTAAAGTCTCTTTTGAAGGAAAAGAGAGATGTCAGACGTGAAAAGATGCCGTGACAGGGAGGTGGAGAGTGTTGGGTTTCTGCTCGTTTGCTGCCACCCAGTGGTGAACTGCAACTCTTGCTTTTGCTTTGCTTTTCTAGCCCAGCTCCGATAGCCCACAGTTCCTCACGGATCTGAGGAGGGACATAGAGAAAAAGACGGGATTTGATGCAATAATGAGGGTTCGAACAAGCACAGGTAATGGTACCCACTGGGAATGAAAAGGAACATGTATATTACAATATGTATTTTTAAATAATACAGTGCGGGAAGAACTATACAGACTTGTAGGAGCAAGCTGCACACTTTAACTTCTTTGTGTATGTTTTGAAAAGTACAGTCTGAGAAAATGGATGAGTGTCCCCTTACTGCATACAGTTAGTTATATAAATTTGCAAATACCATGAAGGCTTCTGCTCACTGTGTGTGCATCCTGAAATGCACAAAAAAAAAAAAAAAAAAACCCTAAACATAAATGTTTTTTTTCATTTTCTAAAGATTTCTAATTAAATTAATGCTTCTACTTTTCACCCATTAGTTTTTACTTTCAAATGCAAGGATTTGGGGAGAGCATGAACACACAAAGTGGCCCAGTGAGTAGTGCCAAAGTTTCTGGGGGCCCTGAGTCACTGCACTCCTGGATGGCCCCTGTGTTTACTTCCTCCTCCTACGCAACGGACAGCAAGGAAGATTGGTCAGCACTGCAACCCCCTGAGGGAAAACAGTCTGCGTTTCATTGAGCAAAACTGAAGTTAGAAAATAACTGTAAAAGGACATGGTTTGCTTACTTTTCTCATCTGTCTGTAGGCTTCAGGGCTACTGACTTCTTTGGTGCCATCTACATGAACAACACTACAGATGTAGAAATGGCGGCAGTGGACTGTGACAAGGCTGTGACGGTAGAGTTCAAACATGACGACAAACTGAACGAGGACAGTGGAGCCTTAATTCAGGTAAAAATGCAATATGTCATTTACTGACACTGTGAGCAAGAACTTTTTTTTTAATGTGTCTGCAAACAAAGTTACACTGTGGGACTGATGGGAGCGATGCATAGCTTGCACAGATCCTGGTGCTGTTATACCACTAATGAAGTTTTATTAACTCGCCAAAGAATGCTGTGTATGTTGAAATACCACGCGTGCTGCTTCAAAGCTATGAAATCTGCATTTCCTTTTTCACTCCACAATTGGGAAGCCCAGCAGTAGTTCTGGAAATGTAAATTAATTAGGGAATAATTAAAACTGGCATTTCTGTGCCTGAATTGCCAGTGCTTAGGATATGCTTGTACCTAGCAGAAGATTCATCCTAACCATTATCAGATAGCACGAGGCTGCTGTTTGCTGTTCAGGGTGTTTTGTCACGGCCTCATAACCCTTAGCTATTTTAATGACAGAGGTTACAGCTTGAAAAGTTTCACACAAGCCATAGAATTGTCTGAACTTTTGTTTCTGAACTGCTTAGCTTTTATCTTGCTCACTGTAAGGACTTTATTGGTTAGCAGTTAACCCTTGTATGAATACAGCACTGTGAAATATCCACTTTGGTATGTCTGATGTCACGTCCTGGAGATGTGGTGCAGCAGTGGGGGGAGGAGCTCATGGCGTATGAGAGTTACCTGTGGCAAATGCAGTGCAAAACTGAGCACAGTTATTTTACCTGCAGTTGGTGTATGCCCTGCAGGCTTTGGCTTGTAGCTTCAGACAAGGTGAATATGAAATTATTTTTTGATTGTGGTGGTAGGAAACAGATGCGTGTCAGCCACATGCACGCAGTCCCAGCAAAATGCAGGCAGTTGGGAAATCTCGAGTGTAATTCCTTTACTTTTCATGCTTGTGTAGTTTTCCTACATGCTAAAGTCATCCCTCAAATTTTACTATCTATCTAAGCCAATGGAAGAGGCAGGATACAGGGGTGGATAGAGTAGGGCCCCCTTGACTTTTCAAGGTTAGCAAGCTTTTTCTTTGTTGCTTTTGATAAAAGCTAAGATGGGCAGAATAGTACTCAGTAAGCTTCTGATCTCTGGTGCAGTGCCTTTTCAGCTGCATTTCTCTGGGACATTCTTCTTCATAGCATTTTGAAGTATGGCTTCCAGTCAGCAGTCTCTCATTTTCAGACAATACCATCATTCCCAACAGCCATCATTACTTTGCATTACATGTCCAATATACTTTCATAATTTTTATACGTGTTGTTCCTTTGGTTCATGAGCTCTGAAGCAGCACCAAAAAGCTGGGCTGTTCCTCAGAAGTAATTCTGTGCCTTTTGTGCACTACGTAGGTGGCTCTCGTGTGATGATTATCAACTTTCTGTTTTAACAAGGAAACGAAAGATAACTGGCTCCTCTGTTGCAGTGTGCTGTCCTCTACACATCAGTAAGCGGGCAAAGAAGACTTCGCATACACAACATAGGTTTAAACTGTAGCACCCAGCTAGCTGATGTCTACAAGACCTGCGAGACCGATGCACTTATCAACTTCTTTGCTAAGTCAGGTAAAGTCATTCATTTTTTCTTTCTTCTAGGCTGGGATTGCAAGGACATGGAGTTGCTGATTTCTTAGTGGGAAGTCATGTTTCATATCTTGCTACTTTTAAGCAAATACTATACAATTGAAGAGGAGTAGACTGCAAATTGTAGATTTATATACCCAAAAGGAATGCCTAGGGAGGTTACTAGAAACAGGTAATGCACAGAAGTGCATAAGCACGGTATTATTTGGTAAGGATTTTTGTTTGGTTTGGGGTGTTTTTTTATGGGTGGAAGTTAATAAATTCTCTTAAATTATTTAAGAGTCAGAAAAAAAGAGCCACAGACATGAGTTTAGTAAGATTGAAATCTAGCACAATACTAGTGTAGTGTGCCATGTGTCATGCAAACGAGCAACAAAACCCGTAACGTGCTCTTTTCTTCTTCTGTGTTTGTAGCTTTTAAAGCTATCCTAAGCCAACCGCTGAAGGCTGTCAGAGAGATCCTGGTCAGTCAGACAGCGCACATGCTGGCGTGCTACAGGAAGAACTGTGCCAGCCCCTCAGCAGTAAGCCAGGTAAAGACCTCCCCCAGGTCAGCCCCTCTTTGCAGCAACCACACCTGCACCACCAGCAGAACCAGAAAGGAACGTTTCAGATCGTTATTTTCAAAAGACATCACTTAGTTAACTGCCTGAATCTCAAAAATGCTCTCCTGATAAAAACCTGATGCCGAGACAGGAACTAACTCCTAGCAAAAGAAAATGAGTTATAAATAAAAAAAATATATATTTTATTATATATAATAAATGTATAAAAATATTTAATAATAAAATAGTATATATAAATATGAATATATATATATATAAAAGAAGGGTCCCCACAGCTTCTTACTACTCTCTGATAAATAAAGGAATTAATAAATCACCATTTATAAATATAGATTATATTATCTATATATATTATTATTATATAATAATACATACATATACATTAATATATATTATATATATAATGATTATATAATGTATAATGTATATATATAATACATATAATTATTTTAATAATACATAATACATATAATATAATCTATCTACAGATCTATCTATCAAATCTATTTGTACATAAAATTACATATATATAATTAAATTATATATAATAAACTATACATTATATATAATCATATATAATATATATTAATATATAATGTATAATTCATTATCATTATGTAATAATATAATTATATATAGATAATATAATCTATATTTATAAATGGTGATTTATTAATTCCTTTATTTATCAGAGAGTAGTAAGAAGCTGTGGGGAACCTTATTACTTTTGTTCCACATTAGTTGAAAATTCTCTTAAATTAAGACAAACACTATCACATTTAGTCATCTACTCACTCCTATTATAAACTCAGCATTTATAAATTCCGTGTTCCAGCACTACTTAACAGTAAGCTAAGGTGCTTTCAAATCTGATGCAAGTTTTGTCCCAATTCAAAGGACCATCCTTGTCTTTGACTTCATCTGAACTCAAATCGCATAAGCCTTTAATTTTTCATGCATCTCTCAAAATACTTCCATCTCCCTTTTGGATTTTGAGGTGCTGCAAAAGTGGCTTTTTCCTGACTTTTCTAATCTACAGTTGGCAATTTTCTACTTCAGTGCTGAGGTTAATGGTGAAGGGCTCCCAGACATTGGAGGCTTTCAATTTAGACTACTTCCTTTAGTCTCCTTTAAACTATGCTTTCCAGTTAGGCTTTTGTGTACCATTTAATGTTTTTGATTACCACAAGCCTGGGCAATGAATTAGTTCTCTCAGTGAAGACCAGATGTTAGAAACAACACCTATGAGGTACTTATCTGTGGAAGAAAACAAATCTGAAAGTCCAGCTGTCACTTCCCAGCACGTGGGATATTTTAAATACAGGTCTCTTCTGCCTCTCAGCTCATCCTTCCGGATGCAATGAAGGTGCTGCCGGTGTACATGAACTGTCTGTTGAAGAGCTGCGTGCTCACTGGCAGACCAGAAATTCCAACTGATGAGAGAGCGTACCATCGACAGCTGGTCATGTCAATGGGAGTAGCTGACACACAGCTGTTCTTCTATCCCCAGCTTCTGCCAATTGTAAGTATGTTATCTGCACATCTGTTCACTTTCAGTAAAACTGTTTTTTCATTTTAAGTTGCTGTGATGCTTTTAAATCTTTCAAATCTGTGGCACAGAAGAAGTGTTGTGTGACCAAGCTGGGTTATAGTTCTGAAGTGAAGTAGTTGCTAGCTGAACTATAAATAGCAGGGCAGAACCTCTAGTTTAACGAAAATGGGGCAGTAACAATGAGCCACTGACATCAGCATCGTCTCATAATTGCACTGTATGTTTAATACAGGCCTGGCTAATAAAAGATGTCAGCTTCAGTCAAGCTCAGGCCTGGTGTGCACGCATCCTTACACTTGTGGAGAGCTGCTCCTTAGCACACAGTGCGTTAACTGAAAAATAAGTGACTGCTAATTTCCTCTGGTCCAGAAAGGAACCAGTAAGGTGTAACAGGCCTATTAATACTGCTTTTCATTGTCAAGTTAAGAGCATCACTCACCGTGACGTCCCCCTTCTGTAATGTGGTACTTTCACCCCCAGCACAACCTGGATTTGAAGAGCGACGCCGTGCCGGCCGCAGTGCGCTGCTCTGAGGAGCGCCTCTCAGAAGGAGGGGCCTTCATCCTGGCCAACGGTCTGAGCATGTTCCTGTGGCTGGGGGTCAGCACCCCCCCCGAGCTCATCCAGGGGCTTTTCAACGTGCCATCTTTTGCACACATCAGCACAGAAGCTGTGAGTATATGGAGGGAAAACAGTCCATCTTTCAGAATTCACCTTTCAGTAAGACCAGGCTGCTAATCAGAGAAACCAGGGAGGGAACTTGGAGCATCACTGTTCAGCTAAAAGCAGAAATGGGTACCAGCAGAACGTTAAGGCACCATAAGTCATTCATAAAACTGTCATCAACTTTCTCTCTGAACAGTGACAAGAGAGAAGCTTTCGCAGAGTTCTCAAAGTATCTTAACCTTATGTTATGACAGATTAATTAAAATCCTGTGACAGATATTAAAATCCTACTGAATATGCATTGCTCAAACAGCAGCAAAGGACTCTACGATAGCTAAAGCTTCTCCCGTAGCCTGAACTTTTCCTGACAATGGATTTTAATATAGTGATTATTTTAAACTGAAAAATGGCTTAAAGATAGCTGGGTTATTCTAGAAGTTTTTGCAAAGGAGATACAGCATTTCCCAGTTTAGAATGACACCCCCAGTAATATACATATCATAAATACCAGCAACAGACAGCTCGCAATGCTTCCTTTCTAACAGACATTACTGCCTGACCTGACCAATCCCTACTCAAAGAAAATTAAGTCAATAATGGAGCACATCCAGAACCAGAAGCCCTACACGATGAAGGTAAGGGTGCTCTCACTCAGCCTGTTCCTCACCAGCTGTGGACACTGCTAGCTTTGACAAATTTGCTTGTAGCTGTGAAAGGCTTTACATACCAGGAATTTCCAAGCACACTCCTGAATTCCAGCTTCTAGGCAGAAGCACCTCAAATGTACTTAATTATCCATTCGGGGTTTTCAGAAGTACCCTGAAAGCTCAGTTTTATTCTGCAAACCTTCCTTCACACTAGCTGTTGGTTGCGTGTAAGTCACTCTCCTGTGTTCCTAAGTACAGCTACTGGAATGTCATTATTGTTTATTTTCCTTCAGTAGACAGATGAAGATGATACTGCTGCTTACTGTGATCATATCCTAGAAATATATACGTGTCTCTCTTTTCAGCTGATGATAGTGAAACAACGGGAGCAGCCAGAGATGCTATTCCGGCAGTTCCTAGTAGAAGACAAGAGTATTCATGGAGGAGCTTCTTACGTGGATTTCTTATGCTGTGTTCACAGAGAGATCTGCCAGCTTCTCAATTAAAGAAACTTTAGTACATATACTTTGCCAGTTACTTGCAATTTCGCAGGAGGGACAGCAGCGACAGCAGCTGGTGCCTGAAGGCTGGCCCAGGCATTTTCTGGGCTCTTTTTTTCTTTTTTCTTTTTTTTTTTTCTTTTTTTAACAGTTTCATTTCACACAGCCTCTCACTCAGTATTTAGTTTACTTACTAAGCTGTAGAATAGAAGTTCTGCACTCAGGTATTAATCTTTGAGGAGTCCTGACTCTAAGTTGAACTGTCACATTTCAAACTGTCATTGCTAAAGAGCATATCGTATGTGCTTTTGAGTATCAACAGATAATTTAGAAAATAACTATTGCTATTATTAGCCCTGAATTGTTTAAGAGCCAGGAAAGATGCTAAAAGTCTACACAGAAGAAGGGAAACATTTGTAAGATGCTGCTGCTTCTAGAAGTGAGAGCACATAGGTGAATCAGTTCTGCAGCAGTGCTGCAGTTCAGTCTGAGTATTTCAAAGCCCTGCGTGTAAAACTGAGGGCAGGTATGAACTTCCTGCAGAAACACTGCTCCGGGTAACATTCAACACCCATGGGCATCCAGGACACAAAGATGCCTCCGTATTAGAACTGGAGTTTAACAATGGACCACAGAGCAAACATATGGGCAAACAATGCCCATGACACTAAGCTTGGTAGTTACTGCCACACTGTTATGGTACAATCCCCTAGTCTTCAGGGCAGCAATTAATTTAGCATGCTGTTTAATTACGTTTTCAAAATCAAACATGTTGTGCTTTATTTAGCACATTCGTTAACTGGAATCGCTCCCAATACAACATAGCTAACCATCTGCTTCCCTCACGCTCACAGCGACAGGTCAACCAGAAGACAGTTGACAAATTAACCAAAGGTGCCGTGCTATAAAGGAAAGCCTCGTGTTTAATACCAGTCCTGTTACAGGAACCTCCTCTGCAATGACTGATGAATAAATCAGCCATTGCTTGGAAAAATAAACTCGTGCTACTATCAATATTTAAGGTAGAATTTAGAAAGCCAGCCTTTGGCAGGAAGAGCTGTTTACCTCAGTACTTCTTCATTCTGTAGCTTTAGGACCAGTGCCTCTGCACACGACATTTGAACTTCTCCAAACTTGAAAAGCTGGTGTTACAAATACCAGAATCTCAAAGAAAGCAAAACCAAAATAAAACACAACCTCACAGCAGAGTAAGATGTGGGTCACATAAAAAAAAAAAAAAAGTGCCTTTAATCATGCTAGTGTCACTAATTACTATTTATCCTTTTCATAGATAAAATAAGCAGGCCAGTGCACAGCCCTAACAGCTTATCAGCAGCTGTGTCCTTGTGCACTGAGTAAGTGCTCTTACAACGGATGGATATGTTACAAAAGGATACGCCAAATTCAGCTGTCAAAATAAACATTCTTTGTTGAAGACATTTTACTTTGTAAAAATGACACCAGCAACTCTTAAGTGTAAAAGCATAAGAAATTATTAAATGTAATTATACTGTGTGTGTTTATTCTGTTATAAGACAGACAGTGCCTCAGGTTTTTTTACCTTAATGCTATCAGCCTCCCCAGCAAAAGCCATCCAGGACCTCCTCAACAGTGCCATCTAAAAAGCAGGATCCAGGGCACTGCAGAGGGCAGTTCTAGGACAACCAGCAATGAAAACGTGCTTCAGAGTTCACACGACTCCTCCCCTGCCTTTTATCCAATAAGCACAGAAAGACAGCATAACAAGATCATCACGCTGACCGGGAAGCACTGCAAAGTCCGATGTGCAACAGCAATCAGTTCCTACAAAGCTGAAACAACATTCTGACACACATCCAACAGTTCCTGAATGTGACTGGTTTGACCAACACAGCTCACCTTCTCCTACTCAAGGAAGCTTACTCTGTGTTTGACTCTCTGTCAGCACCAAGCACATAAAAGCGCTGCAAATAGAGAAATGTCTGTACTCAGCTGCTGAGCAAAGAGTTCTTGTCAGCTGCCTTGAAAGCATTCCCCCTGAGAGGCAGGAGGACAGAGCTGCTGATGCAGTTCACTCCTGCCATAGCCACACTCACTCAGAATCTATTTCCTTACCTTACACAGTTCAGTTTGCTGATGGCCAGGAGACCACATCTGTACCATAACTGCTTGCCTGCTCTTGGTCCGTTCAGGCCGCATAAATAACAGCAAGAGCTTTAGGACACCTGTTTTTACATCTACAGTTGTGGAGCAAAGCATCAAACACATTTCCACGTGTTGCATCTTCTTTCAGATCACAGCACTGCAAATTCACCACCACTGCTGCAGCTAGCAGCAGATTTACCATTTCCCCAAATTCCACTTAATATTACAATGAAACTGAAAGTTTGACTGAAAGTTGACTGAAAGTACAAACAAGTAAGGAAGAGAGAAACTTTGTGTTGTTTTTGAAAGACAGAGCTTTGTTTTTCCTCTTGGTCTAAAACTTTTATGGGGCTTATGTGTTTGGGTTTCTGTATGTCATCATACAATGGGGAAACATGTACAGTGTTCCACCAAAAAGGAGTTAAGAAGATTTGCCAAAAGAAAAGCAGAGATCCTTCATCATTAGTGTGCACTTTTACTCCATCTGTTCAACACAAATCAAGCAGGAGATCCTAGTGGGACAGCAGCATACCCACATACCCATCCCGTACTGCCACTACTACTACTTTGTGGGCAATACTCGACAAGCTGTATGAAATTCTACACAAAATAAAATGCACAAAGAACTTCATAAAGCAGAATGAGTTTTACGCCCCATTAGGAACACACATCACTTACCTGTGTATTGGTAAAGCCAGCAGGGAGCAGGAGCTCATGTACAGAGCTGCTATTCAGAATGAAACTGCAGCAATACCAAGCTTCCTGTGTACATAACTGACCAGCACACAAGCCTTTAGCATACAGCCCATTCCACCTATCCTAAGGTGTCACAGTGACTGAACTACCACCGACATTCATCTTCAGGTGATGTACAGCAGCTCTCGCAATGTCCACAGAAGTTCTTAAATGTCTGTGAAGTGCAATTCCTGTCTCTGGCATAAGTGGTAAGATTATGATATTCAAACTCAGATTAATTAGGGCTTTTTTTTTTTCCCTTTCTTTAATTGCTGCAGTAATCACACTCAAAATTACTTCATGTTTTTCCACAAACTTACCTGGCTTTTTCACCTGTGGAAATGACCCTATTACATTCTCCCCATTATATGAGTTGATTCCCACTACAGTAATAGAATTGCCAACAACATTTACCCTTTGGGATGAAGACCGTACACAGAAATGGGGTCTAATTACCTGGCACTTCCAATTATCAGTCATCCTTAAAAAGCCACGTTCAAGAAACAGATGCATGCTTTCAATGTTTTGGTGAGCTTCATCCTTCTCTAGGACACACTGGCTACTCCTGTCCTCTGCCAAGGACTTTAGAGAATACTCTCAAATGAATTCCTTGACTTGATGCCATTTAACTTAACACCCATTTTCTGATCAAGATTGCTTGCAACCTAAATTCCTCTGACTGAAGTACCAATGAACAACGGGTTCATGATGCTGCCTAGGGAAAAAAAAAATCTTAAAAAACACTGAAATCACTGTCTACTAACCGACACAGACCTCCTGCATTTCAACCAACTTATCTTAACTGACTACATGAGGGAGTGGAAGGAATCCTGAGGTTGATGGCTGGATTTGCACACAATCTTTTGCAGCTGATGGGTATTCTGAAATCCCTCTGAAGCTAAATTCTAAGACATTGTAAGTATCTTGTCAATGTGATTGTCAAATCCTTCACCTAATTCACACGAGGTGCATAATATATTCAATGTCCTATAAGCCTGTTCCAGAATGGAAACACATGACAGCATCTAGACAGGCATCCCGAATCAGATTGGTGGCTTTATGCTTTTATTAAAACTGGAGAGGAAGAAATTTGTTAAGGTTCTTATCTTCAAGGATAATGTGCTCAAATTAAGGCGACTGCAGTAAATGAAATATTCATCAGTTCACTGACTATGAAAGTTATCCTACTTCTGTTAAAGTGTTAAAACTGAGAAATTAACTGGAAACTGGTAATGAAATTCAACCTTTTTTTTTTTTTTTTTATCTTGTCACGATTTCAGATGTGGCCCAAATTAACAGCAATTAAAAAAGCAACCATTTGATTTCACTGTTCCAAGTGGGGAGAAGAATAGCAGTTACTACAGTATTTCTAAGTATCATCTCTAAGATCCCAAGTATGCTATATCCATGTGCTACTTTGTTACCTGTACAGGCAATCCATCACTGCTGAAACACCACCTCCAGAATACCTCCAGCAAGCAGCTTTTCTTCACTGATGACACGTAGAAAAACTTGTTTCCTTGCCTGTCACCTCAGTTAGAAAAGTAAGGAAGGTTGCTCGTTAACAATGTGCACATTGCAATTCCTTCATGAAGTTGGTCCAGGCAGACAGATAAGTCCAACACTCACCTATCACACATCATGTTATCACGTCACACATCTCAAGCAGGATCCTGGCTTCTGCAAACTAATACAGAAGCACCACTCAGCTACATTTTTTTTTTGGAGTCTCATATTCAGTGCAGCCTATGCTTCTATGTCAAGAGCTAAGCACCAAATGACCACCTCTAGACACTGAAGAAAATGGTCGCTCTCATTTCCCTCTTAGAATTCTAAGGAAGAAAGAAAGATTTGCCACCGGTACACAGGCTGCTTCTTAAGCTCTTCACTAAGGACATAATCAGGGCAAAATCAAAAATGCTTTTTTTGTTGCAGAATAACACCTATCAAGTGCTGCTCTAAGAAGCGTGCAGCAGAATGTGCCCGCAGTTGAATGAATACTGCTGTTAATCGCACCCTCTCCTCTCAGTTCCAGCCACTGTTCAGCTTCCCAGGTCTAACAGCAAGAAAAAAAACATAAGCAAAACGTGAGTTTCATTTATCCTTTAACAGCCCCTTAGTAAATACACCACCAAGGCTGTGAGGTTGACCAGACCCTACAAGAACTTTCACGCTGAGCTCTCATTAACACTGAGTGCCTCCTGTTTTCCTACAGCAGACAGGAAACCACAATAAAACTTAGTTATTACAAAACCTTACAAAGAAAGTAAACCCACAAAATATTTACAGTATTTCAACATTAGCTTTGATAAACAAGTTTAATAATTCATTACTATACAGAAAATTACTTTAAAGTTGGACTTCAACAGATAATTGAGACTTAAAAGCTGATTTTCCAAAATCCATACCTAAGAATGACAGACTTCGTTAGCCAGGTTTGTTCTGTCTACCACGTATTGTTCTGAAGTTCAGAGTCGCAGTTTTGCTAAAAACAAGAACTGTACATACCAAAGTGAATCGCTTTGTTTTCATGCCGTTCTCTGGAAGTGATCACCACGCACGTCAGGTCAGCAGGCAAAACAAAATACGCGGTTTGGCTGCTGAGACTTCATCATTCAGGTGATTATTTTCAGGAAGCTGTCACTGAGCATCACCTCGCATTTCCAACATGGCCTCTTCTGAGGTCTTTCTATTATATACAGTGCAATTGCTCCGCAATGAAACTGAGTTTCCCAACTGAAGAACACTATTAGCAGAGGTAGAGTGAAAATCCTTACTCAAGAAGCAATCCAGACCTACACAGAAGTTCCGGGCTGGATATAAATGCACAACCTGTTACTTTTCATTAGACACATGTGACTGCACAGAATTACCACTCTCTCCATTACAGGCATGAAAAGTGAGCGCATATACTTCACAAAAGAAAAATAAAACTTGTTCCCTATTCCCAAGAATAATTCGGGAAACAAACCAAGTACGAAAAAATAGAACTCTATTTATTCAATTTGCTCCTTGATTTAAAAGAAGTTAAAATAGGTGTCAACATAGACACAGCAGTTCTCCGTGAGTAAGAGAATAAGTCTGCTACTGCCATGCAATTCAGAACTGCATTTCAAGCCTATTCCACCATATTAATGCAAGTGAGTCCAAACCTGGAACTGTAAAGAATGAAGAGGAATCCACGTTTCAGAGAAAATTACCACGAAAACAACCCATTACTTGCAAGTGCTTCCAATGCAGGAACAGCAAGTATCTTCACTTCAGTCCCATCTGTGGTTTGAAGAGATGGCACTGCTCATACAAACAGGAGGCCAAGGTGAGCACCCTCAGGTGCTGCTGCCAGGTGAGGTGGTGTGCCTAGCCAGTCATTGAAAAGCAGATTATTTGGAACTGCTTGCATCGAAAACAATTTCAAAAAGTCACGTAAGCTTGTGCCTCAGGGGAAATTCATTTTAGTAAAAAAGCAAAAAAAAACAAAAAACAAAAAATAAAAAAAAAAAAGACTCAGAGACGAGGCAAGGGACTGCAGGAAGAAGCAATTTCCTAATAGTCGTCAGCGCGTGGGAAAGCCTCCCCTGTGGGTACCTCCTCGTCCCCCTCTGAAGCCGCCCCTCTCACCCCGAAAGTTAGTTCTGTTCCTCTCTCTGCCCCGTTCTCCTCGGCCTGCTGAAGTCCCACCTCTTCCTCCTCCCCTCGGAGCACCACCTCCCCGGTCAGACTTCGACTTGGGTGGCGGTGACTTGGGCCGAAGTCTCTCGATCTCTTCAGTGCAGCCCGTCAGGTGGGAATTTGGAGCAGTGAAATACGAAGAGTACGTTTCTGCATTGAAATTACTGTTTGTGAGGGTGGGTCCTACAGTCAGCCATCCTAGGGAACAAAACCACAGTCAATGAAAGCAGTAACAAATGCCATGCTCTGAGGCTACAATCTCCTTTTCCCCATTAAGTGAACATTCAAGCGATGGGGACAGACACTTACCTGCACATTGGACAGAATGAAAAAGATCACCTCTAGGAAAGCCACAGCTGATGAAAGTTAAGAATTGACACTGATTTGTAATGCCTTTTGTTTTGTTGTTGCTTTTTCTTTGGGGGGGGGTGGGTGGGATGTAACATTTAGCTTGCAGTTTTGCAACTCTTCCCACTTGTTCCTACGCTACATCTTCCAGCTCCTCTGGGACTGCACTGTAAACCAGATCAATACATTCATCTAGTTTAAAGACAACCTACTCCTCTCCTCTTTCTGTCCTTTTCAAGTGCTGCTTAATTTTGTCTCCAAAAAACCCAATCAAGACAGCACAGCCAGGAGCACAGCACGCTGTATGTATGCATCTGCGAACAAAATAACCATGCTACTGCTGAATCCCATGATATGCAGATAGAGCTTAAGGAGTTAAGTGAACCTGTTTATGTTTATGTTTATGTACAAGTGTAGCAGCCAGTAAATCCTTCAGCTTTACCACCTGAACCAAGGAGGAAGGCCTTTATCACAAGCACATTCATATTTCTTCATGAGTTGAACTAAAATGGGTTGGGCCACTTGAAAACGTCACTGGAAATTTGTTTTTTAGTTCATCATATTAATTTTCATCATAACTAATGAACAAAAAAAATTCTTTATAATTAACGAAGAAAAACATGGCTCAGTGATTTCCACAACGTATTTTAGGGAAAACAAGAATTCAAAAATAAATAAATAAATAAATAAATAAATCAAAAACCCATCAAAGCATCGTGAGAATCCACAAATTCAAAACTGAGTAATTCTACATTCGAAATGCTGACTGGTAAAAGCACTGTGCTCTGCCAACTTCCTGAGCAAAGAATAAGAGATTAACAGTATGCAATCCAGTAGCAAGTTAACCTTTAAATTTTAAAAACAAAAGAGAATTAGACAAACATTGCACAATGTGACAGAAACTCACAAGAATTTACCTACAACAGCACTGAACTAATGCCTAAATATTTTTCTACTACAAAAAACACGAAAGAAACTCGAAAAAACAAAACAAAAAACAATGCATATCAAAGAAGAAATCCCACCAATGCAATACCATGGGCAGGACTCATCACAGAACAGCCAGTAATAATTCTCACTTCTCTACAGTATAGTGAACAGAAGTGGAAAAACACTTGGATATTATCTTAAGTTACAGACTGCCTACAGCTCACCTACTGATACAGCTCCTTTTCCAACTGCCATCACAAAAAGCAGAATTTTTCTATTGTTAAGTATTATTAGCACTCACATCCAGCAACAGGCCATGGCTGGACTTGGATACATTTCTTCTCTACCATCCAAAATATCCATCTCTAATTAGTGGGAAACACCGCTATACAAAACTGCCAGATGAATCTAAACTAAGGACAACCACGATGCTTTCACATCTCCATGCCTCCCTCCCCTTCATTTTTGAAGAGGATTGTTGCACCATGAACTCTTGGTGTCCCACACAGAACCAGCCTGTGTAAAGCATGAGCACACTGCCCATAACATTAGGCACACAGTCACTCACTTCAAGCACTCGTGGATAACTGAAAGAAATGGGGCTGTTGTACTGAATTGCATGTTAGATTTTAAGGCAGAAACAGCACTGACAACTGATACAAGCCAAAAAATGTGTCAAAACTGTATGTACTATTGGAGTCCACCTCCTGCAGCGCGTTTCCTTCGTCATGTACACGTTAAACTGAAAGACCTGACTAGCGAGACAAACACAATGCAGTTACCTTCAACCCAAACAATATATGCCGTTTTCTACCATGCTCGATGAAATGCTCAGTGTAAGACTGCACACTGAGATACTGGCAATAGGACTGGCACCACACTCAGGGGAAGTTAAAATCAGTTCAGACAAAGAAGTGATGCTCCTGTAAAGCATAACCCCATATAATGTGGGGAAAATGAAACGTCAGCTGATTTTTGATACTCACTGATGAAGAAAATACAAGAACATTAGAAAAACACTGGTTTAACAAAAAAATTCTGAAAAAGTGATAGCTGTCCCAGACAACTAGACTGTCCCAGACTTGCCAACCAACACAGCTTCCTGACAGATCTCCACATTAATTAAAAACACAGCTCCACAAAATCTATTGTCTGACTCATTACACCTCTCTGGAAATCTCTTTGTCATACCAGTGCAATTTTTTAAAGCAGAGGGATCTGCTATTGCGCCTTGTAGTGAGAAAGACATCGCAACTTTTACAGCTTCAGCAAGGTGTACCTCACTACAGTAATTCCAAAAAGCTGAAATTCAGTAGAACAGAAATATATAGTCTGACCTTAAAAGACACAAATCACACAATTCAGTACTCCAGTACAATACTGAACAATTTCAGCATTTACCTTCAATTAGACCGTGGGGAAAACAAAAACCTTAAGGTCTTCCTCATTGTTCTATCATGTATTTACTTCTGAAAACATTTATAAACAAAAACAGAAAGCAGTGGTAATCTGTGACTTGGACAATAATATTAGAAACTGGAACTATAACACTTCTTGTGCTTCTGTATGAAAACATGCACGTGAAATCTATATACCTAGCAAAATTTTCTGTTATCTGTTCATGAATGTCAGAATATTAATTAGTACAAAGAGATTTCCAATCTAAATACTTGATAGTACTTAAGTACTATCACAGCTCTTGAAGAATTGTCTAGTGCTGCCACAATTGCAGAATTATAGAAACACTCAGGTTGGAAAAGACCCTCAAGACCAGCACGTCCAACCTCAACCTAACCATAACAACCTAACTATAACAACCCACTGCTATATCATGTCCCTGAGCACCACATCCAAACGGCTTTTAAACACGTTCAGGGATGGTGACTGAACCACCTCCCTGTGGAGCCTGTTTCAGTGCTTAACAACCCCTTCTGTAGAGAAGGTTTCCTTATACCCAGCTTGAACCTTCCCTGGTGCAACTTGAGGCCATTTTCCCTTGACCTGTCACCAGTGAGAAGAGACCAACTCCCCTCTCATTGCAATTTCCTTGCAAGTATTTGAAGAAAGCAGTAAGGTGTCCCCTCCTCCCCAGACTAAACAGCCGTAGTTCTTTCAGTTACTGCTCATAGGGCACACTCTCCAAGCCCTTATCAAGCTTTGTTGCCCTTCTTTGGCCCTGCTCCAGCACCTCAACATCCTTTCTGTATTGAAGTGCCTCAAACTGTACACAGTACCCAAGGTGGGGCCCCACCAGTGCCGAGTACAGAAGCAGGATTACTTCCCTAGTCCTGCTCACCACACCATTCTCTCACTCCCTGCTATACGTCCACTACAGAGAAGTAACCAAGAAAAAAAGCTCTGTCCCATGCAACTCCTTGTTCAAAAAGCTGAGTCTGAAATTGCAGCTACCTCTAAACCTCACCAAGTGGTCTCAGAGGGTTATTAAGGAAATTAAAACGTAACCATATGACAAACATCACAGGTACCTGGTCGAATCGTACTGTCCCTTCCAAAAAGATGAAGACGCCGTCTTCCAAGGCAGAAATGCTCAATGATGTGGAAAATCTCTACAGGCTTTTCAATATTGCCGATTTCAGGCTCTTCTGTGATAATGAGGTCAATGTCAACATTAGCATGGATGAAGTCACCATCTGTACTGCGACGCACAGTTCCTTTAATGCCCATGAGGCAGTGCTCCTACATTTGCAAGAAAGAAGAGTACCTGTCACATGCTGCACAACCATCTGTTGTTTGAGGAAAGGAAATTCAGAGTAGATCCTATTTTTATACAGAGAACATCCTGAAGCACGAGCTAGAAAAGCAGAAGAAGCTGAAGCTACCAGCACAGCCTCTCAAAAACAAAGCTGAGCACAGTTCAAGTTACCTGGCTTGGTGAAATATGCTATATAGGGCTAGAACTCAAACAGAAGGTGAGGTAAAACACTCGGACCTCATCAATTACAGCAAAATTGGAGCTTTAAGTTGGCAGTGCTCAGAATCATCACAAGAAAGTACATGGTAAACGTAAGAGTGAGGGAACAGTTTATTTCATGCATTCCAATCCTAACTTTATTCGTACAAATAATTTTCAAAGTTCACAGTCATAAAACAGTGAAAATCAGATCCATGCTTTTCATACAGTAAGTTGCTTTCATGCTCAGATTCCCATCTACAAGATGCTGCTTCATCGAAACAGTAAAACCACTATCGAACTATCTATGCAATCTCAGTAAATTCTGTCAGCATTAGAAAAACATTTACTAAGCATAACAAGCATTGCTTTCCTTTCTTCTAGGACGTTATAGTTCAGTTTATGGGATCTACAGATAAGAGATCACCTCAACTGGTGCAGGATGAAATGCAGGCTCTATGTATTGATTTCTAAGTTCTGTTTATAGGAATACTAAACTGACATGAACTATTTTCCCCTGACATCATAAAACAACACCAGATGACTCCAAAAAAGTTGCAAACAAGAACATATAATCATTCCAGACTTTTGGAAAGGTTTTTTAAGAGTTATTAAATAAATATGAAAGGAAGAACAGGTGACCCATTAAATACATGCAGTTGATCAGCTGCATGGATTCTATATGGTTTTTGGACCTTGAGTGTGACTAAATAGAAAGGCGGGATGTGATCTTTACCCATTAAACAGAACCTCAAAGATCTAGTCTTCAAAATTATCCAAAGTCTTATTGCTACATGAAATGTTACTCATTAGTACCTTAGATTCTATAAAAGGTGACACAGCATAAAACCTCCATCTAGGGAGATGCCTAATCTAAACCTAAATGGATAGGATTTGATATTACAACTGTCAGAAATCCAACCTGCACAACAGAGCTATTTAGTTAGTCAAAACAAGCCACTTCAACTTTCTATGTTTATTACATGGTGACCTCAGCCCAACCTTTGTTCAATAAACAGAAAAGCCCTAATACCAGAAGCTATTCCCCTCCGCTAACAAATGGAACGCCTCCAAATCCTCCTCTATCAGTTTTAGCCTCTCCCTCATGGGCGAGCTGCACATATTTGCAATACTATACACAGCAAACATGCAGTACTTACACTTAGAAATATTTATAGCTAATACATCATACTTCCAAACTGATCTTACATTAATATAAAAACAAGTAAAAAAAAAAAAAGCAAATATCTTAAAGAGAAGTTTATACTCCTAAAAACTTGCAAATCTGAGAGTTGAGGCTGCTTAGCACTAATGAACACGAAGCCTCATTAACCTCAGGGCTCATTCTATCAGCCAACTCTCTGTCTTTAGTAAAGCTGCCACAGCTGTATTCAGACATACACAAAACAACTATTTATTAATCCTATTAACCTTTTTCTATGGTCTTGAATAGGATGCATCTGAGTCTCTTAAATCAGTTGTGTTTCCCCCCTCCCCGTGTCTCTTCCAATACAGAACCTGTACAACACACACCTATGAAACTGCTTATCTTAAACCAAGCTGACAAATTCTGTCACTAGTGCAGGATGGCCGCTGTCAAAAACCAGGAGATGCTAACTAATCTGATTCAAGCTCAGGACAGCTACATACATGTTTAGAACCATCAGCTGATCTTCCAGAGTTATTTTTCATGACTACATCAATTTATATTTCAGTTTTAAATCTTTGTTTTACAGACACTAAATTCAGTCAAATTCTACTGCCAAGTTTAGCTCCAATCAAAAGATATTTCTCTAGTAACAACTTCAGCAGTCCTACTTGGAAAGAAGCCTGTGTATTATACTACAGGTATTACTAATAGACTAGATGCTTATTTATTAATCATCCAAGACTGAAACCACTCAGAAGGCAAACATGACAACAGGCAGCAGCTTTCCATTTTCACTCTCAAGATTTCACTCCTGCTCCATCTATCTATGAAGAATCTTCAGCAGTCTTCAGTATTTCAATGAGGTTTAAGCTTATGACTTCTAGAATATTGTAACAGAAATTTACCAAGCAGTATTAAATGCAGATGATACCTCTATACTTCACACTGGGTGAAGAAACAAAGGAGACAAAAGTTCACCATGCACACCATGAATATGTTTATTTCTATATAACTCACTTTGTGAAAAAGAACTGATGTCCTGGTGTCTACCTTCTGAAACTGGGTCACAAATTGCTGTGTAGGCACCAGGTCTTTGATTAGCTTGAAGAGCCACTATAGGAACAGAGTAGAAATTGATCCAAACCTTTACCTTGGTTCTTTGGAAAACAGCCTTAGGGTCTAGAGTCTTGGTCTTTCCAGGATTGTTCTTATTTGTTTTAATCCAACAAATATCCTCACACCTTCTGTAACCCCATTTGCGTAGACACTAAAACGTAACAGGCATAAAAAGGTTCACACAACACAAAAAACTAAAGTAACTTAAAACTGATAATGAATATAGGTGTTTAATTTTTCTTAAAATGTACCTGGAAATTTGTTACAGATCAAATAACCTCCTAGAATGACTATACTACACTTTGTCCAACTATCAAAACAAAAGTTTTACATGCACAGTGACTTTCTACGTATCACTCCTTTTTGTTTATTTCATTTTAAACCTTGTGACACCTAAAAAATTAATCAGAACCAGCCTAAAGAACAGCTGGCTTGACCTTGCCTTCACTGGAACCTGCACTCAGGTTGTGATTCACGTCAAAGTAAAATTTAATATCTGTTTAAAAACATAAAAAGCCTTTGCTATCACTTTGTGATTTTCCTTGTATTTAAAAACAAACAAAGAACCTTATATGCCTTTTTAGCCCTTGACTCCTGCTAGCGTAATCATGGAGAAGAAGGAAATCTAACATCAAGGACTCTGGCTCATTTGGATATTGCTGTGGTCAAGAACTGTCCGGTTACTATGAATGTGCGTGACCACAATCAGTCTATCCAAGAAAGCTAATTTAACCAAGCTCAAAATGACCAAATAAGATGATAAAGCAAACAGATCAGTAACCTTGCTTTGTTGTCCTTTCACAAATACCATATGGCTGTTTTAAAAGGAAGCACTGCGCAAACTAAGAAAATAATATTTCAGCATAAGAGCCTATTGGAAATTCCTCTTCCACCAGCTCAAACACAAGCACAAAGAATGATTACTCCAAAACTCCAAGATCCTGCTAGGGTACTAGAACTTCACAGAGCTAAGACACATTAAATCTACTGTTTTTAACAAACAAATAATGATTTAAATGGATTAAACATGGCAACCTGCTCCTGCGGTAACTTGCGTGTGCCAAAAACAAAACAGTGGTACAGCTTTTGAGTCATTAAAGAATAATACTTCCCTGTATAGCCACACCAGCTCATATGGAAAATATCAGTATCTAAATGGTTAACGCCATGCCTACTTAAATTTATTTACTCCACTTAAAATTATACTCTACTATAGTAACAAAACATCTCTGAGCATATACAGCTGAGAATTCTATTCAGAGAAAGTCAATGACAAAAATAAACTCTTAAATATGTCCCTGATAAATTGAATTAAAACACTGTCTTACCACTCGGCCAAGATCCAGACCCTCTCCTGAACCACACCACAGGAAAACAAATGACCTTGGGGCAGCGATTTCTTCAATTTCTAGTTTCATGATCTGAAAAAAATAAGCATTTCTGATTTGAATATTTCTTACTTTTTGTAATTTAATCACAGTTATGTGAGGAAAAATACATAACAAGTATTGAATATTAACACAGAGGACCATCAAGAAGCACCTTAATAAAAGATGGTAGTCTAGACAGCATTGTATTTAGGCTATCTTCTTAAAATTGTTTTCCAGAAAGCATGCTGTGTAGATTACCGTATTAGTAACCAAGTGCACACTTCAAACGTAGTTGATGACCAGATTAACCATTCTTTTCAGCATAAATTCTATCCATATAGAAAATTTTAGACTTAAAAGAATAACATATTCCACATGATTCTTTTTTTCTTTCTTTTTTTTTTTTTACTTCCCCTAAACCACTGCAAAAAGATTTAATACAAGATTTAATGACAGAGCAACAGTGGTCTCATCCTTTTCAGCCCTGAGGTCATTCTTGTGAAGACACATTAAAAAAAAAAAAAAAACCAACAAGCCGCATGCACAGCCCAATTCCTATTACCATATACAAGAAACAGGCTATCCATTTCCACTTTCAAGAAAAAAGATAAATGAGAATTTATCAGGACAGTGGTCAGCAATAACAAATAAGAAACATTCAAAGTTAAGCAATTTCATATAGAAAGCATGTGACTCCTTACATATTGAAAAGATTCTACTGTAATTTGCTAACACATCAAATCAAGCTTCATTCAGCGCCATAGGGAAGAAAGACAATACATCACAAGCCATTCTAAAGGGATGTAATTCCTGACTAAGAGGACGACTCCTTACTCCAACACTTCCAGTTTTTTTGTTAGGACAGAACGTTTTTTCCTTTAACTCCGTCAGGCACCGGCTTTGCATGAAATAATGGGATGGATAACACAGAAACTGCCTACCCCGAATCACACAAGTTATCTATTATCACAGGCATCAATGCCCTTACTTTCATATTCATTCCTTAGAGGTGGACTGAATTTTACATTGTTCATTCATTTTTTTTCTGTCAATGACATCTAAGTTTTCAATCAGGCTCAGCAAGAACAAAATGGTATATCTAATTCATAAAATTCCTCCTGGGGATAAAAGCAGTCTGCTAACACAAATACTGCAAGGTCACATATGGTAAAAACGTTAAGTTTTCCTAAGAATCTTGCTGTTTTGTTTTGAAATATATCCCATTTTAATTTAAACAACTCTAACGCATCCTGCTACAAATTATGTCCCTCCTATTGCTAGAAAAATACTTACATCATCCCAGGTCCAGCACTTCTCGTTGGCAGTAATGCCAGTCTCTCTGTAGTATTCTTCCAGCGGTGGCTCCAGGAGGATCACATCAAACTTAGATTTCAGTTCCCTAATATCAAAAGCTTCCAAGTCTGCTTGCAAGTACCTGTTTAAACAAAAGTTAACAAACTGCTTGAGAAAGTTATAACAATGCTTTGAAAATTATACTTCACACAGCATTTCTGTGTAGCAACTTTAAGGGGGGGGAGGGGGTCTCTTATTTAGATCCTAAGGCTTAAATGCAATAAAGCCAAGGATAAGACATAATGCTTAAACATACAGTGGATGCTGTAGCATTAGATTTTTTTTAATAACCTCTCTCAATAAACAGTTAAGCATTCTACTTCAGCAAGCAAGAAACAGATGCCCAGACAGACCGTACAGCAGTATCTAGTACAGAATCACTGAACATTTTGTACAGCCATGGACTACATGGGAGAAAACTTAAACGTTTAAGAAGCCAGCACTCAGACTTCCATGTCGCTTCACTTCACAAAAATGGCATGTTTTTAGAATTGTCATTTACTTTATGTTATGTTCAGAAGATTCTAAGTATTGCAAATGTGGTTACTTTTTCCTTAGGAGAAGCTCTGTTCATAGCAAAAGTATGGGCCCCTAACAATTATTCTATCAATCCCACTGTTACACCCGGCATCTAGACATACCCACCAGTCACTGCTGCGTCACTTACAAAATCTGAACAGCAGGCTTACTACCACCCTTATTCCAAAAAGGTACCTGGATGAGATTATTATTTCATTACTTTATTTGGAGCTACCAGAAGGTGACATCTGATTATTCATTATTCTCTTTTGTGCTGTAAGGTTAATGAGCAAACAACCAAAACCAAAACAAAAAACACCCACAAACTTAAAAATAGCAAGCTGCATTTTGCAGTTTGTGTATCAGTTGTTCAAATGATTTCTCTGATGTTTTTCATGGGACTTATTAAGACTTTTGTGTATTAAAAGCATAATGTTCAGACTCCTGGGAATAACGTGCTGCATGCTCACACTGAGTCTAACACTCAGCAAAAACTGAGAGGTAATTCAGAACTAATAGGACTTCCATTCACCCTAAACTTTTTTTTGTCTTAAACTATATGGTTACATCTGATTGAGGGATACTAAGATGACAGCTAAATGTTATACAAATACACTTAAAAGAACAACTAAGGTTATACTGAAGCTTTTTTTCTTTTCCCTAAGGTTTTACTGTTACTGTAAACTACATTATAAAGAGATTTGTGATCACAAGCTACGTATCTTTTCATTCCCCAGAAATGCCTGCCACCCCATCAGATGGCAGCTCAGTCCTAAAAAGCAAAGCTTCATATACTATAATTACACACTGGAAAGAAAAGTCTATTTGACATACTACATTGAAAAATCTACATTAAAATAATGAAAACAAGTTGATTTTAGTTCTCTGAAGTTTCCACTGATTAATTTGTATATAAAAACAGAAATAGAAAATGTAAATTATGAGCAGACACTAAAGATACAGATTTGCAAAGCAGACAGCTAACTTTAAACCAGCCTGGAGAAGAAAGGGTATTTTCCACACAAACACTTACATGGGAGGAGTGTTAGATTTAGATATCAGCTCATCCTTCAATCTGATGAGCTCTCTAAGTTTTGGGTATTCTTCAAACCTATCTGCTAAGCCTAAGAAGAAGAAAACATGAAGTTAACACATTAATATTTAGCCTCATTTTATTTCTGTTAGAACAAACCAAACCTTTCAAGCAGTTTTCTGTGCAGTATTTTACAAAAGTCTCCCGCCTTCCCCCAGTTAATTAAGATAAATGTTGTTGGATGATACTGAATTCAGTATCAATGTTCTAATCATCTCTGGACCGATCAAGATTTCAGAACACCTTTTAGCAGAAGAAAACAATCTCTTACTTACACCACTAGAGGAAGAATTATGAGAGACGGTTATTTTCTCATTCTTTCCATCCCTAAGTTTATATTAAGATACAATTAACACTCGTGATTCTGTTATTTCTGTACTAGTCTTGATCTTTGAGAGCTATTTTTACAGTGGCAAAACTGGAATGTAGATGGTTCCCTCAGGGAACTGTTACACAAAGATTTGTTAATTCCTGTAAGTCATGGACATCTGAACCTGTGCATATTTACTTATTGGACTCCTAGACTTATTGACTTAGTTTCACTATCAAACATCCAGATGTACCAGATGTACTTTACGGAAGTGTTCACAATGTACAAAGAAAGTAACACTGTTTCAACAGGCAAACAAAACCTCTTCAGGTTGGCACTTATAAATAGGCCATTCCTACCCTGACAATGACACACATGCTAAAATAGGGGCTGAATGAAATGCTTCAGACAACTGCAGAAAGGGAGGTGTCAAGGGCAAGATGAATGTAAACTTAAAAAATGCCATCCTCTACACTCAGTAATATATTAGGCCTTCTAATGAGCTGTCAAAAGTTATATACTTCAGTAAATAAGTATTATCCATATTGCTTAATGCATTAAATATTTCAGTACGATCTGTACTCTACATGCTACATGAATTCTTGGAGGTAACACAGCCCAGGAATGGCTGAAACACAGGAGTTACTTAAATTTCCCAAAGTTTCAAAGTCCGTTCATTAAACTTGTCTGCTTTCTGGAATGATTAAAGCTTTGTTTTGAAAAACTCTTCCTGGTTAAACACCTTCAAAGAAAATCCAAGTTAGCCCCTTAATGCTTATTTCCTAGATGATGATAAAAAAGTTAATTCGTATGAATTTATACATCGATATGTGTGTACACAGAGGGACAAAACTATGGCACACCTACATTATCCAGTAACTGTAAGAAATTAAAAATAAGAAGAAAAAGGAGTGACAGTGATTAAAATGAAGTATTGTAGCATCAATCAGTAACTACAACATACCGACATCTCTGATGAAGTTCTGGGGTCTGTGTCCTGTATCCACAAAATGCTGGCAGTAATCGTTGTGTGGATTTAAGCTCTGAGTACCCTAAAGAACAAAAGGAGCTCAATAAGCAATAAGGATCACTGAACACACGCTGCAATGCATTAGTCTGAAATACAAGAAAAGAGCTGATTTTTTCAACATGCCTTTACTGGCTAAACTAGTCAGTACTCCCATTCTGTTTTTCCTCTCCAACTAGACAGCATTTCCACTGCTCCTTGTTACTATTGTGTGTCTACCGTGTGTTTCACAAGGAAACTCTCACACCTGTGCACTTCAGTTAACTCCTTCACACAGCCTTCATGCCGCATGTCAAATAAAATCAACTGCCTGAATAATTTAATGTAACGATATACCTTTTGCCTTCTAAACATAAAACTGCTCACCTTAAGGAAGGTACTCGAATCTTTGTAAATCTCTTCTTCATAGGGTAGATTCTCTTCATCCTGCTGCAGCTCTACTTCATCCTGGGAAGTAAAACACATTTCATAGGTCTATGAGATCACACTGTTTCTCTCCTTGTTATGAATCTGCTTCTTAATGACAATTCCAAACAGGTTGCAGACACTGAGCAGAGGGGGAAATGACCTGCTGCAGAAAGGGTCAGCCCCTCATCACTGAGGACCAGCATACTGGAAAAGCCTCAGAGAGGAAAATAAAGGCAATCATTTCTAAGCTGTGACAGTGTAGGCACTATGTTATATGAAATCTTTGTCCCCTCAAAATTTACTCCTTGAGTTAAAGGGACAGACTTTGCTGCAATTCTTCGCCAGTAGAACATTTGAACATTTTTATCGCCAAACCTTTTTTTTGTTTCAGTCTTAGCAGCTAAACCATCTTCTCTATAATCTTTTACAACACACAATTTGAAGAAATATTACACATCTGGTACTTCATTTGGACTGTTCTTAAAACAAACTTAAAACTTCCAATTTTGAAATTTCAAAATGAACAGGAAAGAGGAATTTTATCACAGACTTCTTTCCTAGTTAGTGTGTCACCAACAGACCATCAGATTTCTGGAGTTCAGACACCTGACACGCTGACATACTCTGAACTTCCAATGTAGAATTCACAGAAAGATCAGAAATAAAAGATGACTCACTCCATGTTACTTTCCATTTTGCTGTGCATCCTGAAACAGCTCATTATGTATAAACAAAACCAAAGAATCACTGAATAACACAATCTACCATACCAAGTAGGTACTCATATACTGCTGATTACAACAGAAATTTTAATCAGTTAATATATGAGGAGAAAAGCCATCTTGAGGGTGAAATAAAAAGACACTGAAGTAAAAGAAAAGACAGAGAAACAGATTTCTCTTACAATAACTGTCCTCTTCTCCATACACAGTAAGTCAAAAGATAAAGAGAGGGCAGCTTCTATCTCTGCATTTACCCGATGACGTATGAGAATATAAAACACTTCTCCCTATTTGGTCCCTCCAGATGCTGAAATTATGAAATAAGCTCTGTGTTCATTTCCAAATGGAGCTTAAAACCAACTTAATTTTAGCAGGTGTTTCAGAAGTGGCAAGAGATTTTGCCTCCCTTCTACACACACCCCCTAATTATTCTTCTACATAACTGAGATTAATTGTCTTTTTTTTTTTCTTCTTTAAACAGACTGAAAAAACATAAAAGGAAAAATTACTACTAGAAGCAGCAACAGTGTTTACAAGGAAAAGGAGCAAACAGAAGACAAGTAAATACCATCAACTGTAATTCAGGAAAATAAGCAGAAAACTCAAGTTTTACTAAAAGCTGCTTATGTGACCATAAGCTTACACCTGTTTTCTCTCATTTTCCTCTAATTCTTACATCTTCTGAAAGTAAGCACTTGTTAAATAACCACTTCTGAGTCATCCCAGTCCTCTTTATGCCTCATAATCAATTAAAAGAAACTTGCAGCCACAAACAAAAAAGTCTACAAAATCAGCTTTCAGAGGGCAAAGTGCACAATAAAAGCAGATACCAAATGAAATTAATAATACAAGATAAGCCATTCTTGTACTCAATTAACAAATCTATTTTACCATTGCAAAGTTGAGAAAACAAAAGCTAACTCCAATACTGAAGCACTGTTTTCTTGAGTGACTGATGAAAAATTAGGCAGAGTAAGATTTTTGCAGCATTCAGAAGAATGACAAGGAAGCACTCCAAGGTCACGGGGTACAGTCTGCCAGAACGAAGTGAAAAAAGACTCTATCAAGTTAGGATGGCAGAGGTCAAATTTGAACCAGAGGTATTTTTGTACTTAATAAGAAGTTATAACCCTGGCACTCTTCGCCACAGGATGCTGTTGATGCCAGACATTCATACAGGTTCAAACAAAACTGATTAAATTCATACATGGGGAAAGATAGAGCATCACAGCTCTCAGATACCTACACAAAGCTTCAGCCCATCCTGTTCCAAGTCTGTGATGGGCAGGGCTGCCACCTACCAGGTCAAACTGCTCAAGGTACCATGCAGCCTGGCCTTGAATGGCTCCAGGAATGGGGCACCCACAGCTTCTCTGGGCGGCCTGCGCCAGTGCCTCAGCACCCTGCTAGCACGACTGTGACAGTGCCACAAAAGCAGAAATACTGCAGAAGCTCTTCAGAACTACAACTGAACTTTCTGGTCTTAAAATATTTGTTATTCATTTTTGCCAATGAAACATCTCTGTCCATACTTCTACAGTTTGCAACGTAGAGCCCAAGTCAATCTGACAGTGGAAAGTTGAACATGGTCTGCTCACAGTCCATGAACTCATCAGCGAGTAAAGCTCCTAACAGTTGCAGCATCCTCACTACTTGGCTTCAACTGCCGCTGAACGCTACTGTAACAATGTGTAGGAGTTAGGAAAATTTCAGTAATAGAAAACAGTCTTTTACTTCCATTTAATCCACACTAAACTTTTACCCGTTTTGCTTTTCATTTCTACTTCTACTATTCTACTTAGCTTCTGATATTTGTAGTCATCCTTGCGGATCATACAAAATGATTTCTTTGCTTTTAGAAAAACAGACTTCTAGTTTCGTGACCACCACCTTGTTCTGCCTTTCCTTTCTTTATCAATTTTTACTCACTCAGACAGCTAGCACGGGTAAGAATACACCACGAATGTAAACTGAGGATATGATAAACCTGAGATGCAGAAGACTTTTCTAAGAGCAGGAGCTACCTAGCAAAGTACCCACCTTCTAATTTAACAGCTACATCTCAATGTATTACATGACATTCTTGTGACAAAGTTGGGATTTTAAAAAGTTTCAAAAAAAATTTCTAGCATTTAATAGGGAAACATTAAAGACAGTACTTGAGATGCAACAAGTTTGAAAATGCCAATATAAAAGTTAAACTCTGTATATATATTTTCCCAAATAATCAAGAGAAACAAGACACAACTGAATGTTTAGACCTACGGACAGGACTCAACACAGCCTAGCACCTGGCGCTCTTATTTCATCTCTTGCTTTGTTTAACTCTACTAGCAGCAGCAACCACAGTTAAACAAAGAGTTTTGACTCTTTCAATCAATAAATCCCCACACGTCATCAAGAAAAACGTCCTACTCTGTATTTTACTATGTCACTCTATTTTCCTATCACCCCAATGTTTGTAAAGAACCACCACTAGAACACTTATTTTACTGAACAAAAAAATAGCTGTAAGGGCATTATTAGGTCATGGTTTGAACTGGTGATCGAACACCTGGAGAAGGGCTGAGGCTGTCCAGGGAACACAGGAACATTGTTTGCACATGTGCTGCCCACCTGACCAGAACAGGTGGAGCTCTGGTCCAGCCACCCTGAGCTGGCCACTGTAGGGAAAGCATCTCTTGGACCTCAGCTGTTTCCTGAGGAGGGCTGCATAGCCAGAGATCTCCCTCACCAGGAGGGTGAGTTCTATTCTTTTCATATATGACTATTAGCCTTCCTACGAATACTTTGATTGTACTGCCAAAAACCTGTCAAAAGCAATTTCGCTTCTTCATAAGCAGAACAAAAAACAAAAAAACAACCCAAAAATGCTTCTCTGCATTAGAGGCTCCTAAATAACAATTACAAGAACAGCTTAAAAGCTGTTCTCATACTTCCCACAAATAATGAAAAAGTCAGTACCACAGCTCAGGTTTCTCTGAAAACAACATCAGTGTAAGGCATTTCAAGGATTAGGAAGTGACCCTTTGAAATATCCAACTACATATACAAGCATTTAAACGTTTCCATGTTCACATCCCGTGCCTTCACACTGAACTGCACTAAGTGACTATATTCCACCTTCACAGCATCCACCTTTACCAGCAATGACATCACAAAGACCAAACTCCAGCTAGAGCATGTAAAGTTTGAGGGTATCACCATTTCCACTAAAACTATGGTCTTTTTTTTTTTTTTTACCCAAAATTAAACCACTACAGAAGGATTAACTGGCAGCATAGCACAGAACTCAGCAATACTGCAAATCAGGGTTTTACAGACATGCCAGTTCCTTTCCATCTAAAATATTTACCTCTTATTTTCCTTAAAAAATAAAAAAAATGAATAAAACAATTACACGATATTCATCTGTAACTACGTTAAGTTCATGATCGCTTTTTCTAAGGCATTTAAATTCAATCCAGTATGGTTTGATACCATAAATACACAGATTTTTGTATCAGTTCATATAGGAAGACTAAAGTTAAACATGCTCTAAGCACTAATGAAAAGGTTACACAAATACCCAGAGGATTTTACTAAGTTATGTCCTTACTAAAATGGACTTAACAAGGTCTGCAGAAACAGCTGATGGTTCCATTTTAGATTTTTAACTTGTGGGTTTCAAGTTCATTAAATCTAATTATCTGCTGGACTGAAGTTGATGTCAGTATCATTTTTCCACTCCAACAATACACCAAGAGTCTGATCACTTGAGATGACAACCCAGACAGGGTAAGTCCTCCGCACATGAATTTGTACACTTTGACACCTAAAATGACTTATCTACACACCAATATTTCACAGAAAAACAAGAGTTCTAGTCACATGCTACACAGTACTGGCAGCAGGTCACCAAGGTGATCCTTGCCCTCTAATCAGCTATCACAAGGTTACACCTGGAGTGGTCTGCCCAGCTCTGGACACACGCCCCATTACAAGAGAGACAAAACTTCACAAATATTGCATGCACTCAGTTATTTAGATAGTCTGCTAGAAGACATGCAGACTAGCACTGAGAACGTCTCTCCACTTACAGACTAACAAAAAAAAAAGTCCCTTCATATATTTACTTTTAGTTTTACTGAGATAGTATTATAGAAATCTCTGTGTATCTAAAGACAAGCATTAACACAACCAAGCCGCCAAACCCCCCAAAAACTTGTTCTTAAGTGTGCAAGGGAACAACAGACATTATTTCATAAATAACCAACCTTGATTCTACAGAATCACAGAGGCAGGGTTATGAGGATAAAGTAGAAAGGGAGAGGGAAGACACATGGTGCAACAAGATACAAAGCAAATTAGAAAGATAACTTTATCATAATCACTCTTCTATTTAACCTCCTTTTTCTGTCACTCACGTTGACCAAAACTTTACATGATATATATATATATTAAAAAAAAAAAAAAAAGCTATGAAACATCTCTTGGAAAATTATTTGAAAAATGAAGGGCAAGTAAGCTTGCCAACCACTCATTCTTAATAACCACAGGGGTTTCTGTCAGTTCTTCATGTTTGTTTTTTGTTTTTTTTTTCAAGCTGCACTTTTCCTAGACATTATGGATACTTAAAGTATACCCCAAACCAAGCCTCTTACTACCCCTCTCTTAATATCCCAAACATCTTCTGTTCATTGAAGACGTTATTTTGCACTTAACAGAGAGGCTAGAAGACACCCTCAAACTTCTCCATATCTCATCCAATGGCCGGTGCCATCTGTTAAACGCAAGCTTTTCTTCCAACACAAATTTTGCTTCCATTTTTTGTGTACGTGTTTGGCTAAACAGACAAACATTTCACCACTTCTTCCAACACAAAACTAACAGCCAATGATATACACTGCCATTCTCCGGGGGCACTATCACTTTAGCATACATTCTCCAAGGAGGGGTACTAAATTAAGCCTCCAAACACTGGGTTCTGTTGAACTTATAGTTCAATACACGTCTGAAAAGAACCACGTTGATTTTCTCAGATCTTCACAGTGGAAGACGTCAAGAAGTCAGCAAGAGACATATAAAATCATACAATGTTTCGTGTTGGAAGGAGTCCTTGAAGATCATCCTGTCCAACATCACTCACACAGGCAGTGTTACCTTCCACTAGAGCAGGCACATTCAACCCAAAATGGAGCCTGGGTCAGCCCATCCTGCAGCCCACCCCCTGCCCTGTGCCCCCCTACTTAGGGCAACCATCACTCAGCAACAACCAAACACTGATCAGCATTGTCTGGACTGAAACCACGGCACAGGGAGGATGCGGTACAGTGTTAACTCAGGTTATGGCAAATGACAGTCCTAAGAATAGAGAAAAAAATATGCAATAATGCTTTCTGTTCTGTTTCAAGATTGCTGAAAAAACAATCCATTTTTAATACATTTTCAAGTCCATTTTCAGTTGACATAAATACATTACCCCCGCATTTTCAAATGAAATTTGTCAGCTTGAAATCAGATATTCAACTCAAAAATTCAATCGTGCCTCTTTACCAGACTTTTACGAGACCTACCTAACCAGAGAAAAATACCCCTCACTTCACAATCATGCCTTATTTATGTTATTGCTTTCTGTCAGTATGTGCATTAGTTTTTCAAGGATGATGCACAGGAAGAGTAATATTTCATCAGATGTGTGATGAATACCTCGAGAACTAAGTAAGCAACCACACCCACTGAACCAGACTGACAGATTAGTTTCACAAAAACAAGATCAAATATCCCGTTAGCTTTATGCTTCAATAATTAAAAAAAAAAAAAAGATAATGCATATAAATACCATAACTTAATTTAACTAAACTATAAATTTTACATGTGGTCCAAGACAATTCCTCCTCACACAACACAGCCCAGGCAAGCCAAAAGGTTAGACACTCATGCACTAGACCAAGTAGCCCAAAGCCCCGTGTGACCTGGCCTTGAACAAACTGAGGGATGCAGCATCCACAGCTTCCCTGCAATGCCTTTTCCAGCGTCTCACCTACACTCTTCTGTTTAAAACTGCTGCCGTTATCCTGTCACTACAGACCCCGGTAGAAAAGTTTTCCTCCATTTTTCTCATAAGCTCCTTTACATACTGAAAGGAAGCAATAAGGTCTCCCTAGAGGCCTCAACCCACTCACTACTCTTCTTTTGTGCGGTTTCTTGAGCTGCAAGCACACACTGCTAGCTCATAACCGATTCTTTATCCACCAAGTATCACCACATAGATTCATAGATTCATTAGGTTGGAAAGGACCTACAAGATCATCCAGTCCAACCATCCTCACACCACCATCCCTACCCACCAAGCTACTAAATCAAATCCCTTAGCACCTCATCTAAACGCTTCTTGAACCACGTTCTCAACCAATCCATCACCCAGTCTGCAGTGATACCTACATTGTCCTATCCAGGCACAGAACTTTGCACTTGACTGCAGTGAACTTCCAGAGGTTCACACAGGTCTAGCCCTCAAGCTGGTCAAGGTCCCACTGGATGGCATCCTTTCCCTCTAGTGTATCAACTGTAGCACTCAGTTTGGTGTCACCCACAAACTTACTGAAGGCACACTCAATTCTTTACCTATGATAACAGTGAAAATATTAAGCACTACTGATGTCAGCACAGACCCCTGAGGGACACCACTTGTTACTGGGTTCCACTCGAACAATGAGCTGCTCACTAATTCTCTGGACACAGCCATGCTACCAGTTTTTTACCTTTGTGACAGCCCACCTATCAAACCCATATTCTCTAATTCAGCTGCAACAATGTAGTGGGGAACTGAATACACAGGCCTTACAAGAAGCCCAGGTAGATGACATCAGCAGCTACTCCCTCATCTACTGAGTCGCTGTACAGCTGGCAGCCATAACACTGCTCAGGCACAATTTGTCCTCGGTGCAGCCATGCTGGGTATCCCTCATCATCCCCCTGTCTTCCATAAGTTCTGGCACAACTTCCATGAGGATCCATTTAATGTTTCTCCTCACTACTTTTTTAAAAACAGGAGCGATGTTTCCTTTTCTCCTGTCATGAGGGACTTCACCTGTTGCCATGACTTTTCAAATATGACGGGGTGTGGCTTATGACTATTTCATCCCTCATCAGTATTTTTAAGGAATCTACACACGTCCCATTTATTTTTACACATGTACACACACATATTTTATATGTCCCTCAAGAAGCCATAAACACCAGGGAAAAAAAAGTTATTTTTGTTACCTTATATTCTTCAATCTCTTCTTCATCAGCTTCTCCCTCATCTGGATACTTGCGTTTCGCATTTGGTGCAGAAGTATCATAAGAAGCCCTATAAACATACAAAAAATGTCATAAGATACAGTTTCTATCACTCCAGAGAACATTTCAGAAATTTGCTAGTCATGTGCCTTGGCTACATGCTCCTGTTAGTTTGAAATGATTCTAAAACTTCATGAACAAGAAGTCTGTTCTCACTCCGGATACCTGAGATGAGTACAACTAATGACAGGACTCCTAAAACAGATAACTTCTGCCCTCGTTCTTCTGTCATAAAAAGTACATCTTATTTTACCTGAAGCAGCACGTATCCAAAATCAGACCTGCTCACACACGAAAACCACTGTTACATGCAAGAAGCAGTACGTTCTAGGTATTCCGGACCAGTTTTCAACTGAACATTTTTACCACTCCCTCAGAGTGGCAGGCTAACTGAGCTGCCCTGTAATTGCCCTGAGGAAATCACAAAGGACAGTGCAGACAACATACCACAATTAACACCTCAGTTTTGTTCCACAGTGACTTTCCAACGCAGGAAGCAAAAGAGAATTTTCATTTCTGAACTGACGTTAAAAGTCATTGCTTAAAACCCTACTACTTTATTCAGATTTGAGTAGTAACTAAAGCATTGTCTTTCGCTACGTTGTATGTTTTTACATAAGCTTTACCTGGCTTTTTAGTTAGTTATCTCATCCTATTCCCATATATTACTTTCGGACAGAATTTTCTGACAGAAACGGAGTGCTGGCACATACCTACAGGTTTCTCTCGTTTCAGCAATTTCCCGCTGGTCATCTTTACTGTTCAACACGGCACCAATGCTGTCTGCGTTTTCAGCTCCTAACTGAAGAAAAGACGAGGCAAATTCAAGCCAAAGTTACCAGTGATTAAGAAAAAAAAAGAAAAAACAAAAAAGACAAAAGAGCAACGCAGCGATTTAGAGCAGCGATGGTGCGGCAGCGACCGTGCATTATGGCCGCGAGCAGCAGCCCGCCTGCCGCACAGCCGCCCCATCCTCACAGCCGTTAACGGCACAGCCGCACCTGGCGCTGGCACGCGCCCGCTCCCCGTCCCCAGAAGGAAAGGGCGGGCCTTGCACGCTCGATCTAGCTGGGCCCAACCCGGCCTGACCCAACCCGGCCCTCCTCCACCGCCGCTCTCGGCGCTCCTCCTGCGCTCCGCTACCTGCTGAGCAAGGAGCTGCCGACGGAGCTTCTGCCGCTCGCGGATCTCCTGCAGGCGGCTGTTCATGTCCACGCCGCCGCCGGTCGTCACCCGGTCCGCCGGGCGCCCGCCTGCGCGTCACTTCCGCCCCCGGTTCCGATGGCGGCGCGCGTAGTGCGTGCAGCCATGATGGCGGCGCGGAGCGGCGGGTGGGGAAGCGCGCGGTCGGGATGTGGGGCGTTGGGAGCGGCGTGCCGGCGGCGGCTTTCCCGACAGTAGCGGTGGCTTAGGAGCGTTTGGGAACGCCGAGGAGATGCGTGAGGCTCGAAAATCTGAAGCAAACGTGGAATAGTAAACAAAGACGCGCTGCGTGTTTCGGCACATCCACAGCTGCCCCGCTTCCGTCCGCGGAAGCGTCACCCGGCCTGCCTGCCCGCGGCTGCCGCCCCGCCGGCCCGCCGGCACACAGCGGGTGCTTCCAGCGCCGGCACCGACGTGGGGGAAATGCTTTCCGAGGCCGAGCTGAGATCGCCGCGAGCGAGGCGACCTGCCGTGCTGCGCGTCTGGCAATACGTGTGTTGTAAAGCTCTTCACAGAGGAAGATTCTTGCACGAATCTTCTGCCATTCGTAGAAATGTCCAATTTTTTTTTTTGTTGTTTTTAAAGTACTGCTGGCCTGTTTTACGTAGTTCAAATATAGACGTTAAAAATCACTTTTCATTTGTCCACAACAAAATAAGTTCCATTGTACATCGGAGAGGCCTTTCCAGCAAGGCTTTTTTCTCCGAGGTGCTTGTGATGGCTGCGTTTTGAGGGTGGACGGTTTGGTTTTCCAAATAATAGTTGCTCATTGTCTCCTGAATCCAAAATACTACTTTACTTCTCACCAGAGCATGTCCTTGCATGCTTCATCTGCAGGTTTCTGATTACTTAGGAAGTTCCAGTTGAGGGGAATTTTTCAAAATCCCGCTTTTTCATTTTATCTCTTCTCACAATGATTTTCATTCCATCAACTATTTGTATTACACGAAAGCGAAGACTGAAATAAAGGCCCACAGGATGGATTCAAGGCATGGTAATCCTCACTTGTTAGCATCTCACAAAAGGGAAATGTGTTAACACAAGAGTAAACCTTTTTATAAACAATCTCAGCAATTATTAATGCTAATTTCCCTATCCTGGCTTTACCACTTTTTTTTCCATAACTGATAGACCCAAAGATGTGGATAGCAATGGCTGACCAGTGTCTCTGAGTTTGGCTCACTCAGAGCATGGTGTACCATCACTGGGATCTTAGCATCAGATACCAATGACATTACGCAGGTCAAGCTAAAAACTGAGAAATGCAGGCGAAAAGAAGAAAATTAAAGTAGTGCAAACCAATGCATAAAGAAACAGTATTTTCAACATTCACATTTCTTAGTGATAGAGCAGCACAGCAAAAGGATGGAGCTTTCAGTTGTTTAAAAACCCAAATATCAGTAAGTGATTTGTTATCTTGTTAGAGAGTATATTACTAGTTATACGGTCCTCTCTGTGGAAATGTAATGGAAAAAGAAATGCAACCTCATACTACTGCATGCTTCTTTGATGCCGTTGGCTGTAATGAATACAGCAGAAGTCCCTGCACAGTAACAAAATCACTTCCTCCTGGATGTGACATGATGAAGTTTGTGTGAGCCAGCACTCTGTTTTTAGAACTGGTTGCCAAGACAGTCTAGTCTTTACAAACACGAAAGACATGCTATATTTACACACAGTTTCAAAATAAAAAGTTTGTATTTTTGCTTCTTGGCTTTTTTTTCTGTGTATACACTGCATGTTTTGACCTCTGAGCATAGCCTGTGATTGTCGTCTTTTTTTTTGTTGTTGTTCCTGTTAAATACCAGGTCAAATTTGGCTTGTCAGAAGAAGAGCTACACACACGCATATACCATACCCTAGTCCGATCTGTAGGTTTTGAACCTTACCATAGAATCATAAAATAAAAACTAAAAATCATCTAATCCCTGCTCATATCCTGACATTGTGAAAAACCTACAAATATCCAGTTCTGGAAGAGCATCAGTCTCCCCAAGCAAGCCATGCCAGAGTTTCATGATAGTTAGATTTAGATTTCTTGGGCTTGTCTACAGTCTAAATATTTGTTGCTGGAATTTATAACCATTACTTCAGACGGGCAGCAGAATAACTGCACTTCATACTGCACAACAGGAGCATGTAGTTTATTTGTTTCTCCTCTGCAGCAGTCCTTACTGTCTGGGAAGATTGCCACCACATTTTTTCCCATCCTACTGTTCTGTGGATGGAGACTGCTGATGTTTTCCCCTCCTGGAATCTCATCAAGTCTTTCTCAAATAGCTATTTCCGAAACTAGGCATTCAGCTGCAGATGAAGCCTTTCCAAAGCTGTTTGAAATACAAATATGGTGTAGTATGAGCTGTAGGCTGCAGACTTGTTCAGGAATCTCAGTGCAGCTTTCCTCATTTTTGCAAAAAATGGTTTTGTTGAACTGCATTCAGCACCGACCCAACTCTGACCCATTCCCCAGATTTTTTCCTTCAGGTTTATGAAGTCAATTGTTTTCTCATCCTGTTTTTGTTTAACTGGTTATTCTTGACTATATTATCTTTCACATCTCTTCATTGGACTGCATTCTATCATTTTAACTATTTCTATTTTTGAAACAGTTTTGAATTCTAATCCTGTTTTCCTGCATTCTTGTGTCTACTTCCAGCTTCATATGGGTGTCTCCAAAGGTAATAAGCAGACTTTATATTCCACTTTGTTTAACCTTTTATAGTAATGTAAATTATTTATGAAACACAACCAAAAAAAGGTTGAATTTTACACCTATTTGGAAGTTCTGTTATGTTGATATCTATTCAAGTCTCTTCCATTTAGCAAAAATTGCTAGTTTATTTTGCATCAGTACAAATGATCAAAAAATTTATAGAGGCCACAGCTGCCTATTTTATCACTGTTCTCCCATCATAGGAATTCATCACATCACAAACATCAAAGTAAATGATGCCCAATCAGATGATCAATGAATTACTACACTAAGAGCACAGAATAAACCAAACAGATGAAATAAAAGAGCACATTATCACTGAAATGAGCCAAACAGGAAATAAGCACAGAGTAACCCCAGGCTCTTATTGCATGACTTTTCCAATTCTTTTAGTCAAGTACCTATATCCATCTCTTTAAAAATATGTTGACAGCAAAAGGCTGGCATCTTCAATTTCAGCACAACCATGCATCTAAATAAACTCACTGTGGTAATTCAAATTTTCTTTAATAACCTCTTAGAAGTAATTTAAATCCAGCAGAGTTTTTATTAGGCCCAATACTAATTGTCCTCAGTATGACACCATACATTCAAAATAAAGCCTTCATAAACACCATACCATACGGTCTGAATAACTTGACAGACATGTCCTGTGATTTCACACTTCATCTAGATTAAATTTCATTGCCATTTGACCCAGTATTGCACATGTCCTTTGTAATGGGCATGAAGCCTTGATGTTGCATGTTGCTCACAGCATGAGAACTGGTGCTGCTGGACCAACTAATCATACCCTCCTTACTAACCTGGAAGTGACTGTAGAAAGGCATTTTGAAAGAAATAATTTCATTTCTTTGCTTTTGTGCAGTGTTGCGTTTCACTCTACTTTGTCAGCGTGAATAAGTACCATTCAAACGAATGTTAAAAATATTATACAAATATTTTCAATTCACCACACTGAATAAACTCAAGTTGTCTCCCAGACAGTCTGGGGATTTTAGCTCTCTTGAGGACACAGTTGTGCTCCATCCCAACTTAACATGATCCACTGAAAGCACCAGCACTATTAGCAGAGAATAGACAATACAATACTATTCAATGTAAATAAAGTTGGCACAATATGACCCTAACTCATTTTCATCACTGTAGTATATTGTATTTTTCTTCGGAGGCTATGACACAGTCTTGTTATCTCTCTTGAAATTTAGTTGCTAGGCATATGTAATTTCAGATTTGCTACCTTGCACACTATGGTCATCCCTATAGTCTGGCAATAGTTACATCCACATTTTAACAAACAGATTAACAGTCTTTCTTCTGACAAATTCAGGGAGCCATGACAACTATTCACAACCCTTCTTTTAAGTTAGCAAGAATTTTTGCCAAATTAAGGCTCTGAGCCCCCAAGTCCCATTTTGTTTGAAGATACGCACTGCTGGCTTCCCACAACCTTCAGAGAATATGTTAAGATACAACTGACTTTTTAACTCAAAAGCACATTCCACAAGAACTAGAAAGTATATTACAGGATTATGTTGCAACCAGATGGATGTTGTATTGCATCTAGATCACAGAACCACAGAATGGTTTGGCTTGGAAGGGACCTATAAGATCATCTGAATTTTACTCCTTCTCATTTCAACACTGCTTCAAATTTAGCCCTTAGTGAGTGTGGCAGGAGCAAACATCCACTGATTATAACAACTTCAATGATGTTATTTGTTATAACATTGAGCAGAACTTGATCCGCTCCCCTCATGGGCAGTATAAATCTAATTACATGACATCTGCTGGCTTTATTATAATTCAAAGCCTTAAAGAAGTGTGAATTTGTTTTGCTTTGAATTACAAGGAAACATTTCCATATGTGCCAGTGTGCACCAACTTACATAATTAACTCTATCAGCACTGAAATAACAAAACATGTACATCTTTTCTGCTTTGGCTTTGCTTCTCACATGAGATATTAAAATTAAACTGCTAGTTTTATCTTACAGACAGAAACTGTATCCTACTGTACTTACAGTCAATCCTATACAGGTTGATTTTAAAATACAGTACTTGCACATATTTTATGTGAATATACTACCCTTATCTCAGAGATCAGGGAATCAGAATCACAGAATCACCGAAGTTGGAAAAGACCTCCAAGATCATCTAGTCCAACCATCCACCTTCAATTGGTATTTCCCCACTAAATCGTGTCCCTTATTACAGCATCTAAATGTTTCTTGAACACCTCCAGGGGTGGTGACTCAACCACCTCCCTGGGCAGCCTGTGACAGTGCATAACCACTCCCTTGGCGAAGAGATTTTTCCTCACATCCAACCTGAATCTCTACTGGTGTGACTTGAGCCCATGTTTTCATTTTTCTAAATTGCAGTAAAGGTGAATAGATAATGCTACTCTACAGAATATTAAAGTATAAGGTAGCTTTGAATACTGAAAATCTCATGTGTTTAATGTTTTTGTATTCTTGTATACTTATCTAACATATTCAGTACTTTTCCATTTAAAATTAGTTTTTAAAATTATTTAATGTTTTTCCGGATACCTGTATAGCTAGCTAGGATGGAGAATTTTCATCAGCATGGTGAAGTTAAAATATACAGGATATTCAGAAGTATATCTCTGAACTTACTGCTTATCTTCTTTTTCCCATCTCCCATCTGTGTAAGCATTTTCCAGAGTGTTTACAGTATCATCAGTTAGTTGCTTCTATGAATACAGCTTTTTTTTTTCAGTATCTGTATCTTAACACTTATACGTGTACAGCACATTAGCAGTCCCTTCTGCGACTTCTTCCCACATCCTTTTTTTTTTTTTTTCCCTGCAAATATGCAGCCACAACCTCAGAAGAACCAGAAGTACGGACAGGAGACAGCAAAGAAATGTGAACAATGTTAACACCAGAAGATTGCTTGTAGTAAATACCACAGAAGGAGGTTATTCTACTTTTCCTAGCTTCTAAGAAATTCAGAATGAAGATTCAGGATGAAAAAATCTACACAGAGAAGAAGGAAGATGAGCACATGAACTACTTATGATCCAAATTGCAAGTCCTCCTATGGACCTAGACAGAAGTTTCTTATTTGTTTCCTAATGGCAAAATGGAGATTCTGTTGAAGCTAATAGCAAAACTCTGAGACCTGTTTCCAAAACAGGACAATAATTATAATATTATAAACCATGAGATTTTGACATTTTACAATTAATAAATTTAGCAGCACTTCTAGTTAACATAAATGAGGAATTTGGTCTAGCAGGATTTAGTTACACATCACTAGAATGTATAATTTTTGTTAAGTGTCCAAACAGTAGTGTACATAAAGTTTATTTTTTTACATAAATAAATGGTGTGTTAAGCAGATCAATACAAAAACACAACAGTCACTACATATCTTTTGTATAGCTATATCCAGTGCAAAAATCCATGGATCTTCACAATCCAGAGTGTTTTTCATTTTTACTTTTTAAATGATAAAATCATTTTCCCAGCCAAAATAACTATATATGAAAATATTAAGTTGGAATATGTAATTCCACATTGCCATTAGATTTCAAAATAGCAACAGGGAAATCATAATGGGTCAAGAGAGATCAGGAGAGATAAAAAGGGGATATTGGTAAGAAGAGAAGAAAGAATTAAGGGATGACTAAGCCAACAATGAAGATTACAAAAAAGCAGTTTGTTTTGCCAGTAGTTATAGTATTGGTTAGCAGTTGGCCTGCCTCCTTTCTTGATCGCCTTCCCAAAGCTCCCGACAGACAGTTTCCACTTTCTGGAGTAATTAAAGCTTTCTAAGTGCAAATGTCTGTGTTAGGTCTGTACAATGCCAGCATTGTTCTAATTCCAAATGTCATAGTTCAATAGTGCAAGGTCTTGTCTGATCCTATCTTGTACAGTTGCTCCTCCTACTTGGCAGATGATATCCTCACTTTATTTATTTTAAAACTTTTCTAAATGCATTTGATAATTTCAACTTAAATGTTGTAAGGAGGCACCTTCTAGCATCACTTAGCATGCAGTCGTTGCTCACACTCTCCCTCTATTTGTGAAACCAAGGTAGGAACTACTGAGATTTATATTCAGCAATACAAGGAAATGTGAGCATTCTATTTATTGTTTTCATAAGGCACAAAATTTATTCAATAACATTAGAAGACTCACTGATTTTGACTAAATTATCATCAGTTAATATGCCAAACTGGGCATGGTTAATAAACACTTGTAAAATGCAGTCTACATCCTAACAGTGAAACATTGCAACTAATCGAAATTGCAAGTAAATTTCTTTTAAAAATGACCTTAGTGCTTCCAGTACAAACCCAAAAGAGAATATATAACATTACTGTCTCATGAACACATGATGAGTACTTCCAAGTGCTTTCAGTAACCATCATGAGGTAAGAATTAAAATTGGTAAAATCTTTTTGGAAGCACAACATTTAATTTTTTCAGATAATTATGCACAGTTGTAAAAATACAGCTGTGACTCACTTAATCCTCTCTCATTCCCAGTAAAAGAATCTTATGTTAATGAAGATAAATCAAATACTTGATGTGTCACTGGATGCATTTAAGTGTAGCTTTGTACAAAAGTTATTCCTGCGTCCCTCTGAAACTCTGAAGAAAAAGTCCTGTTTACACCTTATATGCACATTACTCTTCAATTTCTTGTAGTAAGGACAATGACACATCCTTGCAGGAAATGTTAGAAATGCCTTGTTCCATTGCTGCTAGTGGGAAGCTGACACTAGGATTAGGTAAAAGATGAAAATACAAACCAACCCTGGTCAACCGATCTTTCTATGTTTTGTGATTCTCTTTTCATGAGCATTTGAATTTCACAACAGTGAAGGGAAACACTCTGAAATACGTATTGTTAAGAAATGTTTTCATTCCAAATAAAGGAAATACACCTGCTACCATCCCAGATGTAAATAATTGCAATAGGAGTACTTGTGAGAGAAGAACTTAAACAACTGCATAAACCATCCTTTACCCCAGGGAACCTTCCACACTATGAATGACAGAGGAAATTGTAGAACATCATGTATCTCAGCTCTCTGAAACAGTTGTCTCCACTGAGAGTGGATGTTTCAAACAAGTAGGGTTTCACCCTGTTCTGTGGTAGGCTGACACAATGTTGACTGTTTTGTAAAGGCCAATTTTTACATGAAAAAAGAATCTGAAATGCATGTTTTATGATGATGAAGGCATTAAAAAATGCTTTTCATCTCATCTCCCTTAGATCTAGGCCCAAAATATTTAACATTTTAACAAATGTTAAATATTTTAACAAAGGTGCAGTCTGCCTATTGATCCTTTTTCCTTTTGAGTGGGTTGCTTCTCCAGCATGAGTACAGAATGTATCACAGAGCTTCCCTTAAAGGACAGATTCACCGCAGCAAGTACCAAAACTGGTATATATATAAGGTAATCACATTAGAAACTTCCATTCTTCAGCAAATCCATAGGATCACTAACAAATGTCATTTTCTGTTCAATTCAAAATATGCATAGACTTTCTTCTTTAAATCTATTTATTTATAGAACCAAATAGATAAGATACATTCTGCCAGGTGAGAGCTTACAGCCTGAAATTTTAATCCTGACTTTCTTCAACTTCACACAGTAGTGTCTATCAAGCTAAAGTATGCATTTTCTGAGGATTACAAAAGCATGCTCTTTGCACTTTTATTTTTCACAGCTGAACACAAAGATAACATACCCAGTACTTTTGTCATGGAAAGTGTTGACTACAACTCAATAGCTCAGAGGAGCTTTTCCTCACATTGACATAATTATCAATACTAAATCAGTGGCTAAGCATCATCTTATTTCACATCTTGAGATAAGAGAACTGCAGGAAGATTTTCAACATCACTATTCTCACTTTCACCAGTAGTTGTAGGAAGGAGAAATTATAATATAGGTTTAGTGAAATTTTGTTTCCCAGAAATTAATCGGATGCAGACTTGGCTTTGGTACATAATTACTAATTTTCCTAAATTGTTTCCCCTTGCTAATTCTAAAATATTATTAGCAATGAAATTTATTGTCCATATGAATGTACATTTGCACATTTATATGAATCTTAAATAAATATTATCAGTCTCTGCATTTAGATAAGATGTGCTTTGCTTGTATTAGTTACTCACCTTTTGCCTAGTTAGCAAACTGCAACATGCAATGCCAGATTTACTTCCTATCCTAGGGATCAGGAAATAAAGAAGCACTTCTGCTGTATTTACACAGCTGTGCAGGTGTATGCCTAATCTAATAGTTGAATCTCACTCCCGACTCAACCACAGCATTTTTGTGGCATTGCACCTTTGGAATTTGCCAGATGGCCCTTCCAGGAGAGGAACGTAAAGGTAAGGTTGCTTCTGCTGCAAACAGAATTTCACATTGCCATGGCATGAACAGGATTGTATGCTGTGCTAGTTCATGTATGTGGCTGAAATAGTATACACATCTAGCCGTCTCACTTTCTAGATACAGTACTCATTAACGTACCTTACACATGGATGCATTACAGTATTTAGATGTGCATGTATTAAAAATGGGACACTTACCTGAGAATTAGAGAATTGAACTTGAGAACTAGAGCTTATACTGACTGCAGTTGTTTTTGTTGTTGCTTTTATAAAACAAATACAACTAGATAACCGTTTTCTCCTGTGGAAAACTGGTAATCTTAAAACTATACCTAGTTACTTCGGATGTGTCAAAATTATTTTAGTTATCTCAGCATTTTTTCATTTACTACATGAAACAAGAAGTGTCCATTTCTTCTGCATAATTTAATTTACCTTTCAGTTTTAAATGTATTTAATTCATGTCTGTATAATCCAAGCATGGCATATGCATACCTACATATTGAACTGTTCCAGGAAATTAAGGTACTTATTGCCTTGTAATATGAATTTTTCTTGTTGTACAGGAAAATATTTAACAATTTAAAAAAGATTTTTCTATGATCTCATTATTTCGTGCACTGCATTATGTGGTAATGGAAACCTCATCAATTACAGGCTGTTCAGTTACATCCTGTATAACGCAGGGTCACCCTATGGACCTTATATATTATTACAGACAAAAGGCCTTTTCTCTTCCATATAAGCATGAACCCAAATTACTTTTGACTCAGACTTGGCAGGACTACAGATCTCTGCTGCCTGTGTTTAATAAAAAGAACGAGATTACTGAATAAAAATATTTTATAAGAGCACTGACTTATACACCAAAAATGTTGACTCATCACAGCGCTCGTTCTGTAGACCATTTTCAAAATGGAAATCTCCTTTGTGTGATGCCTTGCTTTTTCTCTTTCTAGTCCTGATTTCAGACCCTCTCTGACGCTGTTTGATCTCACTCAGTGCCCACTAGGTCACGCGCGTAAGTTTTTCCATTGATTGGGGTGGTTGACGTACTGGCCCCAGCATATTTGAATATGTGAAGAAATTGTAAGAAATTATTAGGCAAATATTCTGAAAATTATTTCAGTACATATAATGCCCGGCTGTTTGGCTACATTCTCGCCTTTGTACTTGCAATTATTTCCTGGGAGAACTTCTAATGTTTTGGTACTTAAGTTTCCTTTGCATAGCCTGAAGTCAACCCTTGCTCTGATCTTTCACATCTGCATTGCTATTTGACTCTATGCTGGTCAAGAGGGATCAGAGGGTTTAGGTGTTCAGAGGCAGTAGGATGGGACTGATTCGGCTCTTCATTTGTCACTTGTATTTTAACTTAATTCCACCAGCAGCTGGAAGTGCTTAGATTTCTAAAACCTATGCTGAGAGCCTGCTGAATGAGCGACTCTAAAATAAAGGTAAGAAGATTTACTGCATACAGGGAGAGGCTCATCAATGGATTCTGATACTGATTTAAATAGGAGAAGAATTAGACTGATTCTCCAGCTGATTTTCAGTGCTTGGTATTAACTGTTTTCCAAATGCAAGACTACAGCATTTTCACAAGTTTAGTCCACAGAGCAGGTATCTTTGCTTGTTTGCAAGAACTGTTTATTGGAAATCAGTCCCTGTTAGGAAAAAGGAAAAAAGAAATTTTTTGTATAAGTTTCCTTTTAACCCTTGCTTACATGAATAATCCATGTTACTGCTGTAGTGTGGGAATGTTCCTTATATGTCCATTTTTCAGTTAATGTAATGAATCTGTGCACAGAAATACAGCATGGATTTTTTTTTTAAGTAGTCAGATTAAAGAGTTCATACTTATAAATTATTTATTATTCATTGTTTTATGAATGGTTTGGTATTTGTGCTGTCAAATATCAGCAGAGAAAAAAGCAACCAGCCTGTGAAGTCCTGTGGAATTGTACGCAAAATAAAACCTGCTCTAGTAGATGATTTCCTACAATTGCCCTCATGGAAATTTTCAGATATGTAGCACAGATTTGCTGTGGTCATGAGCATTGTTCCGTGGGCTTCCATGGAAGTGCTATCAATAGTACTACGTCTGCACAGGGAATAGGAGGTGCCATCTAACTACTAAGCAAAAACACTGGAAATGTTGCAACGGGAGAATTGCTATGGACTTCAGCTGGAGCCAGTTCATCCATTGTAAAGTCTTAATGGATTACTTTCTTTACCAATGTAAAAAGGCAAAAGCAAGCCTTTCCATATAAAAATGTATGTATCATTAAACACAGATTACTAACTTTAAATCCCAAATTGCTGCTGAAGGAGTATCGCTAGCACAGATTCCAAAACTGTATTATTCTCCCAACACTTTTTTACAATTTTTTTCCCCAAAACGTTTGACATTCTAATTTCAGGATCATAATTGTACTGAGTTTCCAGATACACTGAGACATTATGAACTTTACTTGCTTATTTTCCTAACTGAGCAAACATAAGTTCTTCTTTCCCTTTCACTGCTAATTCAGTCTGTGAGTATTTATCAGTTCTGTACAGAAGAACCAAAACATCTTAAGGTAACCAAATGCAGCAAGAACATCTTATGTTTGTCATCTTTTTACAAAGGATCCTGTCTATATCAGGATCTAATAAGTATTTATTTCTTCACTGTAAACGTCTGAATGTAAAGCCTACCCTTAAATTATAATGCAGTTTTGTTTTAGACACACTTTTAATTCTCACAATTATTTTCAGTGATATCCAGAAGAATCAAGGTTCTGCAAATCACACTGTCTATCAATCTAACTGCTGCGTTGTCTATGCTTTTCCCAATAGCTGCTGACTGATTATGGAAAATGTGACAGAGGTAGAAATTGCAGAGATAATGTGCTTCGTACAAGTGTCAAAAAGGTAGGTAGTCAAGCAGATGACAGTGATTTTATACATGGTACCTCTAAGTTTCAGGAAAGAACTATGACATAAGCATGCACAGTTCAGACACATGAGAAACCACAGAATCCCCATAGGTGGGAGATGCTCATAAATGGTCAAGCTAAGACAGGGGCAGCAATCAAAGTGCTGACCACACATCCTGAGAAAACCAGACTCTATCAGTTACAGTACTTGTTAGAAAAATCTTGCATGCTTAGTATCTTAAATAGAAAATAAACTAAGTTCCTAATTTGTAAATTGTAATGAATACTTCCTGTAGCATTAGCAACCTCATATCCTGCTGAAAGCTAACTTACTGTTTTTAAAACAAATTAAGGCTCAGTCTCCTTATGTGATTATCAAAAATAAAAATTAGGATAAGAATTAAAATCTTCAAGATTGAATCTGTACAGATGGATTATGTGATTAAGCCTGAACCCCCTCTTGGGAAAGGGATCATTACAACAACCACATTTTTCTTTCCAATGCATCTTTAATAACTCTGGTTACTTCGTAGTCACACCCATATAACCCCCTTTTCTCCCCTCCCCCCTCCTTAACTACCATTTTGTGACGTCAAATACTTGTAACCTCAAATACAAACTCCTCTACCGTTCATAAGCAGAGTTCAGTGAATGCGAGATTCCTGGAGGCCCACACACCTAGGTGAGACAAATGAAATCAGAATACATGAATAAGCACCTGACTCAAAGCTTTGCCTGAAGTGTTTTGCAAGATGTATTACTCTCATCTACTCTCTCCCTCCCATGCTAATCAGCAGAACCCTGTCTCTTCCAGGCTAGAGGGGAGAAAAAAAGAGCTTAGGTTAGGGAAAATTAAACTTAGCTGTTATTACAGTGCCAAGAAATGTTAGCTAGGCAATGAAGGTTGCCCTCACAACATCAGATAGGCTGAGCATGCTTTTAACCAATTCTTCTGAACAATGAAAGCAACTAACTTGTCACAACAGCAACAAATTTTCAATTAAAATACAGCCACAATGAGTAGCTTTCAGGCTAATGTCATGCACATATTCTTTTTTTTTTTTTCAAAGACAAACTGAACTTCACCAATTCTAACAGTTTCTAGACTACGGAACACACATAAGCACAGATGATAACCCCGAAAGAACAAAGGATCTGTGTATAACATCCACACACAAATACAATGGACACATGTAATAGCACAGTTACTGTGCTGTTGTAGAAACCCCAGCAGAGTGTTCTTTAACTGTGAGTGACTGAAGTAACAACTATATTGCTGCAATAACGATCTGATCACAGCTGAGAGGAACTAAAACAAATATAAGTAACACCAAACACTAGTACCTGCCTTTCCTGAGTGCTGGAGCTCATTTCTCTTTACAAACAAAAGCCTTCAGAACATTTTGGAGGCTGCTAAAGCAAGGCCCCTGTTTAATGGATGGGATCCATTAAACATAAGGGATCCCTCACATGAAGGAGAAAGCACGCTCCTCTCTCTTTTAGATCTTTGTAACCATGCAAGCTTGTGGCAACACCAGTAAGCTCACTCAGATGAGTGCTTCTCAGCCAAAAGCATCTGGAGAGAAAACAGATCCTCTGGAGAGGTGAACCTAAAGCCTTGCGTTACGGACAAGTCGGTGACAAAAGGGTGCACACTCCATTTGGCAGTCAGACTTGACAAAATATGAACAGCATCAACAGTGCTACTTTAAAAAAAAATAGCAAAGAAGCCAAGCTGTGCAATGTGAGACAGAGACAAAACAAACTGCCGGCTACGCTGGTGGGAGGAGGAAATCAGCGATGATCAGGTCACTCAAAACTCCACGGCGTTAGGGAATAAGCAGATTATCATTCCGAGCACATGGAACTGGGATAAAACGAAACTCTCCAATACGCCTCTCTTCGCGGCATTTGTTTCCAGCCCTTTTGTTTCCCGCAGACCCATCTGGGGCTCCCCTCACCCTCTGCCCCTGGCCGCGCTGCGGCTTCGCTGACTCGCTGCCCACACCCGGTCCGGCTATGCCCGGGCTCCCTCTGCTCTTTGTGAGTGTCTGAAAGGTCGGGGGAGCCCTAGCCGCGGAGACACGGCCCCTGAATAAGGTGGCTGTGCCGTGCGCGAGGGAGAAGTGTCTGGGGGGGGTGGGGGGGAACGCGGCGGGACGGCGGGCAGCCACGAAGGCGGGGGGCGGCGGGGAAACAGGGACGGCGGAGCTGGAAGCGGGCTCCGGACCGGGCAGCGGCTAGCGGGTCGCTGGGGGAGAGTGATGCGCGGGGCCGAGCGGCGTTCGGAAAGGCAGCGGCAGGTAGCGGCAACACACCGCGGCGGCCGCCCCGCTCGCCCTTCCCCCGCGCGCAGGAGAGCCGAGAGGAGGTGGCGGGGGGTGCGCGGCGGGGGGGATTAGCGGGACGCCCCGCGGCCCCGCCTTCCCCCTTCGCATCCCGGGCGCGATGAGAAGGGGAGATGGACGGGAGCCGGCGGGACTGGCACCATGACATTCGCCGGCTTCGTGGTGGCGCTGGTGCTCGGGACGCTGCCCGGAGCCCGCGGGCCGGGGCACGTCTCCGCCGGCCTCCCGGAGCAGTCCCCCGGCCCCCCTTCTCCGCAGCCCCCCGCCGGCTGCCCCGCGGGGCGCTTCGCCGCGCCGCAGCGCTCCTGGCCGGCTGCAGCGGCCGCCCTTCCGCGGCGCGACTCGGCGGGCAGGGTGCCGCGGAGCCGCCGCAGCTCCTGCGCCCCGCCAGGCGGCGGCGGCCGACCCTGGTGCGGCCCCGGGAGCGGCCGGCGCCGGGCGGAGCGGGGCCGCGCCGACTGCGAGCGAGGTGAGCGGGGCAGGGGCGCTCGGGCGCGGCGCGGCGCGGCGGGAGGTGCGCGCGGGGCTCCGCGTCCCGGAGCGCGGCGGTGGGGTCGGCATCCCGCGCGCGGCAACTCCGCCGCGGTCTTAGGAGGGACTGCGGGTCAACAGAGAGGACGAACGCTTTTCGCCACGGTGACAGAGAAGGATTTTCTCAGAGGGGGTTTTAAACTTTTGCATCAGCAGCTGCGCTGTCAAGACGAAGGTACCACGTCGTTTTGTTCCTGCGCTATGTTAGAACTAGGCGGTTCGCGTTCAGAAACGGTATCCTAAACGTTCAGCTAGGTAAAAGTGGCATTCCCGTCTTGTAACCGGGTGCGCTTCTCTGGGGATCGGCTCGGTCGCCCTCTCGATCATTTTTTCTTTTCATATTTTGAGGTAACGGGGTTTGCAGGTTGCCAATGGGGGCTGCGGACATCTGTGAGCCCAGCCCCTCGCAAACCCTCCTAACTGAACCCACTGACTGCGGTGGAAGTTTTCGATTCACGAGGACTTGAGCAGCAATTCCAGCACTCGGCCCTCTGCTTTAAAGCTCATCTGTGTTGGCAAGCCCTGCAGAGGAGGGCCTTTATTTACCGCCACGATTTGAATGACTTTGCTAGAGGGAAACATCTTTTTCTGCATCTCTTTGGTATTATCTCCTTCCTAAGAATTCTGTCCTGTCAGTACCCGTACTAAAAATGGTCACACAATAGTTACAATGAAAATAAAGACTCTCTTCTTTGTTGTGTTTCCTTTTATATATCTTATAATATCTAAAGTTATTTAGGGATTTAATCTTACTATTAATAATTCTGTTATTCTCGGGGAAGACCTTTCAGATCTTTGAAGAGGACAGATATATTTCTCTCCCAGCAATAATTCTAGAAGACATATCCATCAGATGCACAACTGAAAAAATATAATCTGAACAATGCAATAAATTACACATACTGCTATAAACTATCACATAAAGAGCACGTGGAGGCACCAGGGTCCATATTGTTCATCTATGCTTCAAAAAAAAAAAAAAGAAAAGAAAGGAAAGCAGCTTCTGAAGCCATGTTCAAAGTCAGTGTTGTACTCCTTCAAGAAGACAGAGTGATGTTATGTATTACAGATGTTTCCTGGGAAAGAATACCAGGCAGCTGATGCCACGGTGGAGCAAACAATAACTAGACTAAGATAAAAAGAATCCAGAATATTTCACACCTTTTAACTGGTCTCAGATTGGAAAGGGGTCCCACAGTTGCTTCCCTAATTTAGTCTATCATATTTATAGCTTTTTTCAGAACATATCAGTTTGGTTCCCAAAGTACTCTGTAAGGACTTCAGACCAGTACATCACAGTAAGGATTAATGTATCATTTTATTGCTAATAACCCAACTTTACTCTAGCTTAAATGAATTCTGAAATCCCCTTTAAGTTTGTAAGAACTTGATCAAGTAAAAGATGCTGAAAGTACTGTGTGATTTGGGTTTAGCTGTGCTCCTTCACTCTTTTCAGATTGTTTCTTGTCTTTTCTCTTTGCCCAAGAAAAAAAAAATCCAGGTTAGCCCTTGTTAAGGCAGGGGACAGAGCTACTGAACAGCAGGTGATGCTTTACAGCTGAGAGGTCATCTGCTTCTGTTGGACTCAGCAGTGAACTCTCAGTGGCTTTAGTAGGCCAAAATCTGTCCAAGAGTCTCAGTGGAGGTGATACCAAAGAATTACAGAATGGATTTAATAGCTTAAGGTGGAACAGGGAAATAAATCAAGCTATTTGACTAAAATAAACATTACTATAACTTTGGTCCTGAAATATGCTCATTTATCACAAGAAGAGTAGAAATGCAAGTATGGCTGTTATTATGCAGTTTATAGCTAGAGAAGGGCAAAATATCTTCCTGTCTGTTGTTTTAATACATGTGCTGAGGAAACCCGCACCCAGTTTTAGGCACCTGCAATTACTAAATACAATACTGTGTTCAATGTCTTAACTGTAAATCTCATGGATTTTCCAGCTATAAAAATTACAGCTAATGTGCAAATTTAAGTGGCTAAACTTTGTGCATGTGTATATATTAAAGTGCTTCGTATTTTAACAATAATACTGAAAAATTAAACAACAACAACCTTTGTAATTACAGTAGAATTATACTAGACAGTACCAGCCTAAATTCAGTTAAACAGTTTAAAATAATAGATTTTGGTGTTTCATTTCCTTCCTTTTATAATGAGAGACATCTGGGTAATATTTCTTATCCATGCCTTTAAAACAAGTAAGCCAAATTCAAATTTACATAAATTATCATGATTGACCAAGGAAATCATAAGGGAAAATAAATGAGTCTGAGAGCATGCTGTACAAAGAACAAGCTTAAGTTCAGCAGAATTTAGTATTTTAGGTATCGCTAATAACAACTTACCTATGTGTACCCTACTCACGCTTCAGAAAATGAAGCCCACAACACATATGGGACATGTAGCTGCAGTATTCTGCATGATATGTTGTTACACAACTAATTTAAAGCTCTTTGAGTAAGTTAACTATTTTTCTTTATTTTACAAAGAGTAAACAATAAAAGAAAGAGTAAATGCCTTGCCAGTGGTCACAGCACCAATCAGTGTCAGAACTGGAAATAAAACACTCTTCAGAATGTCCAGGCTTTCCATTTAAATCTCTGTCATCACAGGGTGATTCCACTAGTGCCAATCAAATTATGCTTCCCTAAATGCTTCCAGGCAGTTGATGGAAGGTATTTTGAGACTTTCGTGTTTTTTAATAGCATGGGGTTAAACACAAAAACGAAGCGTGATTGTCTATTTTTGCCTTCTAAGGCTGAAGCAGCTCTTCTGGAACCATTCTTATTACAGCTGCACAGCATGAGACCTCCTAATTTTCTACAGCTCCGTACCACATAAGACAATTGCAGTCCTTCAGAGCTTATTATATTCCTAAAATTTCAATTTGTTTTTTTTACAAAGCCTTAAGCCATTGAACACTGATACGATGAACTTCACTGCTGCAGAAGAACCAATTCAGCACAATGCACACTGAATACATATAATATTTATGACACTTCTAATATAAGATTCTCTGAGTAAGCAATAATGCTTTGTACTAAAGTTCTCATCATAGATCTTAAAAAGTAGTTCTGACGAATGCACCCTTTTTCAAGGTTAAAGTACCAAGAGAAAACAGTTATGATTTTAGACTGAAAGCAGGGCTCAGGAAAGTGGTAGATAACAGCAGCAATCACAAAGAGCATCATCCATAGTTTTGCTGAAGTCAACAGGGGTCATTCCTTTGATTTCAGCTAGGTCTGACATCAGAAGGGAAGAAGGGCATCCATCAGTTTGAAGTGGTGTTAGATTGGACCTATAATGCAGATCGATTTTTTTTTTTTCAGATACCTCATGCAAAGCAATAAATTCAGTTCATTCTGAAGCTGGGGCAGACTCATGTATTCTGAATCATCCACTAGCGTTCAGAAATATTACAATGTGTAATACGGTTACGTGGGATATACAGCATGCATCAATGGTGCATCCTTATACTTAGAATTAACTTGCACCTACCTAATTGAACTCAGAGGCAACAGAAATGGAGTATCAGTGCAGGGCCTTTCTGTGGCACTGTCCCACGCTGTAACACCTTGCAAATGAAAGCAGAAATAACATTTGCTGATTTTACAGTTTCCAGAATTGGAATACTACTTTTGCTTTGCTTCAGACCTCTAATTTCAGAGCACGTAGAACCAGAGGGGAAGGCACAAGAAACAGCTACTTCTGATCACTCTTTTAAAAATCTACATTTACAGTCAAGCTACAAACCTTTGAACACAGGTGAAAACAAAATAGGGTTTGAAGTCACCCAGCTTTTCTAGGCACAGGAATGATATAGCAAAAGAGGCCAAGGGACCACTCATGCTGCTTACAGTACAATTCCTTTGAAGTACTTCTCCTTTTTAGAGTTAATTAAAAGTCTTCTGGGTCGTTTTCCTCTGCCTTTTTTTTTTTTTTTTTTATTTAATTACTGTGTCTCAGCTTGTGCCTATATGGCAGGTGTTGCACAGCAAGTCTCAGCAGTACTCACTAGATTCCCTTACTTCCATTTGCAAGTTTAACTTAATCTCTTTTAAACAGTGATAGCAGATAGGAAAGACTCTGACTTGGTCAGAATCCACACACTAGAATCTAGATACCAGAGCATGTAAAATTACTAGACTGTGTGTAAACAACATGAATTGACTATCAGTAATCTTGGGTAGAATATAATTAAAAGAAATGCATACATTTTTGAGTGTATGTAAGTGAAAGGGCTTCCGTGAAGATGGTATGTATGTATTCTTCAGATAGTGCTGAATGAACACTGTCCACAATACGTGTCCTAGAGCTGATTAGTAGACCTCCTTTGTGCTTCTGTGCCCTTGTCTCTAACTTTCATGGGGTCAATTCATCCCTTTCGGAGGGGCTTCTTCATCTTTCTGACCAGTGCTGAGAAGGGCATTGATAGCTATGGCCAGGATCCCAGCACTCACATTTCCTACTACTGAGCCTGTTGCTGAGGCAGCAGAGGTTTGATTAGCACTTTAAACAGGCAGCTGACAATTTGTGTGCATTGCAGGATTGTGCACATTTCTCAGAACATGCATACAAGCCAGGGTAGATATTAATGCGTTAGTTCTGCTCCCATCATTTTCTTCAGCAACCAAAACAGGTAAAAGCTCACAGATGAAAGAATCTGAGATGCTACCAAACCGAGACGCTCCACTGCATATGCTTAAGCCAGTCCTATTTTCTGTGAGATAATTCATATTTTCTTGAGAGCTTGTTGTGCCCCAGGGACAGCATAGAAGCAAGTCACTTGGGACACCTGTGCTGAGGTGCAGAATGGGCTTGTGCTGTTGAAACATAACCACAGAAGACTTAACCAGTGGAACTAAGAATTAACTGGTATCCTATTGATCGTACGACATATAGCTTTCTTGCTGCCTATGAAGAAGAAGAGTGTTTCCTGGGCATTATAACAAAACAAACACTGACAGGGATATTAAGGCATTCTTAATAACAAAGTTAGAGCCATGAATAATAAATAGATTGTAATAGTAACATAGTGTAAACATACATGATGGTAGCTAACTGAACTTGGCTAGGGATGCTGAAAAGAACAAGGAAGGCTTCTACAGGTACCTCACTAGAAAAGTTCAGAGGGGTGCACCCCTCCGAGTGAGCAACACAGGCAGGCTGAGATACTTAACAACTTTTAACCTCCATCTTCCCTGATAACTGCTCTCTGCACAGCCCTCAAACATTTGGTTTGGTAGGAGAGGATTGGGGAAGCCAACATCCTCACACTGTAAGTGAATATCAGGTTTGTGACTGCCTGAGGAACCTGAGCATCCATAAGTCTACAGGTCCTGTCAAGATGCATCCCAGGGTCCTAAGGGAATTGGCTGATGTGGTTGCCAAGCCACTCTCCATAATATTTCAAAAGTCATATCAATCAGGTGAAGTCCCTGGTGACTGGAAAAAAGGAAACATCACATCCATTTTTAAAAAGAGTAAAAAAAGATGACCCTGGGAACTACCAGCGTGTCAGTCTCACCTCTGTGACAGGGAAGATCATTGAACAGATCCTCCTTGTAGCTATACTAAGACACATGAGAGGCAGGGAGCTGATACAGAACCAGCATGGCTTCACCAAGGGCAAATCCTGTTTGACCAGCCTGGTTGCTTTTTATGATGGTGTCACTGCATCAATGGACAAGAGGAAGAACCGCTGATGTAATCTCTCTGGACATCAGTAAGACTTTTGACTCAGTACCCCACAAAATCCTTCTCTCCAGATTGGTAAGATAGGAATTTGATGGGTGGATTGTTCGATGGATGAAGAAATAGCTGCAGGATCAAGTCCAGACAGTGGCTCAATGTCTGGATGGAGACTGGTGATGAGTTGTGTCCCCCAGGGGTCAGTGCCGAAGCTGACACTCTATAATATCTTCATCAGTGACATCAACAGTTGGGTTGAGTGCACCCTTAGCAAGTTTTTTGATGACACCAAGCTATGGGATGAGGTTGACATGCCAGAGGAATGGGATGCCATCCATAGACAGGCTTAAGCACAGGTGAACCTCATGAGGACCAACAAATCCAAGTGCAAGGTCTTGCCCCTGGGTTGAGGCAACTCCCATTACCAATACAAACTGGGGGATGAAAGGATTGAATGCAGCCCTGACAAAAAATGCCCTGGGAGTACTGGTGGCTGGCAAGTTGGACATGAACAAGCAATGTGCCAATGCAGCTCAGACAACCATATCCTGAGCTGCACAGGATAATAGTGAGGCATTGGAACAGGCTACCTAGTGTTGTGGTTGATGTCCTGTCCCTTGAGACTTTCAAGGCAAGGCTGGATAAGGCCCTGTGCAACCTGTTCTAGCTGTGGCATCCCTGCTCACTGCAAGGGAGTTGGACTAGATGGCCTTCAGAGGTCCCTTTCAGCTCTAAGGACTCTCTGATTCTGTAATTCTAATGTTGATCAGCTTTCAGTCCTGTAAAATCAATTAGCACGTGAAACAAATTTACGCTTCATTATAAAATAAACGTTTTATCTATTGGAAAGGAAAGAAGCACAGTGATATATTCTAAAGTTCTGCTATGTTTTACGAGATATTCATTTTACTGTAATTAGTCTATCTCATGATGCAGTAAAATAACTGCCAGTAGTTCAAATACTGCAACATTCTGAATAAACTTCTGAATAAGTTACAATCATTTTCTCCATAATTTACTGTTTGATTTGATTGCTATGTAATTATGACTAATTATATGCTAATACAGCCTTCAAAGTATGTATGAAACACATAGTATCATTTACTTTTGTTGTATTCAGTGGTAAAATACTGAGCAAGAAACACTCAGACTAGACTTAGAAAAAATACTAAGCCACCCTTCAGAGACTTTTCAATCCTGAAACTTTTTTTTCTTTTTCTTTTTCTTTTTTTTTTTTTAATGGCGAGGGTTTGGTTTACTTACTTTTTTGCTTGAGGAGTGAATGCTAGATTTTGCCATGGGTAGTTTAGGTTAGGCATAGCTGTAGGTATCAACACTACCCTAGAAGAAGAGTAGTAAATCAGTGTAAATTAGCACGTTGCAGTTTTTTTTATTATAACATCTATTCAGTTAACTCTAATAAACATCAGGCATAATAAAAGATGTAATGTTTGCTACCTGTAAGAAAAGGCTTTCTCTTTCTTTCTTTCTAGATTAAATTACAGATGACAATCAAGAACATTTTAAATTTGTTAAAAATCTACCATTAATAATAATCTTGTGTACTTTCTCGTGAGACAAACATGGGTCTGTTATATATGTTGCTATCATTCATAAAATATTGGTATTCCTATGAGCAACTGCAAATCTGCAGTGAAAAGGCAGCGCAGTGAAAATATTTTATTGAGATATTACATGATTAAAAAAAAAAAACACCCTCATTTATTAATGTTTTCCCCTAGGTCTTTTCACAAAAGCACACAGAAATAAGGTTCTGTCACTTCCAATCATTTTCCCTTCCTTCCCTACTAATACCCACCTCAGCAGGGACCAGAAGTCACACAGGGTTCTTTGGGGGAGTTTGCAGCAGGGTAAAGTCTGTTTTCTTTGTTTAACAGTATGTCTTTAACAGGTCTCCATGCTTTTGAGACTTCTTTCATGAGTTGACTATCAGGCAGGCAAAGGATTTCATATTTACTTTATTTTTAATGGTTGGGAAATAACATGTCGATGTGCAAAAGCTGTCTCTTGTACCACCTTTTATTATGTTTACAATAATAATTTTTTCCACTGTTGTCACTGGGAATTCTGCAAATAAAGAAAGAGCAGTGAGCCATTGTTCTGCTATGGAAATCTTAGAAGATAATTTTATTCTTCAAGTACTTCTTTATCTAAATATTTGCATAGATATATTGTGTAACATGTACTCAGGAAACTCTGCATTGATACAATAGTTGTCATGCAGGTCCTTAAGCAATCATGTACAAAAATAAACTACTTTTTGAGGATGACATCTTCCCACTCACTTTCTGGAATGTCAGAAATCACTTTGATATTTGACTAAAACTGATATTCCAATTGATAGGAATAGTATACACAGAAGTCAAGTGAAGAGCAGAAATAAACAAAATTCCCAAACCTGTATGTATATGACAGAAAAACACAGAGAAAAAATATAAAGACAGAAAAACAAGGAGTAATATGTCTTTAGTGTTGCTATAATTAAGCCATTAATAGTCCTCTGTGCTGAATGATAGCATACACTGTAACATGAGTTGAATAACTTTCTTTTTTTGCACAGTCAGTAATGTTGAGAAAATAGAAGACAAAAAGGAACACACAAAATCAAGTTTGAGGTTAATTAATTCCTCGACTCATGTGGCAGTCATTTGACTTGGTGATGTTATAAACTGCACTGAACTAAATTAAAACCAGAACACAACCTGTGTGAAAGCCAAGAAGAAAAGGTAGATCCACCTATTATTATAACTGTTATTGTAATATACACGTACATGAACACATCACATTCACAAGGACAGCAGGCACAAACACTGACTTTTCTCCTACCGCTAAAAACCCTGCAAGCTGGATGATGATGTAGCTTCTGATTCTAAGTAGATCACAGAGGAGAGGCAGATGGATTAACTGAGATTTCAGCCAATATTAATGCATGCAATTAGGTTATGTTTGATAATTTAACAGAAATGTATTCTTTCTTGTTGAACTACCGTTCTGTTATGACTACTGTGCTTCTGTAGCGTTACACCTATAACCAGCTTTTTCACACCTTTTTAAGTGGCACTTGGCTACTTTCAATAGCAGATGCATCTTGGACCTCAAATACAAATACTGTAATATAAGAATGCAAAATCAATTTATTGGATTTGTCTGTTGTTGCTCCCAAAAAGCAGAATGTTTTTCTCACTTCTTTTAGAAAATCCCTAATGTTCTTAGCTTGCTTTGTCTGAGAATTTGCTAAATACCCCTTGCGAATTAATATAACATCATCAAGTGTTTTTCTGTCTGAGAACAAGTATGAAGAAATTCATTCTTTGGCTAAAATAAACTACAGACATCCATGACAAGCATAATATTACATAGGTCAGAGCAAAAACTATGCAATCCATGTGGTTGTTTTCCAATTCTTTTAAGCTGGATTGAATTATGTGGAAGATAAAAATATATCACTCGTACGTATATACATTTTGCTTACTTGGGTAAACACATTTAAATAATTATGTATAATTCTGTAATAAGTCTGTATATAGTTTGTTTTGGTGGTTAGACCTTAGCAACTAAGTTGTAGCATCATAAGGATCAGAAAAGTGATGTAGCTTCAGTATAAAAGCAAAATGTATTCCCTATGTAGGGAATAAAGTTATCTTCTGTTTTATATTATGTTAGACATGACAGAGTACTTCTTAGAAGTGGTTTCCCCAAAGAGTGCAAAATAAAGTGGTAGTACTTGAAACAGAAATTTATTCTGCAGAGGAAAAAAACAGATTCAGAGTCTAGTAGGTAGGATGGATTAACTGACACATGGAGCATCTTGGAGACTTTTTTTTTTTTTTTTTCTTTTAAGGGTCAGTGAGACTCCAGGGTGGCAAGAATGAGTTTGAAGGTACAGTTGAAGTTAATCTGAATGGAGTCTGGGGCACAATCTGTGGCAGCCACTGGGACAATAATGATGCAACGGTCATATGTCGACAGCTTGCACTTGGGTAAGTTTTTGTCTGAGGGAAAATAGTGGACTTACTTTAATGACATTACAGTATAAAGGGGAATCTTTTGCTTCCTTCAATTATGTTGTACTTCAAAGAGGTCAGTGTGAAAATTAGTATTTCATTTGAAAGCTGCATGTGGGATCTGAAAAGGAATGGAAGGAGGGTAGATCCTGGATTTTCAAGGTAAAACAAAATCTGCTGTAGTAAGCATCCAGGAGATGTCCATGAGGACGGAAATATGAAGTCTCATCCTATTGTTGGTTATGTAAGTGTCAGTTAAGAGTAGCTCTTAAGTTACTGAATCTGTAAAAATGTAAATGTGGTCAGAATTCACTTTTTCACGGTCTCTTATCACAGGAATATTCCCTATTCCCAGGAGCATGGTGTTACCCTGGTAATCATCCATTATATCCTGCCAAAAGACAGCTGGGACTCATCCTAGATATTTGGGACATGGGGTATTTTTGCTGTGCATATCCTCATACAACTAGGTAATCTGTATAGTTTACTTTTAGTGTTACACGTTGATAACTAAACCCAAAACCAGACAAATTTTGCAGCTTTACATTTTCACCAAAAAAATTTTACAGAGTCATGGTAATATTGCACAGGTTGAAAGTTCCTGCATTGTGCTAACAGCTCATTGTCCTTATTGACCACCACTTCCCACAGCTGTCAAAGTGGATTTAGTCAACAGGACCTTTCACCATTACTTGGTCATTCAACTATAAATATTGCCTATAGTGATGCTGTGATTACTACAGTGAGATGGAACTGAGGAAAAGAAGAAAATGCCCATATCCATGGGAAATTTTAAAAATAAAATGCAATTTCAGCTTCTAGAAAATCAATGTCATCTAAGCTAGGCAAGGACATTACTTGACTATCCTTCCCCTCACAACTCCATTCAGTTTGGTTAGCTAGGTTACCATACACCCCAAAATAGATCTGGTTTATTGCCTTTCTAAGATTTCGTACTGTTATACATCAAAGAAGTGATTACATTTGCTAAAAGCACCAGGGGGCTAGTACACCATGCTTGCATTGTGGCACTCTTAATAATTATTCTACTTTTTAAGACTGCAAGCCAGAACAAAATCTAAGCTGTTTTGTAATGTTCAATTCTAATCTGGACACACCATGCCAACTTAAAAAATATGAGGATTAGACAGGATAAAAGTTCAGCCATCTGGAGGCTGTGATTTTGCTTATGACTTCAGCTGTCTACGTGCAATGTCTCCTTTCCTCATTTTCATTTATTTTTGCCATCCATACCCATACCTATACCATTCCAATAAACATTTCAGTTGAACAAAACCCTTATTAGAGAAGTACTTCAGAGGTATGTGTGAGTGGCTCAGTCTTTTCAATAGAAATGACTTGAACCCGAATCCAGGCCCAAAAATACCCAAACAAACAGTAGTTGAAACTACTGTTGAATTTGTGCAGCATTGAGTGTTTAATAGAAATTTGGATCTCTATACCACAAGGTAAATTCAGTAGGTATTACCAGGTTTTTCAGGTCCTTCCATTTTTCTGCTCCTTTTGATTTTACAACACTTGGATGTTGTTTTTAATTTGTTTTTGTTGGGTATTACATGGAAGATAAGATTCAGAACAGTCTCTTTGGATTCAGTCTGGGAAGGAAAGGAAGCTGTTTATAAATGTTCAGGGTGTTGGAGGGATGGAGGGATGAATGGACAGATGGGAATGGCTGAATAGACAATAATGGACATGAGAATGAGCTGATGGAATATGAGGGGATTTCACTGCCCCATAGTCGTAGCCATGTTATATGTCATGCATATGTGCTGAGCACTGGCTAGTGTTAATAGAGTATAGGAGAGGAGAAAAATGAAAGACCCTTGGCATTATCTGTCATGGAAGTACATCTGCAGTGGGATGATACTACAGGTTCACCTACGGAGTGTGAAAGGAATCACTGCACTATTATTTGCTGTCAAGAACTGGGAGAACAGGAGTGTGGCTGGCCCTGCCAGGGCATAGGCCACTGTACTAAAATATCCCAGTACAAAATGGAGAGATCTGGATTGCTCTGTAACTGCTCTGTGCAGAAGACTGTGTTGAACTGTAAGAAAATGTGATGATTTTTACACTGTTAAAGAATGTTCTTTCTTTTCTAACGAAGGTTTTTATCTGAGAACCAGGAATGAATAGATTTCACAAACAGATGTTTTACTCCCTTCCACCCAACTCAAATATACTACCTGATTATTTTTCTTACAGTGAAAAAGGTATATCAAAAAACATACCATTTTCTGGACTGGGCCTTATTCCTGTTTACTGGAGTGAAGTGCGTTGTCGTGGTGATGAAGAAAATATACTGTTATGTGAAAAAGACATCTGGCAGGATGGAATATGTCCTCAAAACACGGCAGCTGCTGTTACTTGTAGCTCTTCCCTAGGTAAAAAAACAAAAGAAAACAAAACATATGGTTTAGCTAACAATTTAGCTTATTTAAATGCAAGTAATAATAATTAATCATTATGAAATTAGAAAACCTTATTAGACTTCTTGGTACAGGAAATTAAACAGATTTACTCATAGCATCATTAACTATTTCAAATTCCTCTATGCTTCAATTTCTTTCAATTCCTCAAGCTTCAACTATAAGAACCACCTTTTACCATTCCATAATCAAGCAAAATGTTGCTCTGAGGTTTAGGTTGTGAGGAAGGGTGAATCATCACGGGACCTCCGGCTGTAAAAGTAGGATCATTTCCCCCACATTTTTTACTTCTTTGACTGTTTTTTTTTTTTAAATGATCATTATTTTTCTTTTTAAACTTGGGTCTGTATTTGTTAGCTACACAAACTACTTATCAGTTTGTCAGCTTTTTTTGAGCAGCAGGGAAGGACATCTGTTTCACCCAAAGGCTAAACATGACTTTGGTGCAGATGTGCCTGATGAATGTTGACCTTATGTTCTTTGAATGTGGCTGTCACTGCAAAAGAAACTGTTAAATTTTTGTCCTATTTATTCTGTGTACGCTTAAAAACAGCAGGTCCAAGGTCTTCTACCAGTAGTTTGCTATTTCACACATCACTCACAAAAGTTAAATTATATTACCAGGAAAATGTATTAATAAGGCTTTTAAGATGTTTCAGATTATTTTAACTGACATGATAATCAGCATTTACCAAGGCAGTTATGCCATCACATTTAAGATACTGCTTACTTCAAGGACAGCTCTGCTGGCAGTGACATTCTCTTCATCTGTAACCAAGAAATGTTGTATGGCTGCTCCCAGCACTGTGCTTCCTTTCTTCTCCTACTTGTATTCCTATCCATAACTAGCCACACTTGTGTCCTACAACTCCACTATTCATAAGGAATTTCAATAAGTTACTTAGAAAAACATAATCTTATTCTTAATTTAGAAAAGTATAGTGTAGTTGGAAGATAAATCCTTCTTAAACTAGGAAAGAAGATGAGGGACCACAGCAAAAGAAACAGTTTTGCCTAAAGAAACTGGAATTTATTTATAATAAATTTATAATAAATTTTTAAATAAATATATAATAAAAGTAAATTTTACTTTTAGATCATAAGGTTTTCCTTCTGCTTATAGACATTTTCACCACAAAAGCTTATTTTGCTTAGATAAATTTATCGAAGGCATTTAATCTGTGTCAGTAATGCTGAAAGGAAGCTTATCAGTTCTTTAGAGCCCAGGATATCTGAATTTAATTAAATCAGTCCTGAGATTCAGCTGAGTAGATGGAGTTTCCTGAAATTGCCTGTTTTATAGGTTCTACTATCACGAGCCTTTTTAACGAATATACCTAATCAACTAGAAAAAAAACATTTAGATTCATACTGGTGAAATAGTATGATGGACTCAGAGGAATCCCATCAATATTATTTTTTTTTAGTCGTGAAATAGTTGAAACAATAGCATTAACTGGTTGGAAGGCATACACAAAAAATGAATCACATTGTGTATCTTTCAAATTTTAGATATGGTGAAACTTTAAAATAGTACAAAAGTGACTAATTTTTTACATGGTTTTACGCTGTTTCCATTATAGTTTTCTGCAGAAGTGATGCTCCCAAGAAATGGTCTAACAAAAGTCTGATTTTTTTTTGAAAAGGCCAAAACAGGAGAGTGAAATTCTACTTCTGTGGAAACTAAATATTTTTTTGTCTCTTACTTACAGATTTTCCCCTCTGGGATTGAGTTTGTACAGAGCTGACTTTGCCCTTACTGGTAGAAATGCAATTTTACTGCCAAAATGTAGTATTCGGCTTTTTGGTCCTAAGAGTCTGAACATTCTGACATTTAAATAACTCAAGATCAACATGGCTTCTTGTTTGTAGAGTATTTTTCATCTACTGAGAGTGGACCTTAGAGGAACTAATTTCTAGCAAGTTTAATTTCAGATTTCCCATTGAATTAAAAAAAAATTAAGAGTAGTCCTTGAGCAAGATCACAGAAACCAATAAGCTGTCTTTTTTTTTTTTTCATTATATCCAGGATAACAAAATGAAAATTTCTTATATTCTGTGTTTGATCACAGCCTCTGTCTTTACTCCGATCCGGCTGGCTGGTGGGAACAAGGCTTATGAAGGAAGAGTGGAAGTCTACCACGCTGGCCAGTGGGGGACTATCTGTGATGATCAGTGGGATGATGCAGATGCTGAAGTTGTCTGCCGGCAGCTTGGCCTTGGGTTTGTTTTACTACATTTTTTCTACTTCAGCAGCAAAGCAGGAGAGATAGAAAGGCATATAGCTTGGAATTTTCAAAAGATGCTCCTTTAAAATGGTACTAATACTCTGAAGCATAAACTACACATGTTTTGGAAGGGTCAGGTACAGTGCCAATACTTTCAAGTCACTTTGATCTGTAGGATCCCGTTTTCAGTGGCAGATGATGTGGCACAATAAGACAGACAAAGGATCTTTCTTGGAATAAATTATGAGTCTTTAGTGAACATTCACTACAATTTCAGTGAAATTTAAATCAAAAACCTCAGTTGAAGATGGGAAAATTGCTTTTGGTATTGAAATCTATTCTACTGGTAAGTCTAACAATCTCTTTGATTTGGAGCAAGAGCACTGCTTTGTCAGAAAGGATGCACTTCTTGGCATGCCCACAAGAATCAAGCCTTACACCATAAGTCTCAGAAATCTGTCTGTTTGCATAGACTGAGTAGATACTGGTTTGAAGTTCTGACAGTTTTAAGTGATTCTATCTTAACTAAGAATGGTCCATAACCTAAGTCACAGCAGCAGAACAGGATTTTCTTGCTCCCCTTCTGAATAGCCAGGGGCAATTTTGTTACCACACAGCAAATAAGTATTCAGTACTTGAGAAAGGTGCTGCAGAACTGGGAGTCAAAGAGGAGAACTGCTATGTTAGAGACAGAGGAGATGAGGACAACTGAGATTAAAGGCAGATGGCTTGGAGAGAGAAAAATGAGGAGGAGAATGCAGAGAAGATACTAAGCTGTAAAGGTAAGGAGGAATGGGGGATTACCTTTGAAACAAACTGGGTTGAGAACTAAGCAGGTCAGTGCAGAGGAGACAGGAAAAGAAATCACCTGCTCAACCTTGCTGAGATTACAATGAATTAAAATAAGTGGCACAGAAGGTACGAAGCTTTGTGGCATGAACAGATGGTCCAATAATGGAGAATTCTAACACTCTACTGCAAAAGCCTGTTAAATTTGAATGTCTGCATTCTGAAACAACACAGCCAAGATCTGACACGTTTTCAGTATAAACTGAATATACTTCTCCTGCTAGGTGCTATGTAACAATATATGCCTAGTTGAAGAAAACACTATTTTTTTTTAAACTATTGCTTTAGTACAGGCAAACTGTATTGTAAACTAGTCCTTTAGAAAGGTAATTCATTATAGCCAAAATTTAATTACATCCCTCATCTTGCTAGTTGAAAAAAATGACAAAAACTATAAACACTCCTACAAAAACTAGACTGGATATAGGTACAGAGAAACCATGCAGTGAAAGGAAAACAATCCATGACAAACCATTTACCTGTGAAAAACACAGTACCTTAACAAACAGAACTGGAAAAATCCTGACAGCTCAACAGCTGTTGAACACCGCAGAATTTCTGTAATGCTGAAATAATGGACTGTATTTGACTTATGCAGGTTTTTGCGCACAGAATCCCCTATGCTGATATAAAGTGAACAACAAACACAAGGATAGTCATCGGTCTGCCCTCTGTTCTTATTTCTACAATTAACATTATGACATTGTCAAGTCACTTAGCCATGGTATTTAAATAACAGGATGTAGAACAACCATGTTTATCTGCTTCATCTGAGTATTTGAAGTTCGATTAGTGTGCTTTTGAGGCCAGCAGAGCAAAGTAAGTACCTGAAGAAATATATAGAATTATCACATGTACACATTAAATGAAAAGTACAATTAGAACCCTCATATCCATTTGTAAAGCTATAAGCCCTTTTAGAAATGGTATTCTTAAAAATCAAGAGGCAGAAAAAGAAGATGTTGTAAATGTGAAACAATAGAACTTGATTTCATTAGCGTACTCAAACCGTGGAAATGCCGTAATGGTATGTTTAATTTCAGATATTGCTGAACTTCAGCTTATAATCAAGTTGACCATAGCAGCACACTGTAGTAGAGATTTAACACTGACTGCACAGTCAGTTGCCTCTGCAGCAGCTTTTCAGGTCCCATTTAGTATTGTAGAAGCCAGATATACAGCATTTTAGCAGTTTCCACTGCCTCCAAGGCCCTGGTTTGCTCGTACTTGACTCAGCGTTTGTTACCTTTTGACAGGGGTGTTGCCAAGGCATGGAGCCAGGCTTACTTTGGAGAAGGCTCAGGCCCTGTGCTGCTGGATGAAGTGCGCTGTACAGGAAACGAGCTATCTATTGAACAGTGTCCAAAAAGCTCCTGGAGGGAACACAACTGCGGCCACAAAGAAGATGCTGGTGTTTCCTGTACACCTCTCACAGGTAGTTCAATTACCAATAAACACACAAGGAAAACAGTGACAAATGCAGAACTGACAGCACTGGAAGGAGAATTTCTAAAGTGTGCAGATGCATAACACCCCACAGAAATAACACGTTGTAGCACTGTATCAAAAAGAGCTGGCTGTTGCCTGTAGAAATTTCACAGGCACAGAAAATCTCATTTTTTAATACCAAGCCTTGGTTCCTTTGCAACAGGCTAACTGCCACTTACTGTGTAGTGCATGCTTTAACTTGCATTGATTCTATCAGTGATGGTAAATATTTCAGCATAAAAGCAATGGGAAATAACAGGATATATAAAGAAGATAAATTGTATGTATACACAATGAAACCACATAATTAGAGCCTACTCCTGTGAACTCAGCATGTAATGAGGACTTAGGAGTTCAAAATCTTGCACTTAAGCAGCTGTGTTACTTGAAACTTTACAACAACCTGGGTGCATCATGGCATTTTATTCATCTTCTCATTGAATGGCATCTAATGAACAGCACAGATATCGTAGTTTAGTATTCTAATGAGGTGCAGTAAATGTAATGATATTCATTTTATTTCAGAACAGTAATTGGATCTAAGAAAAACTGATTTTTGTTTTTCCTTGCTTGTTAATGACACAGATGGTGCATTAAGGCTAACAAGTGGGAAAGGCAGTCATGAGGGACGCCTGGAGGTCTATTATTCTGGGCAGTGGGGCACAGTCTGCGATGATGGGTGGACAGAACTGAACACACAGGTGGTTTGCCGGCAGCTGGGATTTAAGTAAGACTACTTGATATCAGATATCTGACTCTTTGACTTGACATTGATGGTTGATATTTATGTGAATCCTATATTGTTTAAGAGGTTTTTTTAAATATTAGCTGAGTGCTTCACAGAGTTAAAATCCATTAAAATCTGCTTTCCTCAGTCTCCATTTGATATTTATGGCCTCAATTAAGTTAGAGCAAAAAGACACAACTCAGCCTGTAATTCAGCAGTCTTCATTCACTGAGTTCCTTCCACTCATCTTTTTTGGTTAACCAATCAATAGAGAAAAAATGATTTATTGTATTCTAGTTTGCCTGTGAAAGTTTGATTATTCAGAATCTTTGATCATGAAACAGTCAGTAAAAATCACATAGACTTTCAAGGTATGAATCTTTCTGGACCTTGCTCAAAACCCCCCTGAAGTCCTAAGACACTGTTAAGTACTGACTAACATATTTCAGAAAACAATCGTTTCATACTGACTGTGTTTAGAAAAATACATTCTTGCTACTTAATTTTTGTCGTCTTCACATTCAAAGAAATCCAGAGTGACATTCAAATATTGTGATATTTAGAACATGATTTAAGTCTCAAAGTGGGGGAGACAGATATATATCTGATTGAGGCCTTAATCAAAAGTAACTCATCCTCAAGTCTGCATTAATGTAACAGTAATTCCTTAAAAATATGGGTTACCAGGGAAGAAATATGTAGTGCTCTCATTTATTTAATGCTAACTGAACCTGCTTAATCATGGTTACTACTGTCTACTGTTGGCCTTGTGAAAACTTTATTTGTCAAGAAATGATTTATTTCCTTTCTAGTGCTGAAGTATTACATGCCCTCTGATCACTACTGACCAAAACATTTTGTTAAACAGGTATGGAAAAAATGCACCTGAGAGCTCCTCAGAAGGAAACACTGGTCCCATCTGGTTGGATGATGTCAACTGCTCTGGGAAAGAGACAAACCTTCTGCAGTGCTCAAGGAGAGAGTGGGGAAAGCATGACTGCAGCCATCAGGAGGATGTCAGACTCATTTGCCATCCAGATAACAACAGCCATAAACTCTCGCTTGGTAAGGCATCTCTTTGGTAACATCACAATGTGAGTATTGCTGTATGCGCATATATCAGAGAAGTACAGTGAACTTAAGGGTGCTCAAAATCCTACTGTTTGGAAGATGTGTGCAAAGACAGGCAGGGAAGGGAAAAAGTTCATTTTTCCCTTGAAGATCATAAGTAATCAGGCTCCATTTAAAGGAACATAAACAGCAAGAACAGTAATGATCAACATGAATTTGTAAATCAGCAAATTCAGATTCCAGATATAATGTTCTCTAAATCTTTATCTACATAGCATTTTACATCTATTCCGCCCTCACTAATGGTATTCTGCTTTGCACTCAGCACTCTCCAAGTTCTAAGGAACCACCCATGTTATGGGAAAGAGGAACCTGTGCACTGAAAAATATAAATCAAAAGTATATCTCTCTGTGGTCTCTCAGGCAGTCTGAGAAAAGACATAAAGAACACAGGTTCAGAGAGAGCGGGAAGAAATGGTGAGAAGTATGAAATTCTTTCTGTATTACCATTCTGACGTTTGGATTGTGCCTGGGTAAGTGGGCCCCACTTACTCATGTAGACAGAACCAGGACTGGAACAAAGGGTCGCTCTTCTGTTCTGACAATCAGCTGCATCTCCTTCTTTTTTTTTTTTTTAATTTGATGCATATGAATTTTGTAACTTGTCAGTATGTAAACTTTTACAAAACTGTTGCCAATATTCTCTGAAATTTAACTAAGTATATTCTAGTTGATTTTGGAATTAGAATTAACAAAGAAGCTAGTGGAATTACATTCACTGCTTCTACTGAAATCTAATGGATTTGTATATCTCATTTCTTGAAGTTCCTTGGAAATTACAGACTGAAGGCTTATCTTGCAAACTAAGACATGGATTTACTGCACAACATTGCTATCTGTTCTTACACCAATCAGCACTTTTCTTCTTTCTCCTTTGTTTCTGATCTTTTCTTTACAGTCTTTTGACCCGTAAGAATCCAATGAGTGTTTTATATTGAAGTACAGTTCCATTATGTATTTGATAATGACGTTGAATCATACTTTGTTGAAAAAAATTTCCCAGACCAAAATTAACAGGAATTCAAATAATCATGGCTGTCTTTACAGATGCAAACCTTCTGTGCTGCTTTGCTTAAGTTTCTGTAAAATACAGTCTTAGCTGAAGGAGGTCCAGTTCAGCTAAATGCATCCATATGGCAGTATTCTCACATCTCCCATTACCGGAAAGTCATATTAGTTTTGTGCTCATAAATAAATGTATGCTAAAACACAAGCAGATGAGATAACAACAAATCAGATCAAATGTATCATGAATATCTCATGCCTCTAGCTGAGTAATGTAATATGCACTTAAAACACATCCTACTAGAATAACTCATACATTGTGAAGGGGAAGTACCTAACTCTTCCTGATTGGACAAGAGACAAGGACTCTTACTGTTGTCCTTCACTTTCTAGCAATTGAATAAAAGCATTTTAAATTCCTTTACAGATGAAAACAGTCGAAAAACGTGAGTAGGTTATATAATTTGAAGAAATACAGACATTAAGGGGCACTAAAAATACATTACACCATGAGAATGACAACATTTGTTTAGTAAATAATAACCTGACAATGTAACTGAAGAGAACGTTAGTGAAGTAAATACTTGCAACTGTTTGGGCAGTATGAACTCTGATGAACAATGTGCTTCAACTTACATTTGAAGCAAAACTACTTTAATTTTATTTCATAATCTTTTTTTTTGCATTTAATTGGCAAATTAAGTTAGACTTCACTAGCTCTGCGCCATCGGAAGGTTTGGTATACAAAAGTTATTCATACTTTAAATAAATCAGAATCACATTTCAAATACTGATGTATCACAATACTCTTCTAGTTAAGAGCAAAATTATTATTTTTTCATCCTTACAGGTTTAGACAAGAGTAGGAACAGGTTAAAAGGTGTGGAACAGGCTTCCCAATTATTCAAAATAAGGAAGTCTAATTAGCGTCTTAAAGATTATAAAACATGACACAGTAGAAGAATCAGAATGTGAATCTTCACTTAAAGAGTACAAAGAGACCTCAAAGGAATTTTTAACTCTTTTAAGGATTCTTGCATTGCCAGCATGATATAAATTAGTCTTAATGGTAAGGAAAATCAAATACATACTTCGCTAAATGATTCAAAAGGCTGAACACTTAACAACCCACGATATATCAATTCTGACTAATCCACAAGTAAGAGTTTGTATTATAAGCATATTTGAATAAATACTCAATTTTAAAAGCTAGAAAAATAATCCAGTATAGTCTATAATAACATACTGTAGATCATCATGCTATCACACAAAATATGCTACAGAGCACATACAACAAGTAAGTAGTAACTGAATTTCAGGACAATGCTGTATCTTTTTTGCTGAGATTGCAGTAAGATGTGTGGCAGCAATCAGTTTGAGAATAGGTTTGTGAACTAAGATATAGTTGAATTCATTCACCAAGTTTCTGCAAGGGAAGTGTGTACCATGAATGGCTACCAAATAAAAGATACCTCAGGTGCCTTTGCTGTTATGAGGAAAATTGCACTATGCCCTGTAAGTTCGAGGCACAGAGATTACAATAATATCTCACATTGTTTTATAATTTGTACTGACTGCTTCCTTTTTGCAGCCAGAGAAAAGTAAATGACTAACGGCTGACATAAGGCTTGCTGAACATCAGTTGACTCTGTATGCTCATTGTGATGGAAATAAAGTACTCATTCTTGCTTTTGCCATTGCGGGTTGACAGCTGTAATTTATTCTCAGGTCCTCCCATCAGGCTGATGGATGGTGAGAATAAGAAAGAAGGACGTGTGGAGATTTTTTTCAATGGTCAGTGGGGCACGATTTGTGATGACGGATGGTCTGATAAGGATGCGGCTGTAGTGTGTCGACAGCTTGGCTACAAGTAAGAAAATCTTTTGTGCTTTTCCTCAACTTACCCACTTGCTATATCTAAGGGTATAGCAATCAAACATCAAAAAATTGTGTCTGCTTGCATAATAGATCTCTTTTAAAATTTGTCCGTTTGGCATAATTATAGAAAAAATTATTTATACCATTAGCTTAAAAATAATCAGACTATGTTTTAAAAAGAATTTTTCATTAACTAGCATAACTGGGAAAAGGAATTTTGATACTCAAAGGCATATCACAGGCGACTAAAGGGCAACTTAATGCTAACTATCAAAATAATTTTATCACAAGTCAAACATCCAAATTACTAAGCTGTCGAATATATACTGTTTTTAGTTGTCACTCCAGGTGCTACACGTCTGTAGGATACATTTCTGAACCTTAACGATGACATTTAAATCAATAGTTTCCAACATAATGGTTATTATTTTACTGAAGTATAGCAACACATCTCTGTCCGTTGTCACCAGGTGTGGATATGATTTCAGCATTGATTAAGATTTATGCACACCAGCTATTCATTTCCCCATTTCATGTTTTTTTCCTGCATTTACTTATCTGTCTAGACTTGATGTAGCTTGGAAATTTGATAGAACTGTTATACAAATGATCATGACGTCATCCTACAATAATTTGAATAGCTTAATTTAATATATGAATAAACCTGATAGGACAAAAACCCCTCTGCAAAAGATAGGAGCTCCTTCTGAACTAAGTCACAACGCTCACAAACATTGTTTTTTATGAATCATATTTATCACAGTTATCCCAGGTTGGAAGAGATTCACAAGGATACTGAAGAGCAGTAAAGATAACAGCAACTAAAGGACAAACATATAAATAGCAGAACTAGTATGAGCTGAAAGATCTCCAGAACACTGGTGAAACATCTTCTCTGATTGCATCTGTAAAGAAATCTGAACATAAGAAATACAAACCAAGCTTTTTGTAACAAAGTTTGTGCAACCGAATGTCATCAATTTATGCCTCATCACGTAACATACACTTTTTAAAAAGTTGTGTGTTTGATATTCTTCTAAAAAAAATAAACAAAAAAAAAACCCCGACCAACACAACATATTTATACTGTGAGTAGTAGCAGGCTGCATCTTCAAAACTACAAAACCTTATTTGTATTATCTCCTACCAGATCATTCATTTAGTCTGCTCCATCCTCAGCCTCTCTGTCCTTTTGTATTTCTCCCACAGAGTATCAGACTCAATCATTTATTCCCACCTGCTCCTTTCAAGCCTTTGCAAAGACAGATACTGGTCTAGATTCTGAATTTCTGTCATGTGAGACCAAAGGCTGAAGATTATAGGATACAACAGAATACATACTTCATGAAGGACTTGGGAGAAACAGATTTTTGAAACCTAAAATTAGGTTCCACAAACTGGTAAAGCTTATTGGAAATGGATCTTGGCAGCCCTGTGTTTAGACAGTTGCATTTTACAAATGTGACTACACTATGCAGTGATGAGATCAAACTGCTTATTGGCCTGGGAGTTCATGAACAAATCTCTTCAATGAAATTAAAAATATATTCAGTGATCACTTGTCTGCTCCTAAGAAAGATTTGGGCTTCTGGGTTCACCTGAGCTTGGGGGTTGATGAATGTTGTTTATTTTCATTATGACCTTTTCCCAGGGGGAACTCCCAAAGCACCTAATACTGAATTTAACATCAGTTTTCATTAAGACTGATCACAGAACTAAACATTATAGTTCAACTCCCTTTACAATGCTGTGTTTAATTCCCAAGTCTGGGGAATCTTGAACATACTTAGCCTTGCATTACATTCCTTGGAAAAAAACAAACAAACAAACAACGGCAACACAGATTTGTTATTACAAATGAGAGAAAAGACTGCCTTACAACAGAAGACTTATGTAAACAAAGGGTAAAGACTGAGAACAAGGGACTGAGTTTTCCTGCCTATATTACTCATAACGTCAGAGGTTATCTGTGCATTTATTCTATGAAATCCTGTTTTGGAAAATTCTCAGCTACTTATTAAGCTTAATTTATGAGGCTAACACAAGAAAAATTCTGAGTGAGCAAAATCACTATGTTTAAGGCAATACCAGTTTTAAAGATGCCTCATTATAATCTAGTTCGTCAAACAGGACTAATATTAGGAAAACATAATATAAAGAACATGAGAAGAAAAAAAGTCTTGAAAACATAAAAAGAATAGCGGGTTAAATGCTAAGAATATCATCCTTTCTGAAGTACTGTCTAATGTGGGATCAGTTTAGTGTACAAAAGAGTATCTTAAGAGAGTAAGCAAAGAGGAAAAGAAGGTTTTAGAATCCTCTGCATTTTTATAATTAACTGTGCCAATAAAACTGGATCCTCTTCATTTATGTCAGGCTTATAAGAACATATGTTTCTACTCACATTCCACCCCAAATAAATAAATATCCTGCCAATAGAGCTTCAAACATTATCTACTACAGTAAAGGAAGTACTCTAGGGTAGTTGGTCCTCTGAATTAATCTACTAGATTTCTTGATTAACAGCATTATTAACAGTGGTAATACTGAGCAATTTTAGAGCCATGCCCTAAGGAAGAAACTTAGTATTTTGACACAGAAATACCTAAACCAGGTAAAGATTTTACAATACATGCTTGTGCTGTCCCAGTATTTTCTAATACCATACATGGACAGATAAGCTGCCCATGAGTATGAGGTAGTAGAGCATTTTTCATCCAACATTTAATCTGCAATTAGAGTATCCTTCACAAAAGAAAATATCTGGAGCAAGAGACACATTGTTTGTGATTGACAAGTTGAATCATATTAAACTCATTAGGCAAAGACTGACCTATACTGGTTTCAAAGCCAGTTAAGGCTTTGGATTATCTGGTAAATACATGGTGGCTATGGAAATTAAAAAGAGCCTAAGGACAGCTGACCTTGTGGTATCACCTCTGTCAGCTGGTTTGCGTGTTTCCCTTTCCTGGTTTTCTATAATTCATGAATTCTAAAAGCCATTTCCTACTTAGAAATCCTGTGCCCTTCAATATGATAAAGAAATCCAAATAGGCAAGGCTTTCTATGTGCAAGTTCAAACAAGGAGGAAGCTTGTATGTCCTACTTTCATGTTTGAATTATAACATGCTCTATATTAGGAATTCTATGAACATGGGCAGCTGAGTTTGATTCAGCCACATTTCCAGAGTGAAGAAACTTTGCCAGTGGTATGACTCATTAAAATTTCTCCCCAGCAAAGAATCCCTGTCTGGTAAAAGTACGTAACTCACAGAACCATATCAACTCTTAATGACATTTCTCACATATCTTCCTCAACACTGAAGGTATAAAAAAATACATAAAAATAGAGATTTAGAAAGAAATATTTTCTTGCCTCATACACTTTCATCGTTAAACTCTCTTTCTGTACTCTGGCATTTAATTGTACATGCAGTTATCCTTCTGTATACACAGAGGTACTGTCCTTTACATCATGTAATCATAACATACCATTTTAAAATAAAAAACTGTAACGTAGTGCCACATATTATTTAGAATTCAGTATATTATATCACAACAAAATATCAGTAAAGCTCTTAACTGATATGTATCACAGAATTGTAGGGGTTGGAAGGGACTTCTAGAGATCAACTAGTCCAACCCCCCTGCCAAAGCAGGCTCCTTAGACCAGGCTGCACAGGTAGGTGTCCAGGCCTACCTGTAATCTTTTAATTTAGACACACCTAAAGCAAACTATGCCCAATTCTCTACAGACAACGGCGTTGTTCTCCACTAGTGCTTCTTTCTTACTCTCAAACTATATACAAAAAGATAGCTCTCAAGGTATTATGAAGCATATTTTGAATACTTAAAACCAAACATCTATCACAAAAGTCACCAAATGAAATAAATACAGGCACAATTCATGATTATTTCCTTTTTTTTTGTTCATTCTTGAACTGTATTTGTTCAGTCACTCATTTGGATAAAGGATTGATTAACAACTGCAGACTGCAGTTGTTGCTGAAGCTACATGGCACTACATGCAATCTATAAGGATCAGGACTTCAAACCACAATAAAATGCCTTAGGCTGACATTTAAATACTTAGGTTTGATACTTATTCTTACAAGCATAGGATTATATGAAAAGTGCTTTGAGGCAGATGTATTAAAGCACTACTGTCTTGGGTTTGGTTGGGATAGTTAATTTTCTTCATAGTGGCTGGAACGAGACTATGTTTTGGACTCAGGAAAAAAAACAGTACTGACAACACACGGACATTTTAGTTGCTGCTGAGCAGTGCTTACACTGAGTCAAGGACTTTCTAGTTTCTCATACTGCCCTGACAGCATGTTCTACCCTTTTCTGGTTCTCTCCCACCCTACTGTAGGAATTTTGAGCGAATGGCTGCACGGTGCTGAGCTGCCTGCTGGGTTAAACCACAAGTACCATGTACTGACGATGATTACTGAATCTTCCCAAAAGTTTGACATTTAAAATTCTTGGACATTCTAGGGTAGAAACTATGTTTGAGAATAAGAACAGAAATTATGTTCTGGTACAAACTTAAGAATCTGCTAGAAATATCTCCAAGTCTCTATAGCACTCCATGTACCAACTTACCTAAGTCAATTACAGATGCGTACTCTAGTCACAAAAAGTTGGTTAAGCAGCTGTGGCTTTCATGCCTGCTTCACTAGGCTTCTGGGACAAAAGTCAGTCTTGTGTGCTTGGAGAAAACAGGCTGCACACAATCAGTCCAGGTTTCACACAATGCAGAAAACATACACATTTCTGCAGTTCCCTTCTTCCTTTCTTTGCCTGTAATTGCATATTTCCCAGTCAAAACTAAGCTTTTCATACTTCTGTAGATGTTCATTAATTACTAATTTGTAGAATAATTGAAAAAAGATAGTTGTTACATCCTTGCCTATCTGCAGGTGTCCAGTGTGAATTGAGACACACTGAAGCTTTGCAGAAATGGACCAACGTTACTTGGTTTATATGGCCTCCAAAGGATCCAACCCTCAACCTTTTTTTGTAGTACTGCTATAGTTACATTTCTCTGCCTTTCTCTAATTACATTGCAGTTTTAGAAGTCAACGACAGGTGTGCACTTAAAAAATGACATGACCTGAACTCAGGATAATGAAATATATTTATAATTTTTAGCATCAAAGCATGTGTAAATCATAACTCCTACTACCCTGCAAAGATACTTTCTTAGTTAAGTGGTCCATCTTACTGAGGGAATCAGACCATAAAAAAAATATTTTTAGCATTCACAGATGCTGTCTAATATGAGGATTAAAAAGATTACCAAAAAGCAGCTTTCACATATTTTGCTTTATTGCAGATATTTGTAATGCCTTTACAATGTAAAATACTTGGCAGAGTACATTCTAAATAGAGGCATAAGAGCACCTTTAAAACATTAATGAATTGTAGCAATTTTGTTAGACTTATTTTTTCCTGCTTCCTAGAGTAATAGAGGCAATGAGAAGAAAATTTATCATCTAATAAATCAGTGATGGGACTTGGAAGAAAACCTTGATACCTTAACTACTCAAACTATCTATTTCAGCTGAGTTAATGTAGAACAGTGCCTCAAAAGTTTTTGATTAAAAAAAAAAATGTGTTTTGTTTCCAGAGGTCCAGCGAGAGCAAGGACAATGGCATATTTTGGGGAAGGCAAAGGCCCAATCCATGTGGATAATGTAAAATGTACTGGAAGCGAGAGATCCTTGGCAGACTGCATTAAGCAGGACATTGGAACACACAACTGCCGTCACAGCGAGGATGCAGGCGTCATCTGTGACCACCTAGGCAAGAAGGTCCCTGGGAACAGCAACAAAGGTGAAGTCCTGTTTTGAGCAGTAGATGAACAAGTTCAGGTGGGGAACCATCACAGTAGGAAGAGATGGAACCCAGAAATCACACCTTATAGAGGAGATAGTTATATGAAATGAATTTATAGAAACAAAGCTGTTGGGAAATTATATGCCTTCACAGTTTCACCTTAATGCTGTGCCAGCTCTGCAAACCAATCATGAAGACTATTCAAGTGATACAGGGTGTCTGTCTACCATAGTTCAAGGTACCCATGTTTGTACAAGGGATATGAAAATGCAAAAGCATATACAGTTACTCTCAACTTTTCAAGGTATAATGTATCTTGAGTTGAGCTTTGAAACCTGCGTGGCCTGACAATATCTGCTTTCACTTTCACCAGGTAAGGAAGGAATCTACAGAAAAGTCTAGGAATAACTCCAGATCTACACTTGAAAAGCAGAACACAACTGTAAATTGCTCTAACAGTCAAAAAATGAAAATGAAAAAAACTCAGCTATAAGGAATTCAATGTACTTTCCCGGAGCAAAATTTGGCTGTTAAAAACTACCATGAAACAGAGTAACCTCAGCCTTCCTGGTTTTTAGCTAACTGTCATGATAGAATGGATACTTTTTGAGTTTAATGTTGTCTGTATCTCCCTTTCTGGCTTAGATTCTCTTGCTTCTGTTTGTGGATTGAGGTTACTACATCGTCGACAAAAGCGAATAATTGGTGGGAAAAATTCTTTACGGTAAATATTTGATAAAGAAATGTCATTTTCAACACGAAGTGTCTAACACATGTACTTCACAGAATCATACAGTCATAGAATCATAGGATGGCCTGGGTTGAAATGGACCTCAAAGATCATCTAGTTTCAACCCCCCTGCTCTGGGCATGGTCTGTTTATCGTAAGTTGTTTGCCTAGACTATGCTCTTCTGTTGTTGGTTTTGTTTGTTTGTTTATCATTAGGTACAAGCAGATTTGGTGGGAGATTCAAAAACATCCATTAATTGAAAATCTGTAGATACTCATGGGTTTAGTCCTGCATCGGATTTAATTTCTCAGTTTCAAAACAGCCATTTCACTTATTTTCAAAGGATATCTCGACATCAAGGTGTCAACTACATGAAAAGAGCTATGAATATGGTACGAGGATATAAATGCTACCTATGCTGAAAGAAGATCACTGCCAGCACCTAATATTCCTTCACAAAACAGAACTTTCTGATGATGATGCAGCTATAAAGCAAATGTTTTGTTAATATATTTTGTTAGCATTTAATGAACACAAATAGATTAGCTAAATACTACTACTATTAAGTGCAACATAGAAAGTGTGGACTTTATTTTCTTAACAACTGTGAGTAATCACACATATTCAAAGAATCTTAAGAGAGGGTTTGCTTACAGATGAATCTCTCTCCTTCCCCCCACTCACTCTTCTCGGATTCCATATTCTACTGAAATTAATCTGTCCTATCTCCATAGGCCTGCAGATACATATCCCATACTATCTCTTATCCAAAACAAATGATCACAGCCTGAATAAAGGTGCTCATGTTTTCTACAGTTGTTTCCATGTTCAAACAGTTCAGAATCAACAAAACAGATCATGATGCAGACATGAAAGGAGAATGGAATAAGTTTTTCAAGAAATTACTTTATTTTCCCCCTCCAGTTGACAGAAAAATCTCTGGTTTGCTGACTTAGAGAGTATTTGGCAAGGAACTCGCAGAATATATTTTTGGGAAAATGAATACAATCTGAGAAGAAAAACTAAAAATAATTCAGAGTGGGAGGAAGTAACCAGCATGCTGGGTCCCCAAACAATCCATAAAATAATCCTGACCATTGTTAAATAGAGTTCTGAATACTGAAGGAATATAAAGGTATTCTCAACTGCTAGACAACACATAATATGTTTTGTAAAATGTTAATCAAACAAGCTATATGCGATTTCCACTCAAGGTAACTGACGAGCTACGTTACTTTTCTATCTCTGTACCCTCAAAACAATGTCTATGTTCTCCGTAGGGGTGGTTGGCCATGGCAGGTTGCACTGCGATTTAAATCGTCTCACGGGGATGGAAGACTCTTGTGTGGTGCTACTCTCATTAGCAGCTGCTGGGTCCTCACTGCTGCACACTGCTTTAAAAGGTTGGTCTCCCTTTGATGATAAAGTGTATTTTCAAACTATATATAATTTCTGGATGTAGGCAAAAACATTCTGGTTCAGGCCCATTGAAACTGTTCGTAAGAGTTAAATCCTTGGTTAAATAAATAAATATATATAAAAATAAAACTTAATTTGCCACCAGATAAAAACAAACAAATTAATTGAAAATTATTCTAGATGTCCTCTCATCCAAGAGATTCAAAACATTATCACCTCCATGGAAAAGTACAGGCGATACTTCTGACATTTTAACACAGCTCTCTATTCTAACAAAAACACAGTGTATAGTTTTCTGGTTGTAATAAAGTCAACCAAACAAACACTGAACACAGGGACTGTAATATATATATGACTTCAGTAAAATAAACATGTATTCACAACTCTAAATTATTTGCATTACTTCAGTGACTAACTGAACTAGTCCCCCAAACCCATTATAGGGTAAAATAGTTTTAGTCATTTTGCTGAGTCTAATAGGAAAGTAAATCCATGCACTGGATGCTAGTGTGACCAAGCAGTTTTGCTTATTCTTTGCAAACAGGCTGGAGCAACTGCCTTATTCTATTATTTCAAAGAACATAAAGAACTGTCTTTTGCAGCCATCTAGGTAAAAATGAAACTTCTTCAAACAGAGAAGTAGTTGCCTAAGATGCTATGCAGGTATATTTTTCTGACACTGATATATAGTAAACTATGCCAAATTTGGCTTCTCTCTATGTAGTATGAGACTTACACTGAGTTGTAAATAACATTTGATCTCCTTGGTGTAATTTCTTCTGCAGTTCTCAGTATCAAGCTATCATCTAGCCTTTCTAAATGCCTTTCCCCAGTTTTTGCAGAAACATAGTTACTGATTATTCTCCTATTCAGTTTTTTTATATGCTGTTTTCAGTACTTTTGGCATCAAGGAGTTCACTGCCAATGAAGTTACTGCAGTATAATAATACCAATTTGCAAAGTATGTTGGTGTAATATTTTAAGCTTTCAAAACAACTAGTTCACTGAACTCCTACAGAATGTTGCAGTAAAGGCTGAAATAAAAGCATAGAAAAACTGCATTGCAGTTCTGAGGAAATCAGCTAAGTTTTGCCCAAGTGGGCTGCAAATGTTTAAACTTTGGACATCAAGCCTTTCCTTTTGCACCATACTGTAGAAGACAGAAAATACTTATTTAATATATAATATAAAGTATTATACTTACTTCACTTAAACTGTTACTTCTACTTAGTGCCAGATATATACCTTTTTGTTTTCATGTTTCATGAAAATCATGAAAGACATTCCTTAGTAGCATTTCAAGCTGAAATGGTCAAACTCCATAAACTACAGCCTGTTTTTTCTGATGTCTCAATTGTTTCTGTGGAACTATCAAAGCACTTCAGCTGCTATCACCAAACTTTATATAAAATGGCTTCATTTTCAAGCACAGGGAAAAAAGCAAGGTCACGGGAAGGCAGTTAACAGTTTCTGTGTGCACAGAATCTGATTAGAAAACAGATCTGATTAGAAAACTCATTAGAAACTCTTACAAGTTTGATGAGCCAAGTTAGTTACTACTGTGCTTGTAACTGTTCTTACTGTAAGCACTCCCCATAGAATACATGATCTGCTCTTCCCGGTGCTTGTTTATTTCACTGGGGCTCCAAGTCACAACAGTGTACTGTGTACACTGTAATAAGTCCCCGTTGGTGCAGCTACTCAGGGGTATGTAACAGGTTATTGTAGAACTATTACATGTGGCCTAAGGGACCACACTGTTCTGATTCCTATTTTGCTTTCAAAACTGCAATCCAATTCTAAGCATGCAATTGGGCAGCCTGTGGATTAACTACTGTTTACTGTAAAAGAGAGTAGATACCTTTTGGTTCTCAGCTGGCACTGGAGAGAGAGGACTGAACTTCCTAACTCTCTCAGAATGATTTTCTTTAGGGCTAGGATATGTTTCCAAAAGCTATTTATAGATCAAACATCCTTCTTCACATATTTGTCATGGAGAGACAAGAGAAAGTCCAGTATACCATTTCCTGGAGATCAGAGTATTACTTAAATAACAAAAGTGAACTCAACTTTACTGTGGAAAAAAAAAGGAACCTTTTCTGCATGATGGTAGACTTCTTCACTTATTTTGTGTTCTGATGCTCTAACACAATAGTTAAACATCTGGCAAATACTGCAGGGGAAGAAATAAAAACATCTGAATACAAAAATATCAGTTTAAAATGTGTATGTTTTATGTGTGCATTAGTGCACAGAAGTATGATAAACCTGTGCAAAGGCTGCTCCTTAAGCCTCTCACTAGGAGCTAAAAAAGTTTCATACATCCACAGGAGAAGCAGCAATTCTCATTCTATTACATATCTAAAAGCAGTGCTTTCCTGAACCCCCCCTCCTCATCATTCTTAAGTTAGCAGCATCCATAACAAAGAAGAATAGCAGTACTTAAATGGAGCACCTTTTCTTTTGCTAAAATTGAGGACTTAACATTAAATAGAAGCAGCAAGTTTTCTACTATACTGATATTTGGCTGACAGGAATGCATTCTCACTAATCATAAACAACTTTACTTTGTGCTTCTTTTCTTTTGTTTCAGTGTTGTTGATGATTTTTAAAAGAATCAACACAAACAAAAATCTAGATCTTTTGATTACTGAATCATTTTAGGGAAGAGGTGTTTCATTTCTCATGTAAATTATAGACACCTGATACATTTGTGATGTTGTAATCTTGACTTCTACCAGGTTTAAAAAAAATACACAACCCCTACTTGTTTTCAAATGTCATTAAATGTAGAGGACAGAATATATATATATAATAAATCATGTACTTGATGTTACTGATAAGGCCTATACAGTACAATATAGAAGCATCCATTACATTAAAAAAAGAGATTTATACCATGGAAAATTCAATTCTCTATTTCAGAGCCACACTTCTATTCAACTACTGATAATACACACGTGCCAAGTGCTGTGATTTAGTATATATGTAAAAAACTCTACATGTTCTTGTAGACAATGATTAATGCGAATGTGCAAGTACTTATTTCATGTAAAAAAACTTTCAGAAACTTAAAAACTATCTGCCTAGCACTCACATGTGATTTGCTGCATGGGGCCAAATGTACTAACTATATAAACTATGAGACAGTATTTTCAGAGACCTTTGGAAATGGTTTTAGCAGACTACGTGAGGTAAAATATATTTAATGCTAATGACCTTGTATATTTGTATTCCAATCTAATATTCCACTCAGCCATATACCAAAAATCAGTAAAATATTACTCTCAAGCTTTCAAAGTCAATATCTAGCAATACACTATGGGGTATAGAATCCTATTTAAAGTAGTTTTCGCTGCCATTAAGATGAACTGTTATAAACAGTGACTGTAGCAAAGAAAAAAAAAAAAAGTACAGAATTATTTAGTATTTCCGCTTATCAAAGGAAACTATAGTTCTACTTATTCCACCAGGCTCAGTTGCTGTATCATTTAGTGCAGAAGTGGAATGAGTAGAATGTCATCACACAGTTATGGAATTGGAGCAGAAATATATAACTGAATGAGGTGTCAGTGACAAACCCATACCTCTTCCACTTCCTATTTTAGTGGGGTGTTTGCACTAACATTAAAATATTTCAAGTGAAAATAATACAAGGCCATTTTACTGCAATAGTAAGGAAAGTATTTTCTGTGCCAGCTTCCTTTTCTAATGTACTGTAAGGAAAATAGATCCTACAAAGTTGGCTAGTGCATCAGCTGAGGTTGTTTGTAATCTCACCCTGTGCTCAAGGTGACACCGGAGAAGTACTCAGTCAGCTGCATAATCCATCCCAGTAATATTACATTCAGAGCATTACTTGTGTTCTACAAATAGGTTTTGTAAAAGTGAAAGAAAGTTGTTTGATACTGTGCACCCTGACCATTCAGCTGTCTCTATACAGACCTCTTCCACTCTGTACAGGGGCACAGAGCTGCGCTCTGTTACATATCTCTGTTACCAAAGTTACAGAGGACCAATGCACTGATTGACTCATACAATAAAATGAGGTGCCATTCGATCAGTTTAGTTTTCATAGCACATTCAAACTGCCTCACATATCACAGCAGCATGTTTTCTGTCAAATAAGTACACTGTGGGCATTTCTCATGAGAAAGGTGGCCAAAGAGTCCTCGATTTGGTAGTTTCTCTTGCTGCTACCAATTCAGAAATCTCTAAGCTATTTCCAGGAAACAAAGTGCCTGTAAGGTTGTATGACCTCCATGTGAGAAGACAAGAGAGATCATTTAACACATAGGTACTGAACTGCAGATACAGCAGAGTGCAGAACACAGAAAAACTGTGGAATCAGAATGATTTCCCTATTAATACTTACCAAAAGTAGAGAATAGGCATTTCCTCTCTAATTCTCACATTTTTACATCAATATTTATAACTTACAAAGCTAAGATTTTGCTAGGATTTCACTGATGTCATACTTCATATGGCCAAATGCAGATGGATACAACTGACTCCAGAAACTTAGTGCAGACCTATCAACCTTACTCTGAGATAAATCCATAAGGCAAACAGAAGTAAAACCAGGGTATCAGATGCCAATCCTACTTCCATGGAATTTTTCCATGTATTTTTTCAGGAAAGGAACTGTGAGGTGTTAGTAAGCTTTTAAAACTGGAAAAGGCAGACAAAATAATCTAGAAATGAGAAAGTGAGATCTCATGCAAGAGACAGAGAGACATTCAAGCTTACAAAGAAATATTGTAGTCAAGGAGCTAGACTTAATTTGCCTTGAGAAGCAGGACTCATGCTTCTGCTTTTTCTTATGTCTTGTTTATGCCCTGATTATTAATGGAAATTAGTGCAGATAGATAATAAAATGTGGTCAAAACAGAAGGATATTAGTGATATGGCACATACAAGTAATAATTCGTGTTCTTAAGTCTTTGAGATAAACACATTGAAACACAAATTAGATTGAGCAATTTTTGCAGGAGGAAATAAGCAATGTATTTGGATGAATTTATTTTTCTCATCCCCTCTCTGAGAACAGAGGCAACAGAAATACATTCTTAAACCCTTCTGTAAATATTATCAAGACTGCATCAGTTGCAACTCTCCACTTACAGATGCAGAATTTTGATTTTTAACCATGAAATGCTGTGTCTGAACCAGTAGCATTTCAGATACACTTCTGAGGATGACCTGGAAGATTTTTCCTGCTAGACAAGTGATTTCATTTCTCCTATATAACAGGCCATCTTCTGATGAGTAAATGTTTGGTCATAGTCTGCAACCATCTTCCAAGCTGAGAAGTGAAATTTTGCTTATACAAGGAAACATACTGAATTTGACAAAGAAAGCTCTGCAGGTAGACATGGATGCAACTGGCAATTAGAATATTCAGTGATATATTATTCCAAAGCACTCTGTACTGTTGCTGCTTTGTCTGCTATTTCACAAGAAAGTTTTACTATGCTGTAGAGATCAGTGCATTGCTGATCTCTTTCTTAAAAAAAAAAAAAAGTGTAGATTAGAAAGTGACTGAACATTGTAGAGTATTTTCTGCACACATATTACAAATTTCTTGCTGAAGGATATAAGGAAATAGAGAAGTCAAAGCAAAAATACTTGGGCTAGCTTAGCCAGATATACAATAAATAAACACACCTAACACTACTCCCATGTTTGCATTTTCCTGAGGAGGGCTGCATGTGTCCTGTAATTCAAAATCTCCAAGGCATGGACAAAAATTGTTATTTCAGCCACAGTAGTAATCTCTAGGGTATTTACTATTTAATCTAAAACATTAAAGGGATCAAGGTCATATAGACATATAAAATCTAGGACTTACACGCCTCCTGTGACTTTGAGGATAGGTGCTTATAATTCACTTATACTTCATTTTCCATAATATAGCATTCGTCAACAAAAGAGGTTTTTATTAAGTTGCTGATGTCTCTAGAATTAAAAAAGCATTTTTCTTCCTTCAAGAATTTTCACAACCAACCTACAAATCAAGCTTGAATACTGTTTTCATTGCAGTAGTTATTTAGGGCACCACAGTGGTGTTAGTATTCAAGCTTTCCTTATAATTACTGGCAGTCTGGATTACCCTTACTGAGTATATTTACAATGCATGCCATATTCACACCTTTGAGGTAAATGCCAGTCATGGAAGATGGCCATAAGAAAACTTGCCTATGCAAATATACAAAAAGGAACACAAACTAATCAAGCCAAGTACTATGCCACTCTCTAGGAAACACTTGTACTTCAGCCTAAGTACCTGAGAAAACAGTTTTAGTCTTTTAAAATAACATGTTGATATTGTTACGTGCAAGCAATGAAGGCACTGACCCAACCTGCTGGTATGCTTAGCATCTGACTTTGCATGAGTGAGCCCTGTTTTTTCTAACCTCAATCTCAGGTATGGCAATAACACAAGGAACTACGCCGTGCGAGTTGGAGATTATCATACGCTGGTACCAGAAGAGTACGAGGAAGAAATTGGAGTCCAAGAGATTGTGATGCACAAAGAGTACAGGCCTGACAGCAGTGACTATGACATTGCACTAGTGAGGCTACAGGGGCCAGAGGAACAGTGTGCCAGATTCAGTACCCACGTCTTACCTGCCTGCCTGCCCTTAAGGAGAGAGAGGCCACAGAAAACTGCTCCCAACTGTTACATCACTGGATGGGGTGACACAGGTAAAAACAGAATGATTTCCACACACTGATCACACTACCTGAGGCTGCTTCCTAAAAAAAAATAATAAAAAAGTATACTTAAGATAAGGAGATGCTAAAAATTGTACAACTTTACTCTTTTTATATATGGAAATATTTTCTCTTCCTGATCCTTTAACCAGAACACTTTGTTTACTGCAATTGGTTTGTGTTTGAAAAGTGGCAATTAACTATGTCACTCGAAATCATAAAACCAGTCAGTATAATTGCCTCGTTAAGGTTGAGAACGAAAAGCTTATTCGTAGCAAGGCTCACGCTAGATAGCAGATCATCACACCGCCTCAGAGCATATCCAACAGCTCTCATATTTAGGGATTTTAAGGTGAGTACAAGGAATATTTTAGAAAGATTACTTATTCTGATAGAAACATGGATAGAAAAAATATGCATAGTAGTATTTCAGATAACATTTTTAGTCTGTCTTGTTATCACCACCATTTTCAGCTAGCCTGCTGTATTTACATGAGAAAACATCTTGCCAAAACCTGAGAGGCACAACGCAATCTGCAGTCCAGGCTTCTCAAACAAACTAGCTAGCCACTTTTCAGGCTGTTATACTTCAATGGTCTTTGTCCCTAAGACATTTTACAGGTTAGTAACCATGTTTTACTTTGGTGTTTCTGTGGGGCTGAATACAGCAGAAGGTAGCAGCCACGCTTGATCCTTTGTAAATCTGACACGTTCTGACTGGCAAGGAACCAGGGCCAAGTATCAGTTCTCCCTCTTATGTATTAATCTATGGGCACAGATGACTGGGTCACTGCGCTACAAATAAGGAGACAGACTTGTAGGTCTGCTGGTTGTGTTTTGTTTATTTCCTAGTTAATTGCCCAGTCTTGCCTAGTAGTTTACACAATTCACTGAAAGTTCTGCAATACTGTATACTTAGGACATCTATTTAAGGAAACTAATATTAGACACTGCACTAATTGCCTATAATTATGGTAAGACATTACATCATTCAGTACTTCAGTTGAAATTTCACTCTTAATTTGAGTCATACTTATTGCACGAGTACTAAGATCTTAACTAAAATAATAATAATAATCTACTGGCATTAGTGCTCTGTTTTTCCAACTGAAAAAAAAAATAGAGCTGCAAGTTAGAAAAAAAAAAATCCATTTTATTAACTTTTAAAATGGCAATTACTACAGAGAAAAAAATTCCAAGAACAGGTTGTGGTCACCTCCACAAAATTAAGATTCCTTTTGACCTGAACTTTCAGCAGTACTCTGATATAACGAGGTATCAAGATTGCAAGTGATTTCAGTGATACTGCCCGTCTGTACCAGAGCACACTCAGGCTCTGTAATACCAGCTCCTCAGCTGAGGGGATGAGCAAGCAAGCATGTGTGCATTAGTTGGCTCACGTCACAGTGGTTGGCTGGGTGCTCTGCTTGGAAACTGACAGATGGTGCAACACCACTGAACAAAACTAATTTTCAGCTGGTGACTTAAAAATAATTCTAAAGCCTCAAACTCTATTGCTCAAACCTCAAAAACTGGCTTCCCCATTGAAGGAATACGATATACATTCCTCTAAAAACCACAGAAAATGTGTTTAAAATAAATGCTAGCCTTGGAATGATCCAGTGAACACTGCACAAAGTGTAAAGCTACATACAAAACTTTTAGGTTTAGAAGAAAGGATCTGCCCTCCACATTTACAGTGTTTTCAGCATTTTAATCTTATATTCAATGCACAGGTTCTTTTCAGTATTTAGTATTTACTTCAATGTATTCAATGACAAAACAGTGAGAAGGATTGATAGTATAAACCAGATCAAATGCAGTTTGTATTTCCAAGGCAAAGCACCACACCGCAGTAACTCTGGTCTTCTTCTCAGGAAGGGCTTATTCAAGAACATTACAACAAGCTGCCATCCCCTTACTGCCCAAGAGGGTCTGTGAAGAGCGTTATAAAAGAAGATTCACGGGAAGAATGCTCTGTGCTGGAAACATCCAGGAACAGAAACGCATCGATAGCTGTCAGGGGGACAGCGGAGGGCCGCTGATGTGTGAGCGTCCAGGGGAAAGCTGGGCTGTGTATGGTGTGACCTCCTGGGGCTACGGCTGCGGAATGAAAGATTCTCCAGGTGTCTATACAAAAGTTTCATCTTTTGTACCCTGGATAAAGAGTGTGACCAAACTATGAACATGCTTAATCAGAACTAAACTTTATTAACAACATGAATAAAGCAGGACGGCTTGAACAGCACAGCTTGCACAGCTGGGGCCCACTGAGAGTGGAAACAGGCACATTTTCCTGATTTTTGATGGTTGGGTGTTTGGTTTTTTTTTTGGTATTAAATCCAGGCTGAATACACACAACCTTTCCAGTTATGGACTACTATGCAAACAAAATCCTTCTGTGTCCAGGAAGTTTATCTCCTGTGAACAAGTTACTGTGTACCGAAGATAAGCAGAAAAGTGACTTCCAGCTTAGAGTAACATTAGAGCAGGAAAGCTAATGAGTTCATTAGCAGATCCACTAATCACAGGAAGCTCCAAACTTTTATAGATTTTAATTACAGACCTCAAAATTCACTTTTAATTCTAGTTTATTTAATCAACTTTTGACTGCTTTCCTATTACTCCTATTCTCTTACACTCAGTCCTCTTAATTTTTACTGTTGTTTCACCAGCTGATGAGACTATGAACAGGGAGATTCTTGGTAAGTAACTCCATCTATACACTAAGTGTTAGAAGGAAAATAACCATCAATAACCAGACCTTTGCTAGTCTGGGAAAGCATTCTTACAGCTCAGCTCCTAAAGCACACTCCCAAGTAGACAAGGTGCTGGAAGGTAATTCCTTTCCCTACAAAACACAGCTATGAGCGACATAAATGCTGGAAACATTGTATCTGTGCCTGTCTGAAAAGATATATAACATCTTAAAGGATTATTTTCTAAATACTTAAAAACATGACCATGTTCAGGGACAACACTGTTTCAGATCATTGTCATTGGAAAAGTGAGAATCATTTTGAACCAGTAACTACAAGTCTCTTTAAGACTTTGTAAGACAGTCACATGGACCCTAATGCCTTTTTGTGTTCTAAACATAATTCAGTAATATCCATGAACTGACTTCTGAAATATTAACATTATCTTGTTTTCCTTTGTTAACTCCTTTTAAAAAACACTCTTCCCCATGTTATGAAAGCAATGAGTTTGTTACAGAAAAAAGCACCAAGAGACGCCACGTAAAGGCAAAGAGAAACAACTTATTACCTTTTTAGAAACGCCCATTCCACTCAACTTACAATCACAGAATCATTTAATTTGTAAAAGACACTGAGATCATCAGATCCAATCATTAACACAACCTATGAGTCCCAGTGTTTAAACTGTGGCTCTTAGAGCCATACCTCCAGGGTATGACACCCTCACTTCCCCGGGCAGCCCATCCCAGTGCCTGACCACTGCCTGGTGAAGAAATTCTTCTGAATCCAGTGGTATCATATAGAACCCAGGAAGCAATTACCATTTCAGCACAACCCCAATTGATACCAGTCTTTAAAACAGCTAAACTAACTACAGTCAACAGTGAAACAATAGTTCAGTGCTATGTCAATGAGCTCTCATTAAGGCCTAAGCGTACCCCATACAGTACATTTTTAACAGTGATGCATCTTAAAGATGAAACAAAAGCTCTGTGGGCCATGGAACACCCATGAGAAAGTGTGGCAGCTGTGTGACACCGCTAAGTGATGGTACAAATTGTGACTACCAGTTTCTACTTTCCACCATTTGCTTTCCTCTCTCAAGCTGTAACAGTATTGTGTGGCCTTTTGTGAACAAGGTGGGATGCTTGCATTCATGTTTTAGGTGGGCATTCATTAATTCCCGTATGCTTCTGTGTCTCGTGTTTTAACAAATATCCAAGAGAACTGATTTGTGAGAAGTTGTGATAACGTTGCAAGTGATGGTAAACCCGGTCCTGAATTTCTCTCCTCAAACTTTGTTATTAAGGGCCACAACTAGCTTCAATATCTCATTGGAACTGGTGCTAAACTAGTACACGTGAGGTGCTTTTATATATTTTAGTTTTCTGTAAAACTGCTTTAGTAGTTTAGTGTGAAATACGTTATTTAAAAATATCACCTGTTAGATCTATGTGAAATACTCTCCTAGCAAACTGTTTACATTTTTACGTACACATAGCCCTTTCAATTACAGAGGAAAAAAGCCTGTCAGAAGGTAACTACTTGCACAACCCAAGTTTCCCTAAATAAGACCCATGATTTTAAGACTTGTGAAGTAGCCAACATAGTGCAATATGCATGTGACATGAAGTGTAAATCATTTTCTTTCAAGAGTTGCACCAGAGTGCAATACTAAGGGAAAAAAATCAAGTCTGTACACTAAACATAATAACATTTATGTTTAAGAAGGTAGATCATTAGTTTTGCTCTCTTAGGACGCTTTAAAGTTGATATGATGCACTACAGTAGATCCCATGCAGACAGCATGCCTTTTCTAGTTTCTGAAAGAAAATTAAATTATCTTTATGTTATACCATTCTAATTCTTGTTCAATGAGCCTGATGATGTAAATGTGAACAATAAAGACTGCCACACTGACTGGAACTTCTATACATAATGTAAAAATGGGTGTGGCAGAAACATCAGTTGTGGGTAAACTTCACAGTTTGTAATGAATTTTCCAGTTAACAAGGGCAATTCACACAAATTGTGCCATGAGAGAGCTGCCATTATCTATGTTTGCTTCTACGTTTCAGATGGAAAACTTTTAACTTGTCCCATCCTTCATTTACTTAAAAGTACACATGAAGTGAAAACATCCAACAAATGTAACAGAAAGCAGCTACATTCAAAAAACTCTCTTTCCTGCAGCAGTAACCTCTAAAACCATGTGCTTTCTGGAATGGTTTCCAGACAGCATCAGACAGTTATTTCTTTGGCCTGAAACTATTCAGTTGAAAATAAAAGGCCCAGATACCAGAAAGTTAATACACACAGCAAACACATTTGCCCCCCCTCAGTAACTCTGAAGTCCACGTGCTGGTCTAGTCTTGGTTATCAGAACACTTGAAAGGAAGAAGCGACACACGCAGTTTAAGTCCATATTTCTTTATTGTCTCATGAATACATCTGGATGCTTTACGTTAGCATACATTAAAGTTTTAACCACAGATGTTCATATACTTAGACCTGATAAACTTACCTTCATCTTCTGCAGTACACATACACCCCTTTCAGTAACCCTTCTGAAGTGCTTTAGCAGCAGCAGAGCCACCAACAACAGCACAACACTTGTCCAGATTTAAGACTACAGCAGCATGGTCAGCTATGTGGCTACAGTACAGCACAGTCACTAACTACTGAGATAATAGCACAAAGCTTGGTGAAAGCCTTCAGATAAAAGCAGCTAAGGATTCTGGAACGCAGCACAGAATATGCCAACCATCCTCCTAACCACATTCTCTTTTGTGCAGACAGATTTCAAGTGAATTTGAAGCACAGTACACTACATTCCAGGCTCTCTGTGCTCTTTGAAAAGATGAGAGAGTGCACAGCATCTAGGCTCGAGGCATAAACTTAATTAGATTCGTTCATTTAAACATAAACTGAAATTAATGCTTAGCCTGAAAGTAGTGCTTGCCTCTCTGTTTGAAAAACAGGGATAGCATTGCTCACAAAGACCATTCATTCCGCATATCTACATTTCAAAGTAAGTAAACAATAGAAATTCTAGTTACAGCTACTCCAAAAATTTACAGGTTGAATTTAGACCCATCTTCTTCTGCCACCACAACTCAAGAATGTTTTTCCCCTGTAAAGAGAAGTTTTGACGCAGTTTAATATTGCTACACATACAAGACAGCGGACATTACTCAACAGCAGGACGCCTTCCTACAAGCTGTACTCTGCTCTGAAACAAAGCTATTGGCAACCATCTCCCTTGCTTTAGATCACTGTACTCACTTCACTAACTCAGCAAGGTGCTGACAGGCTTGCTCCTTGCACAAACAACTCCGTCTGCAGACCCAGACGCCTCGTTTAGCAGGTAAAAGTACTGGCAATACCTGTCTTTACCACAGCCCAGAGTACAGTCAGTACATTCACACTCGAGCCCAGTCCTTCTAAGTAACACAGACTTTTCCTCACGGTTACAGCCTTTCGTCAGTAAAAGGTGATTACATGACACCAAGTAGACTTTTAATAAATAAGAAATCAAGCCTGTATCTACATTTCCGTGCTGATGAGTCTGAGCAGCTCAGTCGCTAAATCTAAGTAGCAAACTGCTGCTACTCCCGTTCGAAATCTCCCTATTACGAGCTCAGAAGGCAACACATACCTGCTCACACGGCGTCTCTGGGACAGGAATTCGTACTCCACTGCTGCACTTCTGTGTCCTAAGCTTAAAAAAGAAAAAAAATAGGAGGGGCGGGGGGAACGGGAGGGAAAAGACTCGTTTACAGAACGGATCTTCAACCAGTTACGTTAGAACAAAAGACAAACGCACCACAAAACGCCGTCCACCCCGTGCGGCACAAACCTGCACCGACTCGGCTTGTCACTTGCCACAGTCAACGACTACTACCAACGGGACGGCAGGAGTTTTGCCAATTAGCAAGCAGCTGCTCTTCCATGCCTAGGAAGGGGGACAGCCACGTGCGGCAGCCCCCATGGAGTCATGGAGCGGCCCCACCCCACCGCGTGGCGGCCGCCATCTTCCCGACCGCTCGCTCCCCCCCGCTCCTCCCCATCGTACCTCGCCCCGCGGCCGCTCAGCTCCCGCTCTCCCTCACCTGCAGTTGCTCGGCACCCCTGTCCGCCTGGCCGCGCCCGCTGCTGAGGGACACAGGAAGGCCGCGGAGCCCAACGGCTGCGCCAGCGCGCGACCACACATCCCCTCAGCACGCCGCGCGCCCGCCAACGGTCGCCGGCGGAACCGGAACCGCCGCGCCACCAGGCGGAGAGGGCGGGGCGAGGCGCGTGCCCTTCCCAGAGCGGGGCGGGGCGGGGCGGGGCGGTCAGCACACGGCGCTGCGGCCATCGGCTGCAGGCGGCGGTGTGTTCCGGGCTGTGGGAGGGACGGGCAGGGGTCAGGGGGTGACGCGGCAGGGCACCGCGCCCCTCACAGGATGTGCGGGTTTTATAGTGCCTGAGTACAGCTCTGTCTGCAGAGCTGCAATGGGAAAGCAGGATGAGGGTTAATGATAAACGTGATCTAAACCCTTTCTTTTCTGTATTTTTGCTTTATATTATTATTATTATTTTCCTTTAGCTACCAACCATAATCTTTAGCAGAAAACAGACCACGAGATCTAGGGAGAAGGAGTTGGGTTATTTCCAGAGCAAAGCACTGCTCTAGCCTGACCACATGCCAATACAGCTCGATATACGCACAGAGATACAAAAACATATCTGTAACACTTGGTGCATTTCATTTTAGGACAGATACATAATACTGCTGCTTCAAACATACCACTCTCAGGGAGCAATGCTCTACAATAAGAAAACTGCTGCTGGCATTGCACAAAAGTGCAAAAACAAATGCAGTCCCATTGTTTCCAGCAGCCCGACCTATGCCATACACTAGGCCTCAGCTGTCTTCACCTTGCACCATGGGTGTCCACGAATTTTATTTCCACTTTGTCACACGCATAAAGAACTGGTTCCTCACTTCAGGTAATATTTTCCTTCCAGAGAATTACACTGTTGAAATATATGTGCCTTATGCAAAAATAGATGGATGGATGGACGGACGGATAGATAGATAGATAGATAGATAGATAGATAGATAGATAGATAGATAGATAGATAGATAGATACAGCATTTTTGGGGACCAGATTGCAGTTCCACTGACTAATGGAGATTTACTGGGAGACTTATCAGGAATGGCATTCCCAATAACTGAGGAGACAGTATAATAAAAGGGCAAAGGAGTCAATTTCTCTGATCTCTTGAATAACATAGGTTGCAGGATTTTAACTAGTAATTCTGAACCAAGCCCCTGTGTTGTGGCTGTACTAGGCCACACGTGTTTGGAAGAGTTCTACTAGTATCCTTGTGCTACTGACAGCTCTCCTGTGCAGACAGATACCTGAGCATTTTAAGCACAAGAGCTTCACTTCCCATCTGAATTACTCAAGGCAAAGAGAGGATCAGAACAGAAAATGGAAAGTTATGAAATAAAATACTGCATAAAAAAAAAAAGAAAGAAGTAACCTGACAGAAAACAGACTGGACAATAATCAAGCTGAGTATATTCTAGTCAGTCACTCTTAGTTTGTCTGAATTTCTCCTCCATTCAACCATTCAGATCTCCCTAGCTCTTGGTTTCACCTGTTAATTGCTTTCCTGTTCCTGTGTTTTGTCCCTTGGTACTGACTATTCTGCATTCTTCATCCTTTTGATCCACATACACAAAAAAGTGCATCTCTGGCCTTTGGGCTCTTAAGAGGCCTGGGAGTCGTAGAACTGAAAAGGAACATTAAATCAAAGCAGAAAAACTGTATACTGAGGTCAGTCAGGAGGAGCAAGAATCTTTGCTTAGTACATTTCTGTTGTTATTGTTCTATTTCTGTTACACTTCGATATTACAGAGATAGGTTTTGAAGTTTACACTTATATTACATTATTTCTCTATAATGAAAGAATATTTTGCTAACATGGTTTCTATTTTCTACACCTACACGATATTAATCTGATCAGATATTAATCTGCTTTTACCCAGCTAGATTCTATAGTTTTCTGCTCTGTTCTGAATTTGTTGATAACAGTGAGTTTTCCTTTGGACACGTGTACCATCTTTTAGAAGTTCCTCCTAAAAATGTTTTCTCATGTCTGTGTAGGCACAACTACCGAACCCCCAGGCAAACAATTTGAATAAAGTCTGCTTGTTCTTTTAAAAACAGCAAGCTCTGGAAGTGTTTCTATAGCACATTAATGATTTCTGGCACAAGAAGTAAAAACTGAGCAGGAAGCAAAAGCAGTAAAATAAGCAGCTGCATAAACCAATAACATTCACTTACAGAGGGAGTAAGCAATATTTTCCATCTGTGAAAACATTTCATGCTTCTCCTATGCTCCTGGATTGTGTTATAACTCAGTCTCAATCTGAAATAGCTGCTAACAAACCTGGAAAAGGACAACCTTCATGAACAAAAGAATCACTTCCATTCATCGGTACATTTTCTTAACAGAGTTTATTGTTGCACTTCAGATACCATGCCACTATCAGAATATCTATTTTTTATTTAAAAAAGTTTTGAGAAAAATGTTTCCAGCAATTTTCATTCAATGTGAATGACAAAAATATTACATCTATAAACATTGAAATATCTATTTAATTTCTTCCTGAGGAAGTTCCACTTTAAGCAATGAAAAAGGATATACTGTACATGATAGTCTGCAAATCATTGAAATTAATTCTTTCTGCACAAGTAGCACTGGGAAAATATCACAGTATTTCAGGACCGTTTGCTCAAATAATAATGTGAACTCATATCAGGCTCTGTGTTTATACCCCTAATGGCACTTTCTACTCATACTCACACTTTGATTTTTAATGGCACAGATATTTAAGGAAATCAAATTTCAGAATCATATTTATGAAACTAAATGTGAAGCTCACATCATCAAGCATTTGTTAAAGCAATTGCTTGTGCATTTATCTACTAGGGGAGCAGAAACCATGGCTGTGTTACCATCCATAGTAAAACACCTGACTATGAATAGAAAATATACTTTTTTTTTTTTTGAAGTGGTGTTTTTTAGAAGTGTTAATACAGATAGTCTACTTCTGAAAATTAAATATTGATTGTAGGGAATTTGTAAACAGAGGAGGTTAAAATTCTCAAATGATTCATGTTATACGACTTGCTTACTCAGCTGTACTCATGTGCATCCTTTTACTTGGGGAATAACATATGTTGCCTGCATGTTTTGCTCACTCTTCATTCTTCACCAAGCTGACTGCATATTAAAAGCCATTCTGTTCTTAAGTTTCCTGTTAAACGTAAGAATGTATTTAAATAAAATTTTTCCAGAGGGAAAAAAAAATTCTTCATACTGTCTTTCTATAAACCAGTAATAACTGAACATCTCACAATCAGAAATGCAAAGACCCCTAGTGGTTAGGCTTCACTTCTCTACTGCTATCGAGTCAGACTGTTTCGCCTAGCTTACAAGCAGCTAATGCTCTGCATCTAGAGATGCTAGTACTTGACAGATGCATCTCAATAGTATCTCTGAATTAAGATTCAAGATAATTCCCTTTCAGATGTGCAGTTCCAGGGCCGAGAGATCACATTACTTTGTTCACAGGACTGACCCAAAGCTACCACAGGAATTCACTGAAGATCTGCCTTTATTCCAACTTTAGGAAGGACACTGGGACAGTAGAAGAGCTCCACTGTACTGTTCTGTTCCTCATCAGGTCTTGAGACTCACTAGCACTTTGCAAAGGATAAGCTTTATGTTTAGCTGCCAAAGTAATCTTGGTCCAGCCAGGGCCATGGAGCTGCGTGTGGGACTTATCATGCCAGTGCTGTGCGGTGACTGCAGTTGGCTATTTGACCAGATTCTTAACAAACTGCACAAAAGAGGTCACAGATCTGAGACATGTCACCTTGTCTGTTGCAAAATACCTAGTGAGTGACCAATGTGCGCTCTCCCATCACAGCTCTGCCCTTGGTGCTCACTTATTCTCATTTTGATGGGGCCTAGATTTCACAGGGAAAGAGGACAGGAACAGAATTCCTGAAAAAACACATGGAAGTAGAAATGTGGCCGAAGCCCATTCTTCCAGTGTGTAGGAAATACTCAATTTGTGAAAATCTCAGGCACTTTGTAGTACTTTCTTCCATTTTCTTCTGATTTACAATTTTCTTCTACTTTAAATGTTTAAGGGATGTTACCTCAGGTTATATTAAGGATAAAATCAATCACGTCAGGAAGAAAACTGCAGGCATTTTCTCCAGTTATTCAATTTACATGTAACAAATCCATCTAGATGCTAGCAGGACACAGCTATCCGTAGCATGCACAGGATTTGCACTTAAAGATATTCAGAATTCAAAGCATTTCTTTTATCAAATAAGAGTATTCTAAAACAAGTCAGATTTTGGGTCAAATCTATATAACAGTGAATATCAAAAATGAAATGAAAATTTTTATTGTCTATAAATAATAAAGGTTTTAATCTTAAAAGCATCGACTCTAGCAGGTCCTCATCATTAATCATGCATATTCCCTTAGCAAAAATGTGCTGTGTAAAGAATACTGTTATATACAGCAAATTTGTCTGTATTTTTCTTTACAAGCCTATCAAAAACAGGTACTACATGGACAAAATCAATGAATAATAAAGATTGCCAGCTAGAGCTACAGTAAGGATCTCAACATCTGTTTTCTATTTAGGGAATAACAGACCGGTTTCCATTCCATTACCTTGAAAGTACATAAAGGTTGTAAAACAGCACTGAGACATATAAAGTTTTTCCACCATTTGATGCATATTTTTAACTATTCATCCTAAAACAAATTATGATAATAACACAGAGCTACCGCAAAAAGCATTTCACTTAGTACTGCAATAATCTTTTGCATTCCCTACCTCTTTATGCCTTTAGAAACATTCAGGGCCAAAGTTCAGCGGAGAAACCTTAAGGCCATACGCAGCTGAAATTTTCAGTGATCTTCTTTCTGAACTTTTAAGTATGGTTCTCACATTTAAACTGATGTATTATGAGGTGTGTCACTGAAATGTACACAAATGTAAGGCTGGATATTTGTATTTTTTTTTATTATTAAGCCTAATTTTCTACTGTGATTACAAACTGTCTAAGTTTTTTTTTCCTAAAGCTTCTTTCTAAACTTTAATACCAAGCTTCTTTAAGATGTGTTGAGCTAGAATCTTTATTTTCATCTAGAAATCAGATTTTTGCAGCTGATATAAGTAAAGGTCACCACAACATGCTACAGTTTTGATCAGGTTGAGGGACCTTGGAAAACACACAGCATAGATTGAAGGCAAATAAATTAAGGAAAATCAGTAGTGCAAATTAAGGCAGTCTATGTATGGATCTGTTTCTGCTCTTTACCAATTTTTCATTCATTTCAGCAGAGTCATTTCTAATTCACAGCAGTGTAAGACCAGAGTGCAGTATCCAAATTTGGCTGCTCACAGAAGCCAGGAGTGAAAGACTGTTGATTGTACTGTTTCAATCTGGTTCACAATTGTTCAAGTATAATACTGCTCACAAGGATTTTATTGCAACATTTGTGCTTTATGTATCCGAATACATTTCTGTTCAGATGCAGTATACATTTCGCATTTTGCAATTTCAGTCAGTGCAAAGTCAGACAGTAATTATGAACAAAGGCCCTTACTGCACTGTAAGGGTTTGTTTTTACAGGCTATAGGTGTTGTTTTTTGTTTTTTTTTTTTTAATTCTTTTCTACAATGCTTTTGCACGTGGATTCCAGATTTTGTTGCAGTGCACACCTAAGTAATGCATGATAACTGTACTTCTCACATTATTAGCAAGTATTAGCAAGCTGATTCCAATGGCAGAAGTACACTTGGCATTTTATGCTACATTAAATTTTCTTATTTTATGCAAGACACGATAATCAAATACTAAGAAAAACAGCAGTCTAAGAATGGACTACAAAACCTACATGAGACACAATACTTTTAAATTGATATATAAAAATGTAAGTATTTACGATGAAATCGGACAGGTCATGTATCTGTGAAGCCTATTCCAGCTGCAGTTAACTTCCACATATGTGCACAGTAGTCCACAACTCCACAGCCCCAAAAATGTTTATGAGAAAGATTTGGCCCACCAGAGCTCTAAGAAACACATGTATTTTCACAATCCACATGCCAGCATATGGAAATAATTTCTGTCTTTTGCTCTTTTCTTGCAGAGGTATATTTTACAAGACTTTCTGGTAGCTACTGGAGACTTTAGGTAGGATGACAGAAGTGTGGAAGAGATTTCAAAAATGCCTTTTTTCAATGCTATCTTACTTTCTGTAGTTCCTGTCTCAGCCACGATGGCAGAGGTTGTCCCAGTTTGTGTAGGAGTTTTGACAGTTCCACATTATGATCTCTGTAGTAGCTTGACAGAAAAGCCCTGCACTGATGGATATAAAAGCAGACATTTTTTATTGAATAAAATGTTGTACCATAATGGCTGTGAATTTCAAAGTTTTAGCAGTGTCAAAACTTTACTTTCTCCTATGCAATTTATATTCTTTTATGCTATCACAAGTTTGCATACAAGTTTAATCTCATCAATTAATAGCTGAACTTTAAAAGGTAGTATCAAGGGAAACAAAAGATAGTCAAAATGAACATGAAGTCAAAGCAAAGGATCTGAATCTGCTCACAGAGAGACACATAAAGTAAGGATTGTTCTGAAGCTGATACAACTACTTCAAATTTACTCAAGGGTGATTGAAACCAAAGCTTGTAAAGTGCCTTTCTATATAGGCATCTGGCAATTTGTAACCCCAGTTTCATAAATATTTAGCGCTGAAACGTACTGCAGTGAACAAACACAAAAGCCTTGGTGTCCAATCATTTCATATCAGTAAAATTCTACTGGGGAGATTTAGGTTAGATGTTAGGAAGAAATTCCTTGCTCAGGGTCCAGTGAGGCACAGGAACAAGATGCCCAGAGAAGTTGTGGATGTGATCAAGGCCAGGCTGGATGTGGCCTCAGGCAGCATGATCTGGCAGGGGGCAATCCACCCATGGCAGGGAGTTGGGACTAGATGATCTTTAAGGTCATTTCCAACCTAAGCCACTCTGCGATTCTATAATTCTATCGAGTTTTGTATATTGCTTCTGACTTTTAAGTACCATGAAAAACAAACAAACAAACAAAAAAACTGGCTTACTTGCTGCATTAATACTGTTGTTCAAAATCCTTTTATTTGAATTTTAGTCAGGCTAAGTGAAACAGGAATACAGGAAAGAATAAACGTAAAGTTGTAGGTAGGAAAGGAGACTGAGCTACCTTTAGATAATGCTCACAACATTTGATCTGATGGATTTTTTTTCATTTGAGCATTTGTCTGAGGAAGACATTTATGAAATTCATGGAAACAGAACCTACCCCCTCTCAGAACTGGACTTCATGACAGTCTGTCATGGTCCATCTACTCTCAAAGACAAGGGAAAAGACACCAATGCGCATATCTGACCATGACTGAGAAAAAACATGCACTCTGGAGCTTCTGTTGCTTAACTTACTTAGGTAAAGGGAATGAGTTTCCAAATTAATTTCAGAAATTTTCAGAGGTGCTAAGTTTCTTTCTAAGGATTGCCAAGTTTTCAAATAGAATCATAGAATCACCAAGGTTGGAAACCACCTGACAGATATTAAGTCACTGCAAAGTGCAAGAAGCAAATTCCAGCCTGTTAGAACATACCTTATTTATCATAGAATCACCACATTTGGAAAAGACCTACAAGATCATCCAGTCCAACCATCCACCTATCAACAATAGTTCTCACTAAACCACGTTTCTCAGCACAACATCTAAACACTCCTTGAATACCTCCATGGTCAGTGACTCCACCACCTTCCTTGGCAGCCCATTCCAGCACCTGACCAAGCTTTTGGAAAAGTACATTTCCTAACATCCAGCCTGAATCTCCCCTGGCACAACTTGAGGCCATTCCCTCTAGTCCTATCAATAGTTACAAGAGAAAATGTTTATAATAACTTAAGTACTTCACATTTGAAATTAAAAAAGTGATAGAATCCACAGCTTCCCTAAAGGTTTCATTTGTTGGGAAAGGTAGTCAAATAATCAAAGGTACTTTATTTTCTTCTCTCTCTTCTTACAATTTTGCCTGTGCAGCGTTCTTTTTATGATGACTAGATCTCTGTATAATGCCAATAAGCGTAATGGTTTACCTCCGAATCCATAGGAGGGTATTTTCTACCTTTGCTCTTTCCAAGACACTTGGTCTTTCCTTCTTCCAAGAGCTGACACCAGAAACCTTTATGTGAATCAAATCTGAAAGAAATATTTTAACACACGTTCAAAGCAGAAACTCATTAAAGTAAGTTCATGCATTCCTCTTATTTTTAGCTCTGGCATATTTTCTCTTTGGGAAAAGGCATCAATTAAGCCGGAAAAAGTGAGGACTAAGGGAGTTAAGAGCTGGGTGCAGATACAAACTGTGAAGTAAATGAAGTGAAGAAAGAAGAGAAACAGGTGCCAGTACTGGAGTGTAAAGGCTATGAGATGCTGCAATGAAGATTCCTGACATCAGTTGAGTGGACAAACAGGTATCAGTGCATTTTAACCGAATGAGATGCTTTACTTCCGTGAACATTAAGTATGTTCAAAGACTGACATGAAGGAAAATGTATGCTATAGAATTAGATGCAGATGGGATTAATTCACAGTATCAAGAACAAAGGCTTCAGTATTAAAACATAAAAATATAAAAAAAATCACATGCACACAAACAAACAAACAAAAAAAAACAACTACTACCACCAAAGTACAAATCAAAAAGCCAAACAAATAAAACGTCTTCAATAGACTCAGTTTCAGGGATTATTTGGCCCTTTATGTCTTAAGCACCCACTTATCTCAACCTCATGGAAGATGAAAGTCTATTTTGCTACCTCTCACATAAAAAGAATAGAATAAAACTAGATGAAAGTGCCATAAAAGGAATCAAGTATTAAATAGAAAAATGTATAGGAAAGAAAATAATTCTCTTCTGAGAGCTTCTTAAGGGGACAGAGAATAGAGTCATACTGAGAAGAGTAAATCTAAGGCTATCACTCACACTTTAAGGGCAAGCAAATCTAAGTACCAGATTCCAAAGGATTTGTGTACATTTGTATATATGAGATAATAGAGTGGATGTTACATTCCTGATCAATACTGTTGGTACTTGCAGCTAATGTCCAAAAACAAAATAATTCATTTTCCTTTCTTTTACAGAAATCAGCTTTCCATGTTCCATTTACCAATGGAAATAAAATTCCTAAAATTCCTTTTTATTCACTGTATTCTTTGTGTATTTTTCAGATGTCTGCTCCTGTAACAGTGAAGCACCACATTTCATGACTAAGTGCAGACTCACTTTCAATCTATCCCTCTATCGTGTTGTTTTCTAGACATAGAAGAATATATCCTACTGAACTCATATGAGATGGAAAAGTATTAAGAGGCTTTATTATGCAGTGAGCTTCCTCATGGACAAATCAGTATTTTAGGAACATATGAACAAGTGATAATGATAAAATTAACTCACGTTAGGGCTTCCGAGTAATTATAGTGAGGAGAGACTCCCAAAAATTTCTGTACTTCATCCATTACAGTAGATGGGTCAGTTCTTAGCTGCTGTCCATCAATAATTAGCAACTATAAAAAATAAAATAAATGGAAATTTAATTTAAAATTCATTATGTTAAGCTTCAAACTGAAACTTCCACCTCTGTCAGACTCCTTCGTTATATGGAGAGTTACCTTCCCAGATAATTAGTTCAGTTCTATTTGTCATGATCATTAATGATATGGGAGCACAGTAAATGGCACATTAAATAAATCTGAAATTCAGCCTGTTGTGACAAGAGAGAACTAGCACTGAAGGATATGGAAAGATAAGAAATAGTGGGAGGAAACTGAATGAGATTTGTCCAAAGAAAAAAGGTATTAGAGTTTAAAGAAATAAGCTGTTTATTCCCACAGACATAGGAATTTATGAATATTTGTTACAGGCACATTGAAAAGCCTGTCACTGGAAATGACCAAAAGACGAAAAACAGAAGGCAGATGTTAGAATAAATGCCTTACTTCCAAGACCATATGAGAATACATAATGTTATGAAAAAAAAACCTAAACTTATTTGAGAATGAAGAGAAATGTTGGGATGACCTTATGGTAGGAATATGGTAGATATGAAATTTGCAACACATGTCTATGAAGGCCAGGTACTGGTTAAGTAATTTATTTTTCTTTTTGCTAAGTGCTTGATCATAAATACACTCACACTAGGCTACTTCAGATACAGCTATACTTTTCTCTTGATGTGAATCCTCACAGAAATAGACACTAAATGAGGGTCTTATGCCTAAATGATCTACTGAAAGTGCAGCATGTCTGGGTCTTTGAGACTGTTGGGAGAGAAACAAGGTCCCAGATGGATTAGGTGAGCATATCCTGTAATGGAAATAGTTCTACCTTTTCCATCATGTTTTAGCAATGAAGAGGAGGGAGCAATAGCTTTCCAGGTTGTTCAGTGGCCTCATTCTGTATGCAGCTTACTTTTACGTTTCCATTCAAGGACAGAGGCTAAAATCCAATTATTTGCTTCCAGAACTGGATGAAACTTAGTAGGTTTGCAAGACTGTAAGGTTTCAGAGTATAATCAGAAGGGAGAAAACGTCTTTTCTTTTGAAAGATCAGTCTTTGGAATTACCCATATACAGCATGTGGATTTAGTTGTGGATTAGTGGAAGTATCAAGCTGTTCAGAAAGCAGCATCTCATCCCAGGAGTCTTTCAAATGAGATGCATTATGATTGCTTGAGCCCAAAATGATCCCACTGCTTTCCTCAGATGTAAGCCCTGAAAACAAGCCTTAAGTGCTTTGCAGCTCAACGGTCAAAAATATCCCAAGTGGGGAATATTTCCATCCAAAAGAAAAGAGTGAGGTTTCCTCTTTAATATTTAACAAACAAATAGAGATAAATACCTGCACCATTTCTGCTTCTGCCACTCAAAAAAAAAATTAAAAAAAAAATTGCCAATGAAACAAAATATCTTAGGGGAACTTTACACCTACCCTTCTTGCTACCTCTACCACTTACTATATCCCTGTTGACATTGTAACAGTTATTAAGGCTTCAACTCAGTCACACCTGTAGAGACTCAACAATATATATTGCTTTAAAATTTACCAAGAACTTTGGTACCTTGGGTGAGACCCTTTTTTTTTTTTTTTGAGAACAAAGGCTCTCTCTTTTCAGATAAAGTCTTGCTTCTAAGCTGATCTCACTTTAGTTTTACTTTATGTAACTGTTCTATGATTCAGCATTTTTGAACTTGCTAACAAGTTTAGATAAAGCCTACAATACACTTGCTTTTGCAATTCAAGTGAATCCTCTAATACTTAAACAGAAAACATAAGGCTATGAAAGCTGGTTCTTTGCTGTCATTGTCAGACATAAAATCTGGCAAAAATCCATCTGATGATGTACATTGTTCAGTACTCAAGGGTCATTCTGGATATAAGCTAATGAAAAGGTGATCTAGAAAATTTCATATGAGTATAATGATATTGATGGAAGTGTTTACCTCATGAACTCTGCAATTTTGACTCAAAAGAGAGTATGGAAAGAACAACACATCTAGAAGCATCCGTGCTTCCTTGGCACACTCTGGGAAAACAGAAGGTGCAGACTCCAGCCAAATTGTCTCAGCTAAGCAAGTCCTGGATAAACAGAAGGTTCAGGCTGCAGCCAATCTCCCTCAGCCAAAGTTATCTTTACATGTGAAGTGGGGAGTAATGCCAGACACACAGTTAATGTCATAAAAATCTATTCCAGAAATAAATCTATGAAGGAGATACTCATCATGTGATATTGCCTGTTCTGCACAGCAGATGATATTCAGGGTTAGGATGTGCATCTCTTCAGACTTGATCTACACAGGCCCAGAAGGAGACTAGTCATTTGTTACATGCCAACAGAAGTTTGCAAGGGAGATTCAACTTTCAGATTGTTTACTCTCCACTTTTACTGAAATCTACATGTCCATGAACATACACTTTGAGGCTACCAGACACACAAAAATACTGGTCTCAATATAAAGGGTATATCAAGGATTCACAATCAGTGATAGATACCAAACGTGTAGATTATTAGAAGCACCAAAACATCAAACCGTTCCATTCTATGCATGAGTCCCAGTAGAGGCTTTGATATGTGGGTGCACTGGTATGGGGGGCAATGTATGACAAATTTCAAAAAACAAAGTGTGCTGAAGAGAACAAAATGCAAAAGAGATCCAACAGTTTCGTAGTTACAGAAAAGTCACGTCAGGCAAATCATGAATTCATCTAAAAAACTGGTGATGCTTGAAATGGAAAACACACTGATGTACACAAGGCTTTATCTATATTGTTAACTACAACAAATCCAAGATCATTTTCTGGTCTTAAGGTTAAATGGCACATGCATGACACAAATCTGTATTTCTAAAGCCTCCCACCTGCAAAACCAAATTGGTTGCATCGAGACTACCTGATGGTAATGGTTCTTGTTATTCTTTCAGCTGTGCTCTGAAACTGCTTGGCAAAATGCTTTTTGCTATGGAACCAAACCTTACAGAAATGTCTTAAAAATCCTTGAACTTGTGAACTCTTGTAAAGGTACGGTTTATTTACTACTATAATCATAACCTAATGAGGGTGAAACAGTGAGGGATGACTGCACGAAAGAATCAAGGACTGTGTGAAAACATTGATGCATTTAAAAATTAAGGCATTACAGCTTTGCTAGATCACATCCACTCCCATCTGTTGTTGCCTCTTTTATATAGAAAATTTATTGCTTACACCCCAATGTCAAGAATGAATGAGAGCTTTTGCTTCCCTTCCTCCCAGAAGGGAAGGGCAATATCCCAGCTCACATTCCCTAGCGCTAGGTGATAACTGTCACCATTTAGAGAATACAGAAATACTACTGAGCAGTGTCCCTTTTTTTTTTGAGATCATTTTTCCTTTGGAAACCTTGATGAGATATCTGGTACTAAGCAGTTCACAAAGCATTGCATACCTGGTTCTCTTTGCCTCAACATTACAGACAAAGAATTAGAAATATAGCAATGAAAGCGCAAGCAAATTAAAAACAAACAAACAAACAATTGAAGGCAGTGTAGGGTACAAGAGTGTTCAAGTGTTAGAATGTCCAGATTATCCAGACTCATTTTGCAGAAGAAGCTCTCAGCTGTATGGTGGTAAGCACAGCAATGTCAAGCCAACTAATTAGAACATGGCTGTGAGTAATCAATGGCTTAAAACCTTCTAGCATGTATCCAGGATATCCCTGAGGATCACCACTCACTAGCAATACTTTTACAAAGATAACATTTCAGAATATTATATATATAAGGTTAGGATGTTGAGTTACTGTCTTATTCACCTGATAAGGTGGGAAGTAAGTTAGCCATCTCTCAATATGTGTAGCATACCATCCAGGTGCTAGGCATCTCTTTTGGAGAGCTCTAAGTTCAGAAGGGGCTCGAGGTCCAGCTGTGATCACCTGATAGAAACTGAATTTTAGGGCTGCAGGGTCTTCATGTGAGCGCTGATGCTGTAAAATAAGTTACAGTGCTAAGTTTTACAGACCACAAAAGTTGTGAACATAAGAAAAAAACATTCAGTCTTACTGACCTTGCCATGAGTGGTTATTCACTTTAGAAATAACCTGAAGACGACCTTATCTGTATTGATTTGCTAAAAAATGCTGTGATAAAATTGCTTTTATCAATAAATATTTTTTATATCAAAAGAAATGAGAAAATAGACTGGTATTAACTAACAAAATAGAATGCATGTATGTTTACTTTTCAATAAACTGAGCGTCAGCTTTTGTACAAATTGATCTGACATAACAAAGAAAATATTACTAAGAAGTTCTAGTGAACTTCTAAGAACTTCTGTTCTCTTTGGAATTTTCTTTCTAGTACTTTTATTTTTTCAAGTTCCTGTTGAAATCTTTGGACCTGAAGAAAAAAATCTAGGTGAAAACCATTAACTAGGATTAGGATTAGAGAAGTCAATTTTGAGCAAAGCTCACTATCTGTGCTTTAAATATCTCACAGACAGATAGATAGCAAGGTAACTGGTATTCAGATATAGCTTTTGAATGTATGCAATTGTATGGAATTGTTACACTGCTGAAACATTAGGTATGAACTACTGCACTGTGTAAGGAATTTCATCAGTTTTTCAAATGGAATTTATGATATATTATTATTGTAGCCATTACTTTAAAAAAAAACTACCTTGTAAAAAAACCCAAACATTGCTATCTTAATGTACTGAGATCTTTCAAAACATGTCTATTGGAGACCCATGTTTTGTTTTAAACTATCCTTTATTCATTCCTTTTGATACTATGCCATGTTCCTATGATTTCCACTAAATAGTTACTACCGCTTTGTATAAATATTCCAAATTACATTTGCGAAACCGTATTTTTATGATCTGCAAAATACTCCTTCAGCATTAGCACAGCTTCTTCCAATCTTATAACAAAAAAAAAGAAATTTCAGTGCTTGAGTACTAGGAAACATTAAGATAAAGCGTTGTAATAATATTTTCCAAAGAAGCACTCAGTGCTGACAGCGATCCTACTTTTCATTGCAGTTCAGACATTTTTTCTTCTCTGTTTTTTATTTTAAATAGGTACTTGCAAAACAACAAGATCCTAGACAAATACAAATCTTATATTTTGAACATGCACCAAATAAATATGTGTAATCAGCACACAGTTATATCAGTTTATACATATTTAAGAAAGCATTCCTACATGTTCACGTTACAGGGAGACTTTTGAAAATGAGACTTCTGGTACTTTAACCTTTAAAAATTTTTTTTAGATTTTCATTGACAGATACCTCAGCTCACTGTTAATGATATATGGAGCACTGACTGACCATAAAAGCTTGTACTATCCAAACTCTTTATGTATATAGACTATAAGAATATACAAAGAGGTGAGAACCTGACATATTTATTTGACTTGCACCTTCCCATGTTCCTTAATATACATACCTGATACCAGGAATATGCCCGATCAGATGGATCAATGAGGATGGTGATGATCTTGGCCTTGGGGATGAGGGAAGCAGCTCGCTTAGGAGCTTCCTCAGAATGAAAATAGTTGGCACTTTTCTCAAAGAGGAAGTCAGTGGTGACATTGGAAGGAGTAGGGAAGAAATCCATGTACCTAGGAAAGGAACATAGTTTTCAGAATTACCTGGAAGTTGCACAAAAGTTGAGAAATCCATTGTGTACTTCATTCTACAATAAAATAATAGCCTAATGGCTACATAAAAGCTAAAGGCTATATAAAACAAGAAGTTTACATTGTATTTTGATCATATTTTACATACTACTAGCTTTCACCTTCTCACTACATAAAACTGCATTTGCAACTTATTTTTTCTAACAGGAAGAAAATGTTATGAAAGTCATGTATCTTTTTAAAATTAGTGAATTCTCACTTTTCAGTAAGAAAAAACTCCTATAAATGTCAGAAGTAAAAAAAATGAGTATTCCAAATTTTATCCTTTGCAGACATCGATTACAGAGCAAGAGCATAAAAAGCGAAGATACTCAGTATCAAAACCGCTTTTACTAAAAACCACAAAAGAGCTTGTTATTATAGGCAAAAATGCACCATGGTTTCAGCAAGTAAAGCATTCCTAAGCAGTGACAGCATCTTTCTCTTATCGTTCTACTAATCACATTTTTTATGGAAATATGGGTTGTATTGCTTTTAGTTTTCTTTGTGAGCAAAGGATTTGCCAATAATCTCAGTATGTTACATACTGACTTTTTATTGTCAGGGAAATGAAGAAATGAGAAATGGTCATCCTTTTACTTTTGTCAGTTAAGCTTTGATAAAATAAATGCCATTTAAAACAACCTCTTCTGACGATTACACTTAAGGACTGAAGTTTCCAGTGCTCAGACCTTGTTCTACCCATAGGACTGAACTACTTTTAATGCAAATTATACACTCTTTGCTTTGAAATTGTGACCACCAGAGGAACAGCCAGAAAACACGATAGGATGAAACTGACTGATGTCAAGTGATTCTCCTTAGGACATGGATATGACATGCATTTCATTAGGGCACATATATTGTTAACATACAGGCACTGATTACAAGGTACTTAGATAAAAGGAAGGATACTACAGTTGCTTATAGAAACCAAAGTCTGTGACATTTTATTCTGAGAAGCTAATTCATATGGGTGAATTTTACTGAACTCTTCACTGGCAAAACTGAGAAGGTTTTAGATAAACTTGTTGAAGAAATCTCTAAGTATGTTTACATGGATGACTAGCCTATTTGGACTTCTCTATATGAAGAACAGAATGGCCAGCTCTCCTCTCACTGTTCTGTCATCCCTATTGGGACACTGCAATATACACCTGTATCTCTTTTAAGTGTTGAGGTTGCCAGGTCCTGACATCCGAAAGAATGCTGTAGCTTGCCTATGTCTAATTAAGCTTGGACAAAGACTAAATCAGTCAGCTCTGGGAAAAAGCAATACTCCATCACCATAAAATAAATCAAACCGACTGTTACTAGCAAATATTCTTGCTATGAAGGAATCCTAACTAATTAATGGACTAATGAGGAGAGATCTTGTATTTAATTAACACTTGGTAAGCTCATTACATGCCAGCATTAGAATACTCTATCAGACTGAAGATCTGAGAAATCTGTAAGGCAGACAGAAAAGTAAACCTAAGAGTTAAACAGCTACACTGTAGGGTAGCTCTGAGTATTGAAGATTGGCCTGAAAACCTGGCAAGGGTGAGTGGGGCATGTATACAAAGAATACAATAGCCAACTGAATGCTTTACAGTGAGGCCTGATAAAACTACATACTTGGTCAATTAAGTTGATCACTGGGAGCCTTATGCACTATTGCTGTGATAATGAAAGTAATTTGGCACATGTTTATCAGACACATTATATCTGCATGTTAGGGAAGTGGTTAAAAAAGGAGGAAGGAGAGAACCAGCAAAGTGGCCTTCCTGCCACATGAAAATGATGATTTTGTGGAAGAACAGTCTCACTGAACTTAGTCTGTGTCCATCATTTTCCCTGACTTCAAAAAGCTTAATAGCAAGGATTCAGCTCTCTAATTTCCAGTCATTCACCCTGCATCTCTCAGTTGGTAATAACTGGATGACTTACTACATTTTGTGGAATAAACTACTGCATCAATTATAACTCTGCAAAAACTAAGTGACTTAAAAAGAAATTGGATCTAGCATATCTGCACTACGACTGTACAACAGTGCTCACTCTGTTAATTTTATCGATGAATACAAAGTTGAAGGCAATAAAACTACCGTCCCTCAGACTGGAGAAAGAAAGACAAAATATCAGTAACATCTTATGGTGCTCCCCTGCCATTATAGGATGTTACTCCTTTTCATTTGGTAGTGTTTTGTACTGTAGCTCAAGAAATCAAGAGTGACCTTTCCGGTGTAGATTCCTCTGGTGATTTCCTGGTAGCCAAAGTAGCCAAAGCAGCAGTGAAACATGCTCTTTTATCACCACCTACCTACCCACCCTACTGAGCCGTTAACATACTCCCAATTACTAGATCCTTGAACAACATTTTGAGAGTCTTTCCTTTTCCCACTATTAGCTGATAGCTATTTCTAAGTTGCACTTTGAGAAAAAAAAGCCTCTCTCTAATATGAACATTTTGCCTCAATATTCAACATTCAGCTAACAAACATCACTGTCTCAATTTTAGAGGTAAGTGTAATAAGGTCTATGTCATAGAAATAATTACAATTTAGCCATGAAAACCTCATAGAATTAAGAAATTTGTAGTTTGTTATTCTTTTTGCTTAAATTAATATCTGGATAGTAACAAGAAAGCCTCATTAAAGTTATTGCATTTACGATATGCACTATGATTATTATTCATTTGCACTTACTTAACATTCTAGAAAGACACTGAGGGTTACTTTTTTCTATCTCACTTTTCACATGGACAGTTAACATTACCAACAGTAATGCCATTTTTGTATTGTTCACAATATATAAACTTTTATATTTATACTAATAACCCGTCTTACCAATCAATCCCCCTGTGGTAGTTATTTCTATTAAAGAACTGTACCTCCTCAAAGGTTTTTGGGCTGGGGGAGTTACTAATGATGGAAGGATGCATGATCAGGAACAAATACAAGGCAGTGGTACCTACAAACAAGATAGAAGTCTAAGATTAAAATACACACACACACACACACACACACACACACACACACATATATTTTATGGGTCATACCCTCAAATGGACTAGATTAGCTTTATTCCTTTTCACTTTAGTGAGGAAAGCTGATTTATGCCACTTAGGAATCTGTCTTCAACGCTTTTAAACCAAGGGCATTAAAGGAACTTTGAATAGCTAATTCAGAGTAGAATGCCAATGCTCAAATCCGTTATTCACGCTGCCAAAAATTGCTTTTTAAAATTGATTATTGTTACAAAAATAATTCAGAAGTCTTGTACTCAGTAGCTATTGGGGATTGGTGAAGATGGGAAGAAGCAGATATGCAATTTTCTAATTATAAAGAAGAAAACTAACCATGAAATTAATTTATAAACTACCACGACCTTGCAATTCAAGCTGTCCATTAGAAACTTTGTGACTTAAATCAAATGCCATGAAATGGCATGTTTCTCTAAGAATGGCAAAAGCAGCGCAGACAAAAACTTGCAGTTAAGAATCCTCTCCAATTGAAGAATGGATGCCTTTCCCTCCCTCAGCTTTGGCAAGATCTTGTCGAATTTGTTGATTTATCATCATGACTCACTGGATATAAAACTTACAGAGATCTGACAGACAGTAGAACACTGCACACATTCTAAAAATGTATATGATCTTTCATTGTAACTTACACTATTAAAATATGTTTGAATGTCTGAAATTAAAAAAGTAGATGGTGGATCACAGTCTCTACAGAGCACTCTGAGTAAAACCGATTAGTTAGTATAATTACTTACATTTCCACATATCCTACCTTGTTGAAATAGAAAAGACTCTTACCAGTTTTCTGAGGTCCTACAACCAAGAATTTTGGTAATCGATCGCAAGTTTTTTCTTTAGACCAGATATCTCTGTGCCGTTTGTCATCACAGGGATTCTGAAGGAGAGAAGAACAACAAGGAATTTTACTAGTAATCATATCTGATAAGGTTCTTAAATTCTGTTTATGTAGATTACCAGTTTGCAAATATTCTTACCAGAAAATATTAATTTACCTTGTGAGTGAAAAAACTGTTACATTTAAAAGAATAATTTCATCAATTCACAGTGATATTTGCAGTGTGACAAGTAAAGAAACTTATTTTTCTTATTTTTTTTTTCCCTGGGGAAACACATACTTTCAGACAAGTATGTAGCAGAAATGTGTTTTTCATTCTCTAACTCACTTAAATATATACAATTCACCCAGCTACCCAATAGAGTCTGGGACAAGATGATTTCTCCAGAGAAATGTTAGTCAATTCAGAAGAATTATGTCAAAGACAAATTTGATTCGATGTACCCAAGATATGGGAATAGTTCAAAATTGATCAATCAATTACATACAAATTAAGAAGAGTAAAAATGCTAATGATTTCTCTAACTACTTTTCTTTCTATGTTACTGTAACAGGTATCATTCTACCCAAGCTGCAGTGTTTAAACTAAACTAAAAAATTAATTACAGTTTAAGGATTTCCATTCGCATATACATCTGATCCCCAAGTTCAAATCAATACAGAATACTGAGTCTGAAGTGAGTTCTGATGCAAATATTTAACATTTTCTATGTTACTACTGAATCAGTTTATATCTATTTTTTGAATACTTATTGCAAATACTTTCTGACACTGGTCTGCTGGGACAAACAGGAGTACCAATCTTCTAGGATGAAAAAAAAAAAGGTAGCTATTCCAGTTTATGCAAATTATAGACAAAAGACACCACTTTCAGTGTATGTTAGTCATTGTTGCTGACAAATTTCTACACTACGTTGCTGTAATTATTCAAGTCCTCTGGCTACAGGCTAATTTCCATTTTCTAAAGTCATGTTCTCTTAACGTTATGCAAAGTTCTTGGCATTTTTTCCACTAGTTCAATGCTTTATTCAGTAGCAGCATGAGTTTCAAGCTTCCCGTTTAAGATCAAATTTGCAAGCTCACATTCAGTTTTTTACTGTTAGCAATTCAATATCCAATGCTAGAAAACATTTATATAAACAAACGTAAAAACATTTTAAGGTTTGATTTAATAAAGCTTGCTCTCAAAATATTTTGAGTCACTTCAAAAAGAGTCACCACAGCATCTGCACAGTGATATAGATTTCTGTGGTACTCAGACATCCCTCAGATTGACTGACCTGTCACTGGGTGGGTGGAAGCAGAGTAACACTCCCAGTTCCCACAGTAATTTCTCTTTAGAGACTGTGCTCTTATCTCTGGGTCACTGGCTGAAGAAGCCATGTCAACCTCAATGTTAGTGCAGGCTTCAGCTTTAGCACATTTCACCTTCCTGATACATTCAATTTGATCACTCGTGAGAGGTGGCCTAATGAAGCAGCACAATTAAGTCCTGGTCAAGTTCTTGCTTGGGCACTTCTCAGCTTTCTGTGAATAACTTTCTACTGCATTTATGCTTTGTGAGTCAATTTTTGTATTACAGTAGCCGTGGTCTTAGTGCTCCTTGTTCCTTTTTTATACTCTCTCCTCTTAACTCATTTGGAATAAAGTTCACGTCTTTAATGGCCAATAGCTAATATTTACAGACATCTCTCTTTTAAATCCTTCATTCCTGATAGTTACAAAAAGAAGAGTACAGGAGAAATAACATCAGCTACTTTTCCCACATTCCCCACAATTCTATGAACAATTAAATATCACAAATAAATAGAATTAAAGATAATCTTTACTACGTGTATTAGTACATATTACTTTTGAAATCTTTCTATGGAGATAAGACAACAGGGAAAATTACTTGGATTGAAACCCACTAGGAAATTTAAAAATATGACTGCTTTTCTTCACAAGAAACTGAAGCAAAGAAATTTAGAAAAAAAAAGCATCAAGACCACATTTTTGTTTTTTATTTTGTTAATCCTTTCATCAGCAAGTCTACCTACCTGCCAGAGTGGGTCCTTTTGCTCAGGGAATAGCTCAAAGTATTTGCGAGCCAGCTGAACTGGAGGAAGAGTTTGCAGTTTCAGGTTTGTCCAGGTATGAACAAAGTTGGCCAGGTTCACAAAGGTATACAGCCCCAGGCGGTCGTTTCCATAATTTGACAAGTGTGTCATGAAGATGCTGATCTTTAAAACAAACACCAAGGAAGTTTACATGGAGTCATTGTGCCACTAGATGGCAGTGTAACCACAGATAATACAAATCTACTTTGCATTTTGCTCTTATTTAGAACGGCAAGTCTTTGATCACATCCATACAGATCTTACTATCTTTGCTCTTCACTGAATCACATCCTCCTTCTCAAGTCAGCTCAACGGAAATGGTGAAGAAAAACGTGGAAGTGCTGTGTGTGAGCTAGGAAATGCTGCTTTTATTTTGCTCTTCTAACACTGCACCATTAAATTGTGACTTAGATAAATCCTCCAATGCTACAACATCAGCTCCAAATGCACACTAGCACTCGACACGGAATCAACATCTGCCATCAAGGTTTCTTTCCAGAAGGAGAAAAACATAAACCGAACACACATAAACCGTACTGCTGAGCAGAGTAGCAATTACAGTGTGTCAGATGGTCTCCCAGAGGCTGAGGAAGGACTGAGGACTGGAAACCTCTGCTTTGAAAAATGATCTGTTCTCAGACTCCTTTTTTACTGATGAAACATGCTGTTCTTACACTGAAATCTGTGATCTTTTACTTCCCTAGCAGGTTTCTTTCTCCCTTCCTCCCCCTTTTTTTCTTTTAATAGGAAAGCTATTCGATTATATATTCTCTAAACTCAGTTCCATTAAAAAAATAGAAACTTGACTCTTTTTATAAATAAAACAGCCAATGTCTTTAACGGGTAATTTCTATTTTAAGTGAAACTTGAAGTAACCACATGAAAATGAAAAAAGCTTTTAACAACCTGAATTCTGAAGTCATTTCAAAAACTTAAATAAATACTTTGTAAAGAAATTCCAGCCATCAATTTAAAAAGGAAGAGGAAGGAAATGAAAAACTGGAATCCACAGATGCATTATTTTGCTTTGGAGTATTTTAAAAACTGGCTCCCTATGATAAAAAATTTCAAAGCTTTGGAATTTCTTTTCTTAAACACCTCCCTGTAATGCAATGTATTACTTGAAGTGAGTTATAAGGTGGAAAATATGTTCAGTCAACAATGTCATTTGGTGACACTTCCTTGGCTAACAAATTAAACAGAGGGTTTCACCTACTTTGTATGACTTAAGCAAAATTAGGAGATATATATTGATTAATCATTAGGACACAATCTTCCATTGCAGACATCAGCAAGTGTGGGTTTTTTGTGGTTTTTTTTTTTTTTTGGTTGTTGTTGTTTGTTTGTTTGTTTTTTGTTTTTGTTTCCTCACCTAAATCTCCCTTTTGACAACAAATAATGAACATTTTGCCAAATCTACAACCTTTTTATGATTCCTTCTTTATTTCATTTCTTAAAGCAGCAACAGACCAGTCACTGGACTGTCAATCTCAACAAGGATACAATCAGAGTGGTTCTGTAAGAAAGGTTAACTTGCTTTCTTGACAACCTCTTTCTTTTCCACACGAGTTGACCTCTGACATTTATCAAGTCAGTTCACCTCCTGGCAACTCCTTACATGCCAAAAACTTCAGCACTGCATTGAAAGAAAAAGCAAAAGAACTTGAAAAGATTCCTAGTTCAGGGAAAATATGCATTATTTTTTTCCCTGAAGGAAATTAATTGTAATTTGAAGTATAATAGAAAGGAGGCTAAAAAATTGGATGTGTCACAATAAATCATTTTCATCATATGAAACCGTCTCAAGGAAGTGCAGAAATATCAGAGATCTTAGTCCCATTATGGAGACATTTTTTACATCAAACAATTTATGGATAATAACTTCTAACAAAAAGACAGAAGATCAAATTCTGTTTTAAGTCACACATAACTACATTTTGCAAAGCAGTCCTCATATTCAGTGTTACCAAACACATGACCTGATTCTTTATACAGTAGGAAAGGTCTCCTTTACTTCTATGTAGTATCAAAAACATTACAGATCAGCTGAATATCATCCAAGAAAATGGGAACAAATTTTCTTTCCCTGTTGATACAGCATAAGCAAGCTCCCAGCGCAATCACAGTCACTGTGCAGAATCAGCAAACAACAATCCCATGCTTCAAAGAACAACAAAAGACTGCTGACTGTACTGGGCATATGTAGCAAGGTCTTGGTAGCAGGGACTGCATGGTGTGATCTCTGTGGGCAGAGTCCAGCAGCTGCCCCAGTGCCAGCTCTGGCTACGTTTATCTGAGAATGGAACACTTCACATATCATGGACTCCTATGGGAGGTGGATTACAGTCTGTGATGTGCTCTCAGGGCACTCCCAATGGCCTGACAACAACAGCTACACAGCCACGGCATCAGAGAGATGGACGAGCTTATCCATGTTTCCCTGGCTACAGGAGAAAATGATTGCCAAGCACCATTTCAATGGTTTGCACCTTGGCGTGGGTCCCATTGCAGAGAATGCCGAGTTGCTTCCTATTTCCTTGCTTTCCTACCAATCTGAGTAAAACTGAATTTGCCATTTTGTAGGGCAATACCATATTTCATATTCCAAATTTTATTCAAACAAGTTACAAAAAATGAGGATTATCACTTTCCCATACCAGCTAATAATTTCTATACTACGTTATTAAAGATTTATTCCCTTAAAACTACAGATTGGGAGATATAAAAGGAAACTTCTGAAGGCATCTCAGAAGGCTAGACTAGTAAAAACCACTATTTGTTCAATAATCATGTACCTCTGGGCAATGCCATATAATATAAACAGAGCTTCATATATTTCTTTACTCCTTCAAAAGCGAAGCAGCTGTGAATGGATTTATATTTACTCTAACAAGCATTTTAGCCTATCTTTCAGTTAGATTTTATTATTTTTAGTCCCCTTTTAAAGCTATTTCTTTCCAGGCATCTCAGCATTTTCTTTATCTGAGTGCAAGAAGGATCACACTTTCTAGCTGTTCCTCATAAACAAACTATCATCTTGGTTGCACTTCAATGCACTCTCCACAGGATTTAATATCTTTCATGAGGGGACTGAAATGGAATGCAGACACTATTTACAATGATGGTTTGGGACTAAACCAGGCCTGTGGGCAGCAGCTCCTTTTTTGTTCCCACCTGTCTTCCCATCTTCAGATCAGAGCAGCAGAGGTGCTCTCCTGCATTCTGCATTCTCACAGAGCCTTGCAGGCAGCTGTATCCTCAGCTTCTATCAGCTGCTTCTCACCACTTCTGTATTCCTTCTTTCTCAGAATGAAAGGGCAGACCACTATTTCTGTTTTACTATCCTGCATTATTATCCCTGATGATATTTGGGATTCTGACCAGTACTGCAGAGATGCAGGGAAACAAGGACAAGAATTCAGGAGGAACAGCCTTCATCTTTCTGAATGCTCATTTTGTGCTGCATATTTCCTTACTACATTTCCCAATTATAGGCAATATCTTCTAGGTCAACAAACTGCAGTGAAGACTGGGATTTAGTTGCCGCTATTAAATCACATATATCAAGAACAAAGAAAACAATACATGCTTGACAAACAATTTACAGCAACCAGCCAACCAACCAACCAGACAAAAAAAATGCAGTTACCCAGCTTCCAGAAATGAATCACAGAACCTTTTGAGTTGGAAGGGACACTTAAAGGCCTTTTAATTAAGTCAAGCACCATTTTACAAAGAAGTAAAAATAATGACTGACAATTAATTGGGTGATAATATAAAATAAATATAATAAACAATAAAAACAAACTCTGCTAGGCACAAGTAACAGACAGATTACCGGTTTAGTCTAATGCTGCTACTTTAGCTACTGAACAAATATTTACAGGCCACAAGAGTATGTCTAACTCTCAGAACACCTATATTCCAATTAATTTGGAATTGTGTACGCTCTGCAGTTCTGATACTGTCTCCGTATCACTCAAAAGAACTTTGTTTCAGGTGTTCAGAGACTCAGGAATATCAGGCTCTATTAGACTCACAAAATGATAGAATAATGAATTAGATCACAGTCTACGTTTGAACATATATTATTAATTGGTTGAAATATATTCCCTTATGATCTGCATGCTACCAGAAAAGCTGTGTTCAATTCCACAACATAAGATTCCAGCTTGCAAATCACTGTTTTGCTCCTAGGCTGTACTACTAGTTTTATAGCTGCCATGGATCTACCCACTTGCAAAGACAGCAAATCAGCCAGTTGAATTTGATTTACATAGCAGTACCTGCACTATAAATGTGATGGAGCCAGGGAAGATTTAGAAGATCAAACAAAATTACATATTTGGGGTAGTACTGAATTATTGGTCTGACAGTCAGGAAACTTGAATTTATTTTCAGCTTTTGCACAAGGTTGGATGTTGTTGCTTTTTTTTTTTTTTTTGGTCATTCTCCAAAAACTATGCTTGTGAAGCAATTTCCTAGCTGGTAACAGAGTCTTATTTACAAGCCTGCTCAGGAGGCTTGCTCCACCATCACATGGCTTTCCATTTGAAAAACTGGAAGAAGGGTAAAGTTTTCCTCTTAGCCACTGTTCTTCCACTACTGGAACTACCTGTCTGTTTCTCAGCCATTCCTGGTGCCTGTTCATTATATATTTTGTCTGTATCACGTCCAACGTAGCACTCAGGTTGCTATGGCTGGATTATGAAGAACAGACAGAAGGACAAGGAATACTTGTATTTTGCAGTCAACAAAAATGCCATGCATAACTGACTTCCCTCACCTCACCGGATGATGCCAACTCCCCAAACCCACGATCGAGCTCTCAAGAGTTACTGACACAGGAATCAGAGAACAGAAAAGACATGAAATTCCAGAGTGGAAATGGCCTCCTTTTCAGCCTATACTACCTCTCAAAGTATAATTGAATATGAAGGTGTGGAAAGCTGGACATACAGAAATGGAGCCTGACTGCCATTGCTTTTGTATTTTTCTCTGTAGTTCCAAAGACTGGCTGTTTGTCTTGCTTAGGATCATGTTAAGATCCAGTAGGTTCTGCTGATGCTCATACAAACACTCTAATTTTCAGCTCTAAAGGAGATAATTTCTCCCTTGTTGCAAGCCAATTAACTAAACAACTGTTCTACTCACTGTAACTCGGGCAAGGTAGAAATTAGAGGAAAATAATACTTAGAACTGAATTCATATGAAGATTACAATTATTTTAAGATCAATCAGGCACAGAACCTACACCATGAACAGTCTTTCCTCTCAATCAGTACTGCTGTAACTGTATGGAGATCACACAACTGGCTACACACCAGTTTCATTGTTGGGCTGTCAAACATTTGAAGGCTTTCACCAAATTTCTCTCTGCGGGACATTTTCCTTTTTCTTCAGATCTGTAGACACCCACTACTTTGTAAGGAAGTGCACATAAGTGCTGTGAAATTACTAAATTTTGCGTTGTTTGTTTTTCTTAGACGCAGAAAAGAGATGGGAGATTTTTATGAAGTGCGATTTGCCTTAAACATCCATCTGGTAATACTGCAAAGCTCCTGATTTTTATCTTCCACATTAAATGAAAAATATCCTGTCATATCTGGGACTACGTCATGAATATCGTCTACAAATTTAAACTGGTACAGCTTAACTCTTATTGATTTTAACGGAAAAAGAAATACATAATATTGCTTTGGCCATGTTCTTCAAGGAAGTTTGTTTTATATTATGAAAAGCTGGGTTTACCAGACTATTTGGATTCTAGAATCAAAATACATCTTCCATATGAGGATTTGAAAACAAAAGCAAATAGATTAAGAAATTGACTCTAGCAATAAAAAATAATGAACTAGTAGAAAGCAGATGAGATATGCATTTAATAATGTCAGTCTGCTTTACAAATTTTCATTTCATATTATCAAAATTTTGCATTTAGAAAAAGAATAAGCTAAAAGAAGAAACAAAAATCAAACAACAACAACAACAAATAGAAAAAAAATCAAGCAATGAAACTAGTCAGTTTGCCCTGCATTTGGCCTGTCTTATGTTGAGCAATGTCTACAGAAGCAGATGGTAGCAGATATGTACGAGGAAAGTACTGCACATTCTAGAAGAGAAGTGTGAAAAATAATCCTCTACAATAGTCTTTCTTAAGGGTAACATAAACCATGAACATTTACATAAAATCTATGTCTTATCAACTACTGAAGTCATGAATATCCAACCAAATTCAATTCTATAGTTCAAATTTTGGTGCAGTTCTTAAAAATTATTTTGCAGAAAGATCTTGATACATTTCTCATTTAGGACATCTGAAGAGAGTTCATTGCCTAGGTTCTGCATGAAATGTCAGTGTTTTTTTTAATGTCTTTTCAAATATAATAAATATTGATCATTTTGACTTCCCTTCAAAGTGGAGTTTTTCTTAGTTCTATGTATTTTTCTTCAGCCAACTGCTTCCAATTTTACACATAAGATTGAGTCTGCAGAGGGTTCTTGATGAACTTGGATTTCTACAATGTCATAATACATCTCTGTATTATTTTCTCCCCTATCCTTTCCACAGTGTGCTAGTGTCATAAAGAATAAGGAACATGGATACATCTATCTCAGTAGTAAGACTGGTAATGGGAAGGAAATGCAATGATGATTACATTACACAGAATATACAGACTCACTGTTAACACCAAGCAAGTTATTTCAGAGAACAGTGAACACATTCTCCTGTTGTCTGTGTAGGACAGCGTAATGTAACCCTCCATTCATGCATCAGTTGAGGTTGCTGGCCATGCAGCATTTAGGAGAACGAGAGCTGTTCAATTTGTTTGCCTGTTTCTCTGTAGCCTCCATCAGCTGCAGGTACAGGTGAGTGGTCCTTTACTTCTTTGAGCTGTGATTGTCAAGCATTGATCTGACAGGAGCTGCTCTAATAGCTAATCTCTAATTGCTGATCCCATGGGAGAATGTGTACATCATTAGAGAAAAAGCTGGAATATGCAGTGCTGTCTTTAGCAGATTCCTGTCTGGTACATTTTAGTTCTAAAGGACATTTAATGGTAATCTCTTTTATTAATTAAAAACTTCACTGAATATTGCAGACAGAATCTGGAGTCACTGAAAGTTCTAACAACTTTATCAAGAAAAACACTTGCTGAATGTTTTAATGCCAGTAAAGATTCTTCATTTATTTAAATATGCTGATTTAAGTGTTGCAAAAATCAGTTGGGATTTATTCAGGAATGATTCTGGTGCAGCTAATACAAAATAAATAAAATGATTAAGAAATATTTTTTTAAAAGGGGATGCCATATTTCACAAAACTAGCAGTAGGCTTTATTTACTCTGGGATATGCAGTTAAGCATAGCAAAGCCAGAAGCCTGCTATTGTTTAAATATTTCAAAATGAAGCGAAAATGCAAATATGCTTAATTCAGTCTCCTTTTAATTGATAGGATCATCTCTTCTTGTGACTCTCTTAATGTGGTTTCAATACCACTCAGAAGCAGTTACACCTCTTCACCAGCTGTCTCCACTGATATCCAGGCTCTTTCTTATAAGGAAGGTTACTAAAGCACTAGAAGGTTACTAGAGCACTGTTGTGCTCTTACGTGCAACCACTGCTACTCTAAAAGTGCAATCCATGTTTTCCTCGCAGCTTTGCCCTGGATTATTTGTACATGCACACAATCTCCCTGTAAGACAATTATCTAACATGGGGCAACTAATACCTGTATGCTCACAACAGAGGGCTGCTGAAGTGGTTTTGTGTGTGTGTGTGTGTGTGTGTGTGTGTGTAAAAAAAACTGTGCAAGATCCTGATATAGTATGATCTGCCTAAGGGCCTCTGTACTCAGCAAGTTCTTTAACAGAAGAAATACATACTAAATATTATTCAAGATGTAGATAACATGGTTTAATACTATTCAGGCTCTTTTTCAGCTTCATGGCACCTCAGCATTCTGAATGCTTTATGAACACGATGGGTATAGCCATCAAGATCATTTTACAGCCGCTACCAGATCACAATTTAACCAGCAGTGAGGGCTCATAAATACATACCAAATAAAAACAGCTTGTAGACCACAAGATTAGCTAGCAATTCTTATTTCCCATATAAAATATTACCAGTAGACATCATTTGCAGAGCAGGATTTCTTCTGTAGCCTGCCTGATGCTTTTCTTACCTGCAAGACCTCTGACTATAGAACGTCCTGGGAAAATGACAACAATACTGGTTCTCATGTCAAAAGCTCCGAGATTCACATATGGTTTGGTGCTTTTACAAAATTATTTATGCTGCAGTTTATGGTTCATTCCACTGTAATATAGGGAAGCAGAGCCTCTCATGTGAATAGCTGCCATTACACAACCAGACCGCACAGAAAATTTGAGTATTATTCTTAGGGGCTTTTATTTCAATATAGAGTAGTACTCAATTCCTAAAGTAACAGACTAATAATAAATTCTCCTTCAGAAACTATATTCACTTTAGATTAATAATCCAAAACAAACCAGGAAATGTAATGAAGGCCTTTGTTAAGGTTTACATTTAATTTACATCCCATTTTCCATTTTTTAAATTGAAATATTTATTTACTCTTGAGATGACACTGTAATTATTTCTGGTTAATGGTCCTTCTTGATAGGTTTTTCACCAGTGACAAAAAATGTTTAGAAAACATTTTCTAACACAGTTTTTGCATCCTCTGAAAGGCTGGATGTTTCATGTTGATTTCTTCAGACAGGAATGAAATACAGGAAAGCTTATGAAATTCAATCTGCCACTTCATAATTTGATAAATGTATAAAACCCTGACTTGTAAGTAGGGGTACAAATACTAAGTGGTACAAACACAAGTCCTACAAATAAAACAACAATCAACCAAAGATGCAAAACCTGATCTTCAAATTGGTTACCAACCAGATTAATGCTTACAACTTTACAATCTGTTTATGTACATATATAAAACCCATCACGTCATCTTTTCAAAGACACTCCTTAAAAAAATTACAACAATTAATTTTCAGCATATTTTGGTATGATATTCATTTACAGTTATATTTAGAAAAAAAAATACCTTCTTTTAGCCTGCATTGTATTGGGGATGTCATATTTTTCAGAACTATGTGACTGCTGCACAGTCCACATCACAATGCATAAATCAGTGAGCACAAGGCACTATCTAAAAACACATTTCTGTACTCACATTCAAGTATGTAAGGCAGGTTGCTAAAATGTGTTTGATTAGTATCAATAATCATAGTTGTTTTAATGCTTGTCTGCCCTCCATTCTCTATTCCTTCAATTTGAAAGGGTCATGTTTCAAGCAACCACATTACGTTTTGCTGATTCACTGCTGCTGCAAAAGATGTTTTGGCGAAGTTGTGGCTGTGTTTCCAAAATGGAATGCAGCCTGTTCTGACTCAAAGTGCTGTTACGATATGATTTCCTCAAAGTCTCCTTTGTTGAGCTAAAAACTCTTAGTATCTACACAAATTCCCAAGCATTGCTATGGCACCAATACCTTCCCCTCTAAAGAATTTTCCACATCTCACATCCCACAATGTGCCTCACCTGACTTGATAAATATTAAGCTTAGGACCAGGACATGACACCATGCTCTAGTAGGCAGACCATGTGTGCAGAGGAAGCGAAGCCTTTCTTCCCTACATTTGCTACTTGAACATGAAAAATAAAGGAGAACAAAATACAGTAACTACTCTCACAGAATCAAAATGACAGCCTTGATGAATCTGAGGTTTGAAAAAAGGACTTGCATGTAAATTGCTAAAGTAGTTGGCAGAAGTTGTTTGTTAGTTTTTTTTTTCCACTAGAACTTCATTAAATTCCAGAGAATTAAAAAAGGCACAGAAGTACCTTGGCTATTATTCCAAAGGATTCAACTGGAAATATGCCCTGTTCCTTTTCAGTGTTCTGGAAAACCCAGTCCAGGGATTAAATTTGGATAAAGCAGGTGCAGTAAATTTTACTTATATGGTTTTCCAACAAAAAAAGCATCTGACATTATTCCTTTTAAATTTCAGTTCAGTGTAACTTCGGATGAAAAATTAAAATAAAGCCTTGTCTAAGAGGTCAGCTCTAATGCAACTGGCCTAATCTGGTGCCATTATGAAGTAACATACTACTCTGTCAATATTCAGAAGTTTCATAGCCTCGTTTGTTCTTTATTCTATTAAATATAAATGAAAGGTTAAACACACACATTAACTCAGTGATTCAGTTATTTCAATCTTTTCCTTGAAACTTTTATAGAACAGCAACTGAACATTCTCATAACAGATTTAAGTTCTAATACTTCTTGCCTTCGACTTTCTGAAACCAATGGGTGCTCTCAATATTCTTTGAGTTCTGAAGAGCAGGATAATGGATTTCACCTGAGGCATTTGTCTCACAGTAATATCAGTTCTTAATACTTGAATCTCTTAAAAATTAAATTTCAGAGCTCTTATTTCATGTAAAAGGGAAACAGAACAAGAAATGTTCCTACTACTACATTACTAACAAAACAGTATTAAAAAATGTTAAGATTAATTTTGTATGACTAACAGAATATACATAATATTATATCTTAAATTCATTACTTGAAAAGGCACAAGAGCTAACTCTGTGACAAATTTTATATGGATATGAGCTCTGATTAACCCTGAAGCTCTTATTCAATACTCCTTTAACTAATTCTTTTTCAATAGTTTCAAAATTACATTGTACTTACTGGATTGAGAACCACCGTGAAGAACAACTCTCCACCTTGGATACTTTTGTCTAGTTCCTTTGGGCCTCCAGGATATTCTTTATAGAAAATAGTGTGGGTGAATAAGCCACAGGTTTGCCTAGGAAGCACCTGAATTTAATTTAAAAAAAAAAAGCAATGTAAGATTCAAGAGAAATTCAAAAACTAAAACTGTTCATACATTTCACAAGATAATAAAAGCCAGATAAGTAACACAACTGATAACATTCCTTCATGACAACTACTTTGTAGTTTTGGCATTGCAACATTGCCAAAAGTCAACAATGATTTAGTTGAATTAATACACTGACAGATGAATAAACAGTTTACAGAAATAGTGGTTTTAGTATGAATTATAACATTCAAAAATTCATCACATTTTCTCTGAAACTGGAGACTGATCTCAGTAAGTACGTCACAATTAAGCAACTTCCTCATACTAATTGTGTCCATACTACTGATCATCAAATATTTCTAAAATTTTAAAATAATTTGAAATGGAATCTGAAATATTATTAATCTATTTTGTATTTATCAGTTCTATCTTTTATTTAAAACATGGTTTTGCCATACATTTAAACCACAATTTGATTTTTTTTTTTTTTTTGGCTTAGGTATCACCCACAATAGTAATTCTATGCTCATGTGATCAATTGTACTGTTTTTGTTATTTTTTTTCTTTTCTTGTTTTATGGACTTTATTCAAATTGTAAGAAATTGTTTCTTTTCACTCAGCTGTGCTGGCTTTATATGACCAGTTGTAATAAAAAGTAGCAGAAACAAAAGCATGTATTTTTAAAGACATGCAAAGAACAAATCTTTTGAATAAGCGAATCTAATAAGTGAGCTTATAATTTCCAGTAGAACCTCAAAATATTTTCTATCAACCTAAGATACTAATTTGCTGGGGAATACCTCAATTACATCTATTTTTTATAGAAATTCAACAGCTGAATATTGATGGTAATGCATAATTCCTAAACTGAGACTATTGTAAAATCTTTTATTCCAATTTGGAACATTTATTATATAATAGAACTTCTAAAATGTGCAAATCTCTTATTTGACAAGTTCTGTGGTTTTGTAGATACTCTTTCTGTTGCAGTTACATTTCTCAGCATATCTGATATTATGCAGGATGCTGTGATCACCGTTTGTATTTTCTGTGTTGTCATAACATGTATGGAATTTGTGTGCTTGCTATAAACTTACATATGCTTTTTAAAAAGCTTTGGATTACACCAATGAAGTATAAGAATAATTCTTCATTTGGACAGTGAAAAAAGATGTACTGGACGGAAAATGCTCTGGCAAGTCTTACACAAGGATTTTATTACTGCATGTATTCATCAGTATAAGCCTGCACATGTAAAATATTAATGTGTTTGCCCTAGAGAACTGAAAGTTTGAGACTCCTAACACAGGTGGTTTTATACAGTTTTTCTCAGTAAACTGATGAAGCCGCAGGGTTTGGTACTGGGGCCACTTCTAACTAACATCTTTATCAATTATCTTGATGAGGGGATTGAGTGCACCTTTGGTAAGTTTGTAGATAACACCAGTTTGGGAAGGATAGAAAGGTACTACAGACGGACCTGGATAGACAGGATCAATGGGCCAAGGTAAACTGCATGAGTTTCAATAGGACCAAGTGTCAGGTCCTGCATTTTGGTCACAGCAACCCCAGGCAACCCTACAGGCTTGGGGAGGAGTGGGTGGAAAGCTGCCTGACAGGAAGGGACCTTGGTGTACTGATGGACAGTCAGCTGAATATGAGCCAGCAGTGTGCCCAGGTGGCCAAGAAGACCAATGACATCCTGGCCTGTATCAGGAATGGTGTGGTGAGCAGGACTAGGGAAGTAATCCTGCCTCTATACTCAGCACTGGTGATGTCCCACCTCAAGTACTGTATCCACTTTTGGGCACTTCAGTACAGAAAGGACATTGAGGTGCTGGAGCAGGTCCAAAGAAAGGCAACAAGGCTTGTGAAGGGCTTGGAGAGTGTGCCCTATGGGGAGCGACTGAAGGAAATGGGGCTGTTTAGTCTGGGGAAGAGGAGGCTGAGGGAAGACCTTATTGCTCTCTTCAAATATCTGACAGATTATTGCAGTGAGAGCAGGGTTAGTCTCTCCTCACTGGTAACAGGTGACAGGACAAGGGGAAGTGGCCCCAAGTTGCACTAGGGAAGATTTAGATTGGATATCAGGAAATACTTCTTTACAGAAAGGGCTGTTAAGCACCAGAATGGACTCCTCAGGGAGGTGGCTGAGTCACCATCCCTGAATGTGTTTAAAAACCATTTGGATGTGGTGCTCGGGGACATGATAAAGTGATGGTTTGTTAGAGTTAGGGCAGTAGGGTTAGGTTGCAGTTGGACTTAATGATCTTGAAGGTCTTTTCCAACCTGAGCAAATTCTGTGATTACGCTATGTTTGGCCCCACTGACCTTTTTCCTTGTGCTAAGTGTCTGTCACTGTGTATCTTCAAATGGTATGCTGTAACAAAAGTTTATGAAAGATTTCTGGAGATTCTGAGTCAATCAATCTTACTCAAGTGCTCTACGACCTCTGAGCATAACCACATGCACATTTTTTCTTTTTTTTTACACACTACTAATATTTTGAGGAGAATAAACTTTAGCTCAAATCTGTACTATGTCAATTTCTTCCTGGATGTCTGGAGATCATTTCATCTTAATTCACCCCAAAATAGAGCAGAAAATTAAAACTTTGACATATTATTATTCCACTTAGAAAAGCGGTACCCATGGTAACTGGAGGACAACATCAGAATTAAGAAGGAAGCTCAGCAACAGTCTTGTGCTAAGGCTTAAGACCCTCAAAAACTGTGGCTGTATCCAGAGGTATAACATGGTACACACACCACTATCTTTCCTGTTCACCGATTTCTTACACGCTCTAAAAGAAAAGTACTCAAGCACATTATCATCAAGTATATCTGAAAGTTTTTTTGAAACAGTTTGCTGATAATGACGTTATCTGAATCAGAAATAGCTTGTGTCTCAGTGACCCAAAGGTATCAGCATAATGCCCTCCATGTTGGTATTCACAACACTTTTGGCAAATGCCGTCAGGGAACTACACTGTAAATTATGTAATGCTGAAAACTTCTGTGATTTGATTTGTAGCTGTGTCAACTGTGCAGTTTCATAGCCTGAGGGGGAGTCTTCCTTCCCCTTACCTTATAGGTGTTTGCCCTGCATCCAGACTGACCACCTGGGCGCAAAGCCTAGCTAGGGGTTAAGTTATAATGCAAAATACAATTCTCATTTCTGTACGGCAAGAAGCAAAATGACGTCAACTGTACATAGTTTAAATGGAAGACAAAATATTTATGCAGAAAAATTCAGATTCTCAGGTATAATAAACTGGCAAAATTATTCTGCAGTTAATGGTAATGTGTGAATTTAAAACCTGCTAAAAATCTAACTCATTTTGTTAAAACATGCAAACTTGACTGTTTTCTTGAGACCTCTAAATCAGTATTTAACAATAGGAACAGAACAGTTAACAGTCTGCTAACTGTTAACAGCAGGGTTCTTGGAGACCACCTTCTTCAGCAGTAACATAATCAGCAAAAGACTGATTTTAATTAACAAGATACTGTCAAATATATCACGCTACTTATGCAAAATAATATGTGCTTCTTACAATGTGAACTTCCAGGGTGACATGTTTTTTCCACTTAGAAATAAAGAATTTGTAAAATGCAAGTGTAAGATCCTGCACCTGGGTCACAGTAATCTCAAGCACAAATATACGCTGGGCAGAGGCTGCTTGGGAGCAGCCCTGAGGAGAAGAAAAGTCCATGTAATTTAAGTTAAAACAGAGAAGACACAGTGATGCTCCATGAGGGGATCAGGGGCATCCACTTTTGTTTTCACTCTGTACACTCCACTTGGAAGTGGAGTGTGCAGAGCGGAAGACAAAAGCCAGCAGCTGCTGCTAGATCATGTTAGAATGCTACACAGCATGTTCTAGGCTGGATTTTTTGACCACGGGGCAGTTTACTCAGTTCCTGGCCTGTTATCCGCTGATGGATTACACCTGTCCCAAAGGGGGAAACGAATTCTAGCCCAGGAGCTAGCTGGACTAATTGAGAGAGCTTTAAACTAGCTGTGATGGGGGTAGGGGATATAACAGGGCTCCCCAGTGAAGAGCCCAGGGGGGCTGTGCTGGAACAAAGGGTGAGGCAAATGTCTCAGCTGAAGTGCATATACACCAACGCACGCAGCAGGGGCAATAAACAAGAAGAGCTTGGAACCATTGTAAGGTCGGCTAACTGTGACCTTGTTGCTATTACAGAAACATGGTGGGACCCCTCCCATGACTGGAGTACTGGGATGGATGGCTACAAGCTCTTCAGAAGGGACAGGTGGGGAAAAAAGGGTGGTGGCATAGCTCTCTATATCAAAGAGTGTCTTGATGTTGAAGAGTTTGAGGTTGGAAACGACCAAGTGGAGTGTCTGTGGGTAAGGATCAGGGGGATGGTCTGTAGGAGTGACATTGTGGTGGGGCTCTGTTATAGACCGCCTAGCCAAGATGAAGAGATAGATGAGGTGTTCTACAAGCAACTAGTAGATGTTGCACGATGGCCAGCACTAGTTCTCATGGGGGACTTCAACTTCCCTGATATATGCTGGAAATATAATACCGCGCAGAGGAAGCAGTCCATGAGATTTCTGGAGTGTGTGGAAGATTGCTTCCTGACACAGCTGGTGCAAGAACCTACCAGGGGAGGTGCCCTGCTAGACCTGCTCTTCACTAACAGTGAAGGACTAGTAGGAGATGTGAAGGTTGGGGATCGTCTTGGCCAGAGTGACCATGAAATGGTAGAGTTTGCTATTCTTGGTGACATCAAGAGGGTGACTAGCAAAACTGCTGCCTTGGACTTCCGGAGGGCAGACTTTGACCTGTTCAGGACGCTTGTTGCAAGGGTCCCTTGGGACTCGCTCCTGAGGGGTAAAGGGGTCCAGGAAGCCTGGGTCCTCCTCAAGACGGAAATCTTAAAGGCACAGGTGCAGGCTGTCCCTGAGTTCCGTAAGTCAAGCCGGAGGGGAAAAAGGCCAGTGTGGATGAACCGGGATCTTTTGTTGAGACTCCGGGAGAAAAAGAGAGTATATGCCCTCTGGAAGATGGGACAGGCTACTTGGGGAGACTACAGGGAACTTGCCAAGATTTGCAGGCAGGAAGTTAGAAATGCAAAAGCCCAGCTTGAACTTAGACTGGCTACTGCAGTAAAGGAGAACAAAAAATCCTTTTATAAATATATTAACAGTAAAAGAAGAACTAAGGAGAATTTCCCTCCTTTACTTGATGCGGCAGGGAATGTAACCACAGAGGATAAGGAAAAGGCTGAGGTTCTCAATGCCTTCTTCACGTCTGTCTTTAGTAGACAGACCAGTTATCCTCAGGATACTTCTTGCCCTGACCTGGAAGTCTGGGACGAAGCGCATCATACACCCCCTGTGATCCCAGCAGAGACAGTCAGAGACCTGCTCCTCCATCTGAACTGCCACAAGTCCATGGGGCCAGATGGGATCCACCCAAGGGTGCTGAGGGAGCTGGCAGAGGTGATTGCCAAGCCGCTTTCTGCCATCTATCAGCATTCCTGGTCATCTGGAGAGGTCCCGCAAGATTGGAGGCTTGCCGATGTGACTCCCATCTACAAGAAAGGCCGTAAGGAAGATCCGGGGAACTACAGGCCTGTCAGCCTGACCTCGGTATCAGGGAAAGTTATGGAGCAATTGATCTTGAGGGAGATCACACGGCACGTGCATGGCAATCAGGGGATCAGACCCAGCCAGCACGGGTTCACAAAGGGCAGGTCGTGCTTGTCCAACCTCATCTCCTTCTATGACTGGGTGACCAGACTGGTAGATGAGGGAAAGGCTGTTGATGTAGTCTACCTGGACTTCAGCAAAGCCTTTGACACGGTCTCCCACAGTATTCTCCTGCAGAAGCTGGCAGCCCATGGTGTGGACAGGTTCACTCTTCTCTGGGTTGAGAACTGGCTAGAGGGCCGTGCCCAGCGGGTAGTGGTTAATGGAGTCAAGTCCAGCTGGCGTCCTGTCACGAGTGGTGTCCCCCAAGGGTCAGTATTGGGGCCCGTCTTGTTTAATATCTTTATTGATGACCTGGATGAGGGGATTGAGTGTACCCTCAGTAAGTTTGCGGATGACACCAAGTTGGGAGGATGTGTCGATCTGCCTGAGGGTAGGGAGGCCCTTCAGCGGGATCTGGATAGGCTAGACAGTTGGGCTGAGGTCAATGGGATGAGGTTCAATAAGGCCAAGTGCCGGGTCCTGCACTTTGGCCACAATAACCCCATGCAATGCTATAGGCTTGGGGCAGAATGGCTTGAGGAGTGTATAGAGGAAAAGGACCTGGGGGTGTTGGTTGATGCTCGGCTCAATATGAGCCGGCAGTGTGCCCAGGTGGCCAAGAAGGCCAATGGCATCCTGGCCTGTATTAGGAATAGTGTGGCCAGCAGGAGCGGGGAGGTGATCATCCCCCTGTACTCAGCTCTGGTGCGGCCGCACCTTGAGTACTGTGTTCAGTTTTGGGCCCCTCACTACGAGAAAGACGTTGAGGCCCTGGAGCGTGTTCAGAGAAGGGCAACAAAACTGGTGAGGGGTCTGGAGCACAAGTCTTCCGAGGAGCGGCTGAGGGAGCTGGGATTGTTTAGTTTGGGGAAAAGGAGGCTTAGAGGAGACCTCATTGCACTCTACCACTTCCTGAAGGGAGGCTGTGGTAAGGAGGGGGTCAGCCTCTTCTCCCAGGTAACTAATGACAGGACAAGAGGGAATGGCCACAAGTTGTGCCGGGGAAGATTTAGATTAGACTTGAGGAAAAATTTTTTCTCTGAGAGAGTGGTCAGGCACTGGAATGGCCTGCCTAGGGAGGTGGTTGAGGCACCGTCCCTAGCGCTGTTCAAGAAGCGTTTAGATGAGGTGCTGAGGGATTTGATTTAGTAGCTTGGTTGGTAGGGATGGTGGTGTGAGGATGGTTGGACTAGATGATCTTGTAGGTCCTTTCCAACCTAATGTATCTATGAATCTATGAATCTATGAATCTGATTGCAGTGCAGTTTTTCTACAACTGATTGTGCAGCCTTGCTCTTCACTGTATCTCTCTTTGCTCGTCAGTTTTGCTGAAGACTTGTTTGCTTTTAAATTCAAGATACACTTGTAATTGCTCATGTTGAATGTTGGAGACAACAAGTGGCCCTCTTCTGTTGTTGTTGCTCCCTTGCTTTGTTTGTGTTCTGAAAAAAACTAACACCTTCTGTTTTTAGGTTGTGGGGAGGATGTATCAAAGCGGTGATAAAACGTGGTATTTATTTACCACAGCTTCGAGAAGTCATAGATTCATGCAAGCTGAAGAAAGCTGCCAATAGGAGGGGGAAAGTAGCAGGAAGATGGAAGATCTCAGTGAAGCAGGAAATAGTAATGTCCTAATGATCCCACTGAGAAGGATGGTGACTGCAGCAGTATGGAATCAAATCAGCAGTTGGTACAGAAAAGTCCATGTAATTTAAGTTAAAACAGAGAAGACACAGTGATGCTCCATGAGGGGATCAGGGGCATCCACTTTGGTTTTCACTCTGTACACTCCACTTCCAGTACCTTTCAGGTACTGGAAGTGGAGTGTGCAGAGCGGAAGACAAAAGCCAGCAGCTGCTGCTAGATCATGTTAGAATGCTACACAGCATGTTCTAGGCTGGGTGCATCTGATTGCAGTGCAGTTTTTCTACAACTGATTGTGCAGCCTCGCTCTTCACTGTATCTCTCTTTGCTCATTAGTTTTGCTGTTGGACTGTACATGCGCTTGTGAGATGACGGACATGAGGAAGTGCGCACAGACAGCAGCATTTCTAAGACAAGTTTTTGTACTTGATTTAAATTTGTGTAACTAGGAAGAAAACTCTGCTTGCGCTTTAGGTTGAGTCTGTAAGGATTCTGTTCCTTTCTCCTTTTCTGTCTCTAATACTGCAGTATGAATACCGTTGACATCGAGTATGATGCTTTTGCTCAGTCTCCTGGAAGCTGTGCACCTGCAGAGTTGTTTTAATAACTCGTTAAGCAAAGATCATAGTGCACTGTGAGTGATTTTTTTATTTCAAGCCAGTTTCTATCCGTTTGAGTGTTGAACCATCACACAGTCCTGTGATGGGTAGCCCTGTGGGGTTTTCACCGTGGTCTTAGCTCCAATAAATAAGTCATCATGACTTCTGTTCAAGTCTACTTGGAATGGGATGGAAATGGCATGTTCTGATTGAGTTGGCTAACGGTTAGGCTGACCTTCCTGTTGAAATATGTGCAGCCGTTTTTTGTCGCAGGTCAGGCAGGTTGCGTGTTATTTTGAATGTGCTGAAATGTCTTTATGAAGACTTGTTTGCTTTTAAATTCAAGATACGCTTGTAATTGCTCATGTTGAATGTTGGAGACAACAAGTAGCCCTCTTCTGTTGTTGTTGCTCCCTTGCTTTGTTTGTGTTCTGAAAAAAACTAACACCTTCTGTTTTTAGGTTGTGGGGAGGATGTATCAAAGCGGTGATAAAACGTGGTATTTATTTACCACAGCTTTGAGAAGTAATAGATTCATGCAAGCTGAAGAAAGCTGCCAATAGGAGGGGGAAAGTAGCAGGAAGATGGAAGATCTCAGTGAAGCAGGAAATAGTAACGTCCTAATGATCCCACTGAGAAGGATGGTGACTGCAGCAGTATGGAATCAAATCAGCAGTTGGTACAGAAAAGTCCATGTAATTTAAGTTAAAACAGAGAAGACACAGTGATGCTCCATGAGGGGATCAGGGGCATCAACTTTTGTTTTCACTCTGTACACTGAGTGATCTTGTAGGTCCTTTCCAACCTAAGGTATCTATGAATCTATGAATCTATTTGGGAGTGTCCATTGATGAAAGACTCAGTAGGAGACAGTAGTGTGCCCTTGCAGCCCAAAAGGCCAACCGTATCTTGGATTGCAAGAGAAGCATGACCAGCAGGTCAAGGAAGGTGATTCTGCCCCTCTACTATCATAAGACCCCACCTGGACTACTGCATCCAGTTTTGGGACCACCAACAAAAGAAGGACATCAAGCCGTTGGAGCGGATCCAGAGAAGGGGTATGAAGATGGTCAGAGGGCTGGAGCACCTCCTCTGTGGGGACAGGCTGAGAGAGCTGGGGCTCTTCAGCATGGAAAAGAGAAGGTACCAGTGGGACCTTGCAGTAGCCTTCCAGTGCCTGGATGGGATCCCACAGGAAAGCTGATGAGGGACTTTTTACAAGGGCATACAGCATCAAAATGAGGGGAAATGGCTTTAAACTGGAAGAGAGGAGATTCAGACTAGATATTAGGAAGAAATTCTTTACTGTGAGGGTGGTGAGACCCTGGAACACGTTGCCCAGAGAGGCTGTGGATACCCCCACGCTGGTGGTGTTCAGAACCAGGCAGCATGGAGCTTTGAGCAACCTAGTCTAGTGGGAGATGTCCCTGCCTATAGCAGGGGACTGGAACCAGATGATCTTAAGGGTCCCTTTCCAACCCAAACCATTGTATAATTCTATGAGTGGTGGTGATATGATCAGAAATACAACTCACCATTATATTTTTGTGGATGAACCCCCGTCTATATCTTGCAGGCTTCAGATGCGGGTATTCTTCTGTGCTGGTAACTCTGATATTCCAGACCTTTTTCCAAGCATCATAAAGTTGAACATGTACTGGATATACTCCAGAATGGTGAGGAGCCACTGCATAGCCCATATCAGTTGGAATACCATGTTCCTAAAACACAACAGAACAACTGATTTAAAAAAATTAAGAAACAGTATTTTGGCATTTCACTAATCCTTTGTGAGAGATTGAGAATAGTTCTGAAATACAAATAATGGCGACATTATAATATGTTTTGGTAAATAAGGGTGAAGGAAAGCAGCATGGTGAAGATAAAACACAATTTTGAAACATAAGACTTTAATAAGTATTTTTACAAGTATGGAGGGAAGAGTGATATAAACACATTTTACGTTGATTTCTTTAATCAATGCATTAAAACTTCTGCAATCTTTCAAGTTCATACAAGGAATGTGCTCACAAACTAAGAATTGAGAGAGGAAAGTACTGGAACATACGCAAGAAAATGTCATTTGGCCCTTACAAAAAGAAAAATGTGATTTCCACTATATGCCCCTACACAATTTCTTAGTTGAATTTCATAAAAGATCATCCTATTTCTCCTCTAGTCTGCTAGAAGCATAAAATCATATTCAAAAACAACCATTTTAGTGTCATTTAAATAAAGAGAAAAAATAGTGATGTGTAAAACTGAAACAGATGTTCTAGAATAACCTCTTTTGTAGTAAATCTTTCATTTTTGCAGACTTCTTTCATTTAACTGACCTTGCTAGTATTACCTTCTCTTGAGATTCATTGTATTTTCTTTCCAGTTTCTGGTTTCCAATGTACTCTAATGAATTTTGACACTTTTTCTATTTTCTTTCAAATGAATAGCACGCAAGCACATATTTCTGCTTATCCATACAATGTTGTTGTATAGCGGTATTTTGAAAAACTGCCTTTGCAAATGGAACCTTTGCATTGTTTAAAAGTGTTGTTGTTTTTTTTTTTGATACTATTTGTACCATCATCTTCACCATATTTTTCAATTACTCTTCATGTGAGAAGATAAGAGGTGGGTGATACTTGGGTCCCTTCCATTGAATAAAACAATTACTAAGGAATAAAAAAAACCTCTGAAGTCTTATCTCAAAGAAAAATGAGCTCATGACCTTAGAAAAATAATCTTTCATCATCTCTTCTGGAGAACTACTACGTGAAAACTAATGTACTGGATGGTCAGGGGAGCAAAGACAAGAAGAACAGGGTACAAATTTTAAAAAGCAGTATGCTGAAAAATATAGGAATTGTCCCGGTTTTTACACAGGGATTTTATGTGAAAGGAGACATGAAAGAAATCTTTCTAACACGAAAGAAAAGCTTGAGCAGGAAGTGAATTCTGTAGGAAGTGCTCATGACACACTACGCAGATGCTGAACAGAACCCAGACAATACAGCAATGAAAAAAATACTAAAAGAGATCTTCTTCTTCTGCCTACATTGAAAGGTTCCTGAGCTGCCTAACACACTGAATCTGCACAGCTACATTTGTTTCCACTATCACATGTTCACAAATATTTGGTCCAAAAACCAACTGATGTGTAAGCAACTCATTATATGGAAGAGCACATTACTGCAATAAATGTAATATATAAAAAATGTTGCATGCATAACTGCTGTCAACTTAACCAGGTACAAACAGACACTCCAACTTAAAATACACAATAGTTTTACACAGAAGCTACAATATTTTTATAGCATATCTACTGGATCCTCTGTGTTCCTAGTCACATTGTAAAAAGCTATAGTGCTGTGTGTGTTTGGCAATGAAATACAAATATCTATACACCTCTTCCTTTCCAAATGCTGTAAGATTTTTTCTCCTACTTGTTTGTGCTTTGCTTTCCAGAAGAGTGTATCTCTTGAATTTTACTGTAGCTTTCATTGCAGATAGACTTTTCCTTAGAAGTTCCTTAACCTAAATGGTGAATTGTCCTTGAGTGACAAATACTATTAGGTGCAAAGATGGTGAAAAGCATGAGTTTTTGTACCCACAGGTGGGTGCATGTTCATGCACAAATGAAGACACACCTACACATTCTTAATGTTTATTATTTGTGCTAAGTTTAAATAGTCACGATTAGATGTATTAGTCAAGATTAGATGTATCTAAGTAAGATATGATGGCTCAACATGTGTGAAGGGTTAATAGAGAAACCTGAAGAAAAACAGCTTACTCACTCATAATTGGCAGGGGGGTTGGACTCGAAGATCTCTTGAGGTCCCTTCCAACCCCTATGATTCTATGATTCTATGATAACATAACTGTTTTACTGTATCTTGTATTTTACTGTAATTATCTATGAAAGTTTATTAACACAAAAAGCTAATTCACATACAACAGCATTTGTTTCTGCTCCAGAAGAACATGAGAAATAGGAAGTGAAATGTTTAAATCTTTGTGGGAATAAAGTTATTGCTTTCCCTCAGTATAATGGCATGTTTAACAGACAGATACGGTTTGATCTCATTGCAGAATCCTGATTTTTTAAATGTTTAAAATACAGTTCTAACTATTATTTCCCTATGGCCACTTGTGGCACACTAGGAACACAAAATAGGACTTTATATGAATTTTATCATCCTGAGGTTGGCATGGCTTTCGGAATTCTGGTAAGGTCTCAGCACTTCTTTATGAGTCCAAGTCATGGCTGCACTGATCATACCACACCCACGGAGCACGTAAACTGGAGTGTAGTATGCATAATGTGCCACAGTAGGAAAGAGTAAAATCTGGCCTTGGTTTTTAGTGCTTGGGAGATAAAAGAGTGCCGACACGATCTGTTACGCTGTTTTACACTACTTAATTCCATCACAGATATTTCAATTCCTCTTCCTTTTATCTTAATCTTTTCTACTTCACTTAAGCACACATAAACATCGGACAGAATAATCTTTACAGAACATGTAAGAAATTGTATTCTCTAATGTCCCATTTAATCTTTCTCATTTAGCTCTAAACAAACATCTGGATTTTAAGGTTTCTTTTTCAAGTTTTACAGTATGAAGATATAAATATGGAACCAACATCTTTTATTCTAATTATGAACCTATCATATTCCATGTATTAGTATCTCACTGATTCCAGTCTCCAATTCCCAAGTTGAGTATTTCACATACACTATGCACATTTAGCTTGATAAGGTATCAGCATTTTCAGCCTCTTTCAAACAGGGAGAACACTGATCTTTGTTATTAATCTCAATGCATTAAGTGAATGAAATAAGTAGCAGGCTACTGTGCATAGCTTCAGACATGAAAAAAGTTTAAGATAAAGTTTCTCTAAGTATTAACAGTATTGAAAGTAGAAAAGAAAATAGGAATTGGTGAAATTACCTAAATCAGTTGAATATGACTTTTTCTAGTAACACACTTCCATAGTTACATCACGTAGACTAAGCCCAGGGGATGTCTTGGGTTCTTTTCCATCACACAAAAACTACAAGATCTAATTTAATTTCAAATGGACCTTTCAAAGGTTTGCAGAATCACAGAAAAAGAAGAAAAAAAAAAAAGTTCAAGAAAAAACACTGAGTGTTTAAATTTTCATAGTCCTATCTTTAACTGAAATGTTTTCCTTGAAGTAAACAGTGAAGTCAATCTGGCCTGTACTCAGCATAGCTAAAATTTGCAGTAGACTTGATCAAATTTTTGGTAGGAAGAAAGCACACAGATTTCTTAAAGCAAAGTTGTCAAACACAAGTTTAATTGTTTGATATATCTATGCCTTTCACCTTAACTCACAGACATCTGAACATCAGCAAACTGGTTTTTGCACTGTTATTTCAAAGCCATCTCTTCTTCACAGGAACAAAATAATTATGTATCAGCCAAAAAGCAGCCACTGTGTTTTGAGCAGGGAGAATTAAAATTAGGCCATTGGAAGAATAGAAGCATTTCAAGTTGTGTTTTTGGAGGTATTCTGAAGTAACACTTCTTTATGTTTTTAATTCAACCAATCCAATAGCCTCCCACTGCTATTAACCCTCAAATCCTATTATCTATGCAAAACACACACCTAAATAGTACAATTTCCATTGAAGTTCTCCAGCATAAGAGGCCACTGAAAACAGATGAAGAGCATTTATAGCAGCTGATCTCAAGCACAGGCATTGTACCATATTCCGCTTTTGTCTTCCAGACACCTGTTGGTTGTTCACACAACCCCGTTGCTAAAACGTACCAGACTGTGTCCAAATTTTAAGTATGCTGTCCTGCTTCTCTTAAAGTACATTAGTCAGGGCATGGTGGAGTGGTTGATACTCTGTAAACCCAGGTAGCTAGAACATGGACAGAGCAAGTTCACAGATGTGCTGAGAATTCTCCAACTCCTTCCAGCACTGATTTTCCTAAAGAACAGAAATAATGGTTTCTGAATACTTCAATTAAATATAAAAAGCAAAAATATTACTCACTAAGGCAAACTTTTTGTTCAGGATCATTTGTTCCACCAGTGACGACTCATTGTGGAAGAGATGAGGCTGCATGTGACTCCACATGTGAGGAAACCACCAAAACTCATCAACAGATCTCAACAGCAGGTCATCACCTTCATCCTCCTCCTCAGTGCCTGCAAAAAAAAAAAAAAAAAAAAAAAAAGATTAAAAAAAGAAACAACAATCTGTGATGTATATATTGTTTCACAAGTGTTTGAAAATATAAGAGAAATTTGCAAAGCAAAAATTTGACTTTTTTGAAGTACTAGGGATTTTAAATGTTTTCCAGTACACATTCCTTCCCCTGAAGTAACCAAACTAACATAGCCAGGTCAAAGACAGGGTGATCGTTTTGACAGCATCTTGAACATATAGTATAGTATTGTCCCCAGATTCTTGTGCTGTATCAACAGCATTAGAAGCTAAGGGACAGAAATTGAGAAATAGCATACAAGACTGTTCAGGATAAATGAAAATACTGCAACTCTATTTTGGTATTCCTTATCCAAATTAAATTTATTCTACAATTAAATCCCTTTTCCTTTTGTTGCCTACAGTATGTGGAAATATTTTTTTCCAGTAGCCTTTTCAAAACATTTTGCATAGCACAACTGTTCTACTTTCCTTCTAATTCTGACCATTCTAATTACAACTTGTTCAGAGGTTCCCAGAAATCTGCGTCTTCAAAGGTACCTAAAAAGTGTTTGGAGCTCACTGAGTTATTCCTCAGTCCACAAATCTGCCTTTTTAGGTGCTTTCCTCATCTGTTCCTAATGATGTGGTACCCTGGAAGAGACCCTGCAACAATTTCTAATCACTATGCTGATTAATAGGAGTCGCTCAGGCAGCAGCGTGTAGCTAAGTTGCTCTCCTAGACCTCTCATGCTACAACAACACCAGTAAATAAGATGGTGACAGGCCTGATCCTGAGCCAGCTGGCTAATTTGATGCTCATAAATTCCAGTCAGCAAGAGAAGCAGCTACATCCCAGCTACCTGCTGGGAACAGGTCCTCGCCCATGCTCCCTGCTGGGCTGCACACAGGAGCGTGGGGCTGGCCTGGACCAACAGCACTTCAGAGATTGTTCCCATAACTCAAGAGTAGTGACCATTGCTTTCAGCAACATGCCCACTATTCAGCTCTAAACAATGTCCTAGCAGGGGCTTAGCCTGTGCGCCTGACAGCACTTCAGGGATGGGAAATGCAAGGGCCTAATAAGCTGACAGATGAGGATAGATGCTCCCCAACCCCTGAGTCCAGATACTTATTCTAGTCCCACTGCACTTTTCTTGATAGTCTAGTCTTGTCAAAGACTGTTGCATTTAAATAATTGCTTAATGGATTGCATTATAAAGACTTCATGAGCCAAACTTTGAAAAACTAAAGTTGAACAATCTTCACTGTGTGCCTATTTGCTTCTTGTCCAATTGTTCCTACTCTTTCCAAAAAAATCAATGCAACTTTACAAATCCTTTCTCTCTTAGCACTTTGTAATACTATTCTCTTTTCTTTTCCAGTCTTTCAGCCTCTTTTTTTTTTTTTTCATATGTAAGGCCTTACTCTCACTAACCCGATCAGCTTTCTCCTCTTTCCTCCAACAAACCTTGTCTGACATTCCTTCACTGTTGCCAATTTCTCTTTTCCTCAGAAGGAACTAAAATAATGAAGGGAAAATGTAGGCACACATTTATAATGATGTATCAATATCTGTAGGATCATTAGATTTTATGAATCCTCATGAGCCTAATTGGCACTGTGTCATGTTCACCTGCTATCCAAAGAAAGTAACAGGAGTGGTTAAAGGTTGTAAAACAGCCAAGTCAGGGAGGAAAAGAAATATATATTTCTTCAAGAAAAGAAGAAAGCCTCAGCAAGAGATGGGCTGTAACAGAGAGAGGCTCGACTCATTGAGCTTACAGCTGGTAACTGGGTCAGTTTGTACTACAAACATGCAATATCTTTGCCAAATCTCTCGTAATCAAAACAAGGAAACCCATGTGCATGCTCCCTCCAAAGCATCTGAACTGTCAACTGAGACAAAACAAGTGGTCCTGAAAGTACCTTTGCCTGCTGAGGCACTGACAGGTGACAGGCTAGGCAGCCAGGCCTTTTCTGCCAGGCCATTCCAGCCAAGAGAAAGGAAGAGAAAGGGTGGGAATGGATGGAGAAAGCGATGCATTGAATGTGTGGGAGTTAAGGCATCGTTAGCCTCTCTGAATTGTGCAGGTTATACCTGGAAGACAGAGGTCAAACCTCAACAAGTCTACCTGATTTCTCTAGAGCCCAAAAGAAATCTGTGGAGAAACAGTGCTTTTGTTCAGCTTTTCAGCTCTAAATAACAGACTTCTTTTCTTAACATGGCAAGAAATTCTGACCAAGGTGCACTACGAGGAGAATTATGCACTTCCATCTAATCAACATGGACAGCAATTAAGCCTACTTGAGTTCTACGTATCTCTGGTTTTGAATAATTTTTTTTTCTGTTTGTTTCCTATGTTACCTTTTCTATTTCCATATTAATATCCTTCAACTATGATGTGACCTTGTACTGCCTTTTAACTATCTTTTTCAGGCTCTGATGCCCTATTTTCCATGTATTTCTTTTTCTATTTATCAGCAGAGACCACTTGCTTCTTCTACATCAAATCCTAATTAATACTTTCACTTCTTTGTATACCTACAGTGGTTTAAGTATAAAATTATTTGAATAGATAAAATGTATTGATATGGTATCTCTACAGCAGATGTCAAACTATACAAATGGATAAACTTTGGCTGCTCAACAGATTGCTCAGTAAAGTCAACAGAACATCTCATCTGATTGGTGCGATTTATCACAACAACAGGACAAAAGGAACTGAATTTCAATGAAAGGCAAGTAGGAACTCAATCTATTCCCCACAGGTAACTAGTGCAGGTTACAGACTGCACTAGAAGTTTCAGATTCCTCATCTGGAGATGTCTCTGTTCATCTAAAATTACCACTTAAATTCTCCACGCACGGATGCAGAGAAAAATCAGATTCACCTTCTACACTACATGCTTCTCTCTCTAGACTTCCTGGGACAGGTTTTGTAGCAATTCTCTAAAGCTGAAATTTCATGTCCAAACCTTTGAATTGAAATATGAAGAAATATTAAGAGAGTTTATTTCACTCTCAGGACTGATTTCACTGTTATCCAATGACACTCATGTAAGATGCATAAATCCTACTGAAAACTGTCATCCCAGACTGGGCTTACTGGCTTTTAAGTTCTCCTGTGGCCAGGCTTATAGGAGGAAAAGGATTGTTCCTCTTATTCAGTCTTTTCTGAATGGATTAGTCTTCTCAAATTTAGAAACTGCAGCATGGCTCTTCTATTTCCAAGTCATTGTTCTCCTCATCAGTCTATTATGCAAAGAATGGGCACAACATATATAGAGAAATGGGGCTGCAGATGTATTTATAGACTTTACCTACATGATTAGTTTTGCAGAGACTATAGCTCAAAGGGTTAATCCAGCATAATAACTTTACAAGAAAAAAGTTAATGATATATCACACAAATTACGTCCCAAAGAAATGTGAAAGGAAGAACATCATACCACAAAGAACACCACCAAAATGAAAGTAATTTTAGTTTTTCATTCTTACCTGTATGATAAAATTTCCCTGAAAATCCCAGGTTGAAAGTAAAATTTGTGATCTGAGTTCTCAGAAGATTCTGAGTGTCAAGCAAGGCCTAAAAAAAACCCAACAAAACAACATATAAACATAACTGTAGAAAACTACACTTGGTACAGAAATTAAATGTAACCATACAGAGTTGCAAAGGCATATATCTTTCCAGTTTTTTTCTCTATGTAAAAGTGGCTCTTTATATATTACAATAACAAATTTTAATTAACGTTAAAAGATTAAAGATAGTATGCAAACTGCATCATTTCTCTCATAAAGATGGCCATCTTCTGAATGCTGTCTTACTCCCCGGATCATTAGATTAGGAAACAAAGGCACATACCAGAGAAAAACATCACATTTGAGTAATCACAGACAGGACTAAAATTCAGATCTCGTGTCCCAAACCACTGCTCTAATTGCCAGAGTGAACAGCATTTATTAGAGTTATGTTTCTCTAGATCAGTTCAAGTACATACACAGCATTTTATTCAATTTCAAAAATTATTGTTAACAAAAAAAAAATCCAGACAGACAGAAAGAAGCTAAATTACACCTATTCCACATCAAGGAACTTAATCCTACCCCCAAATTCTGACTCATTTCTCAGACAGTTATGATACTGTCTGTCAGAATAAATGTACTTTCACTAAATTAGTACAAACAAAAAAAAGCATGTAGAAAGAAAGGGGAAAGCTGTTACTCATCAGATACATCTTCAGACTTAGATTTCAATATGCAATTCTAGATTTGTCACTCCCAAGATTTAAAGATTACTTTAAGGAGTTATCTCCTCAATTTCTTCTACTCTGCTGTTGTTCACTATTTCAGTTCTCCAAGTGTAACAAATAAAATCCAGCTCCCTGATATAAAACAAAGAACACGCAAAACAACAACAAAAAACCCTCTAGAAAGCAACAACAAAACTTAAGAATAAACAGCCTCCTATAAAAGGACACTAGGAGTGCACATTCCTCTGCCTGCTTTCAGGTCAGCACTTGATAGCAGCTTTTTAAAGAGCACTCAAGAGTCTTCAGGATTTGTGAGTGAGCACAGCACAGTAGAGCTGCATGGCCACTACAGCATGCTCACACACACGCAGAACAGGTACTTGTGCTGACTGCTAAGTAGCAATAGTAGCAATGCCTTGGAAAGAAAGGGAAATTTATACAGGTCAGAAAACATATTTTAAATGCAGCATGCATTGTAGTACTTGACTGATTAAAGACAATATCCTTGTCAAAATTAAGAACGGTGAGGAATGGAAAGAGTCTAAAACTCACAAAAACTTCACCCTACTAATATTTTTAAAGGTACAGAGGTTGGTGTAGACATCCCACTTTTGGAATTCAATGGTAGTTTGGTACCTAGAGAATAAGACCCATATGGACACTTTTATTAGAATTACAGAATGGCTTGGACTGGAAGGGACCTTAGATTGCACACAGATCCAAACCCATGCCATGGGCAGGGCTGCTACCCACCAGACCAGGCTGCCCAGGGCCCCATCCATTGGGGCCTTGAATACCTCCTGGGATGGGGCATCCACAGCTTCTCTGGGCAGTCAGTGATTCACCACACTAGCAACTTGATAGCAACTTAACTACAATATTTTCTTTTTTAACCAAGAAGCCAAAGACAACAAAATGTTAGCACAGAAGTCAATCCAGACTTAGATATAGCTTGATTTAGATATAGTTTGATTACAGTTTCTTAAAATACAGCCCAATTTCACAGATGGAGGTGATACCCACCTTGTTGGACAAGCTTCTAAGCACACAAGTTCTTCGGGCTTTCTATAGTGTTCATCTACATTAGTTCTAATTAAAGTACAACCTTTATCCACAAAGTCTGTCAAGCCTGTTTCCTTGAAGTACAACATTACAATGATAAAATCTAGGAAAAAGTGACATTAACAGAGGCTCTCCTCCCTGCACCCAAACTCACGAGCAGCCCAATGCAGCAGGCCCAGATGTCATCCCCATCTGGGGGTGACACAGCAGGTGCTCTGCTTCTGCCCTGCTCTCCCTTTGTATAGCTGAGCTCTTATATCTACCCTTGCTGGGATACTGCCAGGAGTGGTAATACAGCTACTCATCAGTCCTCTTACTATCCTGTTCATCACTGATCAAAGAGCCCCTCACCTCTACAGCAGCAGCATGGGCTGCAGAAGGCACAGGGTGAGGTCACAGAATGAGCCTGAGGCCTCAGCAAGCTGACTGGTCTATGGCGCTGCCTGGCTCTGGGAAGCAGGTGCCTGAGGGAGCTGGTTGGAAGCAAGTGGAGAAAATCCTTCTTGTCCCCATCCTGAGGGGCCGCAGAACTGAATCTTGTTGGCATGGCTGACAGAACATGAGTGCAGTCAATTCCTAGTCATGACCAGCACTTGCCTTGCTTTTGTATTTCAGCAGACCAGAGCACTACTAATAAGCATATCCATTATATCTACATCCATCACAAAACTAAATCTCTGAAAGAGCTACAATGTTTCTGCTTCCCATTTCTTGAGGTCTGTTCAGGCCAGGAAGGGCATCATATTTCTTTCACATCAGCCTGCCTCTCCCATGTTCTTGGTGTCCAGCTCCAGCAGCAGAAGGGAGGAAGGCTCCAAGGAACAGCAGCAGGGTGGCAAAGATCATCTTTCACTAAAAAAGAATACCTGAAAAATGTCCTGCACACAACAGCCTTGCTAAATGAGTGAATAAAATGGAGCACAGAATAGATATAATTGAAAACCAGCTCAAGACTTTTGAAGTGGAATAAGGAGAGAAATCTCACAGCACCATAACAAGGACTTTTGCACAGGCTGACAGAGCAAAGATCACTGGGGAGACTTCTTATTCTAATGAAAAATAGCAAATCTGCAGAAGATTTTATTAAAGCCATCCTTGAGCTGCCAAGAACCAATTCAATGAAAATTTTACCTTTTGAGTAAGACATCCAGTTAAAAACCTGGGAGGTATACGATACAGCTATATGCTTCTTACGTTAACAGTATGCAGCTTTGAACGCAAGAGATTCTGAGTACAGTTTGATAGTGAGATGACATGAATGGGCTGCAAAGCTCTTTTCCTCTGAATTGAGCTCAACAGGCCCCACTGGAAGAACATAACAGGTGTTTAAAAACCTCCAAAATATCATTCTGAAGGTGTTTGCACACCAGGGAAGTAAGTTTCTCAGCAGCCCAGCAGGTAGGCAGATCTTTGGATTTTCCTGCGCTGCATGACTTTCACGGAGTTCACGGAAAAGAAATTATATTCACTGTGATAAAAGTTTAGTTACGCAGGCTTCAAGATAAAGCAAAGTCCCAAATGAGCAACTCTGACTTGATAACATGACTACTTCTAAAATTTTAATATCAAATATATTTCCTTAAAGCTATCTACCCCCTCCCAGAAAACTCTGTGGAAGACTACTGTGTGCAGCCTCTGGCAAGGTTACATTTAGAAATAAATTCTTTGTCTTGCATTTACTGCCATGGAGAATCAACCTTTGAGCTACAAAGCACTGGGAACAATTTCTGAGCTGAAGGCCTTATCCCACACCTTTCTAACAACTTCTTCGCTTCCGAGCCCCAGTCTAATCTCCGGTCAATGAAAAAACAGAAAGGAGAGACTAGAAATGCATAAGACTGTTCAGAAGGAGTTTGTTGCTTCAGTTTGGGCATGTTGTAGCCACCTGGCTGACAAGACAGTCATGATTCAAGGCTCTTAAAGAGGGAGTGGGAGCAGGATAGAAAAAGCTCATGACATTTCCATAATAATAAAATTAGTGCTTAGTTATTTCTTCACTGGGAGTTAACATTACTGTATAACTAGCACCTTCTCACACCAACTGCCTGGGGGTTGTGTTTCCTTTAGGCCAGCAGTCACAGTAAGAAAGCCCTGCTTCCACTCCTCACTATCTGTCACAAACAACACGAACTTCTAAAGGAGATTTGGACTTCATTTTCCACTTCAAAAGAGATCCCATTGTTTTTTTGGCCGCATTATTTTCATTAAAATCAACATGAGACATCCCACTATAATCTAGCCCTGCTATTTGAAGATGTATCAGCTGATACCACCTGCATATCTGCTCACCTGCTCTACCTGCAGCAAGAGGGCACAGTCCTACAGTGAACTATCTTTTGTACAGACAAGCTGAGATAACATTTGAGTTGTCATGCCTATGATTATTTTCTTGGTAACTTGACATTTTACTAATCTTTCAGGTTCTAAAAACAAAATGTTAAAACTCAGGAAAAATATACAGTAGCAGATGGCAGGGACTGTTACTGTGAGTTTTTATCAGAGACAGAAAGAAGTAAGGGGGAGGAAGAGCCTGAAATTTTATTTCTAATGCTAGTCTATACACTGAAGGTAAGCCGGTGATATTTTCTCTATTTCATGATTGTTTGATGAAAAGTCTCTCTGGATATGAGATGTTATATGACTATGCTGGTACCAAAGATTGTGTTTTAAAAACCATTCAGTAAAATCTTCCTATGTTTACAAATAATTACTTGCTCCATTTGTTCTACTTCTACTGGCACTGTAAGGAAAATAAATTGCTGGCTGTGCAATCACTATTATGTACACAGCTACAATGGAGTATTTAATTCAAATCTTTTCCTAGCTCACATATTTGGTTTACAAAACTTATTTTGACAGAAATCAAATGTGAGAATTCAATACAGGATGAGAGATCCCTTCATTCACCAGCAGACCAAAACAATCTGAGGAAGAGATCCTGTTACAATCCAAGGAATAGATTAAAGATGTTCTGAGAGTAAGACATAGTTTCTTCCCTTCTTACATGTGACACAATTATAGTACAATGAAAGGAATATAAGGAATCACATTATGTTGTAAATTGTCAGATTCTCAGGTCATTAATCAGCATGATCCTTCAATTTCACTTTCGATGAAACCTCTACACAAACATAAGTTGCTGTAATTGCTTGTCAATGTTATGCTTGTAATTGTTTGTCAACCGATACCAATAACAAACTTAGTTAACAAAAAATTTAGGAGAAAATGCGCTCTAAGATCACAAATGCAACAACAGAAGCCAAGAGGACTGTTTCTGAATGAATGCGAAAAAGTATAAAAATTCTTGCCTTGGTACAGACTCCTTTCATAATAAACAGAATGTTTAGCTCTTTTATCACTTTTCATTCAGAAATTTCAACTTTGTTTACAATGGGAACAGCTTTATTTCATTTTTCTCACCTTGCAGACAGGACAAACAGAGGCACAGACAGATGACAATGGGCTGTCAAAAGCTTTAAAGCTTTTGCTCAAGTAAATCAGCAGTAAAGCCAAGGATAAAACTCCTATTGCCAGAACTTCCTTCCCATCTCCGTAGTTGGGAAACCATTCCTTCTCCTGTTCTCAAATGCATCTTCACATGAGTTCCCATTACAGCCTGTTATGGAGATGCCAGAAGTGTCAACTTGTCTTCAGTAAACAGACAGTTGTAATTTCTTCAACATCAACAAAGTCTTCTACCCCAAACATCTCAGCTTATCAAATACATAAACCAAAAATGCTTTAATCTTGTTTCATGACGAAGGAACTCTTGTGTGCTTCTGTAGTCATACCAACATATTTATGACTATTTTTGCTACTCAAAAGCTGCTAAAGAACTCAGACACTTGAACAGGAAAACAGTTAACAACTGTTAATTGTTCCGCACGGATTTTAACTAAATTAGCAAGAAGGTAGACATACTCTCACAATGCTGCAGCACTAAGATACTAAACTTCAATTCAGAACATGCTTCCATGTCAGTTACAAAAGGAAAAAAGACTGGCTCGGAAACTTACAATGCTGAGCTCTCTCTTCCCTCTTTTTTTCAGAAAACAAATCACTTTTCAGAAACATTTATTTTGTTGTTTCACATACTATCAGAACAGTCATTGAATTACAAATTCCTTTGCCTCTTGTGCCATACTGGCTCTTTATTAAAGGCAAGGATCTTCTGAAAATGTAAAACAAACTGGTATGAAGTGTAACATGAAAGCACATGAGTTAAGTATATGAAGCACCTTTATAGGTGCTTGGATGCAGAAGTAGCTTTTACTTCTTTTGGAGCACTGTGCTTCAGCAAGTCAACAATCACTACTTGAAATCTCCCATCTGTATTTTGAGGCTTGCCTTATCATGTTTTGGATACCAGTTCCTAGGCACAGAGGTGCTAGCAAGGTGTCCAGAGTTAGAGGTGAGACACGGCCCAGCCTAGCACAAACCAGAGACAAACTGCTTCTGGTGTGGTCTGCTTTGGCACTGCAGAGATTTATGGAAGAAAAGGAAGAAGGAGGGATGTGCTGCCTAAGGAAGGGAGAGAACAGTGAGGGAGCAGTAGGGACCCGCAAGAAATGTTGCAGCGGTGTGATAAGAAGCTGAAAGTGAGCCCCAATGACACGGTGACAGCAAGCACTGAGGAGCTATGGCAGAGAAAGCAGCAATGAGAATCTGGGGTGTTCAGAGGCAGTGGAAGACAGCACAGCAAGGAGAGACATAAGGCAGTGTCAAGAAGGGTCCATCCCACATGGCTGAGAATCATTATTTTATTAGACAGACTATTTTACTTCTGAGGAAAAACGTTTCCCTCAAGATAAATTATGTATTTTGGAACATCATTAAAATTCAGTGTCTATTCTTTCTGGATTTCCAAGATTATCATTCTGACACCCATTACCATAAACATTTAATCTATGCAGGAGAAAGAATAATTGCTTTGGGTATACCGGGTTTATCTGAAAAATATTTTGAATACCCTTCAGACAAAAGGAGAAGAATGATTACATTTTCTCTGTGCATTCTATTAACTGAGCTGGTGCTACAGAGAGGGCAAGAGTGGAAAACAAAAAAACCTTCAGCCTTTCCAGTAAAACGTTCAGCTGCCAGAGACCATAAATTATAAATAGACCATAAACTGTGCGTGGAGAGGATACTGCTGTACAGTTTGACAGATGCAAGACATCCAATAGGACACAATCCAGCAGAGGTATAAAGACTGCTGAAACAGAGCTGGAAAAGCTAAGCTGATAATAATTATGTAAGTTCATAACACAGCAGATTACATGTGAGCTCAAAACAACTACGCCTGTTATTGTGTACAAAATATTAAAAATTAAGGAAATAACGTTTATTAAGATACAGCGACAAAGAAAAAAATATTATTTGGATTAGAAAGAGTTTTTAAAAAGTCTACCAGATCCCTTAAGAATAGGACAATTCAATTAACAGTTTGACAGTACCATTCACCAGCAAGATGCCTATTCACAGAGGACCATGGCAGAATTTAAAACTAAAAACACGAGCAAAAATTCTGTGGAGAAAAATTTAAGTACCTGGTGTCAATTATCTAAAAACTAGTATGGTTTACTCACAGCTAGCTTCTAACTGCAGCACTGTGTTTTTAAATTACCTAACAGGAACACCATAGAGTCCAGGTGTTTAACTTGCAGGACAGGCAAAGCTGTCACTGATTGTGTTAGCTGGGAGTGTGAGCTCCAACCATCCACCTGAGAGGCTTAACAGATTTCCTATAGTGTTAAGGACCGTACTCAACAAGTAAGGAATTTGGTGCAAATCTTTCCAATAAATTAAATGAGCATGGCTAACACAGCAACCCAGATGCTCTTCAAAAGCATTAATAAGATGAGACAGAAGGCTGAAGCCTGAAGATGTTTTTTTCAGTATCCAGTATGAGATACTGAACTTGATTTTCAAAGAATTCAGGAGACACCCACAGTTTATATGCACAGGTGCTGTATCTGTGAAGCAGGCAATCCTGATTATTAGAGATAGGGATCTACATTTGGGAGAGGGAGGTGACTGTCCTCCTGTTCTCAGCTCTTGTGAGGCCCCATCTGGAGTACTGCGTGCAGGCCTGGAGGCCCCAGCACAGGAAGGACAAGGAGCTCTGGGAGCGGGTCCAGAGGAGAGCCACTAAGATGATCAGAGGGCTGGAGCTCCTCTCCTATGAGGAAAGGTTGAGGGAACTGGGTTTGTTCAGCTTAAAGAGAAGGCTCCAGGGAGACCTCATTGTGGCCTTACAGTACTCGAAGGGAGTGTATAAACAGGAGGGGGAATGCCTTTTTACAAGGGTGGATAGTGATAGGACAAGGGGGAATGGTTTCAAACTGAGACAGGAGACGTTCAGGTTAGAGATTAGGAGGAAGTTTTTCACTCAGAGGTTGTGACACCCAGAGAGGTCATGGATGCCTCATTCCCTGGAGGCATTCAAGGCCAGGCTAGATGTGGTGCTGGGCAGCCTGGTCTAGTGGTTGGCAGCCCTGCACATGGCAGGGGGGGTTAAACTAGATGATCATTACGGTCCCTTTCAACCCAGGCCCATTCCATGATTCTATGATTCTACATTTTATGTCCTCTAAAGAACACTAATAGAAACCCAAACAAGTAGCCACTTTTGATGCAAGCTATTTGAGACGACATTTTACAAAGTTTTCCATAAGAACACAGTTTTAATGTTGCTGGGTCTTCCTTGGATACTTTTTGTATCATGTAAATAACAACCTTGATGATAGCCCAATTACACATTTTCAAGTAATTAGGCTCTTTCATCCAGATGTATCATTTGTATAATCAAGAGATTTATGAAATACTTTTGACTAAGTTCTATCACCAGCTTCTCATTTCTTGGAGGTTGAGTTAGCAGCTAATGAGAATAAGCTAATTATGGGAAGGTAAATTGAAGGTTTTAAATACTTGGTGCCAATAGTACTTAATAAAGTAATATAATTATCATGCTGATTTCAGGATTCTGCATGAAATTCTGCAATTAGTAGCTCTTAATTAAACTGTACTTTGATGAAAGAGGTGACTATCACTAAACAGCTAAACGATCTCATTATCCTACAGTTAACTGAAATAAAACCCTGCATTTCTTTTAATTAAAGGTCAAAAAACCTAGGCCAATTGAAGTAGAACTAATAAACACCCTACTAGTGCACATGATATTTTTCCTGGATTTTGGTCAGACAGGATTCAATGGAAAACCTATCTGTTCTTTTATTTGCTGCTTATGAAACAGCATGTACAAAAAGGTAAATCCTCAGTATAACATAAACTGAAAACAAAGCAATGCTAACCCACATTTAAAATCTCTTATTTATCCAGTTAAAACTCTTGTTATCTGATGATTTTTGATGAATTAGTCAGTACAGCTGGAAAACGAAGTTTGCTACCTACAGCAACCACTTATGCAGCTGTGCCATAAAACTGCTCACACTGCTCAGCTGCCTCAGCTCTCAGCATGACCCTCCATCTCTTAGGGTGACAGAGAAGACCAGCTCCTATTCCAGTTCACTGCTTGGCAAACAATGTTGTCTATTTTGCACAAAATGTTGTCAGCAAAGTTAGAACATTGCGACTATCCAATCCAAAGGTGCATATATTTTTTAGTCAATGAGCTTAGCAGTACAGGTTAGGGGGCAACCTGCTGGAGATGTGCTCTGCATAGAAGAACCTGGGGGTCCTGATGGACAACAGGTTGGCCATGAGCCAGCAGTGTGCCACTGTGGTCAAGAAGGCCAACGGTATCCTGGGCTGAATTAAAAAGAGTGGCCAGCAGGTCAAGGGAGGTGATCCCCCCCTCAACTCTGCCCTGATGAGGCCACCTTTGGATACTGTGATTCTCAGAAAGAACACAAATATTACTCAAACTCCTAATACTGTATACATTGTCAACATCATGCTTGTCTCTCATCTAATGCTTCCTCACACGACAGCTCCAGTGTTAGCCTTCACTGCAGCCACTGGACACTGCGGTCAGCTCCTGGCTGGAGAAGAAAGGCTGCTTCCCAACCAGAGCTGTGCTCCACAGCATGGACTGGCCACCAGCTTCCATGTGGCAAAGTGTGCGCACTCCCATTTATCACACACTGTCTGGTTCAGCTGCTAGAGGCCCTTGTACCCCAACACGTGGCTCTCTACAGATGCTGACTGTGAAAATATCCCAAAGATTCAACACTGAAAGAACTTTTAGGCTTAATCTCCCACAGTCAAGAGACTGCAGTGGCCTCACAAAGCAGCAGCCGTCATACACCTACCCCATTCACATGCATCTGTTAGTGGCTGTATCCAAAATGACAATATTTTAGAGCTGCAAATTAGATTTCAGGTCCACTTTTTCACTCACTGCTAGCACAAGTAACTTGTGCCATAAAATTTGTTTTCTTAAGAAACTTGTCCTCAGGGTCTACTCTTACCACGCAGTAGTCCGCATTCCATCCTATAATGCCATCTGGGACTTACCTCCCCTTTGAGTTCCCAAAGCCCTGCCTTCCTTTTCCACCCTGCCCCACGCGTCCTATCTGGACAAATGAAAGACAGTCTGTGCCATCACTAGCTTCCAGACATAGACTGACATGTCAGGGGCAGGTCTAAGCAGAGCACACTGAATCCTCAGTTTTAGAACATATGTTAATCTGCATGTCTTATTTCTCTGATTTCCTGGCATCTAGGAGGAATCCAGCCATCTTTGAGAACTGTCCATATCTGTCAAGTTGGACTGAAACTGGCCGCAGGTTCAAAACTGGTTAGGTTGATGGATTGATACAGGCAAACAACCATTATAAATGCATGATTTTTTCTAGAAAGGAAAGTTTAAAAGTGGTGTCACTGTTGTGTACATCAAACACCGACAGCCTGTGAACATGGCCTTGGAACAAGCTTCAGTCTGATTTATTTTGTCAGTGTTAGCATTCTCTGGACTTCAGTTCTGGACCTTGGATAAACATAGACTGAGCTGCCGCCTAGGTTGAAAAGCTTGGGCTTCTTCAGTAGAAATTCAAATAAACAAGGTTTTGAAACTTCTACAACATTTTACTGACAACCATAGCTCAACAGTGGGTGGTATTTACGTTTTTAGAGCATACAAAATGCAAAACATTTTAAATTCTACAAGATTTCTCCAGCAATTGGAGTGATTACTAACAGTAGCTACAACTACAAAATAAATTTGTTATGTGTTCACAGTAAAACTCAGATTGCGGGCTAAGGAAGAACAAGCTGAAATTTAGGTAGCTTGAGAAATAATACTGGACATTGCATGCTGTTACCAGACAAAAAGAGAGGTTTGGTGTTTCTCACATTATACTCTTTTCCCCTTAAGGTTTAGACAAGCACAATAATATTGGTGTTAATACTTAGTTCAACTTCTTAAAGAACAAATAAAATCAAGCACAAGTAAATGAAGACTTGCTCTCTCTTAATCTAGATGACAGCCTGTTGCTTGCCCTGCTCAGACAAGTGTAGCAGGGCTACCACATCACTGTCATGCAGAATAAATGAACCATACCATGTGCTGGGCAGCATGCAGATAGTACATACTACTCAGAAATAAATTTCTTGTTCCTCCCCCAGTGGCACCAAATAGATGTCCAAGCTTCTCTTACTGTCACACCTATGTTAAAATACTTATCTCCTCATCTGTCTGTCTCCCTCCCTTGTCTTGGATGAGCTGATGCTGACTTTTCTATTATGCCCTATCTTCGTTGCCATTAAATCTTTAATCAAAAAGAGTTTCATGTTCTCTTTCTGTTTCAAAGCCTCATGACAGAAACAGCTGGGAATTCAGCCTTCATCCTGCTCACCATCTAAGCATCACTAACAAGTTCCCCCCTCCCGCTTCCTTTTATTAGTAGTTTCCAAGTCGCTGAATGAACTTCCTCTGTTGCATCAGCACTGGCATCAAATGATCGACATAAAATGAAAAAGCAGGCAAGGAAGGCACAAAAAAAGCTGACACAATGGACGTGGCTTGAGAATAATTATAAATATATGTTGTCAACACAGAAAAGATATAATGTGACTTAAAATAGGTTAATCAAAATTCAGATAGCTTCATTGACTCCTACATAGCACCTGGTCTAGGAGAAATACCTCAGCAGAGAAAAATAAATAAAAAAATAAAGATTTTGTGTGAAACATGGGACACTAGTAAGGGAAACACAGGAGGATTATTTAGTTTGAATAGTTAAATACATCTCTTCTGGTTTTGTATAACTGTTCTCATTTCTAAAATGCAAGATTATAGAACTAGATCTAGGTAGCTAAATATCTCAACTGACTAAATTCTACACCTAGGGACTCAAACTGACATACAAGGATCCAAACTGAGCTCTGCATTTCATCACACTGTAAGAGAGTACGTTTTAGTACAAATTCCACACCAGTATTATATTGCTTCGATATTTCATGCTCTCTCACTGAATTTAATTTTTAAAAACTTACATAATCCTTCTACTTCCTTTTGGATACTATCCTCTATTCAACTACATGGAACACATGCTATTAAAAGGAATTTTTACAGGCTGTTCAGCCAAATATCTCAGTGCCTTACATCAAGTGATTCTTATCCGCCTTCTTTGCTTACAGTCTGCAAACATCTGCAACCTATTGCTTTCTGTTTTTGTCACCATTGCTTGCCAAGTTCTCTAGCCTTTACTTTTTCAGACCTAGCTCAGAAATTTCCTGACTGTTTTGGTGTCTCTGCCTAAGCAGTCCGTAGGTGTTTCTAATTAAGTGGTGCAGAACCGAACACAGCATTCTAGAAACCTCTTCGGTCAGAAAGATGAATTACTTCCCTATCATAAAATAGGACCTTCTTAAAATCTTAAATTTCATTCCACATTATGCTGTAAATTCAGGTGTAATTTACTATTAACCATGGTTTTAGAACATATTCAAGAGTACCATTTTAAAAATTACTATTAAGGAAGGCATTGAGAAAGGACCACACATAAGAGAAATGTCTCACACTGAAAAATCAAACAAAACAAAACAAAAAACCTAACTAAAACAAAAAATCCCAACCCCTTTAAAAAAATAAGGTTTTTTTCAGACTCATGTCAGCTCCTTTAGAGTAACATCAAAGGCAACCTTCAGTCACTTTTGTTCCAGGTGAGCTTTAAAATAGGAGCAGAAACACTTGAGCTACTTCAGGACTGCTAAGACTGAAAGCAAAAATGAATGGAAGCTTGATGTAGAGATCCATAGCTAATTAGCTTCACAAAACTGCAACCAGCATTTTTAGACCTACCCTGGTATGCCTGTACTCACTGCCCTTGCCACATAAATTTGCTGTCTTAGGTTGGAACGAGTTCAAGAGATTCCTGTTTTGCACAGTCATTGACCTTTTATTTTTCACCCCAATTTGTTTTGAAACATATAGTGTAGTTTCATGAAATAGAATGATACATATTATTTATTCTCTCTATAAAAGCACATTTCAAGGAGCAATACTAAATTATATCTAAAACTGTAATGCATGAGAAGAAATCTCCTATTTTTTTTTTTTATTAAGTAGATTATAAGGATTTTATGCTTTGTCAAGCTTTTAAAGAGGAAGTATCACTTTTATCTTGCGTTATCTTATATGTAAAAAGTCCAGTCACACTGAAATGCACAGAAAAGGGAGACTAGCATTGTACGGAAATATTAAACTGTTGTTCCATAAAGGATTACAAACATACAGTCAATCTACTGAATTCCTTTCACTTTGTTTTGTAAGCATCACCATGCAAAATAAGTCATGCTGCGGCACTGACACCTTCCAGACTGAATGTGTGAGAAGGATGGACGCTTTCCACGCAGTTGCTCCTGTAAAAGCAGCTATTGAAAAAGTGTCTCAATGTTACCTCTCATTTTTCTCTTTTTGCCATATTGTACCTCCTTTATATGACTGAAAATCTGTGAAGATGTTAGGGCCAATCTTGATACTGCTTTACAGTTAATTGCTTTGATTTCTATAACTGTCTGCACTTCATTTCAATCTGTTGCCTGTGAAAATTTTATTCCATTCCATTAACAGAAGAAATTGGACAGCAAGCTTGTCATTTGAAAAAGCCCAGAATAATTCTTCTACCAGCTGCTCTTATGGCGATGAAGCTGTACACCTATAGCTGCATTGTTATTATTTGTATTACCAAAGTGGTTTTCACAGCATGCCTTCATCATGAACAGAGACTTAATAAAGAAACGTGCAAATGGAACAAAAAGAGCCTCTGACCTGAGAGACAACAGTGTATGGAACGAGAGGGCCAAAAAGGATAGCTCAGGGGTACACTGCCAGTAGGCTGGAAAACAGTTTCAGCACATAGCCAGTCCTGAATTAGGATGCCACGCATGCCACACGATGTTAGAATCTTGCCTCGGGTCTAGCGTATTAACACAGAGAAGGTACTTACTGAGCTTTGATGTCCCTCAACTTCCCTTTTTCTTTTGCTCTCAAGATGTTGTTATTCAGTGAACAACAGACAGCTTTGAAAGTACCGATCTTGAAACTCTGAAAAGGCATTTTCAGCAGAGGCAAATTATCCAGCAGATCTGAATGTCTTACAGTGCATACTAAGGTTTCAATACGTCCTGACTCACATTTCACTTTTTAAGTTTCAGAGTGGCACGTTTTGCTTTCACAGCCATATGAATCAACCCATACAGAGCTGAGCTTAGGTTACGATGAATATATTCAAAGTAAAGTGCAGAATTACATGCATTTTCATTTCATCCATGAAAATATTCATGTACATTCTTAAATTACAAGTTTCCGAGAAAAGGGCAGGAGACAATCTGCTAACTACTTGGCTGTGAGCCAAAAATGATCACTCAAGTATGGCATGCTGTGTGGACATAAGCATTTGGTGTGGATTTCTCCGTAAGAGAAGACTTATGCTGAAGTGTAAAGATATCTCTGCATAATAAACTTATCCAAGGGAAAAGCAGAATCAGTGCTAGAAAGAGTTCAGCTACGTGAGCGTAACTACTCAACATTAATAAAATACATTAGCATTTAATAGAACAATATAATTAGTAACTACTTAATACTGAAATAAACTCACTCTTACAGCACACAATTCCACAAATAACAGCAACGAAAACACAAAAGGCAGACACCACTGGTAAGAGAATTCATTCACACTAAGGATATCAAAGCATTCACCACTACAGAGAAAAGAGAATTAAGAATGAAAAAGATTTCTGCGACTGCAAGAAAAATATATGTGACTGCATCTACACTGCACATCTATTACTTTGAGAAATCATAGATTCATAGAAGCGATTTCCTTTGGTTAGGAGGGAAGTGCGCTAATTATAAAAGCTGTGAAGTTACATCAACACCAAAAGTGAAATATTTTTCTGACTTGCATAGCAGTTAAACTGTAAGACCCATGACATAGGTAAGTAAAGAAACAGTCACTTAGCAGGGACGTGGGCTGGGAATGCAGTATTTTTCCCCCTAACATGTGCTAAGAGTGGTTTAACCTCCGGGTGAGAAAATAATGGGATCAATAACAACCTTGTTCTGAGGATGCTAATGAGCTTCCCGAATGGCAGCAAATCACTATGGGTGGAAGGAAACCCTCTTGCCATATGTCAAGTGTGACAGTCCCCAGAGCATTCGCCTTCATTTGCTTATAAAAAGGGAGCTGTAATTCTTTTCTCTATTACTTCCATATGTCAGCTGCTGGAACTGCAACACATTACTTAAAGTAACATTTCAGTGGAAGTACTTATGTATCTGAAAATTATCACAAAATAACAGGAACTTCCTTTTTCTTAATCTCTTAATTTTACCATTGGCATTATAAACAAAAACTTTAGAAAGTATTGCGTAGAAAAAACACCTGGGAACAGTCCAGCATGTGGAAGAAGCCCCACTGAGCAAATCAGACTGGTAAGATGATTGTGGTCAAAGAAATGAGAAGTTATAGCAAGAAGTCCCTGGCTTCCTCTTCAGCAGTGGCCCTTCCTCCTTTGTCCTCCATTATAAATTACTCCTTTCCAGAAAATAAATCAATTATGCCTCACTGCCTTTTGAAAACCATATGCTCTCAGAGTTAAGCCTAACAAAACCCACATATGTTCAAGTAAAACAACAACTGCAGAAAATCTCAAGACTTCACCAGCCAGGTTCTGGGATTATTTAATTTATTTGTAAATCAGTATTTTGGCACGTCGTTAAAGATGTAATTCATAAGCCAGATCAAGAGAAAAATTCTGCTTAGCCACACATTGTCATTATTTCCTGCCTTTTTCTCTCTGGAGGTGCTCATACTTTTGTTAGAAAAATGATGGCCCGTAATGACGTGCCACCAATTTCACATGGTACGTTACAGATACCTTTAAATGGCTACAGATCCCTTGACCAGATATAAATGGCTGCTAAGAAAATGTGTCCTTACGGCAAAGCTCTAACTTTGCTACTGACTGGTACATTGGGCACCAAGTAACACGCTGTCAAAAGTAAGACAGCTAGAAGGAAACAGGACATGTCATGCTCAACTAGAAGATGCTACTAGTAGGATGGGCCAGGGAGTGTGTAACCAACAGTCAAACTGAGGAACAACAGCTTGAAGCAAATCACTCTTACCAACCCTTACGATTGCATGGGATTTACCACACTGACAAGCAGTTTCTGTAGCTCCTCTGACAATAAGAAAAGATGTGTTTTCTGCCTTCCCTAACTTCTCCCTGCCACGGAATTCATAAAAGGAAGAGATGGCATTCAAGGATCATAATTCATTTAAAAAATAGTTTCAAGGGTTAGGTTTCCACGCAAACTTATGGTTTTCTAATAAATAAATAAATAAAGTTATCCAGCGTTGCAAAAATAAGTAAAAAGGGAAAAGAAAACCTATATATGCACCTTTATGATTAGTTACCTGCCTTGTCTTTTTGAGATATCTTTTGTCTTAATACTCTAGAGGACCCTGGATTGAGCAGTTAAGTTTCTTTGCAGTCAGTAAATACAAATGAAAATGTATGGGGAAGTATCACTGTCCTGACCCAACCCTCCCACATGGGGCAACTGCAAAGTGAAGAATGCTCTCCTCCAAATATTCAGAACTTCTACAGGGTTCCTCTACAGGGTTCCTTTGAAATAAACAACACTTGGCTTCTTTTAGGCCCAGGTATACATATAAAGTAGGACCTCAGATACAGAGAATATTGTTTTCAGTATTGACATTTAAACTGCTTTGCTGAAGGCTTAAAGGCTGCAGCACACCAGAAATGTGAGTGGTGCAATTCTGATGGACTCTCACAGGTTCAGTGAGGCTAGGGACAACCACACTTTGGCTTTTAACGCAAAATTTTTCAGAAGGAACTTTAGAACACCATCAACAAAATAAGCAAAACAAGCTACGAATTCCAGCAAACACTGAACCAACAAAAGACACCGAATTCACAGGAAGAATGAAATTTGGCTTCCTTATAACAGCTAAAGCACTACAATTGAAAGCTTCCCCACACTTGAAGCACCAACACGAATGGATTCTGAGCTAGAAAGAATATCTGGAGGTCAATCGGTGCTTACTTTCTTTCACATTTTTAATGCAGCAATGTGCCTCAAATACACAGCACCCTTTTAACAGCTGCTGCACCTGAGAAACTGTGTAGAGTTATACAGAATAGTTTAACCAACTGGTGAGAATGGGTCAATGCAGTGACCCTCCTGGGAAAAGAAATATGGCTTTGCAGCTCCAAGGCAACATGCCAACACTGCTATTTGACATACACATTCAATTTAGGGATTTCATTCTGAGGACACATGGTTACTAAGTGAGGTTTGTGTCTTCCTGCACTTGGTACCACAGATAACGTATACAGTCAGCGCCAAGCCTATTCCATTGGGTTTGGCCATTTCTACCTTATGCAACTGCAGGGTGGGAGGAGCAAGCACACCTAGCATCCCTGCCCTGCTAACCCCAGGAGTGTCACACTCAAACAGAAATAACTCTTTCCCCACCACTTCTGTGCAGCAATTATCTCCCGGAAAGGGATTTTCACACAGCTTATTTTCAAACAAAAATGCTCCTTTTAAAAACAAGGGCTGGGCTGGGCTGAGCTGCACTTGTATCAGCCTTACTAAAACAAAATTCACAGAAGTTGCTACTTAAACCAAATAGCTTTTATACATTAAGATGAGTGACTGGTAGAACGTTCTACAAACTGGTACCAGCTCATAAAATGTCACACAATTTAATAATTTTTTGAGGTTACATATTTGATCTGAGATCTAATTCTCTACTTCCTCACAGTGCATAATTTTTTCACACTGCTATATCTGAAACAACACACTCAAGAAGTCACACTTCCAAGGGCACTATTCCCTTTCTTCACCTCTTGAAGTATGTACTTTTTATTTATTACTCCAGACAAATCAGTGTAAGGTACCGTAAGAGCTTCAGATCAAATTAAGACTGAACATATACACACACACAGTAAATGCACTGAACAACAGCATAAAAGTAACATGGCTAATTGATTAGAAATATAATAGGAACTTGTGTTTAGCTGTATCATAGTAGTTAATTCACGTTGTCATTTAAAAAAAGATTACTAAGACCTTTTCAGTCTCCCCAAAGGAAAGATTTACAGTTCCATGCAACTGAACGGACAAGAGCATCTCCCAACAGCTCTGATGACATATAGATCATTTCTTTACTGATAATCTTTTGTGTGATCCTATAGACAAAGAAACAACTAACTGGTAGAATTAGGCTTTCTACTCTGACAGAACTGTCCTGTGCCTTGACAGTTCAGGCCTTCTGGCACATTCCAGGCACTCAGCCTCAACACAGAAGTCTCTCTGAAGCAAACATTTAGGTCATTCCTATGAAAGAGGAGTTGAAAAGATATGGCCTTGTATTTTTAAAACTCAAAAGCATCCAAGTGGAATGTTCTCCCATTGGAATCTCTGCTTTCCCTCTACATATGCTACACAGGAGAAAAAGATACTAAATGGGTTTTAAGCAACAATATCAATTTAAGCTATTCTGACTATTGAGGACAAACTTTCAGTGTAAGGAATACACAGGTAGATCTTAAGGGAGAATGTTGCATTAAACAAGAGAAGATCACCAAAGCACTGAGGAAATATTCTAATGATGACAACATTGGCTTTGGAACACAAAATGAGGTGCATCCGACCAAGTGCAAAAGATTATACTTGATTTTAGTCACTCGAGAAGTATTTTGTGAGCAAAAGAAAATACTAGGTTTTAAGGTGCAATTAACTTAACCAGTGTCTGCCTGAAGATATCATTTTTTTCTGCGTTGTCTATTCTGGAAAGACAGAGGACTAGCTCTGATATAGATGTGTACCTCATACAACTCAAAATCTGGGCAAGACGTCAGATTGAGTGATGGAGGCTAAAATGCTGTGAATTTATTCTTTCTGGCTAAATTCTTCATGCTATCAGTATGCCATTCAGCACAGATGATATGAAAGAGAGTCACTAGGTGGACTGCTCTTGCAGACCAATTCCTCACCATGTCTCATAACAAGACCCCTTGCAAATTCAAGCTTGAATTTCCCAAATGCATCTCCTAATCGATGCATTGCCTAAGTGTTCACAAAACAGAAGAAGTAAGGAAAGATTACACCCCTCTCAAGAATGTACACAGTTAGTATGAAAGTTTTTCTTTGTCAATTATAAAAGAATAATAAAAGAAATAATATAAAATATATATAATATAATATAAAATATAAAAAAAAGAAATAATATAAAAGAAAGCACAAGAAGTATCTATCATTCTATTTTCAAGTGTTAGCATGATTCCATTTGTGCACTTTTTATTGTACATGTTGCATGACCGACTATGCTCACTCAGGCCAGGCTCTTCACAAATAATATGAACACCATAGATTCAAACCTAAGCATGTGCAGGAAATAAAAAGACAAAAAAAAAAAAAAAAAATAGGCTACATGAAGGAAGCGTAGAGATTACCCAACACCATCTCAAGTTAAATCTTTTGAAAAGCACAAAGGATCCCACAATGAAGAGATCACTCAGCTAATGATTTAAAAGAATTAAAAAAAAAAAAAATCACAATATTCTCATTTTTCATTCTGAAAGCACGATCAGCTCTCAAGGAAATACACAAAGTGCATGGACTGGGGAAATGAAGGAAATGGTTGATCAACTTATGCATATTCCACAGTAATTTACCAGCACCGTACCATCAGTAGAAAATAAGTCGTTTAATTTCCCTCCTAATATCAGATGGGTTTCTCAATGCTTTACAGTCTGAAAAAAAATTCAAAAAGTAATGGTGACAAAAAAGACAATATTAAATTATTGGACTGTCAGCTGGGACAATCATGGTCTATTAAGATAAACGTCCTTTGCAGATATTTAGATAGATTGTCTGTCTGTTTCAAAGAATTATTTGGACTGCACAGAATAAAAGGCATAAAGAAAAATTGTAACACTGTCACAGCGTAACGGTCTCTCCTGCTAGACAGATATTAAGAGAGAAAAACAGTTACTGAAAAATGAATGCTGAGATGACATTACTACACTTATATTCAATGTGGGAGGCAATTAGACTATGAAAATGTTCTCTTCCGTTATTTCTATTATACCGGAGAATGATAAAATAAATAAAGAAGTAGATGGATTATTACTGTTGATGCACAGTGGCAGATACTCAGTACGGCACATGGGAGAAGTGTTATATTTGTCCAGATTTTATACAGTGACAGTCAAATTGATAAGAATTAGAAAATCTAAAATTCTGAAGTACAGTTTCAAAGGCTGGTGTAACCTGTAGTGCTTAATAAAGTAATAAATGTATTAGCTTTATAGGAATTACATCTCAACTTTGTCCAAAGAATTTCAGAAGGGCTCTCTTCACTCTTATTTCTGCAAAAGCACTACAGATGCTCAAGCTGAAGCACCACCACTCTGCCTAATTTTTAGAGATGCAGAAGGCACTCATTGTACAGGGGTTGCTTTTGACTTGACCTCTTTTAAGGTCAATATATACTACTACTAAAAAAAAACAAAAACAAAAACAAACAAAACAAAACAAAAAAAAACCAGAAAAACCCACTTAACCTTATGACAGCAATTCTCAGATATTCTCAACTCCAGTTAACAAGCTTCAAAGAATAGAGCAGTTTAGCCTATGATAAAAGATGAGAAGAAATTATTTCGCAAACCTGACCTTACTTGGAATTAGAATCTCCCTCCTTGGAGATCTTCCAAACCAGATGGATATGGTCCTGGGCAGCCTGCTCTGGGTAGCCTTGCTTAATTTGGGGCTGGGCCAGATGGACCCAGAGGGGTCAGTGCTGAATCACGAATGAGTTACTAGTTTCATATCACATCTACAATAACTCTCCATATTCTAAACTTCGCCTTATCCAGGGAGCAGAACTAACTATCAGTATTTATAATGTAACCATAGCAGAAATGAGTTAATCCCTAATTATATGAACTCTTCATGTAGTAACCTCTTTTTACACTCAGTTCTGGTCACAGACAATGCAAAAAACCCAGTAAAGCACTGCTATCTAATAGAGTGCCATTTATGCAAAATACACCATACAATAACAGATTTTCAACTACTGCAAATTGATTTTACTTCATTCCTTCCACATGTCAGTGTGCCGAAGAGGGTAATTTCTTTGATATTAATAGTAATGAAGATGCATCGTACCTGACAGCCCTAACAACACGTTTAATAGGACGTTTTAACTTTTAAGTAGATGACGAATCTGATGGGAACACTTTCACATTCCACTCTTTCAAAACATAGTTCAATATAACTTTTAAGCAAGATAATTACATTTATTACTACTTTGATACTACTTCTATTTGATTTGACAGTTTTACTTCAGAAAGATAACATTCTGACATACTGCAAATTATTCTCTCAAAACAATACATTTCATCCTTTTCTATTTGCTTTAATCTAATTTGTCTCAATAGCCGTCTGTTTCCAGCAAGTAATTCTGGCAAATTTTCATTTTAGGATAAGTTAGAATGATTATCTTCAGGTGTCATCCACAGACATAAAATTTGAAACATATTATTTCAAATTGTTAGCGTACAACGTAGTGAGAGATTTATTCAGGCTTTATTTAATTGTTAATAGAAACCGTTCCTTCTGCAGAACAACAGAGTTTTACCATTGATGTGGGTCAGACATTACATCATTCTTGCAATTTCATTTTGCACCCTGGAGATTCTCAAAACATGCTTATCTACTTAACTCAAATGTTGCCGCCATGTCTCATACAGAAACTCACTTTTATTCTATTCCTATCCCATACCCTTTTAACTACTTTATTTTTTCACATAAGGGTAACACCTACTTATCTAAAAAGCATACCTTATTTACAATTGCATATGCAGAGGAAATTTCCAAAACTAGCATATGAGGCAATTTTAAAATGAATCTAAGTAACCACAAGTTCAAGTTTTTAGTTTAATAACACAGTGTATCTTGCTGCAATTTGACAAATATACTACCATTGGAAAAACAAACAAACAAATAGAAAATCCAATTAATAATAAGAAGACCACTGTCTTCATGCAGTGCTATCATTGCCCATCCTTTCTCAGATCATCCTTCCATGCTGAAAGTCTTAATAAAGAATTTTCCCACGTTTCCAGCAGAAACCAATAACCACCATCTTACCGGCTTTTAGCTTCTAGAGAAACAAATAATCACCATCTTATAGAATTTCAGCTTCTAGACTAAGTATTAGTTTTGCACATACTCCTACCTGCTTTGTTACAAGACTTGACAAAAAGAAAGTGAGGCATATAGCAAGACATAACACTCCTACTGAGTGCAACAGACAACCTCACTTGAACGGCGTGACAACCTAGAGTAAAAAAGGACATTTAGGAATGTCCAACTTGAAATGTTAAAATGAAAATTTAACGTTTTTAACACTGAGTCATTTAGCGATTGAAAAAGCTTTTGAGACCTAAATTAATACAAACCATGCTTGTAAGTAAGTGCCATAAAACTAAGATAAGAAAGGTGAAATGCTGCAACCAGCTTCTGACATTTGAAATCCATTTTAAACATTTAAGCTAATAATCCAATCTGTTCTTCATAATTTATGTTGACATTTATTTTTGCTCACCACATTTACTTCCCACTGGTAAGACTGGCAACAAGTACATTACATACTAATAGTTCTTGGGTCCAGCTTTGAAGTCCTGTGCTGTTTCCAAGCACTTCTGAAGTACACATTTAGGCAGAAGGTATCATCAGACCAGAGTTAAATACTTTGCAATTATTTAATTAGAACTGTGTGTGCTTGGGGGCTCAGGGAGAAATGAAAACACTGCCTCTCTTACCACCTTTCTTTAACAGTTACTTAGCAACTAGTCATCTTCAATTTTCTTTTGAGAGACTATTTTCCATACACAGTAGAGAACATAATTCAGAGGCGCCCGCCGATGAGATTATAGAACTTATTTCAACTTCAAGCATTTTTGTCACTTGAGAGAAAACGTGATATTAACCAGTGATTCTATTCTCTTACATTACCTGTAGGAGAGAAGCTGCACTGCCACTCCTCCAGCCTGGAGGAGGAAGGAACTGCTACACCCTGAGTTAATGATTACTGAAAGCCATTCATACTGGCTTCTTAAGGCACAAAGAGTTTGCATCTAAATTCTTAGCGATTTGTGTCCTGAGTTTCAACCATTAATGACTGTTCCTCTTAAAAACATTAATAAAACATGAAGCTTGGCTGTAACAACTATTAGTTTCTGTACATACTTTACCTGTACGTCATTGGCATTCATTCTTGTTCCTTCCTTCCCAACGAAGATGTCATCTATGTCAACCAGAACGTACCTATCCAAAGACAGTTTGAGCTTCTTTCCAGACAGAAAAGAGATTGCATCAATGAAAATCAGCTTGTGCAGCCAAAAATTCAAGTTATTGCCAAAAAGGACTCGTTGAATCCCATCCTGGAGACCCAGGTCATGAATTACTGTGGCGTGGAGAGCACTTTTAGCAGCAGGTGGCAAAAGGTTTTCTGGTGTCTTTACTTTCACAAATATCACTGGTTGGTAAGCTGTATGATTAATCTGGAAAACTGCCCAGTCATTTCCAAGCAAGGGACCTTTCTCAAGCTTAGAGGATTTAGTCACGTGGAGCAATGGGGAATAAGGGTTAATGCAACAGTCCTTAATACCCAGATTGCTGTGGACATGGAAAGGAAAGCCCTTCAACTGAAAGCTCTGCAAGCTGTTCTCATTGCCTTTGTAAAATCCAATAACCCCTATGCCATATTCTATGCAGTACTTATCTAGAAGACCTCTGTTCCAAGAGTCCATATTCACATACTTTAGAATATTTTCATACACTATGAGAGCATATTTGCCCTTATTTTTGTCTATAAGCACCGGGAGGTCACCTTTTCCAGATGCAATTTCAATGTGATACTGAAATCTGCTAGATTCTAAAATGGTTATTATATCTTGGCCTAATGTTGAATATTGACTTTCCACAAACACCAGCACTACAAGATCTGTCCTCAGGGGATCGATAGGCTTCATGGTCTTCATCTCCATCAACTTGTATGGAAACAGTGGAAGATCACCACATTCCACTTCTGAAGAGATTTCAGAAAGTTCATTTTCTTGTTTGTAGCCATTATATAAGTAGTACGCAGAAATAACAATGCTCACCATACAAAAAGTAGCCAGCAAAATAACTGTTCTTTGAAAATGTCTGTGAAGTTTCATGATAAAACTCATGCTGTTTACTTGTCTTAGATTGCTCTCAACAGCAGCATTAAAAACAAACAGATTCTCAACAACTTGTTGCAGTCCTCTTAAATATTTATGTCACCATTGCAGCACACACATCTATCTTCCACAAAGCTTTACAGAAGGTACAGTCTAGAAGAAAAGAAAATCAGAGATTTAATTAAGGCACCACATTTGGTAAGTTTGTTACATTTGAATTAACAGATAACAGCACTGCTGAAGAGAGGTTTAGAAGCAAAATACTGTGATAGTTTCCTTCTAAAATTTTACATTAGTAGTGTTACTTGTTTCTGCTCCCTATTATAACTCAGTGCTTTATAAAAAACAACCATCACTGAGTTTTGTAATACTGCAACATCAAAATCTCTCTAAAGCACAAGTACAGAAGGTGCACCTTGAAGAACCTCCACTTTGATCTAACAGAAATCAAGCCTAATGTTTCAAGAGCCAAAACACCTAGTCCAAGTGCTGAGCTAAGAAGGCCAGCAGGCTTTCCTTAGATAGCCCTTCCAGAATTCCCACTGCTTGCCACCCACCTGAAAATGTCTCTAAGTCTCCCAGGCTCCCTGCCACAGAATGGAATGGAAAACAGGGCATACTGAGGAGGCAACAACTGCTGATAACAGAAACACTGAGGAAATTTCACAACCTTTCTACTTCAAACCCAATAAGCTAGGGGAACATTATTCTACATGATTAAGGGTATTCCGTACTTTATTAACACATGTTATTCAAACGCTGGAGCCTGTAACTCAGCATGCAGATTTTACACACTCAGGTGTGCTACATGCTATATGTATAATACGAGCATATATTTTTTAAACAGAATCACACTTTTTCCTGCAGCACTGAAATCATACAAACCGTATTTTACTGGACCACATACTGTTCCCCTGCATATTGTTGGAAGTACCTTGTATTTCTTTATATTAAAAATGCATAGAATAATGCAGCTCTTACATTTGAGAAAAGTCTAATAAATCAACAGCTAACTTAGGAGGCAGATCATCCAAGCATATATTTATGCTCCAACTTGTACCAAAGGAAAGCAGTCATTTTCCAAGCCAACAGTACAACTGCTTTCAAATTTTCTAATAAAGTACATGAAAGGTATGACAAGCAGCAAACAATTAACTACTAGAATTAGAAAGGAAGGTCAGCAGTAGATTGAAGAATATTACAAACATAGAACATGCTACCGTACCTTCACAACATAGTACATAATCTGCATATAATCTGTAAATGGCGATAGGATAAACTATGTGTGTAACAATAACATGGTCATTTCCTGAGTGCTTAATCCCTATATTCTCAGCCAAAAAATAAAAATAAAAAAGCAAGGTTTAAAAAAGGAGCATCATCTGTAACAAATATGAACTTTTCTATACAGACTGACAGAGACAATGACTATAAATGAAATCTGGTCAACTCAGCACTGAATCATGGAACAGATGATGATAAAAGAAATACAGTAGATTCCTGATCCATAAGAAATTGAAATGCATAGAAGATTAATTACAAGCCAATAAAGAAAATGGGAAAAATAACATCAAGCAAAGCCAAATAACAGCCTGCCATGCACTCAGGCCACGCTATTGCTTTGCAATTTAAGATGAGGAGCTCTTATCAAGAAGGTGGCCTTTTACTCCACATTTTCAAAACAAGTTTTCGGAAAAAAAAAAAGAAAAAAAGATGTACTTAACAGTACCTTTGTACCTTCCATAACTCTAATTAAAAATCCTAAAGACTGGTCCTTCCAGAGCCAGGTACATAATGAGCACAGAGTAAAAGGAAGTGAATAAGAAAATGAGATAACACAAAAGAGAAAAGAAACAACATGGCATCCCATGTATCAGAACAGCAAAACTGACCACCAAGAATATGTCAGCTCTCTCATAATTAAGATTCCCTTTAAACCTGACTGTTTGCAGTTAAGACCACTTTCTGGACACGTTCTGCTCTTCACAACTCCTATTCCACTTTCCATAGATACCATTAGATCAATCCCGCTCCCACCTGGCCTTGAATCTCACCTGAAGCTGGACAAAGCCTCATATATAGCTTTTAGACCAAGCATTTGCCTTTCACTCAGGCACATAGGCACACTATTCAGTGTTAACCAAAAGCAACATAATTCGTGCCTGTAGACACTGGGGGCATATATTTGCAAGTAAGTTCAAGAAAGTACCTTTAGAAGAGCTCAAAGAACATTTTCAGTTTTGAGATATCTGATCTTTGTCATACTAACATCAAGAGCTTTGCCTCAGATAGCAGAAAATATATATATAAACTAATAGGAAGGCAGATGATAAACTAGAAGCTCCATTTTACTTGAATGAGTAAAGCTAGACTTTTAAGGCATGTTTCCAGACAGATGATTTTCTGTTATGGGCACAAAGGATTCTCAGTGAAAACTGCCTTCATTTTACATCTAAAATGCAGCTGACTGTCTGCCAAGAAATTCACAATTTTAGTGGCCAAAATTAATGCTTACTGCATTCTGAGAAAAAATTATATATGTGGCTTCCTTTCTTCAAAAAAATCACACACCCCGTCACAGATTTACAAAGAGCTTCAGGTCTGGTTTACAAGTAGAGAGACGTGAACCTGCAAAGTGGAACTCTTACTGACTGAAGTACTGCGGCTTCCCTGAGTGGCAGTCAGCCACCATTCAACATACTGCTCGAGACTTGCTTGCTTCCTCTTCCCCAAGCTGCTCTGACAGAGCCCTGAAGTATTCCTATTTTTACGACAGAAACCATTCGAATCAGATGAGCTGGAAGCACCCAATAGTGTGATTTTGATGTCTCTCTCTTCACCAGCTTCGTCTCCTATCTTGCCATCTGAATGTGATAATACTGAAGGAATTTTTCCTGGAGCAGGAAAAATTCAGAGTGATCCAAACTCATGGCAATAAAGGGCTCACTGGATGCAGCAGCTGCAGGTGCAGATGTTTCAACAAGATACTACAGAAGGGTTGCAACTCAAGGGCTGATAAAGGCGGAAGCAGGAGCACTTGAAATACTTGCAGCAAAGATGTCCTAATGCTGTTCCATGGAGCAGAAAATCTGTAGTCAGCTTAGAGAGATGTGTTTTTCCTACAAGAAAGCCCATGCCATTTTATTCTTAGCTCCTAATTGCAGGTACCTCCTGAGGTACAGAGTGCAGCTGCAAGAAGGAGTGGATAGAAACACTAGGACAGATGCAAGGCTTCACACTGAGGAAATCTCTGAGACCCAGCAGGACAACAGCCAGACCTGGCATCTTCACCACTGAAGAGAGGAATGAAACAGAATAAGACAAGTTTTAAATGCACGTACTCTTGAATCAGCTTGATGCTTATGTAAGGTTTTGCTTATTTAAAGACTGCTTTGCATGGCAAGAGTTCAAAAGAACACAGAGAAAAAGAAAAGGGAACATACATTTAATAATTCAAAACAGTTTGAAAGCCTTGACAGGGTACAGCTGTTTTCCTACAGGAACAGCCTCATTTTACTCTGAACAGCATTATTTGCTAGATATTTCACTGGATTCTTACAGGCTAAAACATCATGCACTGGCCTTGACAGAGGTACAGAGATCTCCTGGGTGCATCACTCACCCCACACTGTACACGTTACCACAGCTATGGTGAGCTCTGTCACAGCCTGAGACGCAGCCTAAGGGCAAATGGCTCTTCTCCACGATTAGTGCCAGCAGTACACACTGACAGAGGGCATTATTCAAAACATACCAACCCCAAGGAATCCCTCTGAAGCAGCACTTCAGAACAGGGCTGTCCTTATGGAATCTTATTTGCACGAGAAAAGAATACAGTATTTCATAAAAGAATGAAGAAGTCGCGACAGCTTGTTCTCCAGTATTTTAGAGTTATTTTTGACTTCTTACATAGTTCTGCATTTTTTATGTCATCATCTGAAAATTGATGCTGGTGGCTTTCATTTACATTGTCCCAAGCATACAGTGTCCAAACATCTCCTTAATGTGAAAACTAGTGATAAAGATTACTTGACTGTGTCTAAAATTTAGAATTTTAACTTATGTGCTCGCTATGCAGGACAAGATCTTGCTATGAGAAAGCTGAGTCACCAAAACAAATTTTGCATTTTATTCTGAACACAGCAAAGCTCAATTTCATTCTCTTCTCCTGCAAAAGTGATTTCTGCAACCTCAGACTAATTCTCATGAAAATCTTATGGGTACAGAAAATAAATATCACCTTATTAACAAGATTTACCACTGCCATGCATGCTGCTGGGCAATCACAGTCATGGGTACCTTCTGCCAGCCAGAATGAAAGAGATGTAATAGAATACAGATTTCTATCTTCATGTTTTCCCTTTTTCTCCAAATTCACTAGTAAGATAAAATTGATGAGAGAATGAACAGCATGATGAAGTCACATGGCTCTGGTAAGTTCCTACCATTTGTAGCTGTCTGGAGTTTGCCACATTGCTAACTACAAATGATTGTATCCCCGATTTCTATAAATCATTGCAGCATAATAACCCTACTGCAAACCTCAGAGACAAAGCTGGCTGGGGATTTCACCTATTGGTGAAGTACAGTGGTGCTCTCTAATGAGCACAGAGAGCACGAAATCAGACATCATATATTTTTTATATATATTTCCTGGCAGTAAAATGTACATAATATCAAAGCAACTTCACCTGAAGTCTCTGCGCTCGGCCAGGAGCCCCATTCTTGGGCTCAGACTGATGCGCAGAGGGTAAGGTCCTGTGCTGTGCGAGTGCCATGGCAACACTGCAAACACCATGCCCTCACTGGCAGATTTCTGCACTACGACTTCCACAGTATGCCCAGCACACACTGCAGCACGGGCTTTGTACGACTGCCTTGTCTGTGCAGCATGAACAGGCTGTTTTCTGGACTAAGGAGCTCAAAAGGAACTAGTTCTTGCCATCCAATTTTGGAACTAATATTTTTCTTAAACAACCAAACAAAGAAAATCCAACAACTACGGGTAACCACATAAAAATAAACAGAAAACTACTTAAAGTCTTATACTTTAACAACTGTATCCGTTGAAGTTGTGTCATGAATATCAATAAGCCTTAAAACTAAGAGAAACATTCTGCTTTATCTCAGTGTATTTAAACCTATCAAGATTAAACCAAGGGGCTGAGCAAAAAATAACTGAAAACAAAAGAAAATGTTCTCAAATTAAGTTTTTTTTTTTTTTAAAGTCCAATATGAAAATCTGGTTTAGTTTTACCTCAGACCTATGCAAAGGCAACTATATATTGTGACCTCTGCTTAGGAACAACAAAGTTGTGTCACATTTACATACAAAGGTAAAACAAACACCCCCCCCCCCCCCCCCCCAAATAAATAAATAAATAAATAAAATCCTTTCAATCACAAATGGCTGAGAAATGCTTTGAGTTAAGGATTCATCAGCCAACAGCTTTATTCATTTTTTACATCTGTCTGCTTTGCTATACCTATATAGACTTTTCCATCTTGCTCCTGTGATAACCCTCATCATTATGTCCTGCACCTGTTCTTTAGCAAAGCGGCAGCTCAGCAGCAGTACCAGCATGCTCCTCATGCATTAAAGGAGGGCTGAGCCCTACATCAAGAATATAAATTCTTCAGCACATTGATAGGGGCATTTCAGCTTATAGCTGTTAGAATGCTACTTAATTGCTTTGAGCAGAAAAATCCTGCTTCGGACAGCCACTACAAGACACAACCTTCTCACTCACTGTTCCACTGCTGCTAAAATGTAACTCTTGGAAATAAGAACAACAGATAAAAACTAGCAAAGGGCATTTAAAGCAACCCCAGCTGGGATGGGCAGTAGTGCTCAGATTTTTAAAGACCAATAATGAAAATATGAAACTGGTCACCACAATTCCAAAGTATCTCTACTTCACCCTACTGACTGAAGGATTCAGGCAGCAATCATGAGTATGAGCACTCATATGTTAAGCACAATAACCTCATAGGCAGGCTGAGAACAAGGTCTTGTGACTTATGATGTTAAGGGGGCATTTTTAACTGGGAAAGATGATGCTATGAGACACAAACAGCCAGGGGAAGGCATCAAGACTCTTTTGCATTGCCTAACAAAGCTTGTAAGTCCTCCAGCACTCAGGTAATGCACGTTTTTCAGGTATCTTTAAACAAACAAAAAAACCCCAAACCAAACAAAAAGCGACTTATGCAGAACAAACATCCTGGCAGACAGATGTGATTTTACACGTTCTTGGTGCAAGCAGCTCTCAGCTTCCATCGTACCTCAGCTATCCTCACCTCAGCGCTGCACTGCTGTATGCGGTGCTACAGAACCTGACTGGGCAGGAACTCACACATCAGAATTTACTACTAAATAAGTATTTTTAAATAACAACTACATGGTATTTAAGAGGGAGACTTCCATACAGCGCAAAAGTCAGTTTTGGCCTTTAAATTACTACTTTATCATCACACAATACTCCCTAACAGAACGCCTAGGAATATCTTATGTCTCTTGCAATTTTTCTGAGGCAGCACTTGTTCTTCTCCAGCAGGCAGACAAACCCTACAGCACAGGAACGACGTGACTTGCCAGCGAGCTGCCACTAAGGTCAACGCTTGGCACGACCCCGCGTCCCCACTCGTCCCACTGTCCCCTTCCCCCTCAGCTGGCGGTGTGACAGCGGCAGGGCTCGCCTTCCCGCCCCGACAGCCAAAAGGAACGCCGCTTTAATAAAGAAAAAGGCAAAGACACACGAACCAATCAACGAATCAACCCCAAAACCGAAGTTACCTAGCGAAAAGTGGCAAATGACAGCACAAGAGTTCTCTGCCGCTTCCCAGAGGCCCCGTGTTGCTGTGCATTAAGGCTCGGATGGGCTGGAACGTCCTCACGGGACTTTGGGAATTCCAGGAGCCGCTACCACCTGAAGTCATCGGCGGTTACTGCCCGGCTGCCCGCAGACACCAGAGGGCAACAGCGTCGCACAGAAGCAGCCGGGGAAGCAGGGGAGGAAAGAAAAAAAAAAAAAACAAACCAAATAAACGCGGCGGAAGGGCAGCGCTGGGTACCACAGCCGGCGGGCAGATGCCGAGCGCGCTGCCGAGAGATGTTACGGCCGGGACGCGGCGCAGGGCCCAGTACCGCACAACTTCTCGGGGTGCAGAGGGACCCCAGGAAGAGAGCGGCAACCGCGCACCGCGCTGCACAGAGCCGGGGGGTCCGTCCCGCAGGAGGAGTCGCGCGCCGCGGCCGTTACCTCCAGCCGCGCGCCGCCGCCGCCGCCGCGCCGGGACTCGCCTGCGGGCTCCGCTCCTTTCCGCTCCTCCGCCGCCGTCGCCGTCCCCGCGGCGGGCGCGGGGAGCTGCCGGCTGCGCCCAGCCGCGGGGAGAGCGGCACCGCCCCGGCCGCGGCCCGCCCGCGGGGAGGTGCGGCGGGGCCGAGCCGCCCGGGGGTGCGAGCGCCGGGCGGGGCCGCCGCCGCCGCCGCCGCCCCTCCTCGGCCTGGCCCCCCGGAGGAGGGGCCGCGTTCCGCGCTCACCGGCGAAGGGCGGGGGCTGTCCGCCGCCCGCCCGCGGGGCGCTGCCTCGCGCCTCCGTCCCGTGCAGGGAAGGCCGGGCTGGAGAAGTTCTGCGTTCGGTCCGTCTGCTCTGAGACAGCCGTGCGACTGAGGCACGCCGGCACCTGCCGCGCCTCCGCCCGGAGCCCGAGCAAACCGGCGGCGAAGTCTCCTCGAATGAAGCGTGGGTGTCGGCTTATCCATCGCCCAGGCTGGCAGCTTATCGCCGGCTGCACGGCGCGTACAGAGGGATGAACGAAAAGCCGGTGTACAGCCTGCGGTACCGCGCCTCGTCCTGAACTGCGCTTCTCCGGAGGACGTTCCGGAGGCGTGTGTCTGGGCATAAATGCAATCGGATTTGTGGCTAAAACTGAAATGCACCTTTGGTCAGTACTTAATTTGCACTCTCCGGTGCTCAAATTGCAAATTTAGCTCCAAAAGTTTAATTCCAAAGCAATCAGTATCCCTGCAGGTTTGGGATATAGTCATTTTCTGCTTTGTTATAAATGCAGTGCAAAATGACGTAAATTCCATAAGGACAGCTACTTTTTCTGAAGATAAAGGATGCCGGGCCGTGCGTTTGCAGCCTCAGTCCATTTCCTTACTGAACTGCTCAGCCCCACCTGTGCAGAGCTCATCCCCGAGCTTGTCCCATTGCTGTGGGTTCCCCATCTGCGTCACAGCGCTGGCTTCTGGATAATGCAAGTGGAATGTATTCACGTTACAGGTGCCCTCTTGATCTACCTAATTCATTATCATGTGGTGGCTGTTCACTCACCTAACAGCTGATGAGTCAATGCACCACATTAACTCAATCGCAGCAGTTGTCTGCCCTAGTCTGTCTCGTTATGACTCCGGACAGAAACTGCAAGGAAAAACGCCAAGGTATTGTGAAGATTATTTCTCCAAACGTCTGCAGAATTCACAGTTCTCAATTCAGAAAGACGGTGATTAACTGTTTTCTCCTGTTTTTTCTCCTTATTTCTGTGACATACCATAAAGGAACAAATTCTAATGTCTTCTAAACATCAAAAGTTTGCAAAGCCAGAGTTTCAATTAAAATTTCCATTACATTGAAAGCGCATAAAAAAATAATGTAATGGAGATGATCTAATCCCTTATTGCTCTTGCTTTAAAAAGCAGCATAAAGTCCCAGGCCCCTACGTGCAGAGGATTGCTTATGCTCTCATTCTGCACAAGGTTATTAATCCGCAGAACAGTGTCCGTCCAAAATCCTATTGCCCTCTCCATATTCCACACAAAGGAATTTTCTCTCACATTAAGATTCTCTACAACATGGATATCCGGATACAGTCGTGTCTAGGGGCTTCTCTATTATAAAGGATTTTTCCTACAATGTAGAGTGAGGTATAAGGTGGAAGGCAGCCAGAAGTGACTGAAATTCTTGGATGTGAGTTCAACTCACAAATGCTCACCACTTCCCTGCAACCATTCCAAGTAGCTGGCACTGTTTTTAAGTTAGCACTGGCCAACATGGATGGAGGAGTATTATGTAGGGCTTGTCCTTATACGCACCTGGATGCTCACAGGGATGTGCTAGACATCTCACAGATGAGGGCTTCAGCACTGCAAGTCAGCAGCTGCAGCACTGAGCACTTCTGGCAGGAATATTAACAGCTTTGATCCTTCCTGGTGCTGCTTTCAGTTTTTCGCTCTTGAGCTGTCATTGCAGTGTGAATTGGGCATGACATCATAGCCATTCTTCCAGCAATACATCTTTAATATGATACTGAGTATGTTTTTGGCCAAGATTTCCGCCCAGCTTCAAGTTCCCCACAAGCAAAACTGTAAGGAGTGGTGTTGCATTACCATGGGGTGGTACCTCAAACAGCATCATCGTAGCAGTACATAAGGATCCAAGGTCACGCCTGATGTGCATCACCCCAGAAGTGAACAGCGTGTGCAAGTGACTGAGTAGCTAATTTGGTCAAGATGGCTGGGAAGGAAACTGGTGGGCTACAGAGCTGTACACCAAAGAGAGGTGTGTTCAGACATGCTAGTCTGTGCTGACCACGTGTGCCTTGAACTAAGGCAAACTTTGTGCTGCTGCTGTCTATGCCAGAGATTGTATCCTGGCTCACAGACTTACATACTAATTTGTGTCTGTATGCAGCAAGGAACAGACACTGAAGCAATTTCCTCTGTTCTATACCTCAGAGTATTTGCCAAGGGAGATACTTACCTCATTTCTGATTATTGCTTAAACCAACTATACCACTCAAGACACTAGAATGTAGACTGATACTATAGATCACGGAATGGCTGAGGTTGGAAGGGACCTCTGAAGCCATCTGATTCTACCCCTACTCCAGCAGGGCCACCCAGAGTGAGGTGCCCAAGCCCATGTCCAGTTATTTTCTGAGTATCTCCCAGGAGGAGACTGCACAGCCTCTTTGGCAGCCTGTGCAAGTACTCCAGCGCTTGCACAGTAAAAAAGTGTTTCCTGATGTTCAGAGGAAACTTCCTGTCTTCCAGTTTGTGCCATCTGCCTCTTGTACTGGCCCTGGTCACCATTGGTAGAGAGCCTGGCTCTGTATTCTTTGCACCCTTCCTTCAGATGTTTGTGCACACTGAGAAATGTTCCCATAAGCCTTCTCTTCTTTAGGCTAAGCAGTCCTAGTTTTCTCAGCCTTTCCTTGCAGGACAGATTCTCCAAACCCTTCGTTATTTTTTTTTTTTGTTCCTTCCTTGGATTCTGTCTAGTGTGTCCATGTCTCTCTTGTACTGAGGAGTCCAGAACTGGACACAGTATTCCAAGTGTGGTCTCACCAGTGCCAAGTAGTTGGGAAGGATCCCTTGTCCTGGTGGCAATACTTCCCATAGTGCAGCCGAGGATAACATTATCCTTCTTGCAGAAAGGCCATGTTGCTGGTCCATATTCAGCCTGATGCCCATGAGGACTCCCAGGTTCTTTTGTGCAAAACTGATGTCTGGCTCACACATGTATCTGGGTGTGTGTGCTCTTCCCGGGGCACGGGACTTGGCATTTCTCTGTGTTGACCTGCAGGGGATTCCCGTCAGCCCATCTCTAAGCCAGATGAGCGGATGAGGTCCCTCTGTGAACACAGCATATGCATTAAAACTTGAACTCCTGTGTATCCCATGATGGGTGCCTTCAATACATATGAACATAGGTCACTTCAACATGAATTAACTAAACTCGGGAAAAATAAAATGCTTTGTACACACAACTCTTCAGTCTCCTGTTGAAATAAGCATGTAAATGCCTTTCAGTATTTGGCTTTGAATCCTTAGTTTGAATATCTCTCCTGTTTCTGATAAATCGACCATTTTCAAGTTAATTACTTTGAAAATTATACCTTAATGAATTCCTATCTATATAAATTGCATCATGTTCTGGCAGCACTGCTGACTACTTATGCCCTAATATATACATGTAGATATACGGGCACGCTTCCACAGACACTGAAGTTGGTCATTCCAATCACACTTTTCTTTTGATATTATAGTAAGAGATAAAAATAATAATAAAAAAATGTATTTGAGAAATTCTAGCAAAAGTTCCATCTCAATTTGGCTTTTTAGTTATCTCCTAAGAAGCAAAGAAAAATTTCAAAAAGAGGTGGCCTACCATCTCTAGTGATATTTTCAGCTTTTTGACTTACTGCTGTCCTTTAAACATGAATGCTCACTTTCTCAGTCACATTTTTCTTCTGCTTTTGTATAATCAGTACTCTTCCTTTCCTTTCTTCTCTTCCTTTCCTTTCCTTTCCCCCTTTCCCTCCCTTCCTTTTTCCCTTTCCCTTCCTCTGAAATCAGTGGGAAATGTAGGTATGTTTGTTACAGTGGTCATTATTACAACTCCCACTACAAGTTTGGTTCTGTAAGATAGGAAGAATGATTACTTTGGCCATCATTTCATAAGAAAGAGAAAGACTATTAGTTGAGGAATTATTTATAGTAAAAACAATTTCCAATTAATAAAAAAATGTTTTATCCAGTCTTTTCATTTCAAAGATTAGATACATCTTTTAGCCAAGCACCAATTATTGATTGCATTATTTTTGTTTACAATTTTTTGCTGGTACCCAATACAGTGATCCACTGAAAATAAAGAACACCTTGGTAATTTTCTGCTATTAGTATTTTTCTTGCTGTTATCTATCTATCTATCTATCTATCTATCTATCTATCTATCTATCTATCTATCTATCTATCTATCTATCTACCTACCTACCTACCTACCTACCTACCTACCTACCTACCTATCTATCGTGCTCACACGAGTTCTACTAGTCAAAATGTAACTCTGGATTCATAATGCTCATTGGATTAATCAGAAACTAGATGAAACAAATTTATTAAATACACAATTGTAACAATACTTAAAATAATTATTTTTAAATACTACGCAAATACTAAAGAGTCCTTAAAGGGCATTTTTATCTTCAGCATTAATATTAGTACTGCTGTACTCATCTGACATAGAAGATTAGGCCATGAAATTATCCAAGATCAGGCAGTGACTTATAAAGGTTACGATTAGAAGTCAGAAGCTCAGGACTGAGTTCAGATCACTAAATCGTATCACACTGCCTTATAATAAACATCTGAAGACAGGAAATGGTATTCCATGTTAAAATGCAAAAGACCTATTTTCTCTCCTTAATTAAACTGGAAAAGGCTTTGTTTTCCAGTTGTATTCATATAATGAAGAGAAAAAATTGTGGTCTGAGATTTCTGTAACATAAGCGGTCAAAAATGTAATTGACTAAGAGGTTACCTTGCAGGAAAAAAAACACAGTTCAAGTTAATAATCTTACTACATTTCTCACTATTATTCCAGGATCCTTCATTAGTGAAGTGAGTAAAGAATATTCTGTAGCAAACAACATAGGAAACCAGCCACGCTTATGCCATTTCTCTGAAACATCACAAGCTTTCAGGTGGAAAATACATCTATCATTTCTCTTCAGTAGTTTCTAACTCATTTTTAAGACCTTGCCCTGAAAAATCCTACTATTTGCATACATTGTAGTTATATCTTTCAAAGCAGATGAAGGCAAGTTGCTAATTACATGCCGTGGGTGATGACTACTTGGCAGTAGAAAGGCATTTCTATCTCTGGGCTCAGAATATAATATTGTTATAAACATGTTGTGTTCCATTTTAATCAGGGTATGGAAACAATTGTCATCTCTGTAGAATGATCAAATGGACAGCTTTGGAATTCAAGAAGCTAAAAAAATCATTAGGTGTTTCCATTCTTAGCTGCAAAAACATCACTTACTGCTCAAGTCACATGCCATGTAAAGTGTAAGAGAGATTCATTAATGAGGAGGACTGACTATTTTCTGTCACAGTTTTCCAGGAAATTTGCTTATGAAAAGAGAAGAAAGACTCTTCCTTCCCATTGTATCATATTCATAGGCTTCAGGCTAATAAGTATTAAAAAAATATTAGCACAAATTCAGAATGTACTAATCTAAGTTAGCTACTTTGCATGTATCTCAATTTGATTGAAAACTCCTAAGTAATATTGAAATTGTACAGAAGAAAGTTAGAATGAGGATGGAAGAGAATTGAAGAGACACTAAGTTGCTACAAACAGGGCCAACATTCTAAAGCATCTTTGCTCTTTTTTAGTAATACATAATTAAATTTTCTGTTAAAATTGATTTTAGGATATGCAATAAAATAGGACATACTGAGGATAACTTCCATTATTTCCCTACTACTCCTAAAAATGTAAAGAGAAAAGCCCTAAAAAGAAAGTTTTATTTTGCAAAGATGAAAAAGAATCATATTGATATTTTCAGCTCAGTATACATATTCAGTCCAGCAATAATCCAAACTCTTCCAAAAGATGAATGTTATTTACAGTCAGATGACCTTCCCATTTTTCTATAAAAATAAATATCTTTTGCCTCCTCTTTTACTTGAACATGCAACACCTCAAACACAGCCTGGCTTCCCTGTGCCCTTGGAAGCAGCAAACAAAGAGCAATAAACAGAGGAGTTTGCACAGGACTTGGAAGTTATTCAGAATGCAAGGTAACGCACTGCAGGATCAATGACATGAATGTCTGCTATAAACTGGGAGCTCATCAACTGGAAATCACTGAGGTGAGAAAGGACATGGGTACTAGTCAAAGTCAGAGGATGTCTATCAACTGCCAAAGTGATGTGTCTGTGAAAAATTAGAAAATATCACTGCACTGCTTGCAGAGGTAAAAGATGGAAATATTTAAAGTGTTGATGCTATTGTATAAAGCTGCAATACGTTCTGATCTGGAATGCTATTAGAAGTTTGCAGAGAGTAATTCAAAGTGGAAGAGGTGGAAAGAACTGTACGAGCAGGGCAATATGCAGTCTGTCTTATGACAGGCAAAGTGAAGGCTGAGAGCTGATGTAGCTGCTGCACGTGAGGGGAAGACAGAAATACATGAGGGTAACTAACCACTATTTAAGATGAAAGAGACTCCTAGCATAAAAATAATAGTGTCAAAACTGTGTACACAGGCTGGAAATAAGGTTTTACATCCTTAGAATGAAGGACTCATTTGGTGAACAGCGAGGGCAAAAAACTGTAGCTAAACTGAAGACAGAACTTGAGATATAACAGGACATTATTCATGAGACTGGTAGATTGGACTTGATGACTTAAGAGAAACTTATCAATCAATGACTCTATATTTTTTATTTATGCTGGCATCAACAACAGCTAGAACACTGACAATAAATCCTCATCTTTGACATCCGAAGTTTCCATCAGCAGCTTTGTTTGTCACATTGATTGTTTCAGGCAGTGTACAGGCACTAGTAAAGGAGAGCACCTGCATTTTATTCACATTAATTTGAACATCACATTCCAAATTCATAATTTTTTAATGAAAGCTTGTATTCTGGAACACTAGATGTTTCCCTCTGGGGAAATGTACTACTTTTTCACCTGCACATGAGGTCCTCAGGTAAAGAAAAAAAGAGAGAAAATCGTGTATTTTTGGAAAAAAAGTGAATATTTTTCTGCTTATTGATTTTTCTGTTCTTTTAAAATATGAAATGGATTAAAACTTCAGTTATGCTGGTAGAGCTTTTTTTTGTGTAGCATATTATTTTTATTTAATCATAATGAATTATACCAATAAGCTGACCATATGTAACCATGCACCATGCAAAGAGATCTTAATTACCCTGTTCATCAAGTAAGGATATTCATGATAGCACAGATCATCCAGGTTATTTTCCTATATTGTAATATGTGATATCACATGAATACTGTATGGGAGAGGGATTTGAAAAAGGTTACAGGCTAATAAGACTATTTTATTCCACTCAGAAGACTCAGGAGAAACAATTATTTCCCAAGATCCAGAGACCATAATTACATGCAAGAAGTTAAGTTACCTTAGAGGTAAATGTTAACATAGAAATACTGAGGATCAAAATTAAATGCTGAAATTTTCTATTGTTATTCGTGCTGCACTTCATTAGATGTCATGTAAATATATAACAAAGGTGGTTCCAGTCACAGTGAGTTAAACTCTACCTTCCAGCCTGTACTGTTCTAGAAAAGAAATTGTAGTAGGTTTACTCTAGCAGCTGGTGGCCTCATAATAGCAGTGAATTATAGCACTTTATGATGCCATGAATACAGTATGCAATTCCGTATGATTTTTACTAGGGGCTTTGACTAGAAAATGATGCTTTGGTATTGACCAACTGTCAGATTTAACATTTAATTTTATTTACCCAAATGTACCACCCCCATGTGCATCTTGCCTCATCTTAGATCAGAAATTCCTCTGGAAACACAAAAAGCTGAAGAGCTACAGAAGTAAGTGGATATGCAAAATCCAGATAAGGCTCACTGCCCATTATTTGCCCATAAAGTTGTATTGGGTTTCCATGGCAAGTTTTTGTACTAGGGTGCTGAAGGTGTGACCTCTGTGAGCAGAGTCCAGCACTGCCCCATGCCAGATCAAAGCCTGCTCTGACTTCTCCAGAACAGCTCCATGGCTGCCAGAGCTGAATTGTGAGTGACACTGGGTGAGCTCTGGGAGAGCAGCTTTTAAAAAGGAAAAAACTGCTGCACAACAGCAGCTGTGAGAGAGGAGTGAGATATGGGAGAGAAGCAGCACTGCAGGCACCACTTTCAGCACAGAAGGAGGGTAGTAGGCACAGAGCAGAAACTCCCTGCACCACAGGAGAGGTCCATGGTGGAGCAGGCTGTCCCCCTGCAGCCTGTGGGCACCATGCAGAGCACACGCCCACGTGCAGCCACAGAGAGGAGCCCACACTGGAGAAAGGACAGAGTGTGATCATGAAGGAGAGGCACAGATGAAGCATTATTATGACTGCTGCCTGCATTGTCTGCTCCCCTGTGCTGCTGCTTGGGGGGAAGAATTAGAAGAGGGTGAGTGTAGGGGGAGGAAAGGTGCTTTTACTTGGCTCTTTATGGTCTCACTGCTTTAGTCTGCTAGTAATAGGCACTAAATTATACTCATTTCCCTATGTTAGGTCTGTTTTGCCTGTGATGGTAATTGGGGAAGTAATTGGTCCTTGCCTTATCGCAACCCTTGACCCTTTTTTATTGTATCCTCTCCCTTTGTTCCTTTGAGGAGGGGGAGTGAGAGATGAGTGTGATGGAGCTTAGCTGCCCGCCACAGTGAAGCTAGCACAGAAATGTCACACTTATTTCACATGACACAAATAGACTAATAGTAAATGATACAACTATTACCCTTAAATTCAGTTGAGGGAGCACAACCAGCATCTCTGCTGTACCACAACATCACTGATTCCCTAATACTACACTGCGTTCTGCAATACTGTTTTTTAAAGTTTGATGCTGCAAAGCAACCATGTATACACTTAACCACACCCATAAGAGGGAGCTCTTTATGACTTCAGATTCAAAGGACTGGACTCACCTGAGCCAGCTCCTTCCCTGCTCTCTTTGCAGTGCCTCAGTCATATATGCCTGGGCGGGGAACAAGCACAATGTGCAGCACCGCAGTAAGAATACAAATAATTCTGCTACTCCAGTAAGGGAATTACAAGTAACTATGTGTTGAGTGAGGAGGCCAATGTCACTTCCCGTGGGTGCAATGGGCTGAAACACATTCAAGGTGTCATGATGCATCTCTGATTTCTACAGCAAAATAAAGGCTGGGCTTTGATTACAGCTGCTGTGGGGCTGGATTACTCTGCATGACCCACCAACAGAAAAGGCTGTGAACACATGGGAGATAATCTACCCCTTCCAAGAAAATGAATGGCAATCAAATAAAAAACAAATTCGAACAAAAATAGCAAGCTACTTACAAATCTCATACTTCCTGAAGTGTTACTCTCCCACTGGAGTGAAAGCCCTGATTAATTCTCAAAGCCTCTTCTTTTTGAGAGGCACTTCAGAAGGGCTAGATTACCCAAGCTAGGCCTGCACTGCTGCAAAGTGATCACAGGGAGCATGTGCATTTCTTTGTGCACTAGGCGTGCTGTTTGCTTCTGGTGTGAAGAGAGCAGGGCACAGATACGAGCTATACATGAGGCAGCCATCATATAGTGCTGCCAGTGAAAGGGACAAAGCAGCTATATCCTCATTGCTGAGAATCTTTATCTCTTTGAGGAATCATTACCTTTTGTAAGTGGCTGTAAATAAGTAAGAATCTTTGATAGATACTAAGGGGGAGAATTCAATTATTCTATTTTCTTTCCTTTTCCTTTCTTTCCCTGCTTTCCTTCTTTCTTTCTCTCATTTTTCCCCTTTCCCTTCCCTTTCATTTTTCCCTTTTTCTTTCCCCAGAGAAGCCGGAGACAAATAAGGTCTCAATGTTAAAAACAAAATTACACGTTATACAGAACTTCCATAATATTGGTATCAGCAAAGCTATTAGATGAAAAAAAGACAAAATGTACTTTGTAATAGTGGTGCTCTAAAAATATACAGAAGTATTGTCAATATTTATATACCAATTTATACAAATGTAAATTTAGCATCTGTTAGTCTCCACTGTAATATCTGTGCTATCTGATGAGTAAACCTTGGCTTTGGAAGATGTCAGTGATATTGCACTGTGATAAATCTCACCATGGCTATTGACTTTCCCTCCCTCTCCCCTCCCTTTCATTTACTTTCTTTATAAATCAGATACAGAAGTTTTATAATTCTTTTAGTATCGATATAACATTCTCCAACGGAATGACTGTAGGCTACAGAATTTATGTCATAATTTTACAATGTAAGAAATGTGTACAGTAAAACCACTGTAAGTGCTTGTGATTGTGCACTGAGCATAATTACTGAACCCTTCTGTTGATCATTCCACTCAGTGGATGGGCCAGATCTCCTACTCAGTCAAAAGGTAAAATGACAGTGGTTTGCTGCAGCCATAGGGATGCTGATAAAGCTTGAAGGTTTCCTGAACCGAAACATTCAGTCTATTGGTCTCCTTCAAGCTTCAGATGAATAATATAATGATAGCAATTATCCTTGGAACTTTTCCCCTGATGTATTACTCAACAAGAATAAATGGGCAAAATACCTTATTGGTTTTTCAAATGCCATAAGGGACACAGGCAACCTGAGGCCTACTGGCTTTGAATAAAAAGCTCAAGTTCACAATGACTGAGTGGCACAGTCAGAGGAAGAACTCAAGGTCTCCGATTCCTACCAGTGAGCTTCTACCTCAGCACATTTTTGTGTAAGATATTTTGCACTGAAGTACCCTACCCTACCAATACCAGGCCCACTCAATACAGGGCACTGTTTTTGAAAAAATTAATTGGTTACAAGTAGTCTTTTTTGTCTTCCAGACATTATTTGCCATCTTAAGCTTAGTCCTGATGCACACTGGTGGATATGCATGTTTTACCTGTAGCACAGGAAGATTCCCCTTCTTTCTGTATCTTAACTCTGCTGTAGTTTGTCTCTATGACATGAACAGTGTCCAAAGCTCTCTAATCCCAAACACGTACAGTACAAATGGAAGAAACAAGGAATGATTTATGCATGCCTGACTGTGCTTTTTATTGGATTAAATGAAGATGAATTGATGTTCTGGATAGGGAGACACTCTTCTGAAAAATCCATCTTCGTAGATTTTTAGTGCTCAATCTCACGTCTTCTGCAAAAGTGTTTTAGCATGCTATTGCTGTTCTCCACTTGGTGATCACCACTGTGAGATGCACACTACATGTGGCCCCAAAGGAGTGCTGAAAAGGTTCCACAGTTAGCAGACTGCCATAGCTGCAAGATACAGCTCTCTTTGAATCATTTACAAATGCTGCTGCTGCTGTGTTCTATGACAGATGTCACTTCCCAGTTTCTGACAGCTGCTGCTGATGTTATTTAAGCAAAAGAATTAACCCTCTCCCTCTTTCTCACCATCATTCCTACATACACTATGCTTTCTGCCTTTGTAGTCACTTTCCAGAGACAAGTCTGGTAATTTACGTACAGAGAAATAATTTATTTTATATTTGTCAGAAATCTTACAGTTTGTATCTTGTGAGAAGTCACCTGAGCAGATATTGAATACAACTGATGATTTTTTTCTATAGCAAACCTGTATTTGAAAAAGTACTTGTTGATATTGTAGATTTGGTAACAAAAAATGAAGTTTGTGCTGAACTCAGTGGACAGGTATATTAACTTACTCAAAACAACAAAGAAGTAAACAAACTACATGCAAGATAAATTTTTTCCCTTCTCCCTTCGTTTTCATCAGTTTTGTATATGAAGTGATCAAACTCAAAATTTGTGTCTCTTCCCACAGTATCTTATATTGTACCCATGTAGATACTGAATAAAAGATTTACAAGCTCTTCCTTCCAAAAGTAACACACCTACAGTATCCATGTGAGACAAGCTGCATTACAGTTTGGAATGAAATGATCTTTATACAAGCATTTCTAGAAATTTTCTAAAACTAGCAAAGTAATTAAGAATGTCCCTTTACCTCTTAGTTCTCAGGTTGACATATTTCAATACTTATCCATAGTTTTGAAATTTCCATTAATATTTTCTAATGACATTTGGAGGTATTAGTATTATTACTGTGTGAGTATACACATCCATCTGAGAAATACTTACTCAGCTTTCTTTATTTACCAGTCAAGAACTGAGGAGAAGTGCAAGTGAGAGATGCAGTGATGGTGCAGAGGTAAAACAGAGACTGAAAAGCCAGTGGAGGAAGAGGTTGATGCAGAGCTTGTGTTATGGAAAAGTATCCTGGCTTGTCACCTGTGGCACATACTGCACTCCCCAGCATGGAAGAGCGACTCATTATACTCAGATAGAAGGCAAAGAATCACCTCGGTCAAACCCAAGAAGTCAAAACCACCTACACTGATAGCAGCCGTGTATGTAATATAAATAGTCCCACAGACAGATGGTGGATCAACAGTATGATACAAAGCTCTATTAGAGAACAGCATTAGGAAAGGACAAAAGGACATACTGCAGACTGGCAAGGCAGACAAAAAACCAAGTACCTGCCTGGACTTTTAAAACTTCTTTCAAAAAATAGCCTGTGCACAGAAAAACTCCAAGCAGTGATGCATATGGATATTCTCCTAGTGTTGTAGTGTGTTAATATTAATCACTGTGAAAGATACTTAAAACACAGACAGTGTCAGACTGCTAAAGCAGTCCAGTGGTGACCAGTGCTTTAAAGGTGCTTTTGAGAATAACATGTTTCTGACTACGTATAAAATGGATTGCCTGAGGCTAGTGAAGAATTTCCCTTCACAAAACGGAAAAATGTTTTTGTAGAGATTTGTCATGTACTTATCTTACCCAGTCTTCTATTTTATTTTATTTTATTTTGTTTTATTTTATTTTATTTTATTTTATTTTATTTTATTTTATTTTATTTTATTTTATTTTATTTTAATGTATACAATGGTTACAAAAGCGACAAGATTTTTAGCAAGTAAATCTTTTATCATTTCTCACTTTCCACTTCCTGGAATATTGGAAAGGTAAACCTATACAGGTTAATTTTCAATAGGCATTGAATTCTATGATTGCAGGGTCACAGCTAGCTGCAAGTGGGTAGTTACTTGTGTCCCAGTTATAGCAGACAAAACTAGCTATGGTGGTTCTGGTTATTAAAGGCATCCACTGAGAACTGAAATTCTTGCTTCACAATAGCCAATGAACAGCAATTACAAGAGTTTTATTATGAATTCAATTTGCATACAAAGCGACTGACTTAAGGGGATTTTTGTGTGCCAGGACATGTAGGGACAGGTTTCAGATGGTGGAGATTTCCAGTCAGTATGGACACAAGCCAGGTAGAAATATTAGCTCTGGAAGCAAAATGCTCTATGAGAGTAACTATGCCCTTGAGGCACCTTGTTACATAGGTCTTCATTTAAAAAAATAAGGAATTGTGTCCTTTTGCCTACCCCTTTAAATCAAAAGCATAGTATTTTTCCATATAATCAAAAGGCTGCATTCTCAATGCAATCTAGCAAATGTGGTGACAACTCCAGTATTCTTTGAGGAAGTTATATGACTATTGTGCAGTAGACTGCCCTGAAAAATTTCCTCATATTTTGCAGCAGACATTCCCTGCTGCAGCATTTTTTCTTTCTGTCTTAATTGAACTTTAAAGTATTCACTTGTTCATGCTGTTGTCCGTGTAAGCTTTTTATTTTTCTTTTGTGAATTAGATGCAGCATTTACAGTACCCTTCCCACCAGAAAAGAAATCCAGCTTTACATAACAGGTGGCAATAGAAATTTTAAATCAAATCAGGAGTTCGTAAAATGCAGTATTAATTTTATTATGGCAGAGAGAATATACATCTTTTTATAGCCCTACTTGTACATGTTGAAATCTGGCAGTTACTAAGAGCTCTATCCTTAAAATTGCTTTATGAAAACAAAACAAAAAAATCCAATACTTATTCAAGAGTTGGGAAATTATCACCATGTTAAACACTCAGTTTCTCCTGCATTAAATTGACAGCTTAAATAGCATTCTTACAGGAGAGCTGGGAGAAGTTAAAACACATTAACCCTCCTGTCACCTCATGTTCAAATGGCTGTAGTCAAAATAGATGCTTAATTGTACTGCCTGTTCAGTTTGATGCATTTCTTCAACTGCTGACCAAAAGCAAGATGACTTCACAAGCGATCTCTTTTCTTCTGGTATTTGTAATGGCACGTTTTCTTAATGTCCACTTGTACTTTTGTACAAAAGGGAGAAGTGCTCTAATAATTAGCTGGGGTCCTGGGTTTGCTGAAACTTTGTATGGGCTCTCCACTGGCTGTTCAGTGATCACTCGATGCTCAAGGTCAATGCAAGAGCACACCCTTATTCTATGTAATGTTCCAATTCACTGTGCTACAGTTTCATATGTGTAGACAGGACAGAAAACGTTAAATACAAAAAAAGGGACATGAAGCAAAAAGGCATCAGAATGACGAGTTTTTAAAGTCAAGAGTATCTGATGCTATTTCTTTCCAAACCAAAACTACCAGCAAGAGCACTTGAAAGCTAACACTAGTTAACTAAGACCAAGTTCACTAAGACCAAGTTGCATACACAACCAATCATATGGTAACCTCCATCCATACTTTCATTGCTAACTTTCAGGTATGCAATCTGTCATTCAGAACCCTTTACCACAAAAAAAAAATGCAATGCTATTTTCCAGAGAAAATTGCCAGATTATCCAAAGTAACACAGAGAAATGAAATGGAGGTCAGAGAAGAAAGCTCCTCAGTCAGCAGGTGCTGTTTGTTCAAGCACACCTGAACACCGTATGATTTTCAAAGACACCTGGCAGAACATTTCTGCAATATCCAGTGTGAAAACTTACCTAACATTGACCAGCTCCCCAAATACTGCTATCCCTGTAGGTGCTGGAAAATATTTCCCTTTAAACACATTTAATGCTTTGAAACTGTCTCATTTTCCCTTTATAACAGCCAACACATACCATTCCCTACTTGGTCTGAGACTGCCACTGAAATCAATGTACTTGGACACTCTTTTGGGCCATGAGGCTGAGACGAACATTCTAAGGATCCAGTGTGGATCTACGACATATTAGTTAGCCTTTCATGACTGAGATTAAGGAATCCCTACATTCTTCACCAAAAAAACCATGCAGTCTCTTCTTTGTTACAAGACAGCAGTGTTACTGGGATAAAGTGTTTCTTCAAAAATGCCCCTATGATGCATTTCATCACTTGCAGTTCTCCTCCACCATTTATAATAGTTTTTCTGTTAGCTTCTTGCACCTGCCCTAATGATAGCTAATAGCACCATATATTTCACAAAGTTTTCAAGTTGCTGTCACCCATTGTTTCCAGATAAAGAGTTAGCTTCCTAACATTGCTCCCTAGTTTTCAGAAAAATTCCCTGAACTTTTCTCTCTCTTTTTTTTTTTTTTTTTATCTTTCAGACAACATAGTATGCAATAAAGGACTACCTAGTGTTTGAAGAGGATGAGAAGATATCCAATAAGACTTATCCAAATATTCCTGCATACCAACATCTTTCCTGTACTCTAGTCAGTCTGTGAGACTGAAGTCTCACTATCAATATCTTGTCTAGTAAGAGAAACCCTGGAAGAGATTTTCTTCAGAATAAGCACAGCCTGTGTTGAGGTTACTGAAGCATTTCATTTACCTCTAGAAGAAAATACTGATTTTGTTTGTGGGATTTCCAAGTAGTAGGGTATACTGCTACACTTTCTTTTTAAAATGCAAGCAATAAGACTCAAAAATATGAATCCTGAATGCAGATATAAGGGGTCATAAAGTGACAAAAGTAAGCAAAATTCAGAGTATGAGAGATCTAGTGATACTGGGTCTGTTCACTGACAGTAGATTGCACTGCTGGGATAGATTCAGTGAAAAGATTTTAGTAGGTAATCCTAGAGTTATTGAATGGGGGAATTCATAATGACCGTTGAGAGCTATAAGAGACAGAAGAAAAATATGCTGGTTGGGAATATTGCTATGGTTCATCTTACCATGTTCAGCCCACCAAAAAGGTAACTTCACCTTTGCTACCTTTTTCCTCAGTCCTTTGACAAAGCTAATTAAGTGTGTCTGAGACACAACTGGACATGAAAAAGTTAGGGGAACTTAACAGAACAGGAAATTATCTAATATGCATATCCATGCATTTAAGACATTACCCCTACAGGAAAGGTAAGTAGAAACCTTGCTGACCTACTGGATTCTGCACCTCTTTCCTCTCCTCACTGATGGACCAAACCAGACTTCACATAAAAGCAGTAATAGCAAGCAAAATCAGAATGCCCAAAACAAACCATAGCAGGTCTCTTGGAGTATCATTCCTATGACGAAGTGCTGAGAGAGCTGTAAGAGAAGAGAAGGCTAAGGGAGGATTCTTCAACATGTACAAATAAGAGGGCTGCTCCGAAAGTAATGCCTCCTATTTGATTATGTTGGCCTCCAATATCACAGGTGGATGTTGGTACAGCAGTAAAGGTTGAACCTTCCTGACAATATTCCAGTAACTTTTGTTGCTGTATGACAGAGGGCATCAGAGGGGGAGTCTGACAGAATGGCTTCTGACATAGGAGTAGGTATGAAACAAAAGTGTGTCACTGAATTCCTCCATGTAGAAAAAAAAGAAAACAACAAAACTGACATTCACCGATGCTTGCTGAATGTTTATGGAGACCAAATAGTGGATGTGAACAGAGTGAGGCAGCAAGTGGTGCATTTCAACTGGTGCAGATTTTTATAAACACAGCATACAGGCTCCTGTAAGTCTTACTCAATGAGGTAAAACCTCTGCTAATTTTAATGACAATATTGCTGCAACAATTACTCTAGAGTTGAACTCTAGAACGACATAAAACTTTTCCTTTTTTTTAATTTTAATTTTTTTCTAATGTGTTCTTTTAGAGGAAAATCACCTGTGGTGCTTCCTATAGTTTATTTATTCTCAATTGTGTACGAATATACTACTTAGAAGTCTTTTGCTACAAAACCATTTGCTCCAATGTTAACTGATATGACTGAAAGCAAAAAACTAGTGTTTCCAACTCACACTTGAATGTAGACATTTTGAATTTACGTAAGCAGTCATATAGCCTCTGTGCTTCCAGGTACAACTGAGTGAATGGGCTTCTGATGCCCCAGTTTAACAGCATTATCCAACCTTGTCAATTTCTGATTTTTACAAGTTGCTTTGCTTTAAAATCATTCTATGCTGCTGAGGCCAAGTAAGTACTGGAAGTGTTAAAATCACATACACAAACAAATTCTCCGATGGACAGTAAACGTTGTTACCTAAAGGTTCAGCTCTGCTTTGTTCGTTTTTCTTGGTCTGTAACTTTTAGACTATGATGGAACTGGAAATAATTGAGAAGCTAAGAAAAAAAAAACCACAACCCCACACTCATTTCAGAAAAGCTTGCAGTCATTTCCAAAGAGAACTCAATTAATTTTCTATCCCTGTGACCAAAGAGCGTGTCTTTTTCTTTTGTCAAACCTGAAAGAACTATGGAACTCAGGCACAAGCATATGTCATGATGCTAATGAAGCTTTTCCTTAGTTTCAATTCACTGTATGCAGAAGCAATCAGACCAAATTATATTCTGAAAAAGCAACCCAAAATCCTAAATCAAGACCATCTAAAAATCCTATTTACTCATAGCTTTGAAGAATTTAAGAGTCTAGTGAATCTAATTTGTTTTATAGCTGTTGACTATTTTTCTTACAATTCTATGAAAAATAAAGAGCTTTATACTTCCTCTCCTGACTGCAACTATTTACTAAACACTTGAAATTGAGCAGTATTTTCTTTCTGGTTGATATTTGACCATGTTGAAGAAAAGAAGCACTGCAAAAAAAAAAAAAAAAAAAAAAAAAGTAAATAAAATAAAAATTAAAAAAAAAACAACAACAAAACGACATTACTACAAAGCTCCATGGCCTCTTACAATGTGTATTTAGAGATTCCATGTTCTAGTTCATGCAAAAATATCTGCCCTTACAATTAATTTCACATCATTCTTTTTGGGGAAAGTCTGTGGGAACAATATAGCTGGGAATGTGGCTGTGAACATACTCCTGCTTTTTCTAAGCAAGTTAAGTAACTGCTTTGAAAATAAAAAAAGATATTTATTTTTGCACTGTTGTTGCAGACAAAGGGATGTTCACTCTACATAAGATGTAAAACAGAAGGTATGTATAACTTTGATTCTTAGATATTCCATTCAGAGTTACGGTCAACATATAGAGGTTTAGGAAATACCAGCTTTATTTTTGTTCAGTATCCTTGTCCTTCCATGCCACACACAGAGTTCTTGAATTCATGAAGTATGTGCACTGTGAGACTTCCTTTGTTGGACAGTACACAAGACTATCTTTTCAACTAGTTAGCATGTTGGGATGAGCTCTGAGTACATATGGCTTCTTTAAATTGCACTGGAAGTGTTAAAAAGAAAAAGGAATAGAAGCTACAGACATTATTAAGATGATAAACATGAAGAATTGGTGCTATATACATATGGTAATTTCTACACGTTTTATCTCAGAGCCAGGGATTTCAACCTACAGGCTGCAAGGCACAAAGTGAGGACTTTGTAGAAAACCAGCAAAACAGAACAATGTAACCATTCGAAAAAAAAAAAAAAAAGAAAAAAAGAAAAAAAAAAGGACGTGGACACATTAGCCCTGCTGAACATGACAGTATACTTTTAAGTAACAAGTTGAAGAAACACTTGTGTTATCACATAAAAATGTTAGAGTTAGCAAAGAATCAGTGTGGAAATATTTAACCTAACATTTATATTTTTATCCTAACATCTATTGCCAAAATTATTTCCTGTAAGCCCTTGACACTGAACCCCCTAACTGTGTTAACTGCTGGACAGACATAGAACCAAAATAACTGACTGTCAAATATAAATATCAGTGAAGAGGTGGATCACAGAATCACAGAATCATGTGATCTGGAAGGGACCTTTAATGGCCATCTAATCCAATTCCCCTGCAATGACAGGGATACTTACAGCTCAATTGGGTTTCCCAGTGCTCCATCCAGCCTGATCTTGAACATCTCCAGGGATGTTCACCACCTCTCTGGGCAACCTGTTTCAGTGCCTCACCACCCTTACTGTAAAAACCTTCTTCCTTACATCCTATCTAAATCACCCCTCTTTTAGATTAAAAACCGTTTCTCCTTGCTGTGTCACAACAGACTCTACCGAAAGTCTGCAACCTTCTTTCTTACAGTCTCCCTTTAGACACTGTAAGACTGCTCTCAGGTCTCCCTGGAGCCTTCTCTTCTCCAGGCTGAACAACTCCAGCTGTCCTCATAGGAGAGGTGTTCCATCCATCAAAAAATGCTAGTGGTCCTCCTCTGGATGCTCTCTAACAGGTCCACATCTGTCCTGTACTGAGGACTCCACATCAGGACACAGTGAGGTGTCACCAGACAGCTCCCTATCTCCTGCTCTCTTCTGCTCCTATTAAGCCTTTTGCCCTGAGGCAATTTCCTACCTTGTCTATATCCACAGCTGGTCCTTTACCTGAATTACAATCATAGGAACTAATATGTGTTACATTAATATTTCTAGTGGTTCCCACCGAAATTCTGTACCAGCTAATTGATATAGGTACACATAGTGTACACGGAAGAGGGAAAAATAATTTATACCTTTGGTACAAGGACTTGTCAATCACCTGGTTTCAGCTACAGTCAGTATGTACACCACTAGAAATAAGAAACACTCTTTTTAAAGCATCAGGATAAACAGGCTATGTTAGATTTTAATTTATTGCATAATCATCCGAATGCCTTCCAAATATCCTGAGAATAACACTCCTGCTATCATAAGATCTTCATTTGCATGAGGCTTTACTTGTCATTAAACCTAATAAAATGAACTTGAATAAACAGTCATTTACATAGGGTGAAAGTATACAACTCAATGGAAGAAACAATTTTTTAGTCTTGAAATCCTAGCTCTGACATGCACTGACATTTATCTGTGGCATTTCCTTCAACTGTTCTCATTAAAATTGGACTACAGTTACTTGTTACTTTGCAATGTGTTAAAATGAAAGAAAAAGAACAGTACTTTTGAGAGTACTTAATTTGGAATTAAATTAGTTTCTTCACAGATCACAAGAAACGTACATAGCAGAATCTTACTGTATTAAACTAGCACATTTCGCTATGTCAGAAAGAGCAAAGGACAAGAAGATAATACTTCTCACAGAATTGCAAAGCTATAGCCCTAATCAAATCCAATCAAGAAAAAAGAGTATAAAAAAAAATCTGTTCTGTTAGGTTGTTTTGGATGGACTGGGGTGCCAAAAAGAGTTCTACACAAATTGTTAGACATTTTTCCATTGTCTTCGAGATTTTAATGCCTAAAAGGCAGTGCTATCCACATGGGCTGTCTGGTGTGACTTGATGATGCATGAGGAGAAATAATACACTGCATGAGATGGAGTTGGGACAATCAAAATATATATGCACACGTACTACAAAGGCATTAATTTTCGAAACTGGAGGAAAATGTGAGAGATACAGGTTGGGAAGAAAATTCATACAGAAAAATACAAATAGGAATAAAATGTATTTAAAATCAAAACTGCTTTAGTAAAGGAAGAGAATTGCAGACGCCTCCTGCTTCAATGCAGAGATAAAGGCAACAATAAAAATAAAATCTAGTTCTACATCTAAGGATAGAATATATGAGGAATAGACAGACACATACAATTTACAGGTTAAAATGTATAGAAATTTCATATGAGTTGCTGAAGAAATAAAGACTAGACTCCATGGAGACTAGAGGTAAAATATGTACTGCTGTTACTGAAGATGAAGAAGAGATGGAAGTATCTGACATTCTTTTCTTCACTTGGAAAAAAAAAAAAGGGGATTGTTCACCCATTATCATGTAAGAATCAGTGCTTTTGAGTCCATTATTAGCTGAGAGGATGCTCAATAAAAACCACGAGGAATAAATGCATTTTAGTCTGGAAATATTGGCTATTTTATTCGTAAGCTTAAAATTTTGGCTCAGCATTTTTTTTACTGATAATGATTTTTAATAAAGCTTGTTAATAACAGCACAGATAGAATATTATGCTACCTATGCCTTGTGCCAAATCTCTGCATGGTATACTCTGGAAATCCAGTGAATTCCTATGGAAAGCATCGTTTGGTGAAATTCAAGTCGGGTCAATTGCCTTCTGGCAAACAGGACAGCTAAACTGCAGCTGCAAGCCAAAGAAGCGTTATGACCTCCAGCTGTTATTTCAGATAAGCTATCAAATTAACTCCCACAAATATGTATGGAAGACTTAGGAGCAAAGGAATACTAGCTAAGAAAAGATGAATTAAGCAATGTTCTAAAACAAAACTGAGGGAGAGAAGGAGTAAAGGCATCAGCATCAGACATGATGAGTTACCTTTTTAATTTAATAAAACATTTACAGCTTTTTCTCATTATTTTTCAAATACAGAGAAATCAAAACTGTCTACAAATACAGTTATTTCTTTGTTCAAAAGCATGAAGATGACAGGCAAAAATGCATTTACCTATATTCTTTTAAACTTGGCCCCTGTGTTTTGAGCTGCAAATAAAATTAATAGCTTAATTTTTACCTTTCTTCCTACTGGAGAAAAGCAAGCAAACAAAACATTGTCAGCTAAGGATTCAGATGCTTATGAAGGTAGACATGAGCCAGATCAGTGTAAAACCCTCCAAATCCTCATGTGCTCATCCTGGTAGACATGCTGCTGAGACAGATGCAGAAGATATAGCGGGAGAACAAGCAGAACCAGCTGCTTAATAACAAGCACAGAACTACACACGGACTGCAAAGAAGATGGATGAATGAAACAAACATACAGCAGTGTGTTGCAAGATGAGATGACTGCATGTTGGTTCTGGGTCAGCTGGTTCAATGCACAGACAGATCCAAAACAGAGCAAGAGATTATTATTCAAGGTGGGATAAAGGGAGAGAGGTAAATGTATGCAACTGGTCTGACATATGTTTTGGCTCAGCTCTGTGGAAGGATAATGATATGTCTTGTAAAAGAATGTTATAAAGAACAAGTGATAAATAATGAATGAAGATTCTGCATTGTTTATTTATAGAATACCAAGCGCATCCTGCTAGACACATTTTAAATTATCATTCATTTTGGAAAGCCCTACCGTGATTGCTTTCACCTTGATTTTTAGAAAGAAGTAATGGTAATGTGCAGGCATATTGGTATGTCCAAAGTATTAAAGAAAGAATGTTGAAAAGTGTAAAAACAAACAAACAAACAAAAAAAAAAAACAGTAAAATCATATTAAAACTGTTATGCAATACAAATGCATTGTAGCCAGCATCAGGGAAAAGGGTATTCAAAACCAATAATATCCTATTAAAACTAATGTGCAATAAAAGCATGCTGTAGAGAATTTCTAACAGTTTTAGACCAGTGCCCTGAAATAGGTTTTTCACCTTTTCTAGTGTTGCTAGCTTAATCAACGCTCCAGGAATTGCTCAGGAAGCACCCAGGAAACAGCTTGGCTCAAGAAATGATGTTTTTCCTCATTAATAATAATTAAAAAAACCCTCTCATGAATGTGGTTTGTTAAACAGTTATGTAGCAAGTAACCTTATTAAAAAAAAAAAAAAAAAAAAGGACTGTCAAATCTAACTGAACTATCCTGATGGATAACAAAATAAGTGTCTGCTTCAAAAACTGGGGGCTTCATAAAACACGTTCTTCTATTTGCCAAAATATTATACTCCTGCACCCAAACTTAAGTCAGAACAACCAGTGTAATTGAGAATAAATATTGGATTGAGATATTTTCTAGCAGCTAAGTAAACAGTAAAATTTGTGAATTGATCCAAAATGACTCTTCAATTTTTTCCTTGCCCAACTGAATCTGCTATTATGCTTTCTTCATTTTCTCATAATTGACAGTAAAAGTAATCTCGCTATATAATCCTGAAATAAAGAATATTTGTATTTGCTTCCAAAGCTTCAGAATTTTGGACTGTTTCTTTGTTTGTATAAACAATCTGCTGAGTTTAGTGAAAAATTACACACAGTTTTGAATTATTTGGGAGGGTGTGTTTTTAGAGAATAAATGATTTGCCTACAATCTGAACAAGTTTTGTTATCTTTCTGAGTCTTCCCTACAGCAGGTATAAAAAAAAATCAGCTGAAGTTTATTGCAATTTTTTACTGTCAGTTAGTGAACGTCAAACTCTTCATTGCTCAGATATTGTTATGCTTAGAGAACCTGATATAGAAAAGCATACACAAAAAAAGAAATGTTCACACTGGAAAGTTAAATTAATGGTTGTTAGAATTGCCGTGGCTTAACTTCTGATGCTCCTCCGCAACAGTAAACAAACCTTTCTCAAGGTAGACTGCAAAATAGCACACAAGAAACAATGAGGGCACAATGGAGCTCCAGGACTCTACTGAGGATACTAAAAGCAGCAAGAAAAAAGGGAAGAAACATTATGGCTTAAGTAGGACTCTGCCAGAGTGATACTGAGGTACAGCAGAGGCTTTGGTGAGAGCAATGGGGCACCATCCAAGTAACTGACATTGAGAGGGCCCATGTTCTGTACCACCCTGTTGCCTATGCTGCTGGCAGGAGCCTAAAGGCTGAGGAATGCTCCCCAGCCCTACCAGGACAAAAGCTGCAAGAAATGCCTGGGGCATTCAGTGTAAATCAGACCAGTATTTGACTATAAGGGACTGCCTTTAAGATCAGAGAACAATTTTTCATCTCTGTGACAGATTTGGCATCTCACGGAAAGAAATCTAGGTTCTTTTGTCAGCAATTCAGGAGTAAGTTTCTTTGGAGGTCTTCCTGAATCTCAGATAACAAACTATTTTTCTCTGAATATGTAACAAGGTTCACACCAGATTTGTTAGACTGGAGCACAACTCGCCACGACTATAGCAGATGTGTCATGTTCCTTATACAGCTGGTCTTATTAGCTGCTGTGAATTATTTAGCCAAACATAATGCCTTAGCCCCAAACCAAACCTTGGAAATTCACACATATTCAGTATACCATGTTATGAACCTTCATTTAGTTCCTTACCAGAAACTCACCTCACATGCATTACATACATTAATATGCTGGCCCCTTCATGTTTTAAACATCTAAAAAGCCAATTAAGCTTGTCCCCGATCCCATTGTTTCTTTCTTTTACATTAAGGTTTCTTTATAATTGAGATCCCTATAAGGGCTACGCCTCCAACAACAGTAACATAAAAATAAGGAGCTGAATTTTATTCCTCTTGCATAATTATCTTCAAGTACAGCATTCACAAAGACTCTGTTCTTATGTAAAATAAGCAAGAAGGATTAAAAGAGCAAGGGTTGCATTTTACTTTCACCTATCAGCTGTGGCTCACAGTCCCTTTATGAACGGTATTATCTAATTACAAAATACACCAAATGTGACTCCACTTATTTTGGTGCAGATTTATATATATATATATGTATATATATATAACCAGTACGGTGAGAGGAAAATAGAAGCGTATATTAGAGATGCAAACAGGCTCTTCTTCACTGCAGAACAAGAACTGAGGTAAAGTCAGAGATAAGCAAATACAGCACTCAAAACTCAAAGCACTTATCTTGGTCTTCTCAGATACCAGCATTTCTGCAAAGCATAGTGGTATAGACTCACTAGTATCATCTGGAATATGATAGCTGCAGGTGAAGGAGCAAGCAAAAATTCAAGGTTAACATCCTCTTTTTCTGTACTTAGTAAATTAAAGAAAAAGTTAGTCATGGATGAAATTTAAATTGCTTTGTACTTCATCTGAAAGAGACTGCCAGTGTCTAAGCATATATTTTCTTGAGGAAAGGAAATGTATATTGGACATGGGAGAGGGTACAGACTATTATTTGAACAGGTTGTTAGCATCTGCTTTTACCTGGATGCTTCATGTGAAGGTCCTTACCACCAAAGCTACAGGGGGGTCACTTTATGAACAAGCCTTCAATGCAGATTATCACAGCTCAGTCCAATATGCTCCTGTGTTCAATGTTTGGCATTAAGCACCTTCTTGAGTACTTCCTGAACAGGCTTTGGCTCAGGACACATTTCCAAATTACATGAAAGGCTGAATATAAAGTACTGGGATGATATTTGAGTATTTCTTTAACCCTATTAGTAATCTGAATTTCTTTCCTCTGGAGGCCAGGGAGCTTATTGGTACAAAGGGTTGATCTAGCCTTTGTGCATTCACCCCTTTACATTGAATCAGTGTCTATCAGCCTTAAGCTTAAATTATAATACCAGCGATTGCAATTCTTTACTACTGAGACAAGTTCTAGATTATTATGCTAAAAATTATTTTCTAAAACTGTGATGTGGGTAGGAAGGAGGAAGTTTTCCATCAAAATACAAAGAGATGTGATTGCTTCTCTCCAGGACTAAAATACAAAGTGAATACATTTAAAAGCAAGGCAGTGGTTCAGGTCCCTATTTTGCTTAATTATTTCCCTTCTCATAGGAAAATCACAATGGTTTGATTGAAAATAATAATTGAGAAAGTTGCCGTTGTGTTTCAGAACGTAAGAAATTAATCTGTTTTCATCAATCATCAGGAGTGAAACCTATCCATGTAGAATGTTTGAATAAGGGCTGACATGCACCACAGAAATTCTGTGCCAGTTTGTTTCTGACTTGAGTGCCTGGAAGGACCTGCAATGCCTGAACTTCGAACTGGTTCCCTGATGAGGAAATGGCCATCTTTGGGGCACAATATATCCTCTAATGTATCTTTTACATATTGTTACTGCTGTCTTATATGTCAACTTCCTTTACCTCAGAGTCTCTTTAATCATAACCATTTTGCAATTTTCTCTTGTTTACAGAATATGTGTGCCCAGGATTATTTTACCCAGGAGACAACTGCATGCATTTTTTTCAGCTGGATTCCCATTTTGCATTTTTGGCACATATATTTTCTTCACTAGGCACTATTTTGCTCGATTATGTCTCTATTCCCACAGTGTTTACAGCACCCCTCACCTCAGTACCACCTGCAAATTTTATTAACAATCTCTTTCTCCATCATGTCTGGCTCATAAATATGAAAATAATACAACTGAAAAGTAGTATAATTCAATACTGTGAAGTCTGGAAAACATGAAATACTGCACACTTGTGACTGGTGCATAAAATATGCTCATTTCTCCATAGTGAAGAACAGGCCCATGTGTCTTTATGGTAATGAAAAGCCTAAAGCAGGTGTATTCTCTTGTTCTCTACATGTAAAAACACTAGCTGATGTTATTCATGTTCCTCCCTTTCATTTTGTCATTGTTTTTTTGTTGATGGATGCCATTGAAACTTCACTATTTTGAACCACAATTTCCCTTTCTGCTTTATAATCTGTGTTGGGGAATGATAGTGAAAGAAACCTCCTTTAGGGGACCATCCATACACTTTTCAAAGGGCTCTTTTTTTGCCTTTGAAAATCACTGAAATGCTACAATTCAGAAGCTGTATTTGCAGTGCTTTCTCTTGGCTGTTTAATGTATTTTCTCATGGTTGCTGTCTCGGTCCTAGCACTGTAAGCACGGTGCTATTTCCTCACCAATTCCTACTTTGAAGAAAGACATAAAGATTACAGGAAAACACATTTACAATATGATCAGGGAAAAAACGAAAAGATGAATATTTTGCGTTCAGACTATGTTTTCCTAACTGCTGATATGAAACAGGGCACATTATAATTATGTATTTTGTGCCTTGCTGATCTTTGCTGCATGCCTATGTAAACCTTGTCTTCTTGACATTGCCTGACCCATATGAAAGTTTTTTCCATTACGAGATGATTACAAGCATTGTTTTTCCTGTGGTCTCACTGAAAATATTCTTAGCAAAGAATGGCACAGAATAATCATTACAATTTGTGCAAGGAGAATCCATAGATATTATATTTCTCTTCCTTCATTAGACAAAAAAATCATAAAGTTTGGCAAGCTGTTCTTTATGTAAATGCTTCTGTCTTTTAACACTAATGCAATGTCCAAGTTATTTAAAGGTTTGCTAATATGCCATGAGAAAACACTGTGCTTCAGAGACTGACAGGGTTTATTTTTAAATTTATAAACAATGCAGTGGCATTGCTGGAAAGTAAACACCCAGGAAAGAGGGAGGAGTAAGGAAGGAATAACTAAAATCTTTACACAGGTAGAACCAAGGCTGTGCAAGATGTCCCACCTGGTCCTGAGGAAAGAGCTCATTCCTGTACACTTTTGCCAGATACTTCATGGGGATATGTGAACCAGGCTGTGGATCTTATTTTACTTTCTCTCTGTCAAATAAAATGTCATAGCATTTACACTTGCAAGGCATGTCTGTTGTTTGACAAGAGCTGTACGGATAGCAGGTACACTTGATCCCTGTTCACAGCAAGTATGAAGTTCACTGTGAACTAACTGGCATTATTGTGGTTTACAACATCTGCTGCATATATTTTCTATCTGAGCCAGCACACTTGCTTTAGAACTTCTGGACTGCTGAACTATATGGTATCTTCATGTATGTCAGGAAAGATGAACAAATAACTACTATACACACATAGTATCAACCTCAGCACTATCCTCCTACTCCTTAAGCAGAATACTGGGGGAAATGTTTCCGTCCAGTTACTTCAAAATACACAAAAAATATGCAGAATATCACTTTTTCTGAATGTCAGCAACAACAGAACACTGGTTGCTACAGAAAACACGGAGGAAACCTGAGAAATACGGATGGTACCAAAACAAAGAGGGTGTTCAAGGGGCTGCAATACAATACTGTCTTTCTGTTACAGGCTTTAAAAATTAACAGAGCAAGTTAAAGCCTACCTGCCATTTTGTAGGCTGTCAGTACCCTATAGTAACTGGTTACATCTGTTTATTCCAGGGAATAAAGATGTTCATAAATGACATTCTAGAGATGCATGAAGCAAAGAAACAGCAGTGAAAGCAAAACTAAAGCAGAATCACAGTAATAAAGCTTTGTAGTCATACAGACGGATTAATTTTCTAATATGTGACACTTTTTTAAAGAAAGCCTTACACTCTTTCTAGATGGAGTTTTCTGTAGAAAAGGCATGGTTAGAAATCACTGCCTTTGTCTGGAAGCTGGGTAAGTACATTTCAAGGTACCACCCGGATAAAAGATGATAAAGAAAGCAATAAGACAGTCAGAACTACCTGCGACTCTAGATCAAAACTCAGTCTGATAGAAGCAGATAATAAACCATTTTTGGGTCTTCAGAAAGCATTATTAGTTAGGTCTAGTTCCTGCTTCCAACAACAGGAGATGTTTTCAGATGGGAAGGCCTGTTCAATTGTGCCATAGACTAGGAAAAGCAAAAGGAGCAGTTCATGGTCCCTCACTTCTGCATACATGATTGTGAACTGGGCAAGTGCACGTTTCAGGTTGAAAATGTAATTTCTCCTCTTCTCCTTTAACCAAACTTCTAAAACAGGCTTTGCCGGTTGCAAATAAAAAATTAATTCTATTGAAATAGAATTCTAATGTAGAAAAAGTATTTTGTATACCCAATAAAGACATAAATGTTTTAACATAAGAAGAAAATATTGCACAAGTATGGTAAGTATTATCCCAAAGATGTGAAGAAAATCAGGATGGGCTACTTTCCACAGGCTCTGCTCTAACTCACAGGAGAATTCTGTATTCTGTCTTCACATTACAGGACTGAAAATATAAAGCCAACTTGTAAGTTTTTGATGCAGTTAATGGGCCACTTTATTCTATTTTACATGATACAGAGTAATGAGTCTCTATGTACTGAACTGGAAGTATGACCATAAATGTTAGACAGAGTATTTCAAAACTGGAAGCTTTTTTATTGCAACAGATTTATTGGTTTACAACTATGGCTTTATACTCACTATTATTCACTTCTGTTCTATACAGCTGCATTCTCCTGGAGTACCAAGGGCTCTTAATCTTTCTATTGATAGAGTTAAGTGAGAAATCTCTTATCTAATGAAGGTAAGTAGGAACTCAATTATCAATTACTTGCCTCTATGAGTGGGTAATAGGATAATGCTAGAGCTGTCTGAAATTTTCAGATAACACTTTCACAGGACCTTCCATACTCAAACCAGTGTAAAAAGAATTAATCCTCTTACCATCTCTGAAAAGAAAGGAAATATCACCACTTCCACTTAAATGAAAGAAAAACAGATGTCTAAAATTTAGGATTCAATTCAGAATTATCTGCCCTAAAGAGTAACCTAATTATCAAATTTCAGCATTTTCTAAATCAGGGTCTCATTTAGATCTTGGAATCTGATGTTTTCAGTTTGCATTTAGTAATTTAGTTTTGATTGTCTGCATGGTGTTTTTCTATTACAGATGAATTAGTTTCTTGAACAAACAGTCCCATTTCTAAATTCATAATAGGTTTTCAACAATTTTAACAAATGTTTATATATCATATTTGCCAATTGTGTGCACATTCTGCTTACCAAACTCATTGATTACACTGCATGAAAAGCACCACACAAAAAGAGAATTTATAATTATCAAATAGGACATCTTTCTAGAGTGAGCCCATATTTATATCCAGTATTGGACTTCATATACTGTGTTCATATTTTTAATGACTCACCATAAACAACTGTCAAAGATTGCATGTATAAATTTACTAAAAATATGAATATCTTCTGTGAATTTGTGTTCTTCATTTTGCTCTTCCTGATCCCTCTCACAGACATAGGCTTCTGGGGTTATCAATCATTGTAGCTCCAATAATTTCAGGAGTCCTGTAATTTTTTCCTCAGCTTGTAAGCATAACAGTATTAATTTGAACCTTATGAATTTTCCTCATTTTGTTAATTGTGTTAGGCTTGGATTTAAACCATTGGTTTATATTTCAACAATAAATTCATTTCAGTTTAAATTCCAGAAGCAAATTAGCACTAATTCTATTATATGAAAGCAATAGCTTTAATACCTTTCCAAATCCAGACTTAATTTGTTTTTGATATATTAAGCAAGTGCCTTGCTCACATTTTAATTTGGATTGTGCTAGAACTGTATTAAATACAATAGAAAAAATGCTGTTCTGACTGTGAAATATTGTAATGGTACTTGTTTTAATTTAAAATAAATAAATAAAAAATAATCACAAAGCACTGCCTCCATATATTAAGGAAAAACAAAAGAAACAATCTGGCTGCTTTTGCATCAGATGAAATAATATACAGTTCCTCTGCCATCAGTCTTAAATTACATCTAATTTTGAGAACTTTTGAACACCAACTCCACACTTTTATTGAACCTTTCTATTTCTAAGAATACATTTCTAAGTGCAGTATTTAGTTAGTAATGTAATTTCATAGGAGGAAAACATGGTATCCCTGGTTTTCTGGCAACCAGGGTCCCCAGCTATCCTTTCTTTCTGTATGTCATAATCCTTTGGACCACATTTTTCATTTCCTATGCTCTGCACTGAAACCAGTGACGCCAGTCCCATTTCACTGCCATGGAAACTGTTGTGTTTATTTTGTTTGTTTGCTTGTTTTTGACTAAGTGGTATGTAGCATGATACTCACTTGGATTACAGACTTGGTCTCATTTTCAAATGTTATAAAGTAAAAATTGGGCCCTTGATCTGCTTTTAGGAATATATTGATATCTGTGATGTTTATTCTGGAAAGAGATTCCAAGAACTATTGCTACTGTTAGATCACTGTCCTGAGTGACACCCTACAGTACAGTACTATATTTTCAGGAGTAACGTATTACTCCATCTTACTCTATCATCTGAAAACACAAATAAATTTGTTCAAGACTTCTTGCTGCACCATCCTGACCTACAACAGAACATCACCTCCCAGACAGTGTGATGTGATTTGCCAGCAAGGCCCCCCAGCTGCAGATGATGCATGACTCTGTGAAATCCATGGCAACGTGTTCTGAGGGGCCTTTTGCTTGGTCCTGTTAGCCAGCAGCAAGGGAATAAGCTAGGGATATTTGTTGTTTGAAGGCACTTGAAAAGAAAATGTGGTGACAGGAAGGCTTACTTCTAAATATTATAAAGTAAAGCATTCACTTGAGGAATGTTCAGCTTTAGATAATGGAATTGGTGCATCTAAAACTAGTTATAGGAATAATATAGACTTTTTGCATATTAGGTGGAGACCCCATCTCTGGATAAGAGTCACGTGGATGTGGCACTAAGGGCCATACTTTCGTGATGGAAATCAGTAGATGAGGTTGATGGTTGGACTTATGATCTTTTCCAACTTAAATGATTCTATCTTATATATATGCATACACATATTTCTATTTTATATATATACGTAATATGTGGAGAGTGATAGGACAGGCATGTAGTTTCCCAATTTGTTCAGAGAAAACAACTTGGTCAAAGTCATTTTCACCCTTCTGACACCGTCCTTACTTCCTATAGTCTATCTGCTGAATTACAACTGTGCAATAAACTTAGAAATCACTATGAAGACTTGCAGGCTCCAAATAACCCTAACAGGAGAGGACGGCATGAGGAACACTGCATAAACATTGTTGAGTGGTAGCCACTACACAGCACAGAGTCTGCCAGAATGGTCCAAGAGATGCTGGTTAGACAGGCCAAATCTTGAACTTTGGACAGTGAACTGGTGTCTAATAATTACCTTAGTAAGTGCCTAATTGCTTACCTGCAGAGTATGGCTTATCCTCTACACTGCTGCAGCAAAATGTCAGCTAGGACTCACCATGAGAATGCTAACTGTAGATAGTATTTCATGTGAACTGCAGAAAATACGACTCTCGAGATAACATGCATTTCGTCTTCCTCATCTCTCTATGCCTTGCGTTTAGAAAGCAGATGTCACGCACTTCTAATAACATTTAATGTCTTGTCCCACTCGCAAGTCTTTCAAAGAGAGCAAATACCACAATTTAACAAAAGACTTTCTTCTCCAAGAATTGGGAAAAACTTCTTTTATTAATCAAAAATTGTAATACTACTTCCCCGAGGTAATTAAAGCTGTTAGAATTGGAACTTCTGGAAATGACAGAGATAACAACCAAACTGAGCTCTGACAACTAATGTGGCAGAGAGGGAGCTTTGCCTGTGTGTGGAACATTTTAACAGCAGTAACTGTTAATGTCCTGTTATTGTAACATAAAAGGTCATGGATTTTAGAAAGACAGAAAAGCTTGAGATGAAATGTGCAGAAATAAAACAAATGGTCTATGAGAATCATCAGTTGTCTGTGAGTAAAAGGTTGGCAGCAATTCAGCTTGATTATGGTCTTGAAAATCATCTCCTTATTTGACACAGAAGATAACATGCCTCAGCACTAGCTGCAAAAGTATCCCAAAGTGATTAAACCTCACTCTTTCTTTCAGAAAATTACCCACGATGTCTTATTTCACAACTACATTATGTCTTATTAGTTTCCTATCTGTATGTTGTAGACTACAGGAATTTTGAAAATCAGAAATTTGAAAATTTCTACTCATGTCTCTGTGAGTGGAAACATCTTTGCTTCTGTTTGCATATTTTCTTTACTAGAAGCAGAAAAGATGAGAGCTCCTTTTTGTCACTGTGTTCTTAAAAGTTTCTTGAGAAACTTTCTTCATTCAGGAGCTAAACTCTTCCTACCTAAGACAGCCACCACAACAACATCCAGAAGTTGAAGAAATCTCCATTATTTTCAAGATAACATTAAAATAGATGTCAAAAAATGTTAAAAATGTTATTGCGCCTCAAGTTGTCCAAGGGCTGTTACGATATACAAGTGTACATAACTCTTCAAACAAAAAAATTACTGACACCAGGGCCAAAACAGTGAACTCGTATCCTAAGAATGTTTAAAAGAGAAAACATTATTTTCTCCAGTGAAGCACACCCAAACTTCTATCAGTGAATAAACAGACAACTTTAAAGTATAAACCAATTGGAAAAGTTTTTACAGTTGGTAAAATACCCATTTAGATTTATTTTCATGATTTCTTATGATAAATAGTGAGTTAATGAGGAAGCACAATACCCATATAAGTGCACGCTGAGGATTTTGTTGTGATATTGCTTATGCTGCTCTCAGAGACAGGGCTTTCATTTTCACCAAAGCTTTCTTTGCTTTTTTTTTCTACCCAAGCTTCTTATTCTGAAGCTGTCTAAGCTATCTTTCAGTACTGCAATGAAAATGAGACCCCTAGGATTTTTTTTTTCCAAACCAAGCAGTACTGCAAACAGCAGGTGTGACTGATTCTATTTCTCCTATAGGTTCCCATGTACGATTTTAAAAATAATCACTCAAAATTCTATTATTAAATCAGCGATAGGCACAAATTGATATATATAAGGAAGGGACTTTAACTCTCTCCATTATCACCGTTCATCCCTGAGCTACATAATTTTATTGTGGATACTAGTATGCACCCTCCCCTCATGCTAGTTAAGTTAAACTGCATCTTTTAGGAAGACCTGCGATGTTCTCCTAGAATACTATACCTGAAAGTTGTGAGGAACTGCTCAGATGATGGATAGTTTGAATAATAAGATCTGTATTTGATTATTAGAGTATGTTATTAAATGTAAACATGATTTACCACTTTGTTTTCTAGACTATGAAGTACACTGGGCAGTAAAAAGAGGAAAGATGCATGCAGACATTCTCTTCTCTTAAGAGAGATAAAATCCTAAAGTTTAACATTTCTCCCTAACAGAGTCATCTGAAGAAAACACCACAGAGCAGCATGCTTTGCAAACTAGTGACTGCTGCAACAGCAACATATATTATTTCTTGATAAATGCAAAGTTTATCCAAAATGAGCAGAAACCCTCCAGCGAAATATGCTACAGGCATTGGTAGGAATGAGTTCAATTGGATTCCGCTTACAAAGTTCTTTACTGGTATGTCATGATTTCAGTCGATTATAATCAACTGAAACTATAAAAAATAATCAAAAATAAAAAAAAAAAGCTTAGAAATATGGGAAGCATGGTGTTCTTCTCCCATCCACACACAGAAGGGGTTAAAAAATATCACTAGCGTAATGGCTGAGTGTGTTCATTCATATACAACTCTTGAGCACTGATGATTTGCAGTGGCTTGTACAGACCCATCATGAAAAATTTATTCCAGGCCCTAGACAATCATGCTGGGGGAAACAGTTTGCTATTGAGGTTTAATAACCTGCAGAGACGCATGACAGAACAGAAAGGGTACTATGTCTCACCTACGTCTAGCAAAGGACAACAGCAAAACTTCAGGTAAAACTTCCCATTCCCATCTTACACAAGCACCATACCCAGGAGAAATTTGAAGTACTCTCTCTCGAATATTCAACATTAACTTTTCTAAAATACATTTCATCAGAAAAAACAAGCACCTCACCCCGCTGTGTTCCATCAAGAACCCCTAGTACTCTTCATACAAGATGACTTCCTTGGTAATTTTTGGTACCAGTTCTCCTCCTAGGTCCAACCAGTAACAGGATTTGATCTTTCTTACACAAAATGAAATAGAACAGACAAAAACAGAAAAAAAGGGAAGAGGGAAGAGAAATAAAATCCTTGCTTGGGAATTGAAAACAATGAGTGAAATAAACAGTGACCAGTGAAAGACCAATGCAACATCTTCACTCATTTCCATTTCAATGGGATGGATTTACAATCAAGCTGATACCTTGAAACAAAAATTCTGTAGGTGGACAAGAAAAAACAGTCTCCTGCTTTGCTGTCAATAATCCCTTCTTAAAGGTACAAGAAAGAAAAAACAACAGTGTGCAGCATCAACAAAAAAATGTTGAAAATTTGTTTAACTGATATGTACAAAACTATGGTCATGGTGTAAATTTAGATAGGAGAATCCTGGTGTTATATTAGCTATGACTAATTGAATCTTGCATAAAAAAACAAAAACAAAACCAACTCAAAACATACATAGGATTTCCCTTACCCTCATTATTTCTTTCTCAGTTACTTTCTGTCAAAGCATAGAAATCAATAGCAACACACTGATAGAACCCAGACTGGTTTCAAGAACCAGTATATGGTACCCAGTCAGACTAGTCAACAGGAATAAATAAATAAATAAATAAATAAATAAATAAATAAATAAATATACACGTATATATATAGATAGATAGATAGATATGAAAAGCCATCAGGCAGTTTTCTGCAAGACAAACCTTGCAGTGGTTCCCCTCTCCTCTCTCCCTCCATTACTTTAGATTTCTTTTCTTTGCTCTAATTTCTGTTCTTTTCATGTGTGCAATACCATCAGTGTAAGAATGGCAGCTGTTGCCACATGGAGTCTATTACATTTCCCAGTAATTTCTGTAGCACTTGCACAAAAATTTCAACTATAGTGTGACTGCATTCTCTTATGTGCAGTGATACAATAAATAGTGAATGATGAAGTGAATTCAGAATCAGAAATGCTACCACATAGACCCATGAGAGCATTTTTGTCTGCATTTTCAGATGGCCTCCTGTTTTCCAGTCATAATTTTTTCACTTGATATTTACAAAGTCATTTAATGGCATAAATCCTTTTGCACAGCTCTGCACCTAACTTCATGCAAATTCCCACGTGGGCGGTAAGGATGTTGTGAACGATGAAAGTTGAATAGATTCTCAAGGGGAAACTTGACAGGTTCATGGAGTTCCTCAAGTGCTACTAACCACATAAAACCAACACCCATCCTAGCAAGATTTGGGATGTGCCAACAGGTGAGGACTGGCAGTTTTAAGAAATGGACATTTTTATTCTTCTCACTGGCACATGGCACTTTTCATTTGGCAAGAGCAAAACTAAAACTGTCGGAGCCGTTTACAATCTAGACTTGAAAGACATTTTTCCTTCAGTTTTCCCTCCTTCCTAGCTATACAAAGAATTTGAATTCTTTTCACTCCTAATTGCTCTGCTTTCTCTCTCAGTATTGGTGTTTGATAGAGAAGGAAGTTAATAGGCAGTCATCAGGTGGTGGAATACCTACTTTGCTTTTTGCTACTTTTGATCTGCACTTGATACCAGCTGACAAGTCACAGAACAAGTTACTTGGCATGAACTGTATAAGATTACCTGGGTGAGAATCTCTATATTTTTAATTCAGTCCTATGCTGAACTGATCATTATTGCTCTGCTACAATTCCTAACACACCACAGAATAAATCAAAGCAAAACAGGAATTACGTGCTTCACAGATCCCAAATATCACACAGGGCTTCCTCCAGTGCTGCTGAAGTATAAATATAAGCCACTGGAAACAACAGAAAAAGTGCTTTTATAATCAACCCTGAAAAGGTGACTTGTTGATACAGCTATTTTAAACGTATTTTAGAACTTATTTTTTCCAACTTCTTCTGACATAAATGGCTTCGCAACATAACATTTAAAGGCTAATCACACACACTGGACATACCCCATTACTGATGCTGTGGGGAAAGTCCCTCTATTTCATGTTGTTTCATTTATTCAGCCATTTGTTGGAACAAGATACTGTTTCTTCTTTCTGACTATTACTAATAATGTGATAATGGATTCCAAATATGAGTTGATGTTCATACATCAACTTTAGGTTTTTATCTGGTAATCCAATTTCCTTTTTCTACACTCTAACATGGCTGAAGGGGAAGGTTACAAAACTAATGTATGGCTACATACACATGACAATGTATTGTCATTTTCTCCAGAGCAAAGCACTTCCAAAAAGACATTAGTAGGGCATAAACAAAAACAAACAAACAATAAGAACAGCACTTTCTTTTTTACTGTAAAGGAAGAGAAGCATACTCAATTTCATAGAATCATCATCAATTACGTTTGACAATTATGCGTCAAAGAGATACACACTTGCTTACAGATAAGAAAAAAATAGTCCTTAGCTCAAAGCTTTTTAAAAAAGTGGTACCAAACATTTACTTATAGTTTCTGTCTCTCTCTATGTATTACTTAGAAGGGTGTAATCTCTCTTTTCAAAGGATCAGCAGAATCTACTCAGTATGGATTTCTTTAGTCATGACATGAATAACATAGAGTTCGATTTTCATTTCTATGTAAAGAAAGACGAAGTCTCTGGCAAAAATAAATAAATAAATAAATAAAATTCAGTAGCTAGTTTCTGTATTTTCTTTAGATTTTTATTTTAATGTGTTTTATTTCAGAGAAAGATCATACTTCAGTGGGAATGAAATTAGAACATGAGAACTGATTTTTCAAATGAACTGGAATTAAAATGCAAGAGTATTTGTCTAACATTAGAAAATCTAGACTACTTTAGTTTTGACTGCAAAATACCTGAATCAATCAATTATCCTGCTGAGCAGGACAAAATAAATTTATCTGAAAGAAAGTAGTAAATAACTAAACACAGAGTACCAAATCTCTAGCAAAAGTGGAGCCTTTACTTTCACAGAGATGTTTCAGAGATGACAGAAAAAAATATGTTGCTATAATTTTACATACAAGATCTTAAATTAGTGTGGAGACACACGATTGCATAAAATTGTAAAACTAAGTTTTCCCATTAAAAAAAAGCAATAGTTCATGGGTAGCAGTTAGCCTGATTCCTAGGCTTGCCTAAGAGCAGAGGTTTCATGAATCAGACATGAGCAGATTCTGGTTCTAAATAAAAGCTGACTGGCCACCAATATTGTTAAGCTAGATTTCTCATCTGCTATTTGAAATGACATATCTTCACATTTTGCTATTTGTGGTCTCCTCTTGCTTGTTCCATTCTATTTACATCCTCAGAGAACACAGAAAATAGATTACTCCTTTTCTGTTTTACATCCTTTTTGTCAGTTTAGTCAGTCTTCCTTCACAGGATCCCTGAATTACAACTTGTTTTCAAAACTGTTCAAAATGCCTGCATACTAAAGATTCTAGAGGAGCTGACATTTCTGCTTGTACATCAGGTGTCAAAAGCTTTGAGGGCTTCAGACTTCAACACCAATGACCTTGCAAGTGCCAGCTGAGAGGAAGAGGAACGTACCTGCTCCCCAGCTACAAAACAGCCAACCTACCTGTTAGTGTAGGAACACACAGTATGTCAATGTCACAACATGGTGTTGCACTTGATCCCAAGCTGTTGGGCCCAATGAGACCAAATCACAGTAATTGTTTACATGCTATCTTCTTGTTAATTACCAAACTGGTAATTAACTAGAATTTGGTATTAATTACAAAATAAGACATTTCCTGCTTTTCATTAAAGTCACTAATTTTATTTTTGAGACGATGGCTGTAGGTACTGAGCCTTCACATACATCCCCCAACCCCCTTGTACAGGAATATTTCTGAAGTCTTTGGTTTTAGGGCTCAATGGTAACAGACCTTCAAAGTGTATATGATGTAAAATGCTTCAGAACATCTGTAGTGCACTTGAGGCTCTGTCTCAGCCTCTGAACAGTGACCTCTGCTCATGAAAGAGACATCCAAATTTCTTGATCTTGCAGTCTTCCATTATCCAGCATCAATGCTCATGCACCAAGAACATAGAAATGATTTATAAAGATGTATACGCAAAAATCATGGTGGGAAACTGACTTTTGATTTAAAATATGCATACTGAAAATATGCAACCTATTATTAGTTCTATTAACACTCCATTTTCAAATCAACATAAACACATCATTAATTGTGTGTCAAAATTCCTTGGAGAAAAATGCTCCATTTCTTAAAGGTAAGTCAGGATCATAGGAAGGCAGAGCAGAAATGGGTTTCAAGCCCACAAGCATTATTTCTTCACAATGTCCTTGTGAAATAAACTCTGAGACTAAAACCAGGGTCTGAACTAGAAAGTTTGATGGCACAACAGATTTATCTCTGTTCTCCAGGACAAAGTCAACAACCAAATGGAGATTAAAGGCACACAGTTTATGAAAATTTTATTTGGTTCTTAAAAAAAAAAAATAAATCACATTTACTTTTTGTAAATATCTCATTTATGTGAAAAGCTTTACTGTTCTTGCCCTACAGAGTCTGCAGCTAGACAGTCAAACAATAGCACCAAAGGAGGTGTGGATTTCTCACTCACTTAGAACTGCTCACTTTAAAGTATGGATTTGTTCACTTACATGTTAACATTACTAACAAGCAAAACAGAACTGGATTAAAAAAAAAAAAAGAAAAAAAAAAAAAAGACAGCTGGGTTTGTTTGGGGGTTTTGACAGTGGAGGAACAGAAAGCAAAGCAAAGTAAAATTCAGCATACAAATAAAATGAACCCAGATGTCCCGTGCCAGCTTAGAGGAATTAAGAAGAGGAGAAAAAAAAAAAAAAAAGAACAGAATAGGAGAAAGTGTTTTCTAAACTGCTTCTTCTGCGCTTTTATCTAGATTTAACAGATACATTAATTCAATTGATGTGCAGTTTAGCCAGCCGGCACCACATGAATACCTTCCACAAATGGTAGGATTTGCCTTTTTTTTTCCCCTGCAGAGACATTACCACAGATGTGAGCTTTTTCCTCCTGCACTCTTCCTCCCACCCATTCCCCTCTGGGTAATATTTTAACAAATAATGAAATGTACAGCATAGCTCAGAGCGACTAGGCACAATAATGCTGAAGAAAAGCTGCTGCTGA